>CM053592.1:144150430-144175514 GCA_028646515.1 Pseudochirops corinnae
TAGTAGTAGTAGTGGTAGCGGTAGTGGTAGTAGTAGTTGTGGTAGTAGTAGTAGTAGTGGTGGTAGTAGTAGTAGTAGTAGCAGTAGTAGCACTAGTAGCACTAGTAGTAGTAGTAGTAGTAGTAGTAGCAGTAGTAGTAGTAGTAGTGGTAGTAGTAGTAGTAGTAGTAATAGTAGCAGTAGCAGTAGTACTACCAATTCCACAAAGTTGGGAGAAGAAAGGAGTCTTGTAAGCCTTAAATCCCTCTTTACCATGGCCAGCAGCCAAACACTGGCAGTGGAAGCAATGCCCCAAGCAATCTCTAAGAGCCCCAGATGCTTGGGAGAAAGCTGCTGAGTCTTTGGGGGTTTCAGACAAGGGCCAAGAGGATCACTAGCCTCATCCATGAAGAGTCAGGAATTGCCCCATGGAAACAAGCCTGGGATATTGGAAAGAGCATTGGATCTGGAATCAAGGGACCTGAGTTCATATCCCAACATTGTTCTCTGGTTCCCTTGGGTCAGTCACTTAACCTCTGGGCCCCAGATTCCTCCCCTGCAGAATTAGGCAACTGGAATAGCGGGGCTCTAGAATCCCTTCAGTTCTGGTGTTTTCTGTGATGGAATCCAAAGAACATAGGTCAAGTTACACACAAAGCCTGGGGAGCATTTCTTTGATGTCGGAACTTAGGTAAGTAACTTCCCTTATTTGGGCTCCAGCCTCCTCATCTGGAAAATGGGGGTGATCACGTCTGTACTACCTGCCTCCTTGGACTGTTGGGAGAATCCAAGGTGATCATGAGTGCGGAGGTACTCTGGCTCTAGACAGACTTTGAATAGTCACATTATTGGAGCACTTAGAGGATCTTTGCCTTGGTTCTGTGATCTTCCAAATCCCACTTAATACAACTATCTTTGCTCCATTAATTATTTCCTATTTATTCTATAGTAGTTTGTTCATACATGTTTTCTCCCCCATTAGATTGTGCGCTCCTGGAGGTCAGGGACTCTCTTTGGCCTTTCTTTGTATGCCTGTCCTTAGCACAGGGCCTCGCCGATAGTAGGAGCTTAATAAATGTTTATTGACTGAACTGACTGATCTTTGGAAAGAGTCCCAAAGATCCTGGATTCAGATTCCAACAGGACCTTTTATTTTGTGAGGCAGCCTTTAGCCGAGGAGACAGTACTACCCTTGGAGTCAGGAAAAACCTGGGTTGAAATCTCCCTTCATAATCTTTCCAGCTGTGAGAGTCTGAGCAAGTCACTCTCCGTGCCTGCTTCCTCTGCTGTAAAATGAGAGCTCCAACTGGATGATCCCTCTGGTGTCTTCAGGCTCTAGCCTCAGATTCCTTCTGTTTTTAGAGCTAGAACCCTATCATCTATTATTTTGATAGTAGATTGTTTGTGGTATCGTTTTCAGGCTTCTGGCCACCAAAACAGATCACAATTTAGTAGGTGAGAGGTTCATCACCTTGCACCTCAGCTGGGCTGGTCACCCAGACTGTCACCAAACCTACCCAGCTCAGGAGGACATGTCAGACCTTGGGCCTTGCTAGTACTGCCTGACTTTGAGAGCCTCCATCACCTCCAGGCCACCTTGAGTAGAGGGGGCATTAGGAATTATTACCACTATTCCCCCAACAAGCAGACAACCTCTTCTCTTCAACACAAAGGCCCAGTTGGGCACTCACCACTTATGAGACCCACAAGATTCTAGTTTATATCATGCTGGGGAGAGACTTTTTCCTCCCCACACTGGGGATTCTCTGGAGGTGGGGCCCAGATCTGTCCCTCCTCCCTCTTCCCCCAGAGTTCAGGTCCAGGGTCTGTTTTTGCCTTGGTTTATATCTGCAAATCTTAGCAGCACAATGCCTGGCACACAGCAAGCATTTAAGAAATGCTTGGGGATTGATTGATCGACAGCTCATTCCCTGACCCTATGGTGGGGAAGGGGGGGGGGGGGGGTCCTGTTTCTCTCTCTGCCATCTGCCTGTAGGTGAACGCCCATGATTTGTGAACCTCTCTCTGTGCGTGTTCAAGCACATGCCTGTGTTTAGCTTGCCTAGGAGTGTGCTTATGTGCTTGGATTTAAGATGATTTGTCATTTTGTAGAGGAAATGTAATTTTTAATTAAATTAAACCAATTTTAGTCATGCCAGACTACTCTCATTTCCTTTGTTTGACAATGTTACTTGACTATTGGGATAAGGGAATGCTATGACTGTAGAATCCCTGGACTGGGGGGAGGCGTTTGGGACAGATGGAGAGAAATGGGCTTCATGACAAAGGGATGGAGAAGGGTGGGCGAGGGGTGGGGTTTCAGGGTTCTTGTTTGGTTTTTGGTCCCTATCTGTGATTGCATCAGGAACTCCTACCATGGAAACTTCCTCCCCTAAAGCAGATTGCTAACTCTTTTGCAATTTCTAGTCTTAGAGAGTTCCCTGGGGAACTGAGAGTCTAAGACACAGCCAGTACATATGGTAGGCAGGATTTGAATCCAGGCCTCTCTGATTCCAAGCTGATATTCTGACTACCTGCTATGCTGACCTGTTGCATTCAAAGAAATAAAACATCCCAAAAAAAAAGAAGAAGAAGAAATAAAACATCCAAAACAAAGGGAGGTAGCAAGCACACTAAAATGAAATTTAATAGGGGGTAAATGCAAAGTCTGTACCTGGAGCTCAAAAAATCAATTGCATAAGTACAGAATAGAGCAGGCTGTGGAGAGTGGATAGAGTATTGAACTTGAAGTCAGGAAGACTTGGATTCAAATCTTGCTTCAGATTTTTACTTACTAGCTATGTGACTAAATTTCATTTAGCCTATTTCCTCATCTGTAAAATGGGAATTTAAAAGGGGCAGGGCGGCTAGGTGGCACAGTGAATAGAGCACCAGTCCTGAACTTGGGAGGACCTGAGTTCAAATTCAGGCTCAGATACTTGACACTTACTAGTTGTGTGATCTTGCAAATCACTTAACCGCAATTGCCTTGTCTGCCCCCTCCAAAAAACATGGGGATAACAATAGCATATACTTCATAAGGTTTTTTGTACTGTATAATATAGTTGTTATCACTATTTGGAGCTAGGTGGTATAGTGGATACAGTGCTGGGCCCAGAGTCAGGAGGATCTGAGTTCAAATCCAGCCTCAGATATTTAATAACTGTGTGACACTGGACAAGTCACTTAACCCTGTTTATCTCGGTTTCTTCATCTGTAAAATGAGCTGGGGAAGGAGATGGTAGTATCCTTGCCAAGAAAACCCCAAATGGGGTCACAAAGAGTCAGACGCTACTGAACAACAACATAATTATTACTATTATTGCTACTAGTACTATTATTATTGTTATTATTTATATAGTTGATGTGAAAAAAAAAATCCTGGTGATTTTAGTGGACTGCACGCTCAATGTGAGCCAGCAATATGACCTGGCCAAAAAGCTAAAGAGAGGCTTATTAACCAAAACAAGAGAGTTAGTAGGTGATACATAGCCCTGCACTGGGCAGTTAAGTGGTACAGTGGAGAGATTGCTGGACCTGGAGTCAGGACAATCTGAATTCAAATCAGACACTTACTAGCTTTGAGACCCTGGGCAAGTCCCTTGACCTTACAGCCTTATTTCAGCCTTACTGACTACAGCCTTAGTTGCCTCTGCTGTAAAACAAGAGATAATCACAGACCCTATCTCTCAGAGCTGTTATGAGAATCAAATGAGATGTCTGTAAGGTGCTTGGCACATTGTAGATGTTACATAAATTCTTCTTCTTTTCATCTCCTCCTCTCCACCCTGGACTGACCACATATGGAAGACTGAGCTCAATCCTGGGTGCCACATTTCATGAAAGATGTTGATAAGTTGGATTGAAACCAGATAGTGGCTACCAGGATGGTGAGGGGCCTGGAAATCATGCCATACAAGAATTAGTTGAAAGAACTGGGAGTATTTCCCAACTTTGAGAAAAGAAGACTGAATGGGCTGTAATTGAGAAAAACCAGCTTTCTGAGTGGACTCCAGTGAAAGAGGCAGCCAAATCCAACCCAATAAGGGCTTCTTAAATTGGGAGGATGTGAATAGAGCCATAACTAGAGAATCTGGTGCCTAGGGCAAACACCAGAAAAGGCAAACTACTTTGGAAGACAAATTCTGCTGGGGAGGGTATCTTGAGCCTTGGAACACTATTCTCTGGAGGCAGAGATAAAAGCCCCTGGACACTGGAGACCCCAGGATACTAGTAAACTATTGTTGGGAGATGGAGCAGGATGAGGTTGGGAGGTGGAAAGGGGAGAAGGAGCAGGGTGAGCTTAGCTTGACTATAGCTGCTGGGGAAGGGAAAGGTACCATTAGTAGCTTCCTCTTTTAACTAATCATTTTTGTTAACCAGGCACTAATGTAATTCAGTTGTTTTTGCCTGCTCAGTGCGTATAAGTGCTATCAGTATACTCCAAATTTTGGTGCCCAGGGATAAAGCCCTAGTCACCTCTCCATAGTTACGACTCTGTTTGTTGGAGTGCATAGAAAAGGCCCCCAGCTCTACAGCTCCATCAGCAATCTATCAGAATCCTAACATTCCAATGCTCAGGCCTTATTCCCTTGGGTTCTGAAATGGTCAGGTCTTCAGAGTAAGTCAAAAGAACAAAAACTTATTGAATATCTCTGATTTGTAGACTGGACCCTGAGCAAGAATCTGGTTCCAGTAGGGTTCTAGAAATAGCTTCTGGACACCTAAAGTAGTGGTGACTAGGGGGGCGTGGGGAGCATCTTCCAGCAGGGGCCCCAAACATCCTAGACTGGGTGAGGGCCTATGTGCCCTCATCCATTATCAGGTGGTGGAAGGCCTCATTCCAAAATGAGTGGAGAAGGGAGAGACACAAAGGGGAGTTAGGAGGGTGGTCCAGGTGATCTGGCCCCTGAGCACCAAAGAGGGAATAGGGAGATAGAGTTCTAAAAGGGCCCCAACCTCTGTTCTAGAGGTGAATGATGAATCAGTCAGGGCCTGATTCCTCTTTCCCTGCAAGCTGGCCTTCCATGACTCTTGTCCCTCGGGTCCATCCCAATTTGGCCCTGTTTAGGTGGCTGACTATTTCTCAGCTCCATTGCAGAGATATCAGGCCTCTCTCTACCTACAATGAATGGCAGCCTCTGAGCAGGGTCTTCTCTGTCAGCAAGAAAGGAATGACTTGACGTAGGGAAGGGTTACATGGCATATTGGAGGTATCTGTGTTTGGCACCTGTCACTCCGATAGACTGCGGGATCCATGAAGGCAGACTTGATCTTTTTTTTTTTAACTTTGAAGAAGGGAGAAAGGGAGGAAGGAGGAAAAGAAAGAAAGAAAGAAAAAGGAAGGAAGGAAAGAAGGAAGGAAGGAAAAAAGAAGGAAGGAAAGAAGGAAAAAAGGAAGGAAGGAAGGAAGGAAGGAAGGAAGGAAGGAAGGAAGGAAGGAAGGAAGGAAGGAAAGAAGGAAGAAAAGGAAGGAAGGAAGGAAGGAAGAAAGACTTTTGAGATTAGTTGTAGGGGAACAGCCTGGAAGTCAGGAGACCTGACTCTGAATCCCAGTTCTTCCCCTGTTAACCTTAAGCAAGGTCCTTCCCATTTCTGGGCCTCCATTTCTCTTCTGAAAGATGAGAGAGCTGAACAGGATAATATCCAAGGCCTCTTCCAGCTCTGATCCTCGGGTCCCACGAAAGGCTCTAAGACTCCCATCCAGGGCTGGGCTAACAAAATTCCACTCTATCTGAGTGTGCAGTGAAAAAGGCCTGAGCCTACAATCAAGAGCCCTGGGTTCTAGTTCCTGCCCTCTTCCCTTCCTGACTGTATGACCTTGGGCAAATGACTTTCTCAAGATCTCAGTTTCCTCTTTCGGCCCAGATGCTCTCAAAGTACTCAGCTTCCAGCTCTCACATTCCATGTTCTACGTCATAGGTTTTCTTCCAGCAAACACATCCTATATTCTATGCTCCAGGGTTCCTCCCAACTCTAAAATTTTGTAATTCTCCCTCCCTTCCTTCTTGAAAATCCGGGAGGGGGCTTGGCTTCCTCACTGCCACTTCCACTACCCACAGGCACCTTGGAGGACGCAGCAGAAGGAAGGCTCTGAGGAGGACCAGCTTTCTGGGCCCCCTTCCCCACGGCTCCTCCCCTTCCTCAGGCGTGAGCTGGCCCCGACTCTGCACTGGCCTGGAGTCCAGGTTCCAGGCTGGCCTACAGTTTAGCCTTCAGCCTCCTCTGGGGTGGGCGAGGGCCAGCAAGGATGAAGGATGAATAGTTTGCCCTCCCTTTGAATGGACTGGTTTATTTTCTCTTCCCTTACAGGCTGTTTGCCTTGGATGGTTCCCCTATTCTCTCCTCTCTCCCTCCCTCCCCTGTAACTTGCTAAACACACAATTTCATTCTCTTTTCTCCTCTTTCTTCTTTGGAAAGGATCTTAGATTTGGTGATTGAACCCTAAATTCCTGACCTATCCTTGCAGCTAACATGGGGGCTTCGGGGTGAGTTTCTTTAAATTCACAGCCTTGGATTCCTTGTATGCAAAATGGGTGTGTGCCTGGCTTTACACAGCTGAACTATGCCTCTTAATGACCCAGCATCCGTTCTATCCATTGCTTTGGATTCTTTGAGAAAAGGAGAGGAGAAAACAGGACAGAAAGGGTAGAGGGGAGGATGGAGACAGGAGATAAAGTCAGGAAAGGAGAGAGTTAAAAGGAAGATGGAGAATGGGGAGAAGAGGAAGAGAAGGAGATGAGATGGAGACACTGGGCAAGAGGGACACAGAAAGAGGAAAGGGGAAGGAAGATAGGATGAAGAGGGGAGGAGAGGAGACAGGCGAGTGTGGGCTCTGAGAGAGGACCAATGGGGGTCCTAGGAGTTCAAACATCCGAGGATAAAAGGTCACTGCCTTCACTGGGCCTGTGATGTATTTGATAATTATCTCACAGAAAGTAAATAACTCGTTTAAGAAAAAAAAGATCTCTTGCCTGTTCTCCCCACTGGGCCTCCAGGCGCCCGGCCCAGGGAGAGGCTGGTGGCCTTGATGAGGATCAAGGGATTGATGAGCTGTTTGTTTTTGCATCTGCAAACTGGGCAGAGCTCTACGGTTTCCTAATAGGGTTTTGGCCATGGGGGGCATGGATTGTGAAATTGTTCACGGGCTGGGCCCCAGCCTTGCCCCTGGCCCTTCAGGACCTGGCCTCAACCTCTCTCTGAGTAAAGCTTGTAGATCCACAGAGCCATAGAACCCTCCAATTGGAAGGGGCCTCAGAGGACCTCTGGTCCAAATCCTGCCCCCGCAGAAATCCCCTCTCCAACAGTTCTTCCCAAGTGGTGATCCAGCCTCCAAAGAAAGGCCTCCAGGGCCAGGGAGCTTATGACCTCACAGAGCAGTCCATTCCATCTTGGGACTGCTCTGGTTATGAAGAAATGCTCCCTCGCACTGAGGAAATATCTCCCCGCGACTCCCACACATCAGTGCTAGAACTGATCTACCGGGCCAAGTCTAATCCTTCTTCCCCCATGACAGGTGTAGATCTCCGACCCCACCTTTTCACTCCTCTTCAGGTTAAGCACCATCAGTCTCTTCAAGCAGCCCTGGTTCGAACTCCTTCTCCAGTCACCAAGCCACCTAGGTCACCCTCCTCTGGTTGGCCTCCAGTTTGTCATTGTCTCTCCTATTTGTGGTTGTTGAATTGTTTCAATCCTGTCTGACTCTCGGTGACCCCATTAGGGGTTTTCTTGGCAGAGTGATTTTGCCATGTCCTTCTCCAGTCCATTTTACAGGTAAGGAGACTGAGGCAAACAGGGTGATGTGATTTTGTCCATGGTCACACAGTTAGTGAGTGTCTGAGGCTGAATCTGAATGCAGGGCTGATGCTCTCTACACTGCATTGTCCCTCCTAAAATAATGCCAGTTGTGATCAATGGCCATTCAGGTGCAAACATCGGAGAATCAAATAACATAGAGTTATTGTCCTTGGGGTTGAAGGAAGGATGGACTCACAGAATGCTGAGAGAATTTAGAAAATAGAACAGAACACAGACTCTCAGAACCAGAAGGGAAGGCAGAAAATGCAACACCAAAGGTGAGAGGGATCATGGGGAAAAGAACATCAAAACTAAAATGGTGATCAGAGCACAAAACAGAAAATGTCCAAGCTGAGAAGGTCCTTAGTGCAAAAGTATAAAACATGAGGGGCGGCTAGGTGGTGCAGTGAATAGAGCACCGGCCCTGGAGTCAGGAGGACCTGAGTTCAAATCCAGCCTCAGACACTGAACACAAAAAACTAGCTATGTGACCTTGGGAAAGTCACTTAACCCTACCTTCGCCCCCCAAAAAAAACAAATAATAATAATAACGACAAACAACTATAAAACATTAGAGTCAGAACACAGAACATAGAAAATATGAATTGTCAGAGCTCGGAGGGCCCTGAGAACTGATAGCAAACCACGCCTCCCACATCTTGGCAGAGTAGTAGTAAAATATAGGTGTGGAATGAGGTGATAGGCATCAGCAAATATGGCGACCGTGTTCACCCGCCCTTCTTAAACTCATTTCTTTGGTTCACAGTAGGGGTCTATTTGTGTTGGGGAGTCATTGGCAAGTGACAGGTTAAAGTAGCAACAAAATTTTTTAAATTTTTAAGAAAGTACTTTAGAGATTATTCAGTCCAACATCTGCATTTTTCAGATGGAGAAACTGATGCCCAAAGAGACTGAAGTGGTCATCCCAGTCAATGAGGGTCAAGGCTGCTTGAGGAGGGCCTGGTTCACTGATCGCCCTCAGGAAGCAAGAGGATGGAGGATAGCCAGGGTTCTAGCTGAAGCTAAAGAGGGGCTCTCTCTTTGTGTCTGTCTGTCTGGAGCAAGGCCTTCCTTCAGGAATGAGAAGCTAGCTACAGGACAAGATTCTGAAGTCCACCAGTCCACCCCTACCCTATTCCCACTTACTACCCTGCCCCAACTATTTTCAGAAACTTCAAAGACTCTGTAAACCTTACAGCATTATAGAAGTGTAAGCTGTTAGTATTTTGAGCTGAAATCTACCTCCCTGCAATTACTGCCCCAGAGTTCTGGTTTTCCCCTCTGGGGTCAAGCAGAGTGAGGCTGATTCTTCTTCCTTCTTCTTCTACTCCTTCTCCTCCTCCTTCTTCTCCTCCTCCTTCATAGCCTGATCATGTGGCTCATGGCTGTAAACCCTTTTGGAGGATGGGTTTGAGGCTGGTAGATGACTTGAGCTCAAGAGGTCTGAGTTACGGTAGGGCTGAGATGCCTATAGTATCTGCTATAGCTAAGCCTGGCACCATGGCGGGCTGCCAAGAGTGGAGGGCCATGGTACCTAAGGAAGGGCAGATTAGCCCACTCTGGAAACAAAGGAGATCAAAGTTTCCATACTGTTTGGGAGGGGGATCAGTCCTATGAATGGCCACTGCGTTTCCAGGCTAGGCAAAATAGATAGTCTCAGGAAAGGAAAGGAGGGAAAGGGGGTGGAGGGAGGGAGGGAGAGGGAGGGAAAGAGGGAAGAAGAAATAAACTCTAGCTATTCTTCAAGGTCTGATTCAAACCACTTCCCCTAAGAAGGTTTCCTCACTCCTCCAAAAAGCAATCTGATGTTCATCTGATCCCATAACTCTTCATACATCCCTTTTATCTGCATCAGTTTGAAAAGTCCATTGGGTTTGGACTTAGAAGACCTAGGTCTGAATGCTAATTCTGTTCACTCATACAACCTTGAGGAAGCCATTTCCCTTTTCTTTTCCCAAGTTTCTTCATCTATAAAATGGTGAGAACAATCCTTCCCCTACCTATCTTACAGGGCTATTATGAAAATCCAGTGAGACAATGAAGACAAGGCACTTTGTGAACTATAAAGCCTTATAGAAATGCTACTGTTGAGATGATTTTACATCCTGGGTATAGTCCTGCCTCTGACACATACTAACGGAATGAGTCAGGGCAATCCATTTAATTTCTCCATGCTCTAGGCAGAGAAAGCGCCACCCAGCATTAGAAGAGGGAATTTCCTCACCTGGGAGGTCCCTTTCTCAAAGAAATCACAGGCCCAGTTCCTTATCTCTATCTTACAGCTGTACTAGCCTCTCTATATCTTGAAAGACCAACCCTTATTTCTCTTTATAGGACTTTGCACAGAGTAGGTCCTTCATAAAGTGTTGTTGAATGAATGAATGAATGAATGAATGAATGAATGAATGGCTTTAGCATCAGTGCTGTCACCCTCTTTACCTCTGTTACACAATGCAGTCTAGCAGCAGAGAGGAACCAAGGCTGGGCCAGGTGCAGCTTCTTTCTGAACACAGAAGCCCATGCGGGGCATATCAGAAGCCTCTCTAGGTGGAGAGACACCCAGGGTTCTTTCAGCAGGTTTCCAGGGGGTTTCTAGCGAGCAAGACAGCACCCTGCGCACTGGAGCTTGGACAGAGGAGATGCTGCAGGCCCACAGCCTTCAGACCGTCTCCTCCTTCAGCCCCCGGCAGCAGTCAGAGTTCAGCTCCTCGGCAGTGAGTCAGTGAATCCTGGGCCAAGAATAATAGTCATCGTAATCCCTCCCGTTTGTGCCGCGCTGTGTGCTTTCCAAGGCTTTCCCCATCTATTATGTCATTCCATGCCCCAAACCATCCTGGGAGGGGGGCAGACAAGGCATTAGATCATAGAATGTCAGAGCTGGGAGGGGCCTTCAGAACACAGAGTGCCAGAGGCAGGAGAGCCCACAGAGACCTTCTGATACAACACCTTCATTTTACAGTCCAGGAAACCAAGGCAGGAATGAGAAGTGATTTTCTTATGGTCACAGAGTAATCGACAGAGATGGGATTCAAAACCAGGGCCTTTGACCCCATTACTGAGTTTTGTTTACTATACCACACTGCAACTTATTCATGTTTATAAATGGAGACACTGAGCTAGAGGAGGTCAATTAGTGGCAAAGTTCAGGTCTCCTGACTCCCAGTCCAAAATACTGTCCCTAATATTCCCCCTGGATTGAGCAAATTAAACCTCTATTTCCAAATTTCTTTTTTTTTTAAATAGTTTCTGTTTTGCTGAAAGTGAGAATTATATAACCCAAGAGTTAGAAGGGACCTGGTAGATGGTCTTATCAAACTCCCCTTGACTTGTAAGAATCATCTCAACAACCTCTCTGCACTTTTTCCGCACTTCCAGAAACAGAGAGCTCACTTCTTCTCAAGGCCACCCTCTCCATTGATGGTTTAAACTTCTTCATTATTTTGAACCAAAACCTTCCCTCTCCACCACCTTCATCCATGTTTCTAGTTCTGCCCTTCTGGGGCCACCCAGGATAAGTCTTTGAATGGCGATGGTGCTGCCACGTGACTGTCCTGTCCTTCAAGTATTTGGAGATAGATATCGCATGCAACACACACACACACACACACACACACACACACACACACGAGTCTTTTCTTCTCCAAACTAAATGTCTCCAGTCCTTTCGTGCATGGCTTCAAATCCCTTTGCCCTCCTCTGGCTATGTTCTGGATCTAACAGAATAGTCTATGTTCTCTTTGCCTCGTTTACTTTCAGCTCTGACATTCTGACATTCTGTGATCACTATGGTGCCCTCCAGCTCCAATCTTTAATGATAAAGCCACAGTCTCTGCCCCCTGGGAGCTTATCTTTGGGTTGGAGAAAGAAGAAACATGCTCCCATAAAACTAAAAAGGCATCAAGGCAAGAGGGTGAGGGTTGCCTGAATGGAAAAGAATTTGGGAGGAGATAAAGTTTATTTAATGATTAGAATATGTCACTGTGTTTCTCTCTCTCTCTCTCTCTCTCTCTCTCTCTCTCTCCCCCCCCTCACTCCCTCCCTCCCTCTCCCTTTCTTTTCCTCCTTCCCTCCCTCTTCTCTCTCTCTCTCTTTCTCTCTTCTCTCTGTCTTCTCTCCTTCCTCTCTCTCTCCTCTCTCTCTTTCTCTCTCCCTCTTCTCTCTCTCCTCCTTTTCTTTCTCTCCCTTTCCCAGCCCTCCTTAACCTTAGTGCCTCCTCTATGACATTATCTCCAATTTATCTAGATATATCCCGTTTGCATGCAGGTATTTGCTTATAATCTCCCCCACTAGATTGTGAGCTCCTTGAGAGTTGGCTCTGTTTTTTTACCTTTCTTAGCATCCTCAGTGCTTAGCACAATCCTTGGCACGTGGTGGTTGCTTAGTAAGAGACTGTTAACTTGTCTCTTTGTGCATCTCTCCCCATGTGGGCTCCTGTGTGTGTATGTGAATGTGTGCATTTATCACTCTGTCTCTGAATGTCCCTCTCTCTGTCTCTCTTGGCTGTTACCAGTCTCAGTCTGCAAAAGCTCTTTCTCTTAGGAAGGGAGTTAGTTAGTCAGACCCCTGGAGCCCTGCCCTCCCCCTGGTTGACCTTGAGTGAGTTCCTGACCTCACTGGGCCCCAACTCCACCATCCATCAGCAGAGCTGACAGGCCGCTATCTCTTGCAAGGAGAAGTCACAGGAATGCTGTGGGGATTAGCAGGAGAAAGTCTAGAACGGTTTTCAGCTCCTCGTTAATAAGGCCAGGCACACGCTTACACACACGTAGACACAGTGCTCTGCTTGCAGGCAGGAGGGTGGGCCATGCCCAAGACCTCGGTCCGTTAGTTCCTTGTAGCTATGAATGGCTGAGATTTTCCAGAAGGCCAGGGGCAATGAAACCAAGGTTCCACCTGTTATTTGCCAGCTGGGTCGAGTGAGAATCTTGGTGCTGGGGTCAGGGGACTTCCTCTGTCACTTTGTGGCTGTGTGATGCAGAGGAGGCATCACCTCTAAGCCTCATCTCTTCCTTTGTAAAATTGGCATGGCAATGCCCAGTATTGCCCACACCACCAGAATGCTTAAGGAGAAGAGTTTTGTAGACTTCACAGCTCTACATAGATCATTGTATCATGAAAATCTATATGGCTATTGTATGGAGTAGACACTGTTGTTACGATCATCATCACAGGTGTTTTATACCTGCTGGCCTCGGACTGTCTTGTCTCCTTCCCAGCAAATTTCAAACTCAGCCTTCGGATCATGGGATCACAGGATCATAAGAGATTTTGAGCTGAGAAAGCACTAAGAGGTCATCCAACCATCTACAACCCTAAGCCCCCCAGAAGCATCACTCAGCAGTATGTTGGTATCCCTGACTTTCATCTCTCCTCCTCTCAGCCTGGCCAGAGCCAGGCCTTCCCTAGAAGGGGCAGAGCCATTGGGAAGAAAAGGGAGCCATGGAAAGAGAATAAGAGAGGAAAAGGGGAGGGGGCAAGACTCAGCAAGGCCAGAATCCTTGGTTCCTGGTTTAGAAAATGCTGTGCCTTATCATTCCAATGTGTGTATGTGTGTGTGTGTGTGTGTGTGTGTGTGTGTGTGTGTGTATGCCTGTGTGTGTAAGGAGGGAGGTGGTGCCTTTGAGTGTGCATTTGTCTGTGTGTGAGTGAAAGTGTGAGGGGCTCCCTCACCTTCCCCACTCCTTTGACCCTCTCTTCATTTGCTCCAAACTCTGAGAAACAAGTGGTTTATCTCCTTGCCAAGGCCAAGCCCCTACTTGTGCCTTTAATCTCATCCCATCACTCTTAAGTCAGGCAGAGGTTCTTAGCCTGGGAACCATGTGGATAGATTTCAGGGGATTCATGATTTTGGATGGGGAAAAAAATTACATTGTTATTTTTACTAGCCTTTGGTTTCCTTTGTAACTCTACATGTTTTATTTTATGCATTTCAAAACATTATTCTGAGAAGGGATCCATAGGCTTCACCAGACTGCTGGAGAGGCCTGGAACACACAAAAGGCTAAGAACCCCTAATCTAATTGCTCACTTAAATTCTCTCTCTCTCTCTCTCTCTCTCTCTCTCTCTCTCTCTCTCTCTCTCTCTCTCTCTCTCTGTCTCTGTCTCTCTCTTTGTCTCTGTCTCTCTGTGTCTCTCTGTCTCTCTGTGTGTGGCTCTCTCTGTCTCTCTGTCTCTGTCTCTCTCTGTCTCTCTCTTTTCTCTCTCTCTCTTCTCACTAAGTAAAGGAGGAGAGAAACAAACACAGCAGGAATTAGACCCATGAATTCATTCCTTAGAGGGAACTTCCAGATAAGAAAATTCTAACAATGCAGGTCTGGCACCTCATATGCAATTCAGACTCCTAGAAAATTTTCTAGAGCACTTAAGTTAAGTGACTTGCCCAGAGTCATACAACCAATATATGTCAAATGAGGAACTTTAACTCAAGTTTTCCTCAATTTGAAGTTAACTCTCTAGCCACTATTCTATCCTGCCTCTCATTGATAGTACTAGGAATAAAAGAAACAAGTAAGGAAGTGTGGTTGAGGTTGTGAGTATTGGCTTGTGAGAGAGTCTGTGGGACTGTAGGAATGCCTGGAGTGGACTTGGATGTGTCTGTGATGAAAGTGTGAATGTTGGTGAGTATGAATGTGTGGATGGGGGAGGTGTATAAACGTGGTAATGGGCTTATCTGAGTGGGAGCGGGACTAAGGGTACAAGTGTACACTGGTGAGCAATAGCGTGAGGAGGAAAGTGTTGGAATGAGGGGTAGCTCTTTCAATGGTTGGGCCGCCCTGGGAGTGGTCCATTCCCCCTCACTGGAGGTCTCAGGCAAAGGACAGATGTCCCCTTCTGGGGGATAATGGAAGGGAGCTTCTTTTTCAGGTCTGTGTTGGATCAGATGCCCTCTGAGGTCCCTCCAGCTCTGGGATGCTGTGAGATTTTGAGATTCTCTTTTCTGTCCATAAGCTCCCTACCCCCACACCCACGCAGGGCTCTCAGCATCTCAGCCACCTTTGCTTCGCTCTTCAGAAAGGCTGGGGAAAGGGGGAGGGGGAGAAAGGCCAGTGAGTGAACAGCAAAGAGCCCTTCAACTTAGGGGATGTTGGAAGCCTCCTCCCAGGGCACAAAGGGCCCATTATTCCTCCTAGAGTTTCCCCAAGACAAAAGGAAACACGTTTTCATAAGGGCTCCTTGGAGAGAGTTTCTTAGGAGGTGTTTAAGGGGATAGATAAGAATGAGGAGGCCCAGTGGGGCCAGGACTATCAGCCTTGTACATCGAAGGCCAGCCCAGTAAGTTACAGGAAGTGCAGGCACTTGGACCCAGCCCAGCTGCCCTGCCCACCTGAGAGGCTGAGTCAAGGGGGGGAGTTGCCCTTCCAGCCCTTGACCAGAGGCAGAGCTCAGACCAGGGCTCAGGGCCACTCTCCTTCCACTAGGCCTCTCCAGCTGCTGCCACTCCATCATGGAGGAGCCAGGGGACTCCATGATCCCTCAGGTCGGCTCTGGGTCCAGCATGCTGTGCTTCTTTCTGCACTTTTGGGACTGGAAGGGCCTTCAAGGAGCATCTATTCCAACCTCAGTCTCAAAGCAGAAATTCTCGATTTAGCCTTCCTGACAGGTGCTCCTCCAGCCATCCACTTAGATACCACTGGTGACCAGAAGATCACTACCTTGGGAGGCATCCCATTCCACACCTAAGCAGCTAAGAAATTTAGAACGTTCTTCCCTATGCTGAGTTCCTCACGAATTTTCTCAGATTCCAGACGCTCCTGGTCTGCCCAATGATTTCTTCCAACCCCTCATACCCCCTGACATTTCTTAATTTCTTCTAAGAGTCTTCCTCTTGAACCCCAATTGAATTCTCTGGTGAGAAAGCAGAATGACAGAGAAGGTTAAAAAATCACATTCCTATGAAACTTTAAGGTTTGCAAAGTGCCTTCCTACCAACCTCGGGATACAGTTCTTTCTAGTGTCATTATCCCTATTAGTCAGATGAGAAAACTGAGGTTAAGAGAGATTCACAGTAAGTGTTTTGGATAGGACTCAAATTCAGACTTTAGGAGAGAAATTCCAGGGCTCCTTCTACTGTACTATATTCTCTCTGACTTCCTGTTAGTGAGGAAGAGGAGAAAGGGAAGAGAGGAAGGAGGGAAGGAGGAAAGGAAGGAAGGAAGGAAGGAGGGAGGGAGGGAGGGAAAGAAAGGAAGGAAGGAAAGAGGGGAGAGGGAGGGAGGAAAGAGGGAGGGAGGGAGGGAAGGAGGGGAAGAAGGGAAGGAGGGGAGGGGAGGAGAAAAGGAGGGAGGGAGGAAAGAAGGAAGGAAGGAAAAAAGGAAGAAAGGAGGGAAGAAAGGAAGGAGGGAAGGAAGGAAGGAAGGAAGGAAGGAAGGAAGAAAGAAGAGTTTCACTTCAATTCATTCTCTCTCTTCTGACTGAGAAGTAGCTTCACCTTAGGCCAGATCCAGGGACATCTTCTGCCAATCTGGCCCCAGTGGCCTGAGAAGAGTGAAACAGATCTATCTCCTTCCCCAGGAAGCTTGTCTTCATGGGGGCCCTGCCCAGCATTCCTGGGAAGTGGGCAGCCGTGAGGACCTGCCATGGTCCCTGAAGCCTGTGTCCACTACCCTTCCCCCCACCCCATCCTGTCTGCCAGGCTCTGCTGGGTGTTGAACTAAGAAGTAAACAGGAGGCCTTTACCATGGGCCCACCCAGGGCGCCCAGCACAGAGCAGAAAAGCTTAAGCCTTATAAGGCTGAGGCAAGAAGCCGGTTTCAAAGCCCCCAAACCAGGGGCCAGGAACATACTCTTGAAATCCCCAGGCAGGCCTTTGCACTGATCTCCAGGTCAGCTCTGCTCTGGGCAGGCCAGTGTAACGCATGGGCCTTGTGGATCCTGGGCTGTACCTGGGCCAGCAGGCACTACAAACAGTCTGGGAACACTTTTCACCGGGTGATAGGGAAATGATGAACTGAGGACAGGGCACACACCACAGGAAAACTCCGAAAACGGTGGGGGGGGATTTGGGGTGGGGGCCCTGGAGGGAGTTCATTTACTCTGTGTCTTGGAGGAGAGCCTTCCAGCAGAGCCAGGGGGCTGAGGACTCACTCCTGTTCGCAGCCCCAGCCTTCCAGCTCTTGAGAAAGCCAAGGGAGAGTTGAAATAAGGACAAGCGGATGCCCTCCCAACAGACAGCTCAGAAAAAGAACCTTAGATATGGAGCAGAGTATCAGCGCCAGGAGGGACCTTAGGAGAACATCCATTATTTATTCCATAGATGGAGAAACTGAGCTTCAGAGAAAATGCTCTCATGGTATTCTATCAGTTGGTGGCAGGGTAAGGACTAGAACCCAGAACTCCTGGCCCCACTCCAGAATTCATAGTGTCACATACTTAGAACTAATGGGAGCTTAGCGGTCACCTAATCCAACCCCCTCTGTTTATTTATAGATGATAAAAATCAAAATCCAGAAGGGTAAGCATGATGAGGCAGCCAGGTGGGTCAGCAGTTAGTACACTAGACCTGGAGTCAGAAAGACTTGAGTTCAAATCCAAGGCAAGATACTCATTGTGGGCCCCTGGACGGGTCACTTAACCTTTATCTGCCTCAGTCTCCTCATCTGTAAAATTGGGATAGTTTTAGCACTTACCTCCCAGAATGGCTGTGAGGATAAAATAAGATGGTATTTGTAAAGTGCTATGTAAATCCTAAATATTATTATAATGAAGTGGTGGAGTCAAGATTAGAACCCAGGACCTCTGATTATAACTACAGTACCTACTCCACTGAACTACACTGTTGTGTAATGCTAGAAACCCACTTCTTTCCTGATCCTGTCCTTGGTAAAACTAATTGTGAAGTCAGCAAAATTTGTCTTCATACAGAGCCATGCCCCCCCACCTCCAGTTCCCCTATACCTTATCTCCCCACCCTCACCCCTAGCCCCATCCTTCACCCTAGTCTTACCAGTGGTCAAGGAAGTAAGACGAGGGATGTTTAAATTAAGCTCTTTCAATTCAACATTTACTGATTGCTTCCTGTGTACAAAACCCTAGACTGGATACTAGGATGGCAAAGACAAAAATTAAGCATCCCCTGCCTTGCCCTCAGGGAGCTGACTTTCTACCAGGAAGAAACAATTATACACAGATACGTGAAGACAAAGCCTATATGGGGGAGTAATGAAGTGATTGCAACAGAGAAAATGTCTGGAAAAACATGTCTCCCAGTTGCAGGAGAGGCCTCATGGAGGAGGGAGCTCGAGTTCTATGATTTGAAGGGAGTTAGAGATGAGGTGAGGAAGGAGTGAAGGACAGCTTGGGCAAAGGTGTGGAGATGGGAAATGGAATGTTGTGTAACAGAAATAGCTGGCAGGCCAGTTTTAATGGATCCCAAATATAATCGATATCTTATTGCTTGCCTTCTCAATGGGTGGGAGAACGGCATGGGGGAGGGAGGGAATTTGGAACTCAAAAATTTTTTAAATGAAAGTTAAAAATAAAATTTAAAAATAAATTGATGGCCTTCTCTCTCTTTCTGTCGGCGCTTCCCATAGAGGGGCCGCTGTCTCTTCACCGGCGCCATGCCCGCCCTCAGACCCCTCATGAAGCCTAAGATCATCAAGAAGAGGACCAAGAAGTTCATCCGGCACCAGTCCGATAGATATGTCAAGATCAAGAGAAACTGGCGTAAACCAAGAGGCATTGACAACAGGGTGCAAAGGTGATTCAAGGGCCAGATCTTGATGCCCAATATTGGTTATGGAAGCAATAAGAAAACAAAACATATGCTGCCAAGTGGATTCAGGAAGTTTTTGGTGCACAATGTCAAAGTGCTAGAAGTGCTCCTGATGTGCATCAAATCGTATTGTGCTGAGATTGCTCACAATGTTTCCTCTAAGAATCAGAAAGTTATCGTTGAGAGAGCAGCTCAGCTAGCTATCAAGATCACCAATCCAAACGCTAGACTGAGGAGTGAAGAAAATGAGTAAAAAGCTTTGCTCATTTTTATTTGTGTTAAATAAACCCTCAAACTACAAAAAAATAAAAATAAAAAAATAAATTGATGGAATACTACAATGTTATAAGAAATGATGAGTTGGTTGATTTTAGAAAAACTGCATTTAAAATCAGAAGTCTGGGTTCTAATATGTACTTATCTAGCCATCTGACCTTTCCTCTTCTAGGCTGCATTTTGCCCATTTTCCCAAGAAGGGGCTTGGACCAGTTGGTCTCTTGGTTTACTTCCATTTGTGGCCTTCTATATTCTATGTTTTAAGGTCCCTGAGAACTCTGACATTCTTTGATTCTAGAAACACAGCATGTCTTCCAGCTGAGTATTATAACAAAGCTGCCCCATAGAACTAGGAAGCTCTGAGAAAGAGGCAAGGAAGAGAAGCCACATGACCACAGTCAGCCCTCCATTATCTGTTCTGGTACATTGGATATTTCTATAAATTCTAGGTAATCTTAAGAGCCGAGGTATGCAGGAAGCACTTAATAAATGCTTATTGATTGATTGATCATAGACAGCAGGCCTTGGAGTCAGAAAGAACCTGGGGTCAAGTCCTGTCTTGGACATATACTGGTCACAGGACCTGAGAGTATCACTTCACCTTATTAGTGCCCTGAGATATTCCCCAAAATTAAAAATTGCATAGGGATTTTAGTATGCAGCTCTGGTAGAGCTGGGAATTAGTCCAGTCATTCTGGAAAACAATATGGAATCAAAAGTTCATAAAATTTTGCATACCCTTTGACCGAGTTATACCTAGGTTTATGATCCCGTAGAAATCAAAGAGGAAAAGGACCCATATGTATAAAATAATTACAACAGTTCTTTTTGTGACAGCAAAACATGGGAAACCAACATGGCGCCCAATATTTGGCGAATGGCTGAACAAAATATGTTATCTGAATGTAATGGAATACCATTGTGCTGTGAGGAATGATGGAGATGGTTTTAGAGAAATCAAGGAAGTCTTGTATGAACTGATGCAATGAAGTGAGCAGAACTAAGCAAATTGGATATACAGTAACATTGTAAAGGCAAACAACTTTGAAAGGCTTAAGAATTGTGCTCAATGCAATGCCCAAGTACAATTCCAGAGGAGTCATGATGAAACATGCTACCCCTCCTGATGGAGAGATGATGGACTCGATATAGATTGAGACAGAGTTTTGTTTGTTTGTTTTAGACAAGGCCAATGCAGGAATTTGTTTTGCTTGGCTGTATGTAATTGTTACAAGAATTTTTTTCTTTTTTTTTCTTTCAAAAGGATGGGGGAAGGCAAGTGAAAATTTTTAAGTGAAAAAAAAATTAAATTAAAACTCCTATACCCAAGGGAAAAAAATAAGTTGAAGAGTACAGGACAATTTGTACACCAAGTTGGAGACTCCTAGAGTCTCCACACTGGGGAATCACTACATCAGGGAAATTACAGATCCAAAAAAATTCCTATGGATAATACCAAGCCAAATGACCACGTGAATGGAATTTCATCACAGGTTTTGACCAATTTTTCATGATCTTCTCACCAGAGTTGGCTTGAACCTTAGGCCAGAACTCAACAAATTCCCTGATGCCAGATAAGTGTGGTACCTGGTAATTTCATCCTGGTATTTAGTATTGGAATCAGGGAGAAAGCCTCTTTTTGGATGTTCTAGGCTCCTCCTTGGCTCGCTCTAATCACTTGAGGCCATGTTGTACAGTTGATCCTGTATCAGAGCTGCTGGCTATGGGGAAGCCAACTGAGTGTCCCTAGACTTGTTATCCACCATTGTGCCTACACTTGCCTACTCACTGTGAAGAGTGAGAGACAGGACCAAGGAGACCTTCATTGACTTCACTCTCTGTATCCAACCCAAGAAGTTCATGTGTTGAGCCCTAATCATGGATGGGACCCTGTGCACATTGGAAGCTAAACTGAGGCTCAGCCTTCCTTGACCAAAAATCCACATTGAGCTCTTCCTCCCTTGACATCTACAGCATGCAGGACCTAGCCTGGTGTTCCACACTGATGGTGACCCGTAAAATCCTTGTCCCCATGAAGTTCACAATGGAAGGGGAAAAAAGGGAAAAGACACATATATGGATAACTATAAAAAACAATTAGAACATGCTTCTGAAGGAGGGATCATGGAAGGCTTCATGGAGGATCTCCAGCTTGGAGGACAGATAGGAGTGGAGTGTAGGTGGAGAAGGAATTCCAGGTACAGGAAACAGAATAAGCAAAACCACAGAGTGCAAGGGGCCTATGAGATATCCTATTTGGCTAGAACATAGATTTAAGAGGGCCTTGAATGATTAGCTAAAGAGTTTGTGCTCTGGGCCAGCGGTATCAAACTCAAATACAAAAGGGAGAGAGGGACAGCAATTAATCCATACATAAAGATCCCTATGGCTGCATAGTGATTTAGTATTAAAACATAATATTATCTGTGTTTTATTGTGTTTTAATTTATTTTGTTTAATATTTCCCAATTACATTTTACTCTGGAACAGACTGAGATCTGGAGTATCATGAGCTGAACGCAGTCAAAGGCCCTCATGTTTGACACCTCTGCTGAAGGCATTTGGGAGCCATTGAAGGTTTTTGAGCAGTGTGATGATATAATCAGGGATGTGTGCCAAGGTACATTATAACTCCAGATGTTCTGTGAAGGATGCACTGGGAAAGGAGAAGCCCTATAAAATCTATTGCTGTGGTACAGGTTGGAGACAATCAAGAATCATATTGGGTGATAGAAGTGGAAAGAGAGATGAGGGAAAGAATGAATTACTGCTTAGAATGTAATCTCCTTGAAGGCAGGGATTGTTTGGGTTTTTTGGGGGGGAGAGGTGGTGTCTTTGTACCTATCATATATAGCAAGCACTTAATGAATGTGTGCTGATGACTGGTTGATTGATTAGGTACAATTGACAAGATCTATTAACTGGTTTGATGTCAGGAATGAGAGAGATGGGAGAGACTATAAGGAGGTGTAGGATGGTCATGTGGACAGTGGTCCCTACGACTGACACAGGGAAGTCAGGAGAAAGACAGGCAGGTTTGGGGTTGAAGATAATAATGGATGTGTTGAGTTTGAAGTTTGAGACACACAGAAGTAATATAATATAGCAGAAGGGACACCACATCTGGTTTCAGAGAACCTCAACTTGATCCCAGCTCTGTCCTCTTGCTGGTTGTATGATCTTAGATAGGTCCTTCCCCATCCCTGGACCCCAGTTTGCCACTCAGTAAAATAAGGAGTTTAGAAGTCCCTGATCCAGGTTACAATCTAGGAAGAGATATCCTGTAGGCAGCTGAGGAAGCCACCATCAATGCTCATCAATAGACTAGGCAAAAAGGTAGATTTCAAAAGTCGGGATTGCCTGAAACTGATTTGATCCAGATCAGGGGTACTTCACCTAGGGTCTGTGAACTTGGGTTTTACTTTGATTTTCCTTTCCCATTTTATTGATATGTGTTTTGTTTATACATTACAAACATTTACAAATTGCTCTTAATTTGTAAGGTGGAGCCTTTTAATAAATTAAAACAGTTAAGTAAAACTAATAATATAATGACTTCAGATCAAAGGGCAGGTAATATTTCACATCTATAGCAAAAAACCCCACCCCCGTTTTAAAAAATTAACAGAAATCTATTTTCTCTCTTTCTCCTACTCCTCCCACTGAAAAGAAAAGAAAAACAAATTTCTCTACAAAGATACATAGTTAAGCAAAATAAATTTCCTCAATGGATCTATCCCAAAATATAAATATGTAATTCCACACCTTCAATTCATCACCTCTCTGAAATGGAGAGCTCACTGCATCCTTGGTACTCTATAATCAGGAATGCTCCTTGTATTGATCAGAGATCTTATGACTTTCAAAGTAGTTTGTCTTTACAGTGTTGTTGTCATTGTACAAATTGTGCTCATTTCCTTATTCATCAATTTATAAAAGTCCTCAAAAGTGTTTGGTTGTTATGATATTGATGGTGTAGGTTAAATTCTTCTCCTTCTGCTTAGTTCACACTTCACCAGCTCAAGTAAGTCTGTCCATATCTCTTTGAGAGCATCTATGTCCTTTTTCATAGCACAGTAATGTTCCATCACATTCATATACCATAACTTATTCAGGCATTCCTTGATTAATGGGTATTCTTTTAGTTCCCGGTTTCCCCCCCCCCCCAAAAAAAAAAGAATTACTACAAATAGTTTTGTACATAAAAGGTCTTTTCTTCTTCCTTTGATCTCTTTAGGGAATAGGCCTAGCAATTATATAGCTTGGTCAAAAAGTGTACACTGATCAGTTACCCGCCATGTATAAATCCAAATTGCTTTTCAGAATGGTTGCACCCATGTGGGGGTCTACTAACAGTACATCTAAAAACTTGTTTTCCCACGGTCCCTCAAACACTGGTCATTTTCCATTTTGGTCATCCTCAACACTCTGACGAGTATGAAGTAGAATTTTAGAATTGCTTTATTTCCATTTTTCTAATTAGTAGTGATTTTGAGCATTTTTAATTTTTTTCTTTTTGCAGGGCAATTGGGGTTAAGTGACTTGCCCAAGGTCACACGGCTACTAAGTATTAAGTGTCTGAGGCCAGATTTGAACTAAGGTGCTCCTGACTCCAGGGTCGGTGCTCTATTCACTGTGCCACCTAGCCGCCCCTGCAGCATTTTTTAATAGGGCTACAGATAGCCTAGGGTTTCTTCCTTTGAGAATCGCCTGTGCAAAGCCTTAGGCCATTTATCAATTAGGGAATGACTCTTTTTCTTATAAGTATCAATCAGTTTCTTATACCTATATCTTGGAAATAAGACTTTTATTAGAGAAATTTGCTGCAAAGATTTTCCCCCCAGTTAATTGTTTCCTTCTTAATATGACAAAATGAGACAATATTTGTAAAGCATTTAGCCCAGTGCCTGACACAAACAAGATTATTAGTAAATATTTATCTCCTCCCCCTTTTTAATTTTAGCTTTATTAGATTTGTTTGTGCAAAAGAAATGTTTTAATCAAAATTATTCATTTTTCCCCTCTGCCATCTTTTCTATTCCTTGTTTGGTCACGAACTTTTCTCCCATCTATTGATGTGATGGGTAATTTTTCCATGTTTCTCTAATTTGTTTATGACAACTTTTTATAACCAAGTCAAGTACCAATTTGGAGCTTATCTTTAAAAAAAAATTTATAATGATTTCAACATAATTGGCATCCTTTGTAATTTTACACACTTTACTTTTTGCATTTAAAAACATAATCCTGAGAAGGGGTCCATAGGCTTCCCCAGACTGTCAGGGGGATCCATGCCACAAAATGGTTGAGAGCCCCTGATCTAGAAGAGGTCGGGGCATCATGGAAACAGAGACTAAGATCCCAAAGGGGCCATAGATAGAGATCACCTAATCCAGCCCAACCTCTCCTTATGCTACAGATGATAAAACTGATACTCAGAGGTGAGGAATCGATTTGCCCCCAATCCCAGAGGTATTAAATGGAGGTGCTCCGTGACTAGGCCTCTGGGGAGAGGGGAGAGGGGAGAGTGGAGAGAAGGGGGGCTGGCTTCAGAGCAGAGTCTAGGGCCAGGGCTGGGGCGGGGGCAGGGATCCCAGTGTACCTGCTGAGTCTAGTTGTTACCAATCTAATGCTTAACCTCCCTTCCCCGGGGCAGACATGAGAGAAGGAATTAGTATTTGGAAAGCTATCTGGGGCCTCCTCACCCCTTAGGTGCTTCAGTGGCTTACAAAATCCATGTGTCACCAGTTAATCCCCAAACATCCACAGGCACCATCCATCTACTGCATTCATTCTGCCACAGACCTCCAGGGCTGGCGAGGGGAAGTGCCCACTCTGGAAGGGCATTCCAAGCCTTGCCCAAAGCTTCCTTGTTCCCCTTTAGCTTGAAAGACTTCCTGAAAGGCACCCCCATTTCTCTGCAAACAGGTTCTGTCCTAGGGATCAGCAACACAACCCTCATCCCTCAGGACTCCCTGGCACCTTGTTTGTATCCCTCTGGTGTACTTAGAATTCACCATCCTGTGACATAGTCATCTGTGTTTGTATTTTTATCATTCCGTGCTAGAATGTATACTGCTCAATAACAGAGACTGTTTATGTTCACAGAATCATAGGTTTAGGGTTGGAAAGTGTCTCAGAGATGATAAAATCCAGGGATCATTAACCTGGAGGCCTATGAACTAGATAGATAGATAGATAGATAGATAGATAGATAGATAGATAGATAGATAGATGGATGGATAGATAGATAGATAGATAGATAGATAGATAGATAGATGGATGGATGGATGGATGGATGGATGGATGGATGGATG
>CM053592.1:144176014-144192438 GCA_028646515.1 Pseudochirops corinnae
CTCCTCCTTCTCTTCCTCCTCCTCCTCTTCCTCTTCTTCTCCTTTTTCTCTTCCTCCCTCCCCTCTCTTTCACTCTCACTGCATATTCTAATTCATACCTCAATCAGATTCTCCTTTACGACATACCTGATCAGTCATCCAGTCTTTTTTTGAAGACGTCTAATGAACACATTTCACTTTGAGATGGTTCTTACTGATAGAAAGTTTTTCTTGTGTCAAGCCCAAACCTGCCTCCTGGTAACTTCTGCCCTTTGGTACCAAGCAGAACAAGTCTAATGGTCCTCCCACATGACAACCTTTCAGATAAAGATGGCTGTTATATCTCCCCTAAGTCTGCTCTTCTCCAGGCTAAAGATTCACAATTCCTTCAAATGTTTATCAGAGGGAATGGTCTTGAAATCTGTTACCCTACTGGGTGCCCTCCCTCCTCTGGGTGCTTCCTAATTTCTCAACTGAACACAATACTCTAGATGTGGTCTGACAATGGGGGAGGGGGACTCTCTCCCCGCTTTCTGGACACAACAACTCTCTCAAGTTGAGGTAGGAGGTAGCATGGTAGATAGAATGCAGACTTGGAGTCTGGAAGTCCTGGTTTTGAATCGTGACTCAGGCATTTACTATCTCAGTGACCCTGGGCAAGTCACTGAATCTCTTCAGCTTCAGTTTCCTTACCTATAGAATGAATGAATTGGACTTGATGTTCTAATGTCGCCTGAGAATGAACTTTCTGGGTTGCCATGCCATACTGTTGACTCATACTGAACTTGCAAACCATTCCAATCTCCAGATCTTTTTCAGATAAACTCATGTCTAACCATGCCTTCTTCTTCTTGTGAAGCTGATTTCTGAACTCAGGGAGAAGACATTTTGTCATCTGAATAGAGTCAACCTAATCTTCTATTCTGCCAATATCTTTTTGTACCCTACTTTTGACATCCACTAGATCCAAAATCTCTCCCAATTTTGAGTCATTTAGAAATTGGATAAGTCTATACCTGTAATGGACATCTGTGTCACTGATAAAATTGTTAAACAGCACAAGGTAAGGCATAGATCCCTAGGGCATTTCACTAGAGACCTATTTCCAAGTTGACATTAGACCATTAACGACTACACTTTGGCCAGAATCCATGTTCTCGCCTACATCTCTCCATGTGATCAATAAGAAAATAAAGAATAAAGTCAACAAGGAAAGCATGAGAGACTTTGGCAAATGTTCTCCTGATCTTCAGGTAAGCGATATCAACAGTGTCCACCTGGTCCACCATTCTGATCATACTGTTTTTCGGGTTATCCAGGCATAATCTATTCTTGATGAATCCATGTTGGCTCTTTGTTTATTGCTTTTCTAGATATTGATTAACTACCTCTTTAATAAGGCAGCTTTGAATTTTTCCAAGAATTGAAGTAAAATTCCTGGGCCCATACTTGGCACATATTTTTATTTTCATCTGAATCGAGTAAAACCAATCTTCTATTATGCCAATATCTTTTTTAATTTAATTTTTTTGAGTTTTCATATTTTATTTGCCACAATTACATGTAAAAACAATTTTAAACCTTCATTTTTTTACAATTTGGAATTCCGGATTCTCTCTCACCTCCATCCCCTCCTCTATCATTGAGAAGGCAAGCAATTTGAGAAAGGTTGTATGTGTTCTGCCAATATCTTTTCCTATCCTACTTGTGTCATCCCCTGTATCAAACATCTCTCCCAATTTTGAGTCAAGTCCTGTTCTTTTCTTCTTTGCAAATTGGGATATTGGCCCTTTTCCAGTTCTGAAGCAACTCTATGGCTTTCCATGATGTTTCTGAGATCACTAACGGTGCCTCAGCAATAAATGCTCTTTCCATCTCTGTGATGTGGTTTGTCTGGCTCTGGTGATTTGAACTCAGCTGGGGCAGATAAATTCACTCTTATTATCTTCTTGCTTATCTTAAGTGATTGACTCCCCATGAGGCATTTTTACTCAATCCTTTATAATCCAAACATTATTCTTCTTGGCTGAAAAAAACCAAACACACTCCAAAGCAAGTGGTTCTGCCTTCTTTTTTTGTCTTAATTTTAGTCCATGGGCTCCTGCCCATCCTTTTTTGAACTCTTTGAAATCTACTCTCCCAAATCCAAGATGTATGTCAGATTATGCCTGGCTTTCTTCTCTTCTATCACAAATTCTAAGATGGAGTGGCTATTCAACCCAATATAATTGAATTACTTTGTAATCCTAGGCGTTTTTATTTTATGCCTATAACACAGGTTTTAACCTGTTCTGAGAAGGGGTCCATAGGCTTCACCAGACTTACACAGGGGTCTGTTACATACAAAAAGATTAAGAGTCATAGGTCTGCATACAATACCTCTCTTAATATATTCCCAAATTACATTAGATCCTTTAGCCATCATGTCACACTTGATTCGTACTGAACTTGTGATCCACTAAAAGTCCTAGATCTTTTCCCACAGGAACTGTTGTCTAGTGATACTTCCCTCCTCATTCTGCCCTTGTGAAAATGATTCGAGTGTAGAACTTTATGTTTATCTCTTTATAATTTTATCAAGAGGAATTGAGCAGAGCATAATGGGTAGAAAAACCAGGTGGGGAGTGTGTTTTTTGTTTGTCCTTTGCTCTTAAAGAGGACCGTGACATCAGGGAGATGACGCCATGACATGCAAATGAACTGGATTTAAGTGAGGGAGGGTTGTACAAAGTCATCAGCCTCACTTTCTCCTCCAGAGCCATCTGGATCCAGGGGCCAGATATAGATCAGCATGACTGGAGATGGCCCCCAAGGGGAGAAAGGAAAAGCTGGTTTCAAGGCTCACTTCTGATACACAGTAGCTCGGGAATTGTAAACAAGTTAGTTGATCTCACCTCTGATACTTAGTGGTGTTTTTTGGTGCCCCCAGGCAACTCTCTGAGACTTAGGCTTTGCATCATTGAGGGGAGTTTCCCGACCAGCAGTTAGGTGCCTGTTCTGGTAACATCCCAGGTCCAAATCTCCCTTATTCCCCCACATTTCATCATAGGAGATTTTACTCATCATTTGTGATTGCTGAAATAGTTTGCATTCCTGACTGCCATCCATTGCGTTATCTGTGACTCACTGATTCCTGTCCTCTTGTGATTTGTTCAAAGTGTTATATACACCTTTATTGACACTATTGATTAAAAAATGGTGGAACTTCTTGGGACCAAAAAAACCCCTTTCTCCTAGCTGACACTGACCCCTGAATGGCTATGGTTGGGGGCACTGGTTCTGAACACACCCAACTGTTCTATCATCTTGCCTCAATTTCTCCATCTGGTCCACTTGTGCAATCTCAGATGAGACTTCAAAGCCTGGACTTCGGAAGGAACTGCCCAAGAGCTTCTTGGCTCCTCATCTACCATCATCCTGGTCTCTGCTCAGGTTTGGGCTCTGTTCTCTTTGAGGAGAATTGGACAGGGTGAGGGGCTGCTCTTTCTCTCTCTCTCTCATCCCCTCAACCCCAGACTGTGAGGTCCCATAGAGTAAGGCCCAATCTCTTCTTCTATCAGTGGAACTGAGCACTGAATTCAGCATATTGGGTGGGACTGGGGGAGTGGGGGAGGCAGAGACCTCACAAAAAGACTGGTTGGCTCCAACCACTAAACTCCACTTCAGAGTGATTAACCACTTGAGATGCAAGTGAGGTCATAAGCTCAGGGCTTTTTTCCCCCTTTTTTCCTCCTGTTGCACATCAGCTTCAGAGAGAAGGGAGATGTACTAAGCATGTAGGACTGGATTTATCTGGTTCGACAAGTTCCAAAGTTCAAAATGGAGTAACTATCTCTTCTCCCCTTTGAGAGGTTTTCTGTTTTGCTTGAATAAGACACCACAGACAGCTGGCAAGCAGCAAGAGTGCTCTGATCAGGGAGGAGGTTCCTCAGAACTGAGGTGGGGCTTTGGACAACTTAGGGCTAAGCTGGCCTTAAATGCCTGGCTTCCCAGGCAGATGAACACTCCTCTGGAATTGGGAGAGCTAAGCTGCTCTCAGATGGAAAACGTCTTCCCATGTTGTCAAAGTTAAACCTGATTCCTTGCCCACTGTGAAGTCTTCTCCAATCACTAGGAGTCCGGAGTCTTGGGTTCAAGTCACAGCTTTTCCATTTTTGGTCTATGAGATCCAAGGCCAGTTCCTCTCCATGTCAGGGAAGAACTCTGCTTCTCCATCTGTAAAATGAGAGCAGTTGGATTACAGATGTTAGATCTTGATGGGTCCCTCCATCTCCTATAGTCAAAGGCTCCATGATGATTCAGTGGCTTGGAATCAGAAGATATCATTTCTGACCTGGGTGCTGCCCCTGATTTGCTGTGTGACCCAGGTTGCATAATAAATCACTTCTTTTGCGCCAGTAAAATGAGGGAATTAGACTAGATAGTCTGAACAAAACTTTCTAGCGCTGCCAGTCTGTGAATTCATGAACTGAAATAAATGTTTTTTAAACCTATGTGATCAGTGTGTGTGTGTGTGTGTGTGTGTGTGTGTGTGTGTGTGTGTGTGTGTCTTTCCCCAGATTTCTCTTTCTGGAGGAGTTGGAGGAATAGAGACTTTCGCTGCTCTAAGAAAGACATATGGATCAAGTGGAGAATAGCAAAGAACCTGATGAAAGAAAGTGCTAGAAGGTGTGTTTGGGCTGGTCACTGCTACAGGTGGCCAGGAAAGGGAGAATATAACATAGATTGGGACAATCAGAGAAGAAGCTAAGTTGGAGGATGAAAGGACATGAAAGAGGAAGAGCAGCTGGGGAGGGGGTCATTCCAGATGGGGATAATGATATCAGTAATAGGAAAGCTCACATCTCTAAAGCACTTTACAGCTTACAAAGCACTTTCCTGAAAACCTCCCCATAAAGTTGGATCATATATTATTACCCCATTCTACAGAAGAGAGAACTGAGTTTCAGCATGATTCAATAATTTTACAGAAGAATTTCGGAGCTGGAATCTCAGACCCCAGATGTCTACTTCAAATTGCACCTGAAAACGAATATCTTCTACTGCAAACTTGACAAGAGGTCATTCAGCCTCATCTTAACTGCTTTAGTGATGGGGAGCTCATTTTCTCCCAATTGCTGCCTGTTCCATTGCTGAAACAGCTCTGATTGCTTGGAAGTTTTATCACGCCAAAATCTGCCTCTTTGAGGTTTCTGCCCATTGCTCATTGTTTGACCAGCCAGGACTGAGCAAGACAAATCCAACACTTCTTCTCTTTGATAGCCCTTCATATTCACAAAGACAGTAGTCACACACTTGCAACCCCCACCCTCACATCCTTTACCCCTGGACCCTTTAGATGTTTTTCATTTCTTGGGCTAAACATCCTTAATTCTTTCTGTTGATATTTGGATCACTTGGTGTCTCCCCATCCTGGTTATTCTTTTCTGAACATACACCAATGGACAATACTTGTCAATGTCCCTTTGGTGGAAAAAAAGAATTATTTTTTCAATAATAAACATTTATTTTCTTTCCCTGTTAACCTGACCCCTCCCCCCCACCAAACCAAACTAAAACGAAACAAAAAAGTAAAATGCATGTTTATAGCAAATACGCGTTGTCGAACAAGAACAAATTTACACATTGGCCATATTAAAAATGTGTCTCATTCATCTGAGCCCATCACCTCCCCGTCAGAAGGTGAGGAAGACACTTCATCATTAGTTTTCTGGAATTTTGGTTGGTTCATTGTATTGATCAAAATCCTTAAGTCTTTTAAAGTTGTTTTTCTTTACAACGTTGTTGTAAAACATGCTGTTCTTCTGGTTCTGCCTGCTTTGATCTTCATCATTTCCTACAAGTCTTTCTTGATTCCTTCCCTTCGGTCATTTCTTATAGCACAGTAATATTATATACCATCATTTGTTTAGGCCCAATAGATGGGTACATGTTAGTTTCCAGTTTTTTGCTACCACAGAAACAGCCCCTATCACTATTTTTTGTACATGTGAGTCTTTTTCCTTCAATGTCCTTGAAATATTCTAAATCATACATCAGTTGACCATCAGAACTGGGACTACAACTTGGATCTTCTGACTCTGAGTTCTGGACCCATTCTGTCACAGGATATGGGCCACGGGTAGGTAGGCCTTTTCTGAAGAACTTAAAGGCCTTGTCTGGAGTCAATAAGTCAACCACAAGAAGCATTTATTAAGTGCTTACTGTGTGCTAAGCACTGGGAATACAAATAAAAGCAGAAAGATAAGCCTTGCCCTCAAGGAGTTTACAATCTAATCATCAAAGTATAATAGAAAGTTCAACAGGATGGGGTGAGGAGGAAGAAATGAAAGTACCCAATTAATCAGAGGAAGCAACTATAGGACTGGAGAGTATTTCCAAAGTGTGATGTCTAGGGGGTTAAAGTGAACTTCCAAGGTGGAGAAGAGATGATTTGGGGTTGTCGAGAGGGGGAAATATGGCAGCCATATAGTACAAGAAGGCTAGTGCTTGTCATGAGCTAGGACTCTTTTGCCTCTTGGCTTAAGCAATCCTACTATTTTTGTTCCCCAAGGCAGTATCAACTTGGTGACACTGTCTCCTGGTCCAGTGGGAGATAAAGCCAGATGCCAACTCCCTTGGAGTAGGAGGAGGGTTCGACCTGTCCAGATAATAGGAATAAAAATCAAATTTAAAATGTTTTTTTGTCCTTTGGTACCATAAATAGCTATACCCTCTCCCGCCCCCCTTGCCCTGCCCCCATCCCCACCCTATCCCTCCCAAGTAGTATCTTGCCAAAGTGAAGACCTTGGATTAGAAGAACTTTTCCAGAACTGAGTTGTGTGAGTGGCTGTCACAGATTGAAGACAGTCATGGATCTAGGAACCTTTTCCTCTTCTTCTCTATCCCCCTCCTTCTATCCTCTAGGGCAGTGGTTCTCAACCTGTGGGTCGCGACCCCTTTGGGGGTCGAACGACCCTATCGCAGGTCACAGGGGTTGCCTAAGACCATTGGAAAACACATATTTCCAATGGTCTTAGGAACCTAGACACTGCTCCTCTATCTATCTCCAGGTGGATCCGCCCACATGCAGATACGCCCCATACGAGTATTAAAGGGTAGCAGCATTAGGAAGGTTGAGAACCACTGCTCTAGGGCCTCCCAGGCCTAGATTAAAGTAAAACCTCCCCTGAAATTTCTCATAACACTTTGTTTGAACCTATTTTCTCTTACCTCTCTCTTCCTTGTATTTAGTTTGTTTATATAGTTATCCTTCTCCAATTGGGTTTGAAACTCCTGGAAGTTAAGATCAATGTAGAGTTTATAGAACTTTCCTTCTAGATCCAGCATCTTGTGTTCTAAGGTCCTTCTGAGTTCTGATATTCTATGTTCTAAGGTCCCTCCCAGCTCTTACATTCTATATTCTAAGGTCCCTGTGAACTCTGACATTCCATGGTCTCCCAGCCCTGACATTCTATGACTCTATGATTCTATTCTGGGCAAATTGCTCTGAACCATGATGAACTAAAGAAAGAGCAGAGTAATAAATGAGATAACCCAGAGTTGTCTTTAAAGTATGTTTCCCTGTTATTTGGCTCCTTATAGTCATAGTTTTCTTTAAACACACACACACACACACACACGCAACCACATCCACTGCTAGAAATTGTGTAAGACTGTGCACATTACCCACGTGCATGCACACCCCCTAGATAATTAACTGTTCATTGATATGTGGACAGTTGGCCACATTGTTCCATCGGAAATGTTGGCTTGAGGCTGCTTCGGGGCATGGAGCTTATTTAATAGAACAGGGGAAGATTTCCTTTTTGGATGAAATGAACATAATTTCACTCTTTTGCTTCATATGGAACTTTTCCACTCCCCCCTTAGAATATACTTGCAAGAACTCTGTGTTTGCAGTCAGAGGATGTAGGTTCAAATTCTGACTTACTTAGCCTTCTGATTTTGGGCAATTTTCTTAACTTCTCTGAATTCCTCTGATTGACTTCATCTGTAAAATGGGAATGAGTGGAGTGGACAAGGTATCTTTAGAGTGGCTTTCCAGTCTACATCCTGACTATTTTCTATCCAGTTCAATTCCACATGTGTCTATTAAACACCAACTATGTTCAAGATAAGGACATTCTGTAAAGCTATGAATGTAAACCAAGGGTTATTGAAAAGGTCTAGAATTTAAGAAAAACTGAAAGGATCAAAGAAATATTCGTGTCAGTTGGCACGCCATAGTATCATCAAATCCATTCTGTGCCAGGCAATCTTGGCAATCCTGTCCATGGGCTTTGGGATGAGATGGCCCCAAATGGGGAAACAGCTAGGAGACAATACTTTGAATATTGGTCTGGGACAACATCTGTCTCCCACGTGGGTCTGCTCCAGGGCATCAGCTGCACCCTAGGGGACAAACAAATGGTCCCATTGAAATCATTTTCCATAGTTTCCAAAGCATTTGCCTCATAGCAATCCTGTGAGGTAAGGAAGTACAAATATCATCCCTGAGCAGAATAAGGAGAGCAATTTGTACAATAACAACAACACTGTAAAGACAAGTAACTTTGAAAGACTGAAGAACTCTGATCAATGCAACAACCAACCAAGATTCCAGAGGACCAGTGCTGAGACATATACTGCCTGCCTCATCCCAGAGAAGTGATATATTCAAGATGTTGAGACACATATTTTTGAACATGGCCAATGGGAGAACTTGTTTTACCTGACTATGCACATTCATTTTAATGGTGTTTTTTCTTTTCTTTTTTTTTATTTTGGGAGGGAAGAGGCAAGAAAATAAATGCTGCTTAATTAAATTAAGTACAATTTCAAATATTATGATTCCCATTTTATAGTTGAATAAATTGAGGCTCAGATAGGAAAAATGATTTGACCAGTCACATGAAGAAGTGTTAGAAAGAAGCCCAGGTCTTCTGTGTCCTAGTCCAGTGACTACACCGTCTCTTTGGGGAACCAGCCCAGGTAGAGAAGGAGCAGAAGACAAGGCCTCCTTAGACTGGGCCAGTCAAGAGTGGCTCTGTTGTCTTGGCTTCACCTCCCCCATCTATCCAGGTTTATCACTGACACAGAGATTCAGGGGTGGTGATTTGACTCTGAGTTCTATGGCCAGGTGGCTAGTGGAGACAGCACATGGACAGTTGAAAGAGTAAGAATGAGATTAAATGTCAGAATAGGGATGAGGTCCTTAGAAATGAAAAAACTGAAGCATGGAAAGTACGTGAAAAGTACAATTTACCTAAGGGTGGAGGTGGGCAGTTTCTTGACTTGAAATGTTGGAATCTCTTCAATGTCCCAGTTGAATCCAACAGGTCTTTCTGAGTCCCACCTCATGTCCAACCTTGAGTTGATTATGTTGTGGGGAATATAGAAGGCTTGGGATCTGCCTTTGGGTTGCTTAGTCACTATTATTAAGGATTGGACATATCCCCAGAACACAGAAGGAGGAACAATGGGTAGAAGTCACGGGGTAGAAAATTTCAGCTCCATGAAATTAAAAACTGCCCAATAGTTGAAGTGATCCAACAATATTGCTATTAAGTTCTTCTTTTCTGCAAGTATTCAAAAAGAGGCTGGATGATTCAAGAAGCACAAACGGCTGCTGCTTTTTTCATTTTTAAAAATCAATTTGGATGATGATGTCACTTGGAATATCTGCCAAAGGATCAGACTCACCCCTTTTGGAAGGTCATAAGATCTAGAGCTGTGACAGACCTTAGAAGCCATCTAGACTAGTGGTTTTCTGGGGACACCAAGACCTTTTCAGGGGAACCTAGAGATCAAAATTACTTTCATGATAATACTAATTAAAATACTCCCTTTTCAAACTCAATCACATTAGATGATATAATATTTGTAAATAGGCACTTAACACTGTGTTCGGCACATAGTAGGTACAATAAAAATGCTTATTCCATTCCATTCCCACTTCCAACTATGTGAAGCCAGATTTTCTTCCTTCACTTCAACCAAAATAAGATATTGCAAGACTAAACACCGAAGCAGATACGAGAACCAGCTGTCTTCCATTAAGCTAGACATTAAGGAGATTTGCAAAGATATGTAAAATGATGCTACTCTTCTCACTAAATTGGAAAATAGGGTTATTTTTATGAAAACATGTTATCTATGTTAACGCATAATGAGTTTCTTATTGATATTTTAAAAGGAATTGATAAATATTTTAAATATCAGTTTTCATTTCTGGTATGATAAATATCAACAGATAAAACCCATATCAACAAAAGCTCTTTGGGGTCTTCAAGAATTTTTCAGTCTCTACAGGGGTCATGAGACCAAAAAGTTTGGGAGCCATTGACTTAACCCCCTTACTTTTTTATAGATGATGAACAAATACAATTGACTCCCTATTTCATCATTTTGACTCTGTCATATCCCCAACCATACCCTTCCTAATTCTTATTGACTCAGTTTGGTGTGGGATAGAGCATTGGATTTGGAGTGAGGAAGACCAAAGTTCAATTCTTCCCTCTGATTCTTACTAACTGTCTGACCCTGAGTGAGTCACGTTTTCTGAGTCTCAGTTTTTTCCTCCTCTATAAAATGAGGGAGTTGGAATAGATTGTTTCTAATATCCTTTCCAATTCTAAAGCTAAGATTCTTATGATAGGTAGCAGAAAGATGACTGAATCAAGTAGTCAGGAGACCTGGATTCTAGTCTTAACCCCACCCCAGGTTTGCTGTGTGGCCTTGGGAAAATCCCTTCCTTTTCTGTAAAATGAAGTGGTTGATCTAGATGAGAGGTAGGGAACCTGTGGTCTAGGTCCTCAAGTGTGGCCCTTTGATGGAATCCAAACTTCACAGAACAAATCACCTTTAAGAAAAGGATCTGTTCTCTAAAACTTGGACTTGGTCAAAAGGCTGCAGTCAAGGACCTAGAAGGTCACATGTGGCCTTGAGGCAATAGATTCCCCACTCCTCGTCTAGATGACCTGTAAGAACCTTTCTGGTTTTAAATCTCTGCTCTAGGAGGTCATGACCTCTACAGTCCTTTCTAGGTCCCCAAACAACACTCTTCTACGAGGGTTTTGCAAGGTCACTTTGGTCAGTACTTACCCCTTAGATCACCTCAGAGCCTGAGATCTCATCAGATCTCTGGAGCTGCATGGATAGGGAGAGAGGCCTCTTCTATATAGATTCATCTCATTCTGCAAAATTGGTGAAACTTGCCATTCTGAAATTCATCATTTAGACCAAGTGAGGCAAACAAGCCTCTTCCCCTAGCCCTCTGGCTCCAGAGGTCTCGGCCTTGGTGAAATTTGGGGACCCTCCCCTTTTCCCGTATCCAAGTAACAGGTGACCTCCTCTTTGTCAAATGCAGACTTTGACTAGGATAATACTGGCATGCCCTCACATTTCAAAGGGCCCATGCTTCAGAATAAGGCCTTTCCAATGGCCTATAATGGCTCACCCTTCCTGGTAACTGATAGTTCTATCATCCTGCCCTCCGGCCACATGTTTCCTTCTTCCTTTCCATCCCAGCCATGGGAAAAGGGAAAATGATTTAATGGACAAGGAGGCCCACAGGGGGAAAAAAAACCAAACACCTTTTGCTCCCTCCCCAAGAGATAGCAGGACACTGGCCCCCAATTCCTCACCCTAACTTCACAGGCAGAGTCTAAACCCAATGATTAGTCAATAGTATGAAACAAAGTCCAAAGGTAAACAGGACTGTCTGATAAGTCAGGGCGGAGTCTGCTTTTCTGGTCTATGTCTCTCCCAGGCTGACTGCTTTTCTTTGGCTCAGATTAGCTGTTCTCAGATCAGAACCGCAGCTGGGAAATGCCCCCATTGAGCACACAGACATTGCTTCTTGTATTCAACCTTGGGAGTTTTTAATTAGTTTGGGAAAGTTGACTTGGTGGATCTGTGTACATGGCTAAAGAAGGAGGAATGCTATATAAAGGCAAGAATGGGCCCTAGAGAACCCTGGCAACAGACTGAGGCTTTACCCCTTATCCTCACTGAATCCTGACTGCAGCCATAGAGGACTCTGACTCTGACTCCAGGTTGATACCTTACTCTGGTTATTGACTGAGCCAGGACCTTAGCCCCTGACTGGGCCCTGACTCTAGCACCAGGCTGAGCCCAGATTGAGCCCTGGGCTGGGCCCAGACCCAAGCTTCTGACTCCACCTGCCCATTTTATATATAGTCACCAAGACTCCCTGGTCACCAAGAAACTCAGATAAGTCATAGAAACAACATATATGATACCCTGATGGTGGACGAGTCCACATTTCCTCCATCCTTAAAAGGAAACCCCAAAAACTTTTCCTTTGACCTTGTCACCCTTTCATACTATTGTCCTATAGATACAGCCCTTCCAAATTTCTAGGAAGAATCAACTACACCTGCAGAATCCTGATGGCCTCACTTCCCATTCATTTCTTGGCCCTTCATGATCAATCTTCCCACTCTACCCCTGCACAGAAACTTCAGTCACCAAGATTATGATCAACAATACTCTCTTGACTTCAGAATCTGATGGCCTTCTTGGAGTTGGTATCTATCTGGCCTCTCTGAAGACCTGGACAGTGTCCAACACTCTATTGTCTTGGGTGCTCTGCCCTACTTTGGCTTTTGAGACATTCAGTGAATGACTAGAGCATTTATTAAATGCTTTCCATGTGCAAAGTGCTGGGGGGACAAATTAACAAGCAAGACGGTTCCTGCTCTCAAGGATCTCAGATTTTAATGGGGGAGATGACACATATGGAAGGTTTTTCACCTGCAGATCAGATGAAATATCCTGCGGTCTTCAGGACGCTGTTGTTGTTGATGAGGGAAGTAGCTTCACAGAATGTCAAAAAAGGTCTGTCTTACTGAGGTGGGAGGGAATGAAGTCCAAGAGGAGAAGCAGCAACCAACCTCATAGCAGGGGGCCTGCAGCAAGGCTCCAAGCCTGGGGCAATCCATCAAGGCATAAACTTAGAAGAAGACAATATTATCAGAATGGCTACATGTAAAGCCTCAAAGAAAAATGCAATTTGGTCTAAAGCCCAAAACTAATTCCTGGAAGAGCTTTAAAAAGGATTTGAAAAAGCAAATTAGAGAAGTAGAAGAAAAATTGGGAAAATAAATGGGAGTAATGCAAGATAATCATGAAAAAAGAGTCACTAGCATGCGAAAAGATACAAAAACTTGCCAAGGAAAATAACTCCCTATAAAATATAATTGGTCAAATGGAAAAGGAAGAACAAAAGTTCACTGAAGAAAATAGTTCCTTAAAAACTAGAATTGAACAAATGGAAACTTATGACTCTGTGAGACATCAAGATATGATAAAACAAAGTAAAAAAGTAAAAAATAGAAGAAAATGTGAAATTTCTCATCAGAAAAACAACTGACCTAGAAATAGATCCAGGAGAGATAATATAAGAATTATTGAAAGCCACAATAAAAAAAAAGCCTGGACAACATCTTTCAAGAAATAATCAAAGAAAACTGCCCTGATATATTAGAACCAGAGGGCAAAATAGAAATTAAAAGAATCCATTGTTCACTGCTTGAAATAGATCCTAAAATGAAAACTCCCAGGAACATCATAGCCAAATTCCAGAGCTCACAAATCAAGGAGAAAGTATTGTAAGCAGCCAAAAAGGAACAATTCAAATATGATGGAGCTACAATTAGGATTACACAGGATTTGGCAGCTTCAACATTAAAGAACTGAAGGACTTGGAATGTGTTATACCAGAAAGCAAAGGAGTTAGGATTAGTAAAATTGAATATAATCTTTTATCGAAAAAAGATGGACATTTAGCAAAATAGTGGACTTTCAAGCATTTTTAAATTAAAAGTCCAGAGCTGAATAAAAAAATTGACCTCCAAATACAAGACTCAAGGGAAACATAAAAGGGTTAAAAAAACAAGAAAGAAAAATGTAAGAAATTCAATAAGGTTGAACTGTTTATATTTCTATGTGGCAAGATAACATTTCTAACTCTTAACAACTTTATTACTATAAGAACAATTAGAAAGAACATATGTAGACAGAGGGTGTGGATATAAGGTGATTTTGATGGGATGATACCCTCAAAACAAAATAAAGAGGTGGAAAAGAAAATTGCATTGGAAGGAGAGGGAGATTGAATGGGGTAAATTATTCCACATAAAGGCATGAAAGAGTTATTACAATGGAGGGGAAGATGGAGTGGTGGTGGTGGGTAAAACTTAAACCTTACTCTCACCAAAATTAGTTCAAAGAGGAAATAGCATATATACTTAGTTGGACATAGAAATCTATATTTTCCTTATGAGGAAGCACAAAAGTGCAGAGATAATAGAAGGGGAAGGGGGATTGATAAAAGGGAGGGTATATTGGGGAAGGAAGTGATCAGAAGTAAAATACTTGTGTGGAGGGAAAGAGTTAGAGCTAAGAGAGGGGGATAAAAAAGCAAAAAATACCTTGGAAGGAAATACACAAGTTGGTTATCATAACTATAAACGTGAATGGAATAAACTCACCCATAAAATGGAAGTGGATAGCAGAGTAGACTAAAAACCAGAATCCTATAATATGCTGTTTACAAGAAACACATTTGAAGCAGAGAGACACACACGCATGGTATACATACCAATTAAAAGGAAATTAAGACAATTGTTAGGAACTATTTTCCCCAATTATATGCCAATAAATTTGACAATGCAAATGAAATGGATGAATATCTACAAAAATATAAATAACCCAGATTAACAGAAGAAAAAAATATTTAAATAACCCAATCTTAGAAAAAGAAATTGAACAAACCATTAATGAACTTCCTAAGGAAAAATCCCCAGGACCTGATGGATTCACAAGCAAATTCTACCAAACATTTAAAGAAAAATTAATCCCAATAAACTATTTGGAAAAATAGGTGGCGTTCTGCCAAATTCATTTTATGACACAAATATGGTGCTGATACCTAAACCAGGTAGAGCCAAAACAGAGAAAAAAATTATGGAGCAATTTCCCTCATGAATATTAATGCAAAAATTTTAAATAAAATACTAGCAAAAGAGATTACAGCAATATATCATAAGGATCATACACTATGATCAGGTGGGATTTAAACCAGGAATGCAGGATTGATTCAATATTAGGAAAACTGTCAGCATAATTGACCATATCAATTACAAAACCAACAGAAATCACATGATTATCTCAATAGATGCAGAAAAAGTCTTTGACAAAATACAGCACACATTCCTATTAAAAACACTAAAGAGCATAGGAATAAATTGAGCTTACCTTAAAAAGATGAGTGATATTGATCTAAAACCATCAGCAAGCATTGTCTATAATTCAGGGGTGAAGCAAGGATGCCCATCATCACCTTTATAATTTAATATTGTACTAGAAATGTTATCTATAGCAATAAGAGAAGAAAAAGAAATGAAAGGAATTAGAATAGGCAATGAGGAAACAAAACTATCACTATTTGAAGATATGATGTTATACCTAGAAAATCCTAGAGAAGCAATTTTAAAACTACTTGAAATTATTAAGAGTTTTAGAAAAGTTGCAGGATACAAAATAAACCGATATAAAACATCAGCGTGTCCATATATTAACCAACAAAGTCCAGCAGCAAGAGAAAGAAAGAGAAATTCAATATAATTATAGACAATATAAGATACCTGGGGATCTACCTGCCAAGACAAATCCAGAAAGTATATGAACACAACTATAAAACACTTTTCACACAAATAAAGTCAGATCTAAACAATTGGAAAAATATTAATTACTTAAGCGTAGACCAAGCCAATATAATAAAAATCACAATTCTACTTAAGTTAATAAATTTATTCAGTGCCATACCAATCAAACTATCAAAAAATTATTTTATAGAGCTAGAAAAAATAATACAATGATCCAAGACAATCTCAAAGGCCTGATGAGGAAGCACACTATCCACTTCTAGACAAAGAACGGATATTGATTAAAAACAGACTGAAGTATGCGAGTTTTCCCTTTCTTTCTTTCTTTTTTTCCCCCTCTCCATCACTTTCTTTTTTTTTTTTAAATTTTATTTTAGTTTGCACCATTCATTTCCACAGGATTTTGAGTTACATATTTTCTCCCCATCTTTCCCCTACCCACCGCCCCAAAACAGCCATCCCAATGTATCCCCCCTCCCCCAGTCTGTTCTCTCCTATGTCTTCCCCCCTTACCCCTCTGACTTTTCGGTAGGGCAGGATGGATCTCCCAACCACAGTGCCTTGTATTTCAAGTTCCAGTTGGACTCCATCACTTTCTTAAGCCTAAGCAATCAACAAAACAACAAATCCACCAGTTCCTGATTTCTGGCATTTGTGGATTTCCGAGGTATTAATGCTCACACTGAAAATTTAGCGAGCCAGTTTCAGCTGGTTCCAGCCCACTCCTCTCTCTGTCCTTTGGTATTCCTCTCTTTCTTTCAGGCTAGGTGC
>CM053592.1:144192538-144233948 GCA_028646515.1 Pseudochirops corinnae
TTGAATCTCACGGAATGTTGAGTGGAGAGGGAACTTTCTTCAGTGAGAGTCTCTTGCCCTTGGACAAGTCTATATAACCAAATCATATATAAATGACAATTATATTCTCTTCCCAACATTCCCATGCTCTAGTTGATTCAGTGCTGAGATTTCTGGAGTCCTCACTGTCTCCACTTGAAAACAGTTAGCCTCAGTTTCCTTGTCTGTCAAATGGTGGCAGAACTCTTGCCTTCCCTTCCTGGCAGGGTGGTTGTGGGGAAGAAAAAGTACCTTGCAAACCTTCAAGTATCCGAAATGGGGGCTGCTCTCCTGTTTTATTAGACCTCTTCCCTGCTCCCCACCCCCACCAGGTAGGGGATCCCACCCAGGGGAAAGGGCAAGTCCCTTCAGGCTTTACCGATCTTTAATAGAGGCTGTGGTGAAGATATTAATAAATCCTTACCCCCAGGGCACTCCTGCTGTTATGACTTAATACATTATTAATACCTTTAATAGAATTAGGAATGTTGTAGCCAGTCTTTCAGGGAAGAGAGGAAAGGAGAAGGGGAGAGAGATCCTTTTATGGCAAATATTTGAGGAGTAATAGGACTTCATGGTGGTCTTCATCTTTCACTATGCAGATAGCTGCCTGTCCTGTGGAGAGGATGCAGGGAACAGGACTACTGGAGAAAAGAAATTTGGTCCTCACTTTTCTTTCTCTGTGGCTCAATTTCCAGATTGGTAAAATAAAGATACGACTAGTTGGTTCCTGAGGGTTCTTCTGGTTCTGACGTTCCATGTTTTAGAAAGGGCCTTTCCAAGCTTTGACATTCTATGTTCTGTGTTTTAAGGTCCCTCCCAAGTTCTGTTATCCGTTTCTAGGTCCTCAGGTCCCACTCAGTTTTGATATTATGCTCTAAAGTACCTCTCAGCATTGACAATGTTTAAAATACACACTGGAATTCAATGGAGGGATTGGCTGAATGTCAGTGGAGAGGTGTGTGAGATACATAAATACACACACCCAAGGGGCAAACACTTGTACATGCGTACTAACGCCCACACTCAGACATAAGCAAACACACATTTAACCCCTCCAGAAACTCTGTACCTCTGAGAGAGGCGGAACCAGACTGAGACTTTGGAAACTTACTTTCCTAACTTTTTAAGATGGAAGTCCTCTAACCTTCTAGCCCCAGGCTACTTAACACCTCTCCTCAATGTCCCCACTTTTCCTTAGCAATCTGTTCTAGGGAGTAAGAATGTTGACACGGGTCTCACACAGTGACTTTAGGGATGAGAATAGGAGTTGTAAATTGGGCCCAGAGGTGCCGCCTGGGGTCCTTGATACCAGAGGTTGGGGCTGGGGTGGATTTCTGGAGTTCTGGACTGTAGGGAATTAAGGCTGATCAGGCGGTCACACGAAGTTCAGCACCAACATGGTGACCTGCTAGAATAGTAATGGGGCTACTAGGCTACCAAAGGAGGGTTGAACTGACCCAAGGCAGAAATGGAGCAGGTCAACACTTTTAAGTCCATCAGTCCATCCTTTCGTGGCTGTTGCACTTTCAGCATGGGTGAGATAGGGAGAGAGAGACAGAGAAAGAGAGAGAGAGAGAGAGAGAGAGAGAGAGAGAGAGAGAGAGAGACAGAGAGACAGAGAGACAGAGACAGAGACAGAGACAGAGACAGAGAGACAGAGACAGACAGAGACAGACAGAGACAGAGAGACAGAGTCAGAGAGACAGAGAGACAGACACAGAATCAGAGAGACACAGAAAAACAGACACAGAAAGAGAAATAGGAGAGTCAGAGAATAGGTATTATAAGTGGAGTGTTTTATAACAGTAATAATTGTAATAAAGGTGAATCGACGTCATATTACAGATTTCTAGAGTTGGCAGAGATTTCACAAGCCACCTTGTTCAAGCCTCTCATCTTGCAGAGGCTGGAGACTGTAGCCCAAGAAGAGAAGACAGGTCATGGCGGACCTTCAGTCCTTGGCTCCAGGCTTCTAGGCAAATGTCTTTTTCCCCCAAAACACTGGTTCCCAACCTTTTTGGTTAAGAGTATTGAGAGTTGAGAAAACACATAACGACAAAAAGTCATTTCAATTGACTTACATTATGTTAGTCACACTAGCATCCGCCTACTTTTGCTAAATGAGACCTTATTTATTCTGTCTACAGAAGGTGTTGTTTCTTTATTATAATGAGCTACGCTGCTTATTTTACTGAAATAGAATTCTAAATGGTGAAGCTCAGGGCCCAGGGCTGAAGCTAAGTTGGGGCAGTTGGGGCTTGGTCCAGGGTGCCAGATTCAGAGATATTTGAATTTAGCAGTTAGAAGTGCCTGAGCTGAGCACTTAGCAGGAATGATTAGTGAAAACAAAACCCTACTGGATGATTGCTTTTCAATTGTACCTCAGGTGAGTTCTTCCCCTGGACTGACCCCCTAGTGCTGACCACTCCCCTTCCTGTTCCCTATTCCCTCTACCTCCAGGGGCAGCCTGACCAGCAGAGGTGTTTTACCCCATAGGTTCTTGTGTCTTGAGGTCCAAGGGCTCTCCCCAAGGTCTTCTTCAGCCCCCAACTCTGTTGGTGTGCCTATGGGTGAGCAGAACCCTTGTGGTAACTCCATGACTCTCAAGGGTCCTGTTCATTATTCCAGCACTAAATCATGCTTGCCTGGTCCATTAGGACAATCTTGTGAGTAAGTCAGGGTGGACACTGTATTTCTACTTAATAGAGTACAAGACAGAGGCTCCGAGTGGGAAGGTGACTTCAGGTGGAGTCTCTTGGACCAGCCTCCTGAAGCCATCAGGGACTTGACAGTTTGAAGCACAGTCTCTTGAGATTCTTCTCCCTCTTACTGATGCTGATAACCCTGAACCCCAACCTGGGCCATGTCCTCTGCTCTGACTTTTCACTTCCCTCATCCCAACGCAAGCCCAACTCTCTGATGCCAGCCTTCTCTCAGAAGCCAATTGCCACTGAGGTGTGGATACTCAGGAATCCAACAGTAAACATTTAATGTTCTGGTCCTGTGGGAAACAAGAGCTTATAAACTCTCAGGGCTGGAAAGGACTTCAGAGGGCATCAACTTAACCTTGATACCCAAGGTAGGGCTGTCCTCTGCTGAGTCCTGAAAGGTTCTCCAGCCTCTGCTTGAGGGGTGAGGAGCTCACTCGTCCCACACGCTGCCATCACACAGTTCTGACTTAATGACATAGCACATTAATATTAAGCCTGGCAAAAGGATTTGTCTATAACATTTCATTTGACCCTCTCTGAAACCCTGGGAGGTGGTTTTATCTAGCATCATTCCCATTTTACTGATGAAGAAATCAAGGCTCTTAGGTGCCCAGGGTCACACAGAGTAAGCAGAATTTCAACCTAGGTCTCCCTAAGGCCAAGCCCAGGACTCTACCCACTATACCACCCTCCCTCTCACATTAGGAAGTCCAAAGTTATGGCTCTCCTTGGGTCTCTGGTCTCTTTGACACAGACACAGCCCATGGCCCACTCATCCCTTCTGATCATGGATATTTCTTATCCATATCTCCCCATATGGCCTTCACAAGCCAGTCACGCTCGCTATGTTCAGGCACTTACTAATCTCATTTTATCCTCACACCAACCCTGGGAGGTGGGTACTGCTATTAGCCCCATTTTACAGATGAGGAAACCGAGGCAAACATCTTGCCTAGAATATGTCCGAGGCCAGATCTGAACTTGGGTCTTCCTGACTCCAGGCCCAGAGATCCATCCAGCTGCCCCAGCACGATGCCTGGCACCTAGTAAGGGCTTGATGCATGCTTGTTAGCAGACTGACCCCATCCCCTTTGACAGTCTTTTCTACGTCTTCTTGTGGTACTCCCTCCTTAGCTTATATTTAATGGAAACCTCCCTCCTCCCTTCTTCTCACTGGGCCCAGTTCAGCACTCTGGGGCAAAGCAGAGCAGACTTTATCTCTTTTCCACATGCGCTGGCCCTTTCAAATTTAAGGACAGCAAGAATGCACCAGCCCCTTCCTAACCCTCCCCCCAAAAGCTTCATTTCATTCGATCTTTACACCGAAAGTTCATTATTGACCCCATTTTTACAGATGAGGCCACTCTGGCTCGTTCGAGGAGTGGTGACTTGCTCAAGGTCACACAGTCAGTAAGTGTTTCTCAGACCCCCGGAGCTCTCACCTCTGCCCTAGGGTGCCTCTCAACGTGCATTTTTTCAGACTAATGAAATCCTGGAAGGCTATAAAGCCAGGGCTTTATTTGCGTTTAATCTTTTCCATCTGTTGATAAAATAATATTTGTTTTTGTCTGCAGCCTGATGTACTGAAAATGAAGCGTGTGCGCTCCTAGGTCAGTGGCCCAGCCTGGTTGCCATCTGTGGGGGCTGAAGTTCACTTGGCTGCTACTTTCCTCTTTGGCCCGGCCCACCCTGGGGCCATGGAGGCCAAGCTGAGTTTCTTAGCTTGTAGTCTGGGCTTCTGGGGAAGGGCCTGTAGGGCCGGCCCCTCCCCAGGCCAGGCTAAAGTAGGACCGGATCCTTCTTTCCCTGTCGAGGTTGTTTTGGGCTCTAGGAAAGCAGCTGAATTTCCCAGACAATGTGGCATGTGGCCGCTTTGGGAAGCTTGGCCTGGCCGCTGGGACTCTGAGAGCGCTTAGAATTGGCTCTCAGGCTGTGGCTGAGCCCCATCGAGGTGAGGCCACTCCAAGGGCAGGCTGCTGCCTCAGATAAACCACCTCTAGGGATGCTTTCACCGTCTTGTGCTTGTCAAGTTGAATCTTTGAACCCAAGCTTTGTATTTATCCCAATTAAATCTCATCTTCTTTGCTTTGGCCCAGGTTCTAGCCTGTTAGATCCTGGCTATGCCCTCACCTTTATCAGCTATCTCTCTCAGTCAGTTAACAAGTATTTATTAACCACTGTCTGCCAGAGACAACATTTGAGGCAAGGAGGACAGCCAGGGGAAATGCACCGAGCTGGAAGATGAGTGTTATTCAAGGAATATAAGAAGAACTAGGATATCGAAAGTAAGGGGGGACTCAAGGAGAAGAACGTTAGGAAGAAGCCAGCTTGTGAAGACCCATGCCCAACTCCATACCCAGGATGAACTTTCTGTGGCTCCTTTCTCCTCTCTTTTTAGTGCCAAACAACATCTTATATTTGACCCTGAAGGCAATAGGGACACACTGGAATTTATCTGTATATTCGTATTCACTCTTGATCGCTATCCCTTGTTTTATCTTGTGTATGTATTTTGAAAATCTAGGCTAGTTAAAAAGAGGGGGGTGGTAGTGCAGTGGATAGAGCACTGGCTCTGGAGTCAAGAGGACCTGAGTTCAAATGCAGCCTCAGGCACTTACCAACTGTGTGATCCTGGGCAAGTCACTCAACCCTGATTATGAAAGAAAGAAAGAAAGAAAGAAGGAAAGAAAGAAAGGAAAGAAATAAAAGAGAGAAGGAAGGAAGGAAGGAAAGAAGGAAGGAAAAGGAAGGAAGGAGGGAAGGAAGGAAGATACTCTAGTCTGGTTCAAAATTCCCATCTCACAGAGGAGCAAACTGAGACCCAATCAATCAACTGAGAATAAATGACTTGCCCAGTCTTCTGCTTATAATTCTGGATTTAGAGCTAGAAGGCACTTCAGAAGCAATCTAGTCCAACCCTTTTACAGATGTGGAAACTGAGGCCAAGAGAGGTGACTTGTCTAATCTCACACAGCTGGGGGGAGTAAAAGTCTAGATTCGAACCCAGGTCTTCTGACTCAGAAGCTAGGGAGTTCTGGTCATCTCCTATGACTCCCCAGCCACCCTCTTCTAAACCAGTTGGTCTTTAGCACCTCTTTTGCTGTGGACCTGTGTGACAGAAGTCGGGAGGGAAAGGCGTGGAGAGGTCAGGGAAGGACCTTATTATACCGTAACTCTCTCCCGGGAAGCCAATTCAGTGTCCCAGAAAGATGCTCTGGTGGAGATTTGAGCAGCCCAGCCCCCACCCAAGTATGGCAAGCTCACCATCTGTGCGGGGGCAAAGCAGCCAGACCCCTGCCCTGCAGAACACACCCAGGGCTAGAGAGACATTTCTCAGCTTGACTTCCTGGTAGGGCTCTGTGTTTAAACAGCTCCATACCCAGCCTGAACTTTCTGTGACTCCTTTCTCTTCTCAAGGAAAAGTGAAAAACAGGATAGGATTCTAGCAAGGAGGTGGCACTCAGGGCTAGGAATGTACCTCTATGGCCAGGAAATGGGAATTGGGAAAGTGGGTGGGGAACAGATCATCAGACAATGTGATTTAGAGCAGAAAAGGACCCAAGAGGGCATCTTGTCCAGTCTCCACCTAAATAGGAATTTCCTCTATATGAATGAATGGATGCATAAACCATTTATTAAGTGCTTACTATGGTCAAAGCAACTGTGCTAAGCCATGGGATTACAAACAGAAATCTAAGACAGGTCCTGCTCACGTTCTAGTGAGGGGAGACAACATATGTGGGAGGGCTTCAGTGGCAGGGCACAGGGGAAGGTCTCATGGTCCTTGGGGCGCAGCAGCAAAGCAGGTGGTCATGTTTCTTCTTCTATGTCATTCCCACCCAAGAAATGGTGTCAGCTCCTGATATTGCACCACTGGACAGTGCTAGGGACTCAGGGACTTGGGTAGTGAGAACCTTTGTCTCTGGGGTATCGAGGAGCAGTTGCGAGACTGAATCTCAATGTATGAGGGCACTGAGTCAGAGCCGAGCTGTTTCCAAGTCTCCTGGGCTCAGTGTCTTGGATTGATCCCATTGGACTGTGAGGGGAAGTGGTGATCAGGGTGATGGTCTGACTTGCCTGGCTGTTGACAAGTAGTTATTCTAATTCTGCACCTAACTCTTCCCTTTGGGAACAAATTATGACAACTCTCCAGGTGATTGTGTCCTTGTCGAGTCTTTTCTTCCCCAGTTTTCCAGTCATCCTGTCATGGCATGTTCTCTGTCCCCTTCCCCACCTGGTCACCCTTTTCTGGAGGGAATCAATGTCTTTCCTAAAATGTGCTACTTAGAACTAAGTGCTGAATGGTTTGGGGGCTAGTTTGGTGTAGAAGATGCTATTATCTTCAGAGGGACACAAGGGAGTAGGATGTGCTATGGTTAGAAGGAATCAGGGTCTATCTAGGCCCAGAGAATTGTATTGAGATAGGGTAACTTAGAACTTCCATACAACCCAATCTGGGATTGAGCATGATGCCAATAGGCGTGTGGTAGAAAGATGGCTGGACTCCTATCCTTTGGGTGACATTAACTGTGTGATCCTGAGCAAAACATTCTCTGCCTCAGTTTCCTTATCTGTAAAATGAGCATAATAATAGCACTTGCCTTTTAGGGGAGAATGAGGATTAAATGAGATAATATTAGTAAAGTACTTTGTAAACCCTAACCTGCTAGCTTTAGGTTTCAAATGCTAGTTGTTGTTAACTTTTCATGTCAACTAAACACTTTGCTTTTAAAATGACATGGAGTGCTAGCTTGACGCAAACAGAATTGAGAGGAGCTGATTTATATGGATTGGAGGCTCCAGTTGTTGACATACAGATGTTTTCAAAATCTTCCCCAATGTGAACCCAAATCTAGAGTTTGTTGGACTACGGACTACATGAGTAAACCCTAGAAAAACTTCTGCGGGATCTGAGGTGTTTGGAGTTACGGGAATGGGGAGGGAGAAAGAGGGAAGTGGACGTTGAGATCAGGAGACTCCTGAGAGCCGTAGGACAAGGCAGAAGGACATTAGGGCTGGGATATAACAGATCTCTGAAGCTAGAGAGTCAAGTGGGTTTAGGGTCCAAGAAGATCCAGCAGACTCATGTATCTCAAGTTGGGAAGAGGGGACCTGTGTAGGAGAACTTTAAAAAATAGTTAAAAATATCTCTGGGATCAAGGGCAAGGTCCTTCCCCTGGAGTAGCTCTAAAGAGAAACTGGAATACATAGGAAGCTGAGGCCAGCTGTTTAATGCTCAGAGAGTAAAGACATCCATCACCAGGAGACCGGGCAGCTTGGCACTCTGCATCTGGCTCTTCCGGGCATTCTCTAGGCCCAGCTTCACACTCGGCCAATCAGGGAGGGTCCTGGCTGGCCCAGTGTGAGCCTGGGCTTGTACGGCAGGTTTGAGAAACATTTCCTCCCCCTCTCACTCCCCACATTCCTATGTAATCACTAGCTATCTCACTCTTTTTCCTCCCTAAACCCTCCGACCAGACTGAGGGGAAGAGGAGGAAATAGATAGCAGACAGGTTCCCATGGCCTTGACGATTGAATAAGCTGTGACAGGCCCCACACACTAGCCCATCAGTCACAGGCTTGGACAAGATAACCTCTGAGGTTCTGTGACTCAGGGGAAAGGTCACTGGATTTGCAGTGGGAAGAGCTACTATCCGTGTGACTTTAGGCAAGTCACTTCCCCAGGATGGGACTCAATTTTATCATCTGCCCAAGGACTCTCTAAGGACTGAATACTCCAGACCAGGGGTGGGGAACCTGGGCCCTTGAGGCCACGTGTGGCCCTCTAGGTCCTCAAGTGCAGCCCTTTGACTGAATCCAAACTTCACAAAACAAATTTCTTCCCCTCCTCTGCTCTAGACTAAAACAATTATAATCCTTTGGTCCAGGTCTGAGATTCTATGAGTCTAAGTGGGAGACAGAAGTCCTTGTTACTCAGGATGGAAGACAGATGACGTCCTTGCCAGCCATGAACATCTAATTATGAATTAGCTTCCTGGATTATGAATTAATTTACTAAGTCACCTAGCAGGTTCACACGCAGCATTTCCTAATGGAGTTATTTGGACAGAAAGACATAGAAATAGATACTCTTAGCTCTGGAAAGGAAAACCTTTAGAAAACGTCGAGTGCAGTCTCCCTTTAAGAGCAAGTTTCTTCTTCTCTGTGGAACTCAGTTTCCTCATCTGTAAGACGATAGGGCTGGACTTCGTGGTCTCTAAGGGGCTTTCTAGGTCCTATATTTTGTGATGAGCATATTTTCCCAGGTCCCTAGAGTTTGTTGAGGGGTCTTCTTCGGTGCCAGTGTTTTGTTTTTTTGGTATTCTGGAATGAAGCCCTGGGATATTCTCATCTGGATTTTCTGTGCCTGACTACTCTCTACCTCCTGTCTCTTGAATTAATAATTGAAAAAGCTGAGAGCAGGAGAACCTGATTCCCCACGTTTTGAAAATGACATTGAACCTGTTGAGTCTGATGGGAAGGAGATAAAGTGTGTTTAATAAATATTCACTATTGTTCGGGGCACAGAGACACATTCTTTGTGCTGACCTCACCTACCTCCTACAGCGATCTCTATCAGTTTCTGGATGCCCCTTGTTTTTAAGACGGTGGAAGGGTCTATGAATATCTGCCCATTCTACTGGAGGTACAAGTCAGTTCACTTTGGGTTTTATTTGATTGTTTTTCAGTTGTGTCTAATTCTTCATGACACCATTTGGGGTCTTCTTTTTCTTCTTCTTCTTTTGCTTTTTGGAGGGGGAAAGTAGGGCAATTGGGGTTAAGGGACTTGCCCAAGGTCACACAGCTAGTAAGTGTTACATATCCGAGGTCGGATTTGAACCCAGTCCTCCTGACTCCAAGGTTGGTGCTCTATTCACTGTGCCACCTAGCCTCCCCAGTTTGGGGTTTTCTTAGCAGTGGTTTGGAGTGGTCTGCCATTTCCTTCTCCAGTTCATTGTTAAAAGACGACTCAAACAAGGTTAAGAGACTCACCCATGATTGCACAGACAGTAAGTGTCTGAGGCCATATTTGAACTCAGGCCTCCTGACTTTAGACCCAACATTCTATTCACTGAACCCTCTAGCTGCCTGTTTCGTTTTAGGTTAGATCAATGCATACTTACTGAAGAGCCCCATTCTAGGGTATGGTGTGGGAGAGACAAAGGACATACAAAGACAGAGGGTGTTAGTGCTCTGGCAATACCCAGGTTCTTATAAGGTAGAATGTCAGAGCTGGAAGTGTCCTTAGAACATAGAATGTAGAATGTCAGAGCTGGGAGTGTCCTTAGAACATAGCGTGTAGAATGCCAGAGCTGGGAGGATCCTTAGAACATAGAATGTAGAATGTCAGAGCTGGGAGGATCCTTAGAACATAGAATGTAGAATGTCAGAGCTGGGAGGATCCTTAGAACATAGAATGTAGAATGTCAGAGCTGAGAGAGTCCTTAGAACATAGAATGTAGAATGCCAGAGCTGGGAGGGTCCTTAGAACATAGAATGTAGAATGTCAGAGCTGGGAGGGTCCTTAGAAAATAGAATGTAGAATGGAGCATAGAACATGGGACACAGATAACAGAGTAACACGCTGGAAGGGACCTCAGAGGCCCTCTGGTGTAACTCGGACACCAGGAATGGAAAGGATTTGCCCTGGCTCACACAGGTGGCCAACAAATTAGTAAATTCAAATGGAAATTGGAACATGGTCTTCTGATGACAAATCCAGGGCCTTCCCCAGCCTACTTTAGCATTCTAGGTTAAGGAAATCGCAGGAGTAAAAATGTGGGGGAAGGAATAGCTCTGAAGTGTGTGTAGAATGGTGGAAGGTGTCTACCAGGAGTGGGAAGTTCATGGTGGGGAGCAATGAGAGAGGAGTTTAGACAGGTCAGTTAGAGTTGCATGAAGACCTTGAATGCCAGGCTAAGGGGCATAGACTTTATCCTGTAGGTGGTAGGGAGCTATTGAAAGTGAAGGAGACATGTAATCAGAGGATTGTATTGGAAAGATGACTTGGAGGTAAGTGATGGATGGATTAAGGGCAAGGGAGAGTTGGGCAGGGGGATTAGTTAGGAGGGCACAATAGTCCAGGGCAGAGGGGATTGGGGAGGGGGGGGGAACCAGACTGATGCCAAGGCAACAGCAGGGGGAGTTCTGCAGAAAAGGGAAAGTGCGCTCAGCCAGGACAATCTCAGAACCTCATTCTTCCTTCAAGACGATCTTGAATTGCCTGTTACTATATCTGACTTCATGCTGGCTCCCAGGGCATAGCTGAGTGGAGAACCCCCAGGATGCATTAAGCCAGAGATTCCTCAATCACACATAGGGGCCATACCAGACACTGGCATTGCTTCTCAGCCCTGTCTCCAGCCCTCTCCTGGTTCTATGTGTATGATTCCTACCTCCCCAGCTAGACTATGATCTCCCCAAGGGCAGGCAGACAGGGCCTGCCTTTCCTCCTATCTCCTCCACATACAAGTCTAGCCCTGGAAGCTCCAGAAAGTTTTGTAGGTTAGCTGATTGAAATAAGGGATGGGAATGTATTTTGGAAAGTGACCCATGCCCTCCAGATGTGATGTATCATTGAGGAGACAAGGCTTTGGGCAGCTCAGCCTGTAGTGTGTTTCTGTCAGGATCCTAAATTCCCTGGCCCAGAACCCATGTCCCTACCTCCCCACATGCCTCTCATAGTGTGACTTCTCTCCCCACTCCCATCCCCTGCCACCAGCGCTCACATTGCCAAATTACTAACCAGGCTCTAAAGCGAGGTGATGAGGTGAGGACAGATGAAAAGAGGGTTCAGAGTATAATTCCCTCCCAGCCTCCCTCACTGAAAATAATTCCAGTCTTTCTAGGTCATATTTCTGTCTACAAACAGGCACCCCCCACCCCCTGTGATGTTTCCCCTGCCCCCAGTCCCTAGGATCCTCCTCAGGAGAGAGGACCACCATGAATTTAGGCAGTCAGCTTCTTAAATCACATGTTCTAAAGATAAGAGCGTATATATTCGGCCATGAGTATCACCAGGCAGAGGCAAAACAAAGTCTATCAGAACATCAGAGCTAAAAGGAACCTGCCAGAAACTGTGAGGTAGGGAAGGGACCTTGTGGAAAGGGGCCTCCGAGGTTATCTACTTCTATTACTTCATTTTAAAAATGAGGAAATGGAGACCTGAGTGTCATGGTTTGCCCAAGGTATATAGAGCCAGGATTTGAATCCAGATCCCCTGACTCTGGTATTCTTTTTACTACCCACACTAACTCCTCCCTTGGCACATTGGAGCTGAAAGGAGCCTTAGAGCAGAGACTATTGGTAATGGCAAGGCCTTAAAATTCAACCTGTGAGTCGTGACCCCTTTGGGGGTCGAACGGGGTCGCCTAAGACCATCAGAAAACACTTTTCCGATGGTCTTAGGAACAGAGACACCGCTCCTCTGTCTCCAGGCGGGTCCGCCCACATGCAGATACGCCCACATACAAGTATTAAAGGGTTGCGGCATTAGGAAGATTGAGAAACACTGCCTTAAAACATAGACCCGGCATTCCATGATGCCATAGATGGAAGGAACCTTGGAATACAGAATATTCATAATAACATAGTATACCATGTTTTATAGTTTGCAGAGATTTTTGTTTTTACAGCCGTATGTGGGAGATGGGACAGCTAAGTGGCACAGTGGGTAGAGCACCAGGCTTGAAGTCAGGAAAACTCATCTTCCTGAGTTCAAATCTGGCCTCAGACACTTACTAACTGTGTGACCTTGGGCAAGTCACTTCACCCTGTTTGCCTCAGTTTGCTCATCTGTAAAATGAGATGGAGAAGGAAATGGCAAAGCACTCCAGTCTCTTTGCCAAGAAAACCCCAGATGGGGTCACAGAGAATCAGACATGATGAAAAACAACTGAATAACAAATCACGGAGATGGGACACAAGGATGGACCTTAGAACCTTTGAATGTCCAAGCTCAAAGAGATCTTAGAATAAGGAGCATAGGATGGCAGAGCTGGAGACAATCTAGAGCAGGGGTGGGGAATCTGTGGCCTTGAGGCCTTCTAGGTCCTCGCTGCAGCCTTTGGATTGAATCCAAGTTTTACAAAACAAATCCTTTTATGAACGGGATTTGTTCTGGGAAGTTTGGATTCAGCCAAAGGGCCGCACTTCAGAACCTAGAGGGTCTCTTGTGTCCTCAAGGGCATGGGTTCCCCACCCCAGTCTAGTCTTCTTCATTTTATGCATTTTAGGCCCACAGAAGATCAATGGCTTGCCCGAAATCAGACAGCATGACAAGAACTAGATCTCAGCTCTGACGCTCGGTCCAGGGCTTTTCACCTTCCTCACTGTCTCCCTAGTCATATTTGGTGAAGTCAGCAAAGTGAATTTCTGTGTAGCCCCTGGCCTTCCTTTTCAATGTCTCTGGAATCATAGGCTCAAAGACAGAACACATTTTTTGTTGTTGCTGAGTCATTTCAGTTGTATCTGACTCTTTGTGACCCCATTTGGGGTTTTTTTTGGCAGAGATACTGGAGTGGTTTGTCATTTCCTTCTCCAGCTCATTTTACAGATAAGAAAACTGAGGCAGACAGGGCTAAGTAACATGCCCAGGGTCACACAGCTAGTAAGTGTCTGAGGCTGGATTTGAACTAACAAAGAAGAGTCTTCCTGACTCCAGGCCCAAGGCTGTATCCATTGTGCCACTTACAACATCTTAGAATCATATAATTTTAGAATCTTGGGATCTTGTAGCGTTATAGAGTTAGATAAGAGAACACTGGGCTCATGAAATCTTGTGGAGGGGTGGGGGGAGGGATCTCAGGGGGTTTCTAGTCTATTCTCCCGCCTAGTCCAGGAATCCCCTCTAAGACAGTTTTCCTGACAGAGGGTTATCCACCCTATGTTTGGATACCTCCCCTGACAGGCAGCTTTGGGCTTGGAAAAGCGGGCATTCCATGCACGCCCTCTTCATTCCTTAACTTTTATTGAGAGCCTGCTGTGTGCAACACTGTCATGTTTTAACTCCAAAGCACTCCCTTCCTATCACATTCCTGTTCCCTAGAGGAGCTATGGGACCTCGGGATCAGTGATTTGAATGCTCCCTGCCTAGAATTTTTTCATCTGCTCAGAAAGGAAAGTAGTTTGAACTTGTTTCTTCTTTGGCTTCCCAGGGAGGTATGGGCTGGGCCAGCAATGTTCCCAAAGGGTTGTTAAGGTCCAGTCTAAAGTAGCCTAGGCTGACTTTTCTCTTTTTCTTTTCCCCTCCCTCTCTCCTTCTTTCCTCCCTTCCCTCTTTTTCTCTTTCCCTCCCTCCTTCCTTCTTTCCTTCCTTCCTTCCCTCCCTTTTTTTTCTTTTCCTCTTCTTCATTCCTTCCCTACCTTTCTCTTTCCTTTCTTTCCTCTGTCCTTCCTTCCTTCCTTCCTTCCTTCCTTCCTTCCTTCCTTCCTTCCTTTCTTCTTTCCTTCTTCCCTTCTCTTCTTTCTTTCTTTCTTGACTGGGTCTCCCTGTCTTGCCCAGGCTGGAAGTGCAGTGGCCACTCACAGGTCTGGTTCTACTGATGATTGATGCAGAAGTTTTGACTTGCTCTCTTTCCAGCGTGGGCTAGTTAGAGTCCAGTGGTTCTCAACCTGTGGGTCGCGACCCCTTTGGGCCCCTTTCACAGGGATCACAGGGGTCGCCTAAGACCATCGGAAAACACATGTTTCCCGATGGTCTTATGAACTGAGACACCATTCCTCTATCCATCTCTAGGCGGGTCCACCCATATGTAGATACGCCCACATATGAGTATTAAAGGGTTGCGGCATTAGGAAGGTTGAGAACCACTGGGTTAGACCCTCCTCAGGCATCCTGGTGGCCTCCGGATCCTGAGAGCTCACCAAATCATCACAGGACTTAATGGAGACACACAATAGGCTGCAGCCAGAATCCTTGAGCTCAAGCGACGCTCCAGCCTCAGCCTCCCCAGCTGCAGGAACTCCAGGTGCAATGGCCAGAAGCCAGATGATCCTCTAAGGGCAGGGGTCAGACCTCTTCCCTCTCCTGTTGTTTAACTTGGCTGAAATATAGAGAACAAGGAGGAAGCAGAATGATGCAGATTTGAGTCAATGTAAGGGGGAGGAACCCCCCAACTTCCTAACCATTTGAACTGTCCAAAAGCTGAATGGAGCTACTTTCCAGGTGAGTCACTGGAGCCTTCATGCAGAGGCTGGTTAGCTATTTGTCAGGGATGCTACAGAGGAAATTCCTGGCCAGCCCAGTCTAATGCAAGCAACAAATATCATTAAGCATCCACTCTGTTCAGACACTGTGCCAAGTACTGAGGATTCAGAGGGGGGGAAAAGAAAAAAAAACTCCTGCCCTCAAGAAGCTTTCATTCTAAAGCTGGGGTGGGGGGGGGGCAAGAGACATCAAATAAATACAGCTGGCAACTGGACTGAGTTTTGAAGGAAGCTACCGATTCTAAGAGACTGAGGTGAGGAGAAGGGCATTCTAGGTATGATAGATAGTCTATGCAAAAGCATGGAGGTGGGAGAATGATGGTCATGTTTGAGGAATAGCAAGTTAGCCAGTTTAGATGGAACATAAAGGAGAATAATGAATGACAAGACCAAGAGAGTGGAGTCAGATTACCAAGGGCTTTAAGTGCCAGGCAGAGGAACTTGTATTTTATCCTAAGCGCAATAGTAGTGGTTCTCAACCTTCCTAATGCCTCAACCCTTTAATACTCGTATGTGGGCATATTTGCATGTGGGCGGACCCGCCTGGAGACAGATAGAGCAGCGGTGTCTCAGTTCCTAAGACCGTTGGAAATACGTGTGAAAGGGTTGTTAGACCCACCCAAAGGGGTCGCGACCCACAGGTTGAGAACCATTGGGAAATAGGGAGTCATTGGAGTTTCTTGAGCTAGGGAATAACAAAGACAGAGCTATGCTTTAGGAATGTCACTTGGGCAACTATACGGAAAATGGATTGAGGAGAGGCTGAGTTTTGAAGCAGAGACTTCAATCAGGGGGCTAAGGTACTAGGTCAGATAAGAGGTAAGGAGGGTCTGACATGATTGTGTGAGTGGAGAGTAGGGATGAAAGCAAGAGATATTGGAGAAATAGCTTTGGCAACTACAGAAATCTCGAGGGAGAGGAAAAGGGAAAAGTAGAGAGTGGGTTGTAGGCTGCAAACCTAGATCACTGGAAAGATAGCAATGCCATCAACAGAAATGGGAAATTTAGGGAGCGTGGCTGGGGAATTGTGAATTCTGTTAGACTTGACATGTCTATGGGATATTCAGTGGGAAATGTGCTATAGAAGGTAATATGGGAGCTCAGGAGAGAGACTAGGGCTGGAGACCTATATCTGGGAGCCACCTTCATAGAGATGATGATTCAACCCATGGGAGCTGATTGGACGACCAAGAGGGAGGGTATAGAAAGGGAAGAGAAGAGCTCCAAGGTCAACCAGCACCTGGGGGGAGGGGAAGAACACTGAGAAGGAGCCGTGGGACAAGTCAGAGGAGAGCCAAGAGAGCAGTATCACGAGAACCCAGGGACAGAGCATCCAGGGGAAGGGAGAAAAGGCCACCAAACTGGGCAAGGGGTGGTAACTCTGGAGAGAGAATCTTCAGTTGAGCGATGCAATCAGAAGGTAGACTGACAAACACTAGTCTAAGTAAACATGTATTAACTGCCTAGTATATGCAAAACCCTGTGCTAGGTTGTTGTTGTTATTGTTCAGTCACTTCAATTGTCTCCAACTCTTTGTGACCCCATTTGGATTTTTCTTGGCAAAGATACTGGGGTAGTTTGCCATTTCCTTCTCCGGATCATTTTACAGATGAGGAAACTGAAGCAAACAGGATTAAGTGACTTGCCCAGGGTCACACCGATAGTGAGTATCTGAGGCTGGTTTTGAATTCAGGTCTTCTAATCCACTGTTCCACCCAACTGCCCTATAGGCTAGGATTTGAGGACAAAAGGCATACCAAATTATTGCTTGTTCTCAAAGATTTTTCATTCCACAGAGCAGATCTGGTGGAGAGACAGAATATACACAGGCAGAAATAAATATGATAATTGAGGAGGGAGGAAGCAATAGCCCAATTATTGAACTGGAAGGGACTCTCCTCCCATTATACAAATGAGGAAACTGAGAAGGTAATTTACCTAAAATCACCCAGTGACAACATCAGGACTCAAACCCAAGTCTTCTGACTTCCCAGTTCTGACGTTTCCCATTCCTCTGCCAGGTGTTTTTGTCTGTGTCCTGGTTCCTGTAGATGCCCGGACCCTATGGGCTGAAATCCAAGAAAATACAGCCAGACTAAGAAACAAAATGTGGTCCCTGGGTGGTTATTTTTTTTTTCCCTGGTGCATGGCTCCCAAAAGCTTTATTTAAAAAAAAACAAAACAAAAAACAATTACTATCATTATCAAATGTCTCAGGTTTGTAATCGGTTCACGGGGCCAGGGGATAAACACCTTAGAAACTTGACCTTTCCTGGGCCAACACTTAGAGCTGAGTCCTCTGGGTGTGAGTCCCATCTACTTTTGGCAAGGCCTGACTTCCTGGCTTAATGGGAGGGAAAACAACAGGCTGGGAGGGAGGGAGAAGAGGGAGAAGGTTTTGAGGGCTTCCTGGCCACTGAACAGATCCCACAAAGCCCTGGGCTGGGCTTTAAGTGTAAGAGAATCCGATTAAAGGGGAAGGAGGGGATCCAGTTTCCCTACAAACAGGCCTCTTGTTTCTGAAGGGAAAGAAAGAATGAGGTTGGTTGACCAGGTAGGGTTTGGGGTTTGGGGTTTCTGGGCCCTGAAAAGGTAGGAATCAGGTGTTGAGACTATTGTCTGCTGAGCTTCACTGTGCCCTCCTCCAGCACTGTGAAACTTCCCTTCTAATAATAATTCACATTTCTGAAGAGTTTTTATGGTTGGCAAAGGGCTGGGTTGGAGTGGAAAGGGTACTAACTGGTCTTCCTATTGGGACGCTCTAGATGTGGCGCTGAAGGCAATTCGGTTCACGTTCGCTTACACTGTGTATGTAACACAAATTAAAATAATAATAGAAACCACAAATTGAAAAAAAAAAAAAAAAAGGAAACTCTCCCTGCCTTGCCCTCAAAAGATTTACTTCTCTTGGGGAGGGGGTGATGGACCAAGATATTTGAAGAAGACAAAGAGCACACAAAAAAAGTCTTCATCAATGAAATCGGGGACATTGATAATTCTGAGTTAAAATAGTGGAAGTATCATCCTCCCCACTTTACAGAAAGTAAAACTGAGACTCAGAGAGGAGAAATGATTTTCTCAGGAGTCTGAGGTTTCTACGTGGTAAACCTGTGAACTCTTCGGATTTGAATTCAGTGTGCTTTCCAATGTAATTATGTTGTAATTAATCAATAAATAGTGTCTTAGAGCTTCAAAAAAGTTTGAGGTTAGTTGGTTGATTGGAAAACCCTCACTAAAGGAGGTAGGAGGGGCTTGAACTGGGTATTAAGGTATCCCTTAATTAAGGGTAAAGACTGATTAGCAGAATGGGATGAGCATTCCGGATTCGGGAACAACCCAAATTCCTATGTTGTCTTGGAATTATAAAATAGCACATAGTAGGTTTTCAAACACACTATCATCTTGACTTAGAAGTCATACTGTTTCTTTATCTTGCTATGTAGAGGTGTGAAGTTTACATCACAGACTCATAGAATGTCAGAGCTGGAAGCAATTTCTTAGAGATCAGGAAGATCAGAGAAGGTAAAGTACCAGTTCGAGGTCACACAGTAAACTAGCATCAAAGATAGGATTCCACTCCCAGGCATTCACCCTCTTTCTTGGTACCTGCCCCGCTCCGTTCTACCTTTCCTTAAAAATAAACAAAAAAATCATACTTTTCACCAAAGCTAGTTGGTCACTAAGGTTATATTCATACAGGTCAGAGAAAATAGAGGGATGAGATAATTTCTCGAATAATTTAAACAAATAAACAACTACCGAAATAGTTTCTTTAAACGGCCCATGTCGAAAAGAAGGGGCTGAGTTCTACATTTTAAGTTAACTCACTTTTCTGGGCCCCCAATGGGAATACGAATCTTCGAAAAATGGTTGGGAGGAAGGCACTTTGCAAATGGGAAGTCTTCATGCTACCCAGCTCCGGAGGGAGAGGTGAAGACGCAGAGTTCAGAACGAGACAAGTTGTTTTTGTTTTTTTTAAAGATATGTCCAATGTGGAAATCTGTTTTGATGGCCTATACGTGTTTGTAATGGGTTTTGTTCGGCTTGTGTTCTCGATGGGGGGAGGGAGGTGAGAGAGGGAGGAGAATTTTTCCTAATTGAAACAAAATATAATTAAAAAAAAAAAACGGAAGCCGCGATGCCAATTCTAATGATGTTGTTCATTCGTTTATTTATTCAGCATTTATTCAGTGTGCCTAGTCTTCGGGGGGTTGGGGGGGGGGGAGAAAATAAATTAACATAAGAAGAAAGAAAAAGGAAAGAAAGACGAAAGAGACCGAAAGAAGGGCGCTTGACACATTCCCGGCAAAGTCCTTATGAAGAAAGAGAACACTTGGTGCTTGGAGGAGAATCAGGTGTGACTTTCACAGTCCAGCCTAGTACCGCTCTACCTCCCGGACTGCCCTGGAGAAGGGACAGACTTGCGGCCACAGCCTGGAGCCCGGGACTCGCCGGTCCTTGGGATGGAGGCAGCGGGGCCGGGTCCTCAAGTTCCCAGGCCAGGGTGGGGCTGGGCCAGGGCCAGGGTCAGGGTCAGGGCCAGGGCCCAGGCGGGCAGGCATGCGTTGTGAGCTGGCCTTTTTGATGGCTCAATCCCAGATTTCACAGCTCCTCAATAGCCCTCTTGTGGGGCTGCTTCTTGTCTTCCGCGCCGGCACAACTCAATCCATTCTCCCCTTTCTCTCCTGGAGACAGCCCCTCCCCTCCCCCCACCGGCCCCGGTCTTCTGGGGCATCACTGGGCAGAGGGGAATGTGGGCGGGGCCCCTGGAGCAGGGGCTGCGGAGCGGGGGCTGGGGGCCCGGCCCGGGTTCCTATTCTCCCGGGGGCGTCGGGGTCAGCACGGGCCCCCTTGCCTCCTCCGGGCCCTACTCAATTGGAATTTAAATGCTCTGCTTTTGTGGCCCTGGAGAATGGGGATGCTCCGCATTGGCGAGGGTATTACCGGGGAAGCCTCGGGGGTAGAGGAGAGAGGAACGAGGAGCCCCGCCCCACGGGACCCCAGGCTGCGTGACCCCCGCCCCCGACCATGCCAGATATCCCAGAAAAGAAGTTGCAGACTGGGAAGGGGAGAAGGGGGGCAGAGGACAAGGAGAGCATACAAGTAGGATCATAGCATTGGAAATGGAAGACACCTTAGAAGCTCTCTCCTTCAGCTCCCTCATTTTACAACTGGGGAAACTGAGGACAGGGGGGAGACTAAGCTTACAGCATCACGGAGCTGGCAGGGGACTTAGCGGCCATTTAACCACACAGTAAGGCAGGTCCAGAGTTAGAATCCACGTAGAATCCACCATAAGAGAAGGTGGCGGGGGTGTCGATAATTTTTTCTAGCTGCTTTCTCCCTTCTTCCCTCCCTCCGCACCAAGCCTATTCTGTGGACTAAGGATAGGGATAGTGGAAAGAAAGAATATTAGCTTAGAGTCAAAAGACGGGAATTCAAAGTCTACTTTCCTTGCTGTGGGACTGTAGGAAGTTCATTTTCACTCTCTGGACCTGTTTCCTTATGTGTAATACCTACCCTGTTCAACTTAACAGGATTGTTATGATGATCAAATGACAACATTTTAGCTAAACATAAGACACTATAAAGGTAAGTTATTAATAGTGTGGCCTTCTGGGACACTTTGAAGAAACCATTCTGATCTCTTCCCCTCCAGTCCTATTACTTATATTCTGTTCTTCCCGACCCAGCTAAATTCTCTTCAAATCCCTGAGCTCCCCGGCCCAGGTTCTCCTTGGTATCTCCAGCCCACCCTGACCTCTCTCGGATGGCGCTGAGAACATACAGTCCTTACTTTCAGGGTACCCACTCATCTTAGGCGGTAACTTTTTCCTTTTCTATTCTTTGGGCGTGAATCTTCTCACCTTTCACTCTTTTCTTTCTACTATGAACCCCTGGAAGACAAGTCTCGGTCTCCTCTGTTTCCCCTCCATGGTAGCTAAGCTTTGAGCACTTAGTGGAAATCAGAAAAGTGTTTTCCTTCAGAGGCAGCCTTAGGAAGGAGTGGGTTCTTCCACACATTCTTCAAGCAGCTCTCTTATGGAATTATTTCCTAGCTGGACCAGGGGGGCTGGCTAGGCTCAGAAGCAGTGTGGTGTAACAGAGAAAGCACTGGATTTGGAGTCAGGAGACCTGGGTTCAAATTCTGATTCTGCCACTTACTACCTGTGTGACCTTGGGAATGTCACTTAACCTCTCTGTGCCTCAGTTTCCTCATTTGTAAAACTAGATGATCTCTAAGGTCCCTTCCATCTTAAATCTATAATCTTAGATTATAGATTAATAATAGATCACAGATTAATAATGCCTTCTACCTCTTAAAGTCTGTGACTCAGTAGAGAGACTCAGATTCCTCTTTCCTCCCTCACTTTGTATTTAGGACAGTCCTAAATGAATGTAATTTTGTTTCTTTCACTTTGTCTCTCCTCAGAGCACCTTGTTAGTAGTAGTAGTGGTGGTGGTGGTGGTGGTAGTAGTAATAGTAGCTTTAGTAGTGGTAGTAAGTGCCTGCTTACTTACTTATAACAGGCATAGGCTAGGCAGTTTCTCTGTGGTCACTCTGTAACCTCCATAATATATATGGCCGTTACCCAAATTTCATTCTCTTTACGTTTATTAAGTTCTTACCATTTGTAGAACACCTTTTATTCTTTCTTGCCCCTACCCCTATGTTCATGTCCTTCCCATGTCCTTCCCTTCCTTCCATCCCTGGCTCTGTCTACTGAAACCCTTCCCTTTCTCCAAGGCCCATTTCAGCTGCCACCTTCCTCAGGAAGCCTGACCTGGTGCCCCTTAGCCTGAATTGACCACTTCTTTCCCCAGATCCCCTTCACACTCTTGCTGCCTACTTTGTTCTGTATCAATTTATGTAAACCTTCCCAAAATTCTCCAAATTCTTCATGTTCATGTTTTCTAATGGCACCAATAATTAGAATGATATACCACAATTTATTCAGCCATTCTTTCATCCAAACATGTCACTTATTTTTTTTTTCAAAATAAGACATATTTTGTGTGTGTGTGTGTGTGTGTGTGTGTGTGTGTTGTGAGGCCGACACTGAGCATTTCGTACAAAAGAGCGAATAAAGGTAACATATGGCAGTAGAAGGCATAGGGGACCAGGAGACAGTGTCATAGAATCTTCCAGCTAGAAGGAAAGTCCCTTACTTGAACAGGAATCCATTCTACAACAAATCAAACAAGTGATCACCTCCTTGTAGACCTCCATTGAGGGGGACCCCACTGCCTCCCTAGGCAACCCCTTCCACTTTGAGACCTATTGGCTAAGATGTTTCTCCTTAATCTGTCTCTCCTCAATTTCAACCTGTTGTTTTTAAAGGTGACCTCAGGGCAGAGAACAACAAATCTGATCCCTTTCCCCTTGGCAGCCCTTCAGATACCAGAAGATGACTATCTTTCAGCAGGTTAAATGTTCCCAAGGCCTTCAACCAGTCTTTACAGGCCATGGTCTCTAGTATTTTCTCTGTGAGTTGTAAAGACTGTTGATAGATTGTCATGTATGAAGAATAGCGATTTGGCTGGAATATTGAACCTATGAGGGTAGGGGGTAGGAGATGGAGGAAAGAGAGAAGTACCTTCTAGAAAGATAAGCTAGAACCAGATTGTGAGAGGCTTTAAACACCCAACAAAGGATTTATTCATTTATTTTTCCTAGAGGTATTAGGGAGCCATGGAAGTTCCTTGAGCAGGGTGTTACATGTTACTGACCTGTGTGTTACGAATATTAATTTGGTAGCTGTAGATTGATTTGAAGGATGGATTAGAGTGGAGGGAGGTGGGGAGATTGATGAAGTGGTTATTGCAACAGTGCAGGTGAGAGGTTATTTAGGACCTCAATTATGTGAGTGCAGAGGAGGGGATAGATGTGTGGGTAGAATCATGAGGCACCTGACTATATCAGGGATCAGCGTGAGGGAGAATAAAGAGTTGAGGATGATGCCAGGGTTGTAAACCCAGTGACTAGAATAGCGGTTCTCAACTTGTGGGTTGTCACCCCTTTGGGGGTCGCCTAAGACCCGAGACACTGCTCCTCTATCCATCTCCAGGTGGGTCTGCCCACATGCAGATATGCCCATATATGAGTATTAAAGAGTCGCGGCATTCGGAAGATTGAGAATCACTGGACTAGAAGAATGGTGGCATTCTTTGCCTTCAGGAACTCTGGGAAAATTTTTTTGTATTATTTCTTTCATTATAATGTTCAGGTTTATAACTCGTGCTTTTCTGGGAGACCTATAATCCATAAATTGTCTCTATACCTGCCATTTTGATGAGCCTCCTAGATCCCAAGGACATAGTAAAGGAATGGGGCAAGAGCTGTTGGAGTGGTATCCATGCACAGCTGTCTGTCTTACCCTAGGATTCTCAGTCCTAACACCCACATTCCATACCAGGACTTGTAAAGATCAATGGGATGATGAATGAGAAAGTACTTTAAAAATTGTGCTGCTCTGGGCAAGTGAGAGAGCTGTCATTATTCACTTCAATAGATAAACTGGGGTCATGAATTATGTTTCTCTTTCCACTCGTGTTCTTACAGCCAACTGGTCATTCCAGTTTTTGTCTTGATCGAAGGTCCGGGCCTGAATGTAGGCTCAACTTTGGGCCCTGGTCAATTGTAGTTGTCTGTATTTGTATGTTATCTCAACAATGCTCTAGCATGGTGCTTTGTACACCATAATTGATAAGCACCTACTATGAGCTAGGCGTTGTGCAATGATTGATGTTTTATTGAATTAATGTGGCTAAGGCCGGGCAGAATAATAGTGGATAATTATTGGAATTATTAATAGTGGAATAATATCTCCTACTTCTACAACATTTCGTGCTTTATTATTCTCCTCCCAATAAGATGAGGAAGTTCAAACCCAGAGAAGACTTCCCAAAAGTCACATAGCTCCTTGGTCTTAGAACTGGGCCTTAGCTGCAAACCAGCTGACTAAATCCAGTGCTCTTCCCTCTCTCTTCCTCTGCCTCTTCAAACATGTGGGAGATTTCCATGGACCATAGAACCTCACAGCTGGCAGACGGCCTTAGTTCAATAGTCAAGTCATTCCCCTTGAAGACAGATGTGAACATGGGGCTACAAGGAAGCCTCCTCTGGGTCTGTCCTGTAGTATGCACAGAGAGGCTTCCCTCTCCATTCTGTCTTTGGGCCTGCTATTTCAGGAACCTTTGAGACTGGGACCGGGAGCTGAGCAGGGTTAATCACAGGCCTGTGGCACAGCTGTGCACATCTGTAGTGGTCTCTGGCTGAATTACCCCAGAGTCAGAGGAAGTTCATATTGTGTTGGGCTGACTCCCATCAAACTCCGTGGGGGCTGTGCTGAGGCACGAAGAGAATGTCATGGGGGAGGGGGGGTGGAGAGGAAGCTTGCGTTTCTATAGCACTTTGGGGTTTATTAGTAATAAATAATAATAATAATAACATTTCTGTAACCATTGGAGTTTATTATTGTTAGCAAGAATATTTGCCATTTTAATTCCTATAAGGCTTTATTAATCATAATAACTCCCATTTTCTTAGCATGGGAAAGTTTGTTATTGTTATCAACAATAACTCATATTTTTATTATGTTTTATAGCCATCTACTACTGCTACCAACAAATCCCATGGCCATTTACAATTTACAAAACTCCTCTTCAACACACTTGTGACTTTGCTTATTAATATAAATTATTATATAATTTGCTTATTAACTTATACATTAAAGGATGTATTACTTCTCCTGTTTTATAGCTGAGGAAGCTGAGATTCGATGTGGGAGTGAGTGACTTACCTAAGGTCACACAGTAAGTTGGTGATTCAGCCAGGCCTCCTGACTCCTGACTCAGGGTTCATTGTCCCCTGTTTGAAACTGCAGGTTCAAACCAGGCCTTTCTTCACAATATGAAAATTTCCCGATTCTTCCCAGAGTAGATGTTAAAAATTATTCTTCCCCTGACAGAGGTTCAAACTCCTCCTCCTCCTCCTCTCTCTCTCTCTCTCTCTCTCATTCTCTCTCTCATATTATATATAATATAAAGTATTATTTTAAATTGTATATATATTATATGTGTATATGTATGTATGTGTGTGCATATATGTATGTCTATATATGTATGTGTGTATATATATATATATATATATATATATACACATTTACACATATATGTATATATACACACATAGTATACCAGAAACAACAGTCAGAAATGGAACCACCAATTCACAGAGAGCATGAGTCTGACCCTACTCCCATTTTATTTTTGGTTTTTGGTTTTCATTTAAATAACCAAGATTCAGAGGTAGGATTAGAACTCAGGCCTGGCAGTATTCAAATCTGTCTCTGCCAGGATTCTGAGCATGACTGCCCTTTCAGTGGGGTCATTCAGCCTATTGCTGCCCTATCAATGGGGCTACTCAGCTTCAGCCAACCTCCTTCCTTTTAGAGAGAAGGAAAACAGCTTCAGAGAGATGGGAAATGACTTGTCCAAAGTCACAAAGCAAGCTGATGGAAACACTTTAATCTGAGGCTCCTGATGCCAAGTCTGGGATTCTCTCCTTTCCACAACATTACCTCTCAAAGAATTGGGATGACTGCTAGGAATGATAGAACTCTAGACTCCAGGGTCGGGAAGGGCTTCGAAGGGCATCTAGACTAGAGCACCCTCTGTCACAGTATAGGACTCTCCTCTACAGCCTACCTGATGGACTGATGTAACTACTGCTCAGATACTTCCAAAGACAGAGAATTTCCTACCCCCACCCCCAAGGTGGCTCCTTCTATGGAGGGATGGCTCTGTCTGTTGGTAAGTTCCTCTATTGAGTTGAATTCTGCCTCCCAGATGCTGCTCCTGATTGTCCCATTGGGGACCAGGGGGAACATCCTTGGTGAGAGCCCTTCAGTTAGTCTCTCTGGCTCCATCCTGTAGGGTCAGGGGACTAGGGAGGCTAACCAGGCCTGGTGTGAAAAGTGGCCTGGCTTGAGTGCTCTTTGCAGGGAGGGCCTTGCTGTTAAGGGTCAGGCTGCCTGGATCTTCACTGTCTCTAGCCCAGAACTGGCTGCTCAGACACACAGATCTGCCAGGGGACAGCTCTGGGCTCAGCTGATGGTGCTCAGGCTCCCTTGGTAGTAGAAACTTGGGGTTTGTTATCACTTCCCATGGGCAGGGGGCTAGAAACCATGGAACATCAGTGTTTGAAGGGATCTTAGAGACATGTGGTCCAAAGCTCTCCCTTGACAGATGGAGAAACTGAGGCCCAGAGAAGAAGAGGAATTTGCCCAGTGTTGCACAAGGGCAGTGGCAAAAGCTGAGGTTTGAACCTAGGTTTTCTGGCCCCAAATCCAATGTTCTTTCCCCTACACCATGTTGACTTGTCCAAGGTTAGAACTGTCAAGAGTCATACCCAGGATTTGAACTCAAGCCCAAGCCCACTACTCTTTTCCCTATGTAGTGAAGCATAGAGTCCTAGAGGTAGACAGGATCTTGCAAAACGTGGACTGGTAGTCAAGAAAGACTCCTGAGTTTGGGTCCTGGTTTTGCCACTGCTCAGTGCGTGACATTAAGTCACTTTCCTTCTCAAGGTCTCAGTTTACCTCTCTGTAAAATGGGGACCAGGGCAACTAGTTGCCATAGTGGACAGTCTTGAAGTCAGGACCCAAAGACCTGAGTTCAAACCTGGTCTCAGACACTTACTCGTTGTGTGACCCTGGGCAAGTCACTTCACCCTGTTTGCTTCAGTCTCCACATCTGTTAAATGAGCTAGAGAAGAAAATGGAAATCCTCTCCAGTATCTTTGCCAAGAAATCCCCAAAGGGGGTCATGAAGAGTCATACTGAGTGACCAAACAACTACAACCAACAAAACGGGGACCAGAATGCCTGACCAGCCAACTTCAGAACTGTGTTAATGGACAGGGAGAGAACTAGGAACCAGTATAAGAAGGCCAAATAGCACTGCCCTCATTCTATGCATGAGGGAACTGAGGCTTGGAGGGGGCTTCACCGCCTTGCTCGAGGTCCGTCCCCGATTCCTGTTTCAGGGCTGTTCCCGCTGCAGTTTGTTCCTCCCTAACTTCTCTCCCGCCCCCAGGCAATCCTTGCTTAATTACATGTTTATTTACTGAAGTCACCAAATCAAAGCTGGAAGGGAGTCTGGTCAGAAAAGACACACATAGAAAATGAGGCCTTTTTGTTAGAAAGTCTGACTCACGGCCTGCTCCACATGTGGGGAGAGAAGGAAGGGGCTGGAAGCAAGGCTCCAGCGCACGAACACACACATGAAACAGATATGAAGGATGGGAGATGGCCAGAAATGAAGCGCCGAGTTGGGTGGTGTAGACCTAGGACCCCTTAGGAGAGCCCAGAAGGGGACGTCGACTGGGCTGGAGCTGCCAGTCCTGGCAAAGGAGGAGCTGGGCCCCAAGCAGGGCCCGATAGACAAGGAGAATGAAGGAATCGGGGAAAGACAGCCTGATTAGAACTGAAGATTCAAATTGAGAATCCCAAAGCACAGTGGAAAGAGCCCTAAAGTAGGAGACTGGTCTGCTTTATGCTGAGTGTAAGCTCCTGGAGAGCAGGAACTGACTGTCTTTTTCTTGGATTTCTATCCTTAGTGCTTAGCTCAATGCCTGGCCTATATACTTGTTCTCTGCTTGCTTAAGGGTTAAGGAGCAGACCCCTTTAACCTCTCTAAGCCTCAGTTTTCTCCTCCTTAAAATGGGCGTGATGGCAACTCTCACAGGGTTACATCCTGTTATATCCCTCACTGTTGGGCTGTTGGGAGGCAAGCTCTTAAAATGCCATGAGAACAGGAGCTGTTAGCGTTAACGATTATTAGTAAAGAGAGTAAGAGAGGGGCAGTGCGATCAGCAAGGCAAGGACTGACCTTGGAGTCCGGGAGATCTGGCTTCAGATCCCGCCTCTGACACATAGCACTGAGTTACACAGACAACTTTTTTCACTTCCCACTTCCCTAAAGCATTTCTCAAAGTCGATAACTTATAAACAATTTTCAGCTTTGCATCATTGTAGGGAATTTCCGCATGAGAACTTTTCCCATAGAGATGAAAGCGCAGTCTAGACCCATTTTCCCTTCCGACTCCCTCTCCCCACCCCATGGCTCCCCCCCTCCCCAAACTGTAAGAGATAAGGTTGGACCTATGACTTCTGGTTGGTAACCACTTCCCCCCAAGTCCCTGACCCTGGGAACCTCGAACAGCACTGGATTCACCCAATTTCTAATGTACTTGCCCTGTTATACTATGTACAATAATTAATTTGTGATGAGTTTCTCTGTCATTGCTCAATCCCACTGTGAATTCTTGAAGGAAAAAAAAGACTGTTTTGTTTTTCACATTTTTGTCTCTGCCGGTAGTAGATGCTTAATCAAAATTGATTGGATGGAATAGAATCGAATGTGTATGTACAATGGCACCAAAACTTAAAGTGCTTTGAAAAGTTGCCCAGGAGGTCTGTGTTTGGCCTTGGGGTGTTTTAGCATTTTTATTAATGACTTTTATAAAGGCTTACATGGTAGGCCCTCTGAAGTCTAAGAGTCTGACATAGAAAATGCTATCCACATTCAGAGAAAGACTGTGGAGTCTGAATGCAGATTGAAGCAGGCTATCTTCTCTTTTTTGTTTGTTTGTTTTTTTTCTTTCTCATGGTTTTTCCCTTTTGTTCTGATTCTTCTTTCACAACATGACTAATGTGGAAATATGTCTAATAGGATTGTACATGTGTAGCCTATATCAGATAGCATGCAGTCTTGGGGAAGAAGGAGGGGAGGGAGGCAGTAAAATTTAGAACTCAAAGTCTTCTAGGAGTGAATGTTGAAAATATAAATTAATCTTTTAAAAAGATTTATTAATAATTAATTAATAATTAAAATTTTTTTTCAAGTCTGAGATGGTTCTACCAAATTGAATGACTTTCTGCTCCTGACCCCACCCCATCCTGCTCTCTCCCACCTCTGGGCCTTGGCATGGCCTCTTCCCTAGAATGGGTTCCCCTGCTGTGTCCCTGCCTGTTGACAGGCTTCTCTCTTCCTTTCAGTCCTGGCTCAGGTACCTTCACCTTCCATGAACCTCCCATGTAAGTGATTCCTTCCTCCTCAGGCTCCCTTCTCTATGATCTACACACTTACCACATGCTACCTTTGATTACATTTGTTCCTAATACTAGAGCTATGACTTTCCCGTAGACAGAGACTGAGAATTATTCATTTCCTGCCCCTTAGAGTCTATCACTGGGCCCTGTACACAACGGATGTTTAATATATGTTTGTTGGATTGGTTTGAATTAAATTAGATGCGGTATAAGAAAAGGCAGATTCCTGAGCTCTTAGGAGACCCAGATTCTCTTCTGATCCTGGCAGTATTTACTTGCAATGGGAACTTATGCAAGACTCTCAATATCACTGAGTCTGTTTCCTTATGTGTAAAATGTGGGATTCTATTATTTGCACTCATAATAGCTTTTTAATAATTTTTCAGTTGAGTCCAACTTTTCATGACCCCTTTTGGGTGCTTTGCCATTTTCTTCTCCAGCTCATTTTATAGATGAGGAAGGCTAGGCAAACAGAGTTAAGTGACTTGCCCAAGGTCACACAGCTAGTAAGTGTCTGAGGCCAGATTTGAACTCAAGAGAGAAGTCTTCCTGACTGCTGGTCCAGTAATCTATCCACTGAGCCACACAGCAGCCCCCAGCAACTTTGAGGCCACTAACCCCTCCCCCCCTCAGGGTCTTTTTCAGACAAATTGCTATATCTCAGAACCTCTCCCATCTCGTACTTGTGAAGTTGATTTTCTTGTACCCAAGTGTAAGGCTATATTGATCCGTGTCAGTTTATTAGAAGGTATATTGTTTTATTCTGGAGTATTATTATTCATTAAGTTTCAGTTTATTAGAAGTTATATTGTTTTATTTGGGAGTATTATTATTCCTCTTTTTAAATCCTCTGATGTTTCACCATGGTTGAGAGGTGGCCTTGGGTTTTCAAAGGCTGTGCCAGAGGAGAACAAATTCTTGGTGGAGCGCCTAGCAAGCTGGGAACACAGGGCTGGGGATGAAAAATAAATCTGTTATTAGAGGACCAGTCTAGCTAAGTGCAAAAAGATTCATTACCCTGAGGGTTGGCTGATCGCTAGGGAATGTGTTTGACCAGTAAAGGGTTCTGTTGGGTGGGGTGGGGAACAGGAGCTAATGCAGTGGTTCTCAACCTTCCTAATGCTGCGACCCTTTAATACAGTTCCTCATGTTGTGGTGACCCCCAACCATAAAATTATTTTCGTTGCTACTTCATAACTGTAATTTTGCTACTGTTATGAATTGTAACGTATATATCTGATATACAAGATGTATTTAAATTGAACATAACCCACAGGTTGAGAACTACTGAGCTAATGGAAGCCATTTAGCTAAAGCTGTGGAGCTCATACTTTTTTGGTCTCAGGACCCTTTTTATACGCTGAAAAATTACTGAAGCACTTCCTTCCACCCACCCCCCCCAAGAGCTTTTCTCAGTGTGAGTTATATCTGCCAATATTTACTTTATTGGAAATGAAAACATCTTCAGTTGGTCAGTCAACTAGCACCTATTAAATGTATACCGCTGGGCTGAGTTCTGGGAATCCAAAGTCCAAAAACAATCAGTTCTTGCTTTCCAGGAGCTCAGGGTCTAGTGAGGGAGATAACAGGCAAACGATTATGTATAAATAAGATCTACACGGGATAACTGGGAGGAGTCTCCAAGAGAAGGCACTGAGATTAGGAGAACCTCAGGTTGAGAGAAGGCAGAGGAGGGGGAGAGACGCCATTCTGGGCTCAGCTCCAGCTGGGAAAATGGTGGGAGTCAAGAGAGGGAGTGTCATGTTTGGGGATCAGTAAGGAGGCCAGTGTCACCCAGTCACAGAGCACTGTATGTGGAAGGGTTGTTGTTGTTCAGTCATGTCTGACTCTTTGTGACCCGATTTGGGGTTTTTTTTTGCAAAGAAACTGGAGTGGTTTGCCATTTCCTTCTCCAACTCATTTGACAGATGAAGAACTGAGGCAAACAGGGTTAAGTGACTTGCCCAGGGTCACACAGCTAGGAAGTGTCTGAGCCTGGATTTGAACTCATGAAGGAGAGTTTTTATGATTTCAGGGCTGGCACTCTATCCATTTGGCCATTTAACTGCCCCAATGTGTGTGGGGGGGGTTGGGGGACAGGCAAGAGGGTATAAAAAGACTGGAAAGGTAGGAAGGGGCCAAGTTATGAAAGGCTTTAAGAGTCAAATGGGGAATTTTAAATTTGATTCTAGAAGAAATAAGAAGCCACTGGAATTTTGATGTTTTAGAATTATCATGAAAATAATTTTGACCTTCTAGATACCTTTTCCCCTCTAAGGGTCTCTATCACTTTAAGAACCACCGTCCTAAAGACCAGAAATATTTTGATCTATGTGGGTGGAAAGAGCTCTTATTCTCATTCTAGTGAAAACAAAGAACTTTCCCAGCAACCTTGCATAGTGTGACAAGCACTGGCTTTGGTGTCAGAGGGCCTGAGTTCAAATTCTGACTCTGCTATTTACTAACTAACTGTGTGATAAGTTTCTATGAATGAAAGCATTGTATTATTGTGTTGTTGTTATCTTTCCTTTCACACTCCAGGCACCCAAAGCCTCTGTCTCCATGTGCCTCCACGGACACAGTTTCCTGGAGAGTTATGACAGAGGTAACACAAAGCTCTGCTGTTGTTCGAATGATTTGAGATTGAACGTGAGTCTGTTGGCCTGAACTCTACTCAGGTTTATTGTTTCAAGCGCTTACTTCCACCCTATTATAAAAACCTCAGCCAAATGCCCTGCCCCCAATTTGCCCTTCAGAAATGTTTTTAGCAGTCATGGAAGAGGAGGGTAGCCCTGGAAGGACCTAGAGAGACAACTATGTTTAGCCATCCCATTTTACTGGTAAGAAAAGGAAGGAGAAGGGTCTCAAGGTCAGCCACCTATGAGGCGATAGAGGCTAGGACTTGGGTGCCCTGATTTCCAGACCAGGGTTATACTATGTTGCAGTGAGTATTTAGGGAGTCAAACAACCAACAAGCAAATTATTAAGCACCTACTATGCATTAGGTGCCATCATAAGCAATGGGAATACAAAAACAAAAATGAACTCCCCTGTTATCGGGAGTTTACATTGTAAGAGGCATGCAGCATATTTAAAGATAAGTAAATAAATAAAACAATAATTATAATAAATAAATAAATGAAGGAGATGTAGAAAATAAATACACAAGCATTGGAGGTGGGGCTGAAGATTTAGAGAATCAGGAAAGGCTTGTTGAATCAAATTGTAGGGGATCTGGGGCTCCAAAGCCAGTGGCGAGAAGGGAGGGTGTTCCAGGTATGGGGGACAGCTTGAGCATGGAGGTAGGAGGTAGAATGTTGTGCCCAAGCAATGGTAAGTAAGCAGACCAATAGTGGTGTATTTGAGGGAAAGTAATGTGTAATCCACCTGGGAAAATAGACTGAAGTCAGATGGGGAAGGGCTTTAAATGATAGTTGTATTTTATTCCACAAGCAAAAGGGAGCCCTGAAGCTCCTTGAACTGGGGTGCCATGGCCAAACCTGCTCTCTAGAATATCAGTTTGGCAACTGTTTTGGAAAGAGGAAAAACCAGATGTGGGGAGACCAGCTGGGAGGCCATTGCAATAGTCTAGGCAAGACTACCGAGTCTAGGATGGTTGTGGTGGGAATAAGGAGAGCTGTTGATAGAAGGAAATCAATATGACCCGGTAACTAATTAGATATTGGAGGTGAGTCTAATCCAATAATTGAATGAGTATGACCAAAGTCATGAAAAGGATTGCCTGGAAGGGGGATGGTGTCCTCTATAGAAAGAGGGAGATAAGGAAGTGGGGGGCATCCTGAATCACAGATCTTGTGATCAGACTTAAGCCTGCTGCTCAGGGAAGTGGTATAATGCTGACTTCAATTGGTCCAAAGGTCCAAGATCTAAGAGACAGATCAATGAAAAATGAAGACTGGGAGGCGTCAGGAGAGGCTCCTAGAGGATATTAAACCTGACCTGGGCCTGGAAGGATGGAATGGATTTGGAGATGTGTTGGGAAGATGGGAGGAAATTCTGGAAGGGAGAAAGTAGCTGAAGTAAAGGTGTAGGAAACAGAAATGAGCTAGCCATGAGCTGGGGAGAATGAAGAGACTGGCCTGACTAAGGAGTGGATGGTGGATAAGAAAAGGGGAGGGAAAATTGGAGGGGCTGGTTGGGTCCCAACTGTAATTGGTCTTGAATAGCAGGCTAAGCAGATTCGATTTCGTTCACCAGGCAAGCAGGGGCCACCAGCAAATTGCCCAGTCAAGGAATCTAGCCTCTTCCTGTGGGAACAAGACAGTTTAATGTATTATATTCAAGTCAGATTCTCCCCCCCATTGAGGGAGGGAGCTGGGAACCCTCCTCCCAGCTTGTCCCACTTCCGAGGGGCCCCAGTCCTGTTCCTGCTCCGGCAGAACAATCCCAAAAGAAAATGCTGACACGAGGGATGGTTACTTAATCCCTGCCCTTTCTTTGCCTCTATCTATTAGCCCAAAGTCATTTCCCTTGAAAGACAAATGTTTCCCCTTCTCTTTTCCACAGACTTCACAGGCAGAAAAGGGATAAAAGCCCCCGTCAGGATAAATCATTGTTGTTTTGCCCATCTGTGGGAGGCCGCCAGACCCTGGCACTGAATTTGCTTCTGGTACCTTGCCTTGCCTGAGATCTTGGTTCTGGGTTCAGACTAGAGGATGCTGGGGCTGGGGAGGTGGCTGTGATGGCTGGATCTGTTCTATTCCCTCCCCTCTCCTCCTTTTCTGGGGCTTTCTCTATCTCTGCCAATCTCTTATTTCACTAATAAGCATGCTGAATTAAATTGGTCACCACCCCTCACTGTGTCTGTCTGTACCTGACTTTCTCTCTGACCAACTCTCTGCCTTGTCTCCCTCTGCTCCGCTGTCTCTTTCTCTGTGTTTATCTGCCTGGTTCCCGTCTTTTACTGTGTCTCCATTTTGTCTCTGCATGTCTATATGTCTTCCCATGTCTCTTTGCCCCTATGTCTTTTTCTCCTTGTCTCTGTCTTGCACCAATTTTGTCTGTTTCTTGATGAATCACTAGCCCCAGATGAACATTTCATGAGGGAGCCCAGCCATACTCACTTCACTCTCCTCTCAACTTCCTCTCCAAGTCCTTACCAGGAGGATTGCCCCATGGTGGGTACCCATACACCTTCTCAGTTGCTTTTTCATGTGCTGTCCTCCCATAAGACTGGAACCTCCATGGGGGCAGGAATTCTCTTGCATGCCCTTATTTCTATCTGTCAGTATGTAGCATTGTGCTTGGCACATAATAAATCTTCTTGTATCTCCAATTGCCTTTCAGACATCTCAAACTGCATATCTAACAGACATCTTAAACTTAATATGTCCAAAATGTAATTCATTATCTTTCCCCTTGAACCTTCTCTTCCCCCTCCTCACCACCACCTTCCCTATTACTGTAGAGGGAAACATCATCGTCTCAAAACCTAGGAGTCATTCTTATTATCTCTCATCCCCCATATCCAAGCTGTTGCTGAGACCTGTTGATCTCACCTTTGCAACATCTCTCCAATAAGCCCCCTTCTCTCCTCTGACACTACCAACACTCTAGGCCAGTGGTTCTCAACCTTTCTAATGCTGAAACCCTTTAATACTCTTATGTGGGCATATATGCATGTGGGCGGACCTGCCTGGAGATAGATAGAGGAGCAGTGTCTCGGTTCCTAAGACCATTGGAAATATGTGTTTTCTGATGGTCTTAGGCAACCCCTGTGGCCCCTGTGAAAGGGTCGTTCAACCCCCAAAGGGGTCGCAACCCACAGGTTGAAAACCACTGCTCTAGGCTCTCATGACCTCATGTCTAAACTATTACAGTAGTCTGCCTCAAATCTCTCCCTTCTCCAATCCATCCTCCCTTCAGACACTAAAGTGATTTTCCTAAAATGCATGTAGGATCAATGTCACCTCCTTACTCAATAAACTCCAGTAGGTTCCTGTTACCTCTAGGAGCAAATACAAAATACTCTGGCATTCAAAACTCTTCATAATTTAGCCCTCACTCACATAATTTTCAGTTCATTGACATTGACTTCCTGGCTGTTCCATGAACAAGACAGTCCATATCTTGGCTCTGGATATTTTCTTAGCTGTCCCTCTTGCCTGGAGTGCTCTTTCTCCTTCACTTGACCTACTGACTTCTCTGGCTTCCTGTAAGTCCCAACTAAAATCCCATCTTCTACAGGAAGTCTTCCCCAACCCCTCTTAATTCCAGTACCTTCCCTCTGTTAAGTATTTCCCATTCAAATACTATTGTGCAATAAAAAATGACGAACAGGAAGATTTGAGAAAAAACCTGTAAAGACTTATACGAACTGATGCAAAGTGAAATGAGCAGAACCAGGAAAACATTGTACACAGTATGATCAACTATGAATGACTTTGCTCTTCTCAGCAACACAATGATCCAAGACAATTACAAAGGACTCATGAAGGAAAATGCTATCTACATCCAGATAAAAAACTGATGGACTCTGAATGCAGATCAAAGCACATTCACTTTATTCTTTTTTTGTGTTTTTTTGTTTTATGTTCCTTTTGATCTGTTTCTTCTTTCATGACTATAACTAATATGGCAATATGTTTTACATGATAGCACATGTATAACCGATATCAAATTGCCTACTATTTTTAGAAGAGGGGAGGGAAGGGAAGGAGGGAGAAATATTTGAAATTCAAAATCTTGTAAAAATGAATGCTAAAAATTGTCTGGACATGTAATTGGGAAAAATAAAATACAATTAAAAAAGAAAAAAAGAATTATTTCCATTCATCCTGTATATATCTATATATCTATATCTATATAGTTTGCTTTGTCTATATTTCTTTGCATGTTGTCTCCCCCACTAAATTGTAAACTCCTTGAAGGAAGGGACTGCCTTTTGTCTTTTTGAGTGTGTCCCCAGGGCTTAGCACCATATCCACTAAGTGTATATCACTACATAGTAGGTGCTTAATAAATGTTTATTGATCGATTATTGATCTACCATTTATCACTTCTATCTATAGCTTTATATTTTTCTATCATCTATCAATCATAATCTTTCTATGTCTGCCTTCTATCATCTTTTTATTTATATTTTTCTCTATATATTTTCTGTCTATCCAACTATCTATCTACATCTATCTATCTATCTATCTATCTATCTATCTATCTATCTATCTATTTATCTATCCATCTTTCTCTATCTACCTGTCCCTCTGTTGGTCAGATTGTCTCTGTCTGTCTCTCTGTCTCTGTCTGTCTCACTCCCTCTGTCTTGCTCTTTCTCTTTCTGTCTCTGTTTGTCTGTTTGTCTTTCTCTGTCTCTGTTTCTCTCTCTCACTCTCTCTGTCTCTCACTCTCTCTTTCTGTCTGTCTTTCTGTCTCTGTCTCTCTCACTCACACTCTCTTTGTCTCCTTCTCTGTCTTTCTGTCTCTGTTGCTCTTTGTCTTTCTCTGATTCTGTCTCTCTGTCTCTATCTCTGTCTGTTTCTCACTTTCTCTCTCTGTATCTTGCTTTAATTCTCTGCTGCTGCCTCTTTTTTTTAAGCTCTTGGTCTCTGAGCCCATCATCTCTGCCTGACTTTCTCTATGCCATTATCTGTGCCTGTCTGTCTCTTTGTTTTTATGTTCTCCACGACTGTTTCTCACCCTGTATTTGTCCCTGCCTCTGTTTTTAAAACAAATGTGAACAGAAGAGAACAGAACACTTTTGAACACAGATTAGAGCTAAAATTATATCCTGCTCTTCTGTGTTCTCTCACACAGCACTCCCCAACAATAACAAAAATTTATTTTACACAAATAACCTTTATTTGACAAATTTTGACAGTGATTTAGTTTGGGCCAATTCTGATCTTGGGCAATGTTTCTGAAAACCTGGTCGCCAACAAAGTGTATCTGTGAAGAAGAGATAAAGCAGACCTTGACCTTAAGCCTCACTGCCCTGGGATTCAACTTCTAGGCTTCGCTTGTATAGGTGGTTCAAAGGTTTTATCTTTCACCCCCTTTGCTTAGCATTAACCTTCCCTGTATTGTCCCAAAGTATTCAGGATTTGTTTGGCTCCTGAGTTGGCTGGCTTCCTTCCCTTCCACTCCCCTTCTACGCTGGCTTCTCTATGACTTTCCCCCTTCTCTTGCCTCTGCCACCATCTTTAAGGTGTAGAGCCTGGACCTAGCTCCTCCTTCCTCTTTCTTTTTCTCCATCATCCCTAAGCCCTTCAGGCCACAGGAGTGACTTTGCTGGCATTTATTCACAAGGGAATATACAGATTCACAAATAGCCCAACAGACAATGTAAGAAAGGAAATTTCCTAGGCCCCAAGTGATAGGATGCTGAGATTCTAATGGAACTATCTCATCACTGAAGTTCCCCGTGTTGAAACTGGCCCATTGACAAAGGGCCTAGCTCCTCTATTCTCCTTCCCTTCTCCCCATTGTCCTGAAGACCTTAATTCTTCCCTACACTTGGCCCAAGGAGATATAAAGAAATACAAAACAGGTTCAGCATTTCCTAGAATTTAGTGTGGGGAGGGGCCTTGGTGATCATGGAGATGAGCCCCCTCATTTTATAGTTGGTGAAACACAGACCTAGTGAGGTGACTTGCCCAAAGACACACAGACACTAAATAGAATTTCAAATCATAGAGTTCACAGAGTTGATGGCACTTGAGTTGGACCTCCATGATTCAGCTCCCTTGGTTTACAGTTTAGGGAAATTTTATAGTATAGGGAATTCCCTAATAAGAGCCAGGGGCAGGATTTGAACCAAGGTTTGTGGCCCCAAATTCAATACTCTTTCCAATAGCCCACAAGTATAATATCCTTTCTCCCGACTGAAAAAGATCAGAGCTCATCAGGATTCTCTGTGTATTCCTAAGGTTCTCAGAAGACATCCATGTTATTTACAGACCAAGTTAGCAGATCCACTTCCCCCAGCCTCCAAACACTTAGGTCCAACACTTTTTTAAGAGGACTGTTTCAACTTTGGGGTAGGGGACAGAGCTAGGAGAACCTGCGCCTTGCCCTGGTTTAGCCCATTGTCTGAGACGGTTCATGAGTGTGGCTATTGCCCATGCCACAGCTTCTTGCAGTCATCGCTCAGAGATCACTGCCAGGTAGACACCAAATGTGGAGGAGAAGCCCTCACACTAGAGGTTCGGGTCCTCCCTGAACACCCCATGCACCCTATACATTCTCTTACTCCTGGCTAGAGAATCTGTGAAGGGAAAGAAGGAAAGCCTGGAGGCTCCCTCAGAGTGATTTGAAAGTTTAGAGCAGAGCAGAGTGGTCTCCTGGGAAGAGCATTCCGCCTCGAATCAGCTGGTCTGGATTTTCATCAGGCTACCTACCTGTGTGACCTTGAGAAGTCACTGCCCTTCACAGGTCTCTGTTTCTTCATTTGTGAAATGAAGCAGTTGGATTACTCTTCCTGCCTTACAGATTGAAATCCTCTGATGAAGGTGTCATACAGAGGAGAATGGAGTAACAAAAAGCAAGGCAGAGAGACATTTCAAGCTTAGGGCACGGATCATTTAAAAGGAAATAAAGTTATTTGTGGTTTAAATTTTTGTTTAGGCAAATGAATGTGGAGTGTATTCCCAGTGCCAACTCACTCAGTAGTGTCTGGGCAGGAGCTAAATCTAATTTGGCATATTAAAAACAAAGCCAGAGCTAATTAGCTTTGCTCCATTAAAGATTGAAGTCTTGATAAAATTCGAGCACAACTGAGTTGGAGGGGTGGATTCTTCTCTTCTCTGCTGCCACCAGGCTGGCTATGATGCTGAGGCCACGTCATTGCTTCATTTTTCATGTGGTTGGGTCTTGTCTCTATCAGACAGTGAGCTCCCTGAGGGCAGGGCCTGAGTTGGCTCCTCCTCTCTGCCTCCCCCACCCTCTAGACTGGGAAGCCCCCAGGTAGGGTCTGAGTCTAATTTCCCCTGTTTCTCCCAGACTGGGAGCTCCCTGAGAGTAGCCTACTTTCTCCTCAATTCATTCCCCTTCCCAGCAGCAACCAAAGATCGCCTTGGGCCTGAGCACTGCTTAGAATCAGGAAATATAGATACAAAGGCAATGAAGCTTGGGGATCTTCTTTCTTCTTTTCCTAGGGCTTTGTCCTTCCCCCCATCTTCCTCCTCACCCCTACCACAGGAAGTCAGAACCAACTGTTTCTCATTGTTTTCCTCCTTCCTTGTCAGTTTTATTTCTTCCCCTAATAATAGGTTAATGGGCCACTTAAGAGGAGATAACATTATTCTAATGTAACTTATTGCAATGATTTTTCCTTTCTGGGCCTCGCTTTCCCTGTCTGTAAACCTCAGAAGTATGTTATTGTGAGTAGTGAATGTTAGTTAAGTTTGAATTGTGGTTATTGTGAGGTTAGAAGACCTAAATTCAAATCCCAGCTGTGATGCTTCCTAGCCACAGGACCTTCAAGAAGTCATTTGCTTTAGTCTCCTCATCTGTAAACTGAGGTGCTCAGACCAAATAATCTCTGAAGTTCCTGTTAGCTTTAAACCCAATGAATCTGAGATAAAATGAAATCAACAGAGACAAATACAAAGCTCGAGAAAGTCACTGATCTCCTTGAGATATCAGAATACTAAAGGAATGATGACTGTCCTTGACTTGGGGTTTTTCTCTAGAGACCTTTCTTTCCTACCAATGGCTTCCTTTGGTCTTAACTAGGGCTCTGTGATAGCAAAGGCAGACCTGGTGTGACATTTTACAGATGGGACTACTGAAACTCTGGGAGGATAAGTGACTGGCTCACAAATCGGTTTATCAGAGTCTTGGGAGTTTAGGATTCAGAGTTGGAAGAGCTCTTAGAGATCCTTCAGTCCCAAACAATAATTTTACAGATTAATCAATCAACTAATCAATTTATCAACAATCATTTAACACCTACTATGTGACAGTCATGGCACAAAACTCTGGGAGATATCAAGACAAAAGTGAAACGGTTCCTGACCTCAGAGAGTTTATACTCTAACAGGGGTGAAAACTGTACATGTGTAAGTAAATTCATAGAGAGAATATCTATTAAAATGAATGTAGGGTAGGTCTGGGAGAGAGGGTACAAATAGGTAGAGACGGGGCAGAGAGTGGGAAAGGCATCAAGTAAAGGATGCACTTGAACTGAGTCTGAAGGAAACTGGGAATTCTCAGAGGCATATGTGGGGAGGGAAAGCCCTCCAGAAATGGGAAAGCCTATGCAAAGTGATGGAAATAGGAGAGAAGATGTCATGTATAGGTCAGTAAAGCTGAATCATAGAGTGCAGAGAGAATAGCATGTCTAATAAGACTAGGAAGGTAGAGGAAGGGGCCTGGTTGTGAAGGACTTTCAATGCTAGAAAAAAGATATTTTTGGATTTGATCCTGGTGGCAATAAGGAGTCACTCCCTCACTGAGGGAGAGGGATGAGAGGTGACAAGGTCAGACCTGGGCTTTAGAAAAATCACCTTGGCAGCTGAGTGGAAGAAGAATTGGAGTGGGGAGAGACTTGAGGCAGGCAGGTACAACAGGTTATTTAGTTCAGGTGAGAGGTGATGGGGTAGGGTTGCATAGTGGCAACCACACTGGCAAAGCCAGGATGGCTGATAGCACAGGTTCTTAGATCTGCTTTACTAGGAAAGATAGCTGTTTAAGGGGTCAACTATCTTTTTAAATTATATTCACTAGTTCTGGGGAAAAGTCAGCGCCCTGAACTTCAGAGAAAACACACAGAAAATACAAGCAGAGAAATAAAGACCAACAGACAGGGCTTTGATGGCCTGAATCAACTATACACTTTACATACATCCCTGGATTGAGAGAGCCTTTACTTCTGAGCAGATGGGGAGCTCTGAACATATGACCACTCAGAATCTCAACCAAAGAATCATAAGATCCTTCTCATAAGTGAGCCCCCAAAGCAAAATACCATCTCAGAGTATATATACACTTCTCAGAGCCAGAAGGCATCACAACCCTCCTGACTCAGTGCCTAATTAGAAATTAGCAAAGGTGTGAAAGCTTTCCTACAAGCAAGCTTCCTTTAATAGGCTCTGTGTGAGGCCTATTAGTGGATGGGGAAGATCATATATCTCATTAACATTATAGGGTGGGGGGTTGCACTAGGGTGGTGGCTGTGTGAGTGGAGAGAAGAGAGAAATGTTGTTAAGGTAAAAATGACAGGGTGTGGAAACTTGTGGGGTGTGGAAAAGTGAAGAAAGAGATTGCCCTAGACTGTAAAAAGGGGGTTCAGAAGAAGGATGGGTTTGGGGGGAGAGTTACAGAGTTTGAGATACCTTATAGCACAATCAGTTCCAAATTCCTAATAGATGGTTGATACATGACTGCAGCTCGGAA
>CM053592.1:144234448-144254380 GCA_028646515.1 Pseudochirops corinnae
TGAATTTGAACTCAAGTCTTCCTGACTCCAGTCTGGCACTCTCTCTATCCATTGTGCCACCTAGCTACCTCTTGTACATATTTATGTAATGAGAGAGAAAGAGAGAGAGAGAGAGAGAGAGACAGAGACAGAGAGAGAGAGACAGAGAGACAGAGAGAGAGAGAGAGAGAGAGACAGAGAGAGAGAGAGAGAGAGAGAAAGAGAGAGAGAGAGAAAGAGAGAGAGAAAGAGAGAGAAAGATGGATAGATAGATGGATAGATAGATGAATAGATGATAGATGATAGAGAGATAGATAGATGGATAGATAGATAGATAGATGGATAGAGAGATAGATAAATAGATAGATAGATAGATAGATAGATAGATAGATAGATAGATAGACAGATAGATAGTGATTTGATCTGAGCAGTCTGGGGCTCAGGAAGGTCTCTTCTACAAGATGGAAACTTGGAGGAAGCTAGGTGATTCTGAGAGACAGAAGAGACGCAAACATGCATTCAAGGTTTGGGGGCATGGAGCCCAGATTTGGAATGCTATGCATGAGAAACAAGAAGACAGCTAGTTTGACTGCATCTGTGTGTGTGGAAGGAAGGAATGTGGGACACAGATCAGGTTCATCTCAGGCTGTGAAGGGTTTTAAATGCCCAACAGAAGAGCCTAGAGATAATAGGAAGCAAGGGGGTCTATTGAGTAGTGGATGATAGGTTTATGTTTTTGTAGGGGAAGCTCTTTTATATCTGCCTTCTGTGTTCAAGTTACTGAGGCATTTGGAAATCTCACAGTCCAAAGATTACAAGCAAACACTTAGGGAAGATGATGTCTGGGCCAGTGGAATCACTGACCTCTCCAGAGGCCCCTCTTTGTCTCTACAGTCCTGGTTCTACCGCTGGCTCATATGATTTCAAGGAAGTCTTTTCCCATGCAGGGCTCAGTTTCCTCTTTAGTAAAATAAACTCATACTAAACAGGCCCTTCCCAGGTCTCTATTTTGCAATATAATGGGAACAGTGCTGAATTTAGAGTCAATGACAGACCTGAAAAAAAAAAAAAGCAAAAAATGGACTTCGAGGCACTGATGTCCAATGGGAGGGGATTTGTGCTTCTGTCTGTCAGTGACTACCATCCTCATTGCTTCACCTGCCTCAGGCTATCTTCACTTGTGGGATAAGGGCAGACATTTTGGTTGGTGGTGAGGATACTACTCCCCTTTTATAGGGGTCATGGTCAGAGTGTCCTCTGTACAGTCACTGAAACCATCCTCCCCTTTCAAAATGAATTTACCCCTGCCCTAGTTATAGTGAGTTAAAATGCCATTCTGAGGATCTGGGTTCAAATCCTACCACATTACTTAAGCTCTATGACTCTGTTTTTCCTACCTATTAAATAAGAGGCTGGACTAGGTGACTTTCATGGACCCTTTCAACTGTGACTTTGAAAGTGAGTGTTCTAAGCTCCCTCCCAGGCCAGACTGTCTGTGATTCTTATTCCCATGAGAGAACTTTCCAGCACAAAAGAGGCATGAGGGGAACGGGGTATGTGGACAATGGCCCCCAGAGAAAGATTACACCAAGGTGGGAAAAGCAGATCGGACAGGAGACTCCACGCTGTTATCAGTATCAGGAGAAAGTGAGACACAAGTTAGATTTCCCAGCTGTAGAAACCTGATCCACACTGAGGGGCTGTGTTCCCAGACACAAATCAATGCCTGTTGTCCCCAGTGCCAAGGGTCCCCAGGGCCGCTCCAATGCCCCCTCCCCCAGGTCTGTAATGTTTCTCTTTTTCTGACACTGGGCACCACCTGATGCCAGTATGAGCCTCTGGGGAGGACAGCAGAGAAAGGCTTACAGTGAGAAGAGATGAGGCCTCAGCCTAATTCAGGGAGACATTGATAGCTGTCATCATCCCCCAGCCCGGCCCCTGGACAATGGGCCAGGCAAGGCTGGGGCTTGTTGGCTGTCCCTGGCAGTAAGCAAACACTCCTGGCTTCACCATGCATTGTTCTCGGGCTCCCTGTCCTGGACACCCGACCCAAATCACAGCTGTTATCTGAGCAGGAATGGGGGAAGTGACTGAGCCGTTGCTCTGGGTAAGACACTGCACCCCTTGGCTCCCTAAGCATGGTATGCAATGCTCCCATCTCCCTGAAACCCTGGGACCAGAATCCCAGAATTCTGGAGTGAGAAGGGGCATCAGAGGCAGTCGGTCCAACCCATACCTGAGCAAAAATGCCCAGCATAACATCTCCAACCAGTCCCAATTCATCCTCTGCTTGAAGACCTCCAAATCATGAGGGAAAATCATCACCTCATCGTCCCCTTTCACTTTGAGATGGACTTCTTTGTTAGTTTGTTCAACCTCGGTGTAACAACCCCTCCCCATTCCTAGTTCCCTTTTCTACTAGGCAACTCTTTAGATACTTAAAGACTCTTATTCTACTCTCCCTAAATCTTCTTTCTAGGGCAGCATATTCTTAGCTCCAAGGCTAGCCCATTTTTATTTTTAAAAAATCTGAGGTAATAGGCACTGTCTAAGCCCTTGCATTGCCTGGGCCACTGACAATGGCTGTCTCAACCTTTACTTCTGTTTCTGGTCCCTTGCCTAGCTAGGAGTATGCAGCCTGGTGAGGGGTAGTCTCTCAAATGGCTCTGCCCTCCGAGGTCTAGGCATGGTTTAGGCAGTGAGGCGGGGGTCAAGGGTGTCAACAGCTTAACTAGTACTGCCTGTTTCCCCATCCCAGGCCAAGCCAGGATCTGAGGGCTTTGCCTCCCTCCCTCTGTAGCTCACCCTGGCCCAACCTCAGAGCTTAGCTATGAACCTCCCAAACCTGTCTTCCTGTATAGTCTCAGGGGCAGCTAAAGAGAGACCATGGTTGGCGTGGGCTTTTTCCTATTCTAGGCGAGAGGCTCAAGGCAGGCTCCTGGGGCAGGGACTGGGGTAAAGCCTGATGAAAAAGCCTCAGAGCTATAGAATAAGAAAAGGGGCCGATGATTTTCAGCGCTGCTGGGTACAGAGGATCAAGTGACAAGTCGTTCATTTCCTTTGACCTCCGCCTTAACTAGTTAGAGTGCTATAAGGCAGCCTTAGAAACAAACACTTGCCTAGTGACCCAGAAGACTAATTTACACCCAGGATAATAGAATATCACAGTTAAATGGGATCTTCCAAGGGAATATAGACTATCATAGCAAGGAGGGTCCTTAGGACACAGAATCTTAAATCTGGGAACGACCTTATAGGTTGCTTAGCCCAATCTCCTTATTTTACAGATGAGCAAATAGGCTTAGGGAAGATAAATGATTTAGCTAAGGTCCCAGGAGTATTACGTTGGCAGAAACAGAATCTGAACCCAGGTCCTTTGACTCTGAAGTCCAGTACTCTTTCCACCAAATCATGAATGCAGAAAAAGAGAGCTGAAAGGTCCCTTTGAATATAGAACATTAGAGCTTGAGCTTATTACTTCTGCTTTCTGAGCTACAGAAACAGAAAATCTTGCATTACTGTGCCTACTGTCTACTATTGTGGGGACAATTATTTGAAAGCCATAAAATGCTACGAAAATGGCATCTATTGGCCTTCCAAGTAAAATGCCAGGGACAGGAGGTTGGAATGATCGTCCCTGATGTCACATCATGGGATGGGGTTCCCAAATGTTCTGACTTCTCTTTATCACTTTAATTTAATTAATGCGCATTAGTGTAGTATTAAGCTATTAAAGCTGTTGAAGCTTGAAACTACCCCAAGACTTTTGAAACACTGTTGTCTCTGTTTGATTCCTCTCACCCTCCACTGAATTCCTCTGTGCTTTCCCTTGAGCCACTGAGCTCCTCATATGGACTCCCCATAGCGTCCCCCTCTCAGGCTTCCCACTCTGTCCCACTCCATAGTGTGCCTCTCCCTCCACACTGAGCATAGACCTTATTGTAGGTATCTGTACTATCCATGAGACATGGTAGCCATACATGTTGTGTCCCTCTACAGAACATAGTATCCTTAAATAGCTTTTCTATTCTGTCCTTTTGTTTCCCCAGTACCCAGCCCTCGATGGTGAGAGTTTTGTCTCTCCAGACAAACTGTGAGCTTCCTGAAGACAGAGCCTGGATCTGTGCCTTCCATGTGCCCCCTTCTCTCCAAGTTACTCGAAGTCAAGGCCTTCCCCTTCCTCTTTGTGCCCCAGGCTCAGTTTCCTGAAGGCAGGACCTGGGTCTACTCCTCCTTTGCCTCTTTTAGACTTGTAAGCTCCTTGTGGGTAGGATCTAGGTCTTTTCTTCCTCTGTCTCTTCCAGGGATTGAGTCTCAGCAACTCAGACTGAATCTTCCAATGTTCCTTCCCTAAAAGTCTGAAGTTACTGCAAGTAATAAAGCCAAATAAAGCTGGTTGTGTCTCCTATTTCCTGAGAAATCTTTTGTCAGTATCAACCAAGACGTGCTAGTAAATGTTTAATAACTAGCTTTCTGAAAATGCAAAACACTTTTAATTTAACATAATCTACATCATGAACATTTTCTCTATCATTTTTTTAGGCAATCAGGGTTAAGTGACTTGCCCAGAGTCGCACAACTAGTAATTGTCTAAGGCTGGATTTGAACTCAGATCCTCCTGACTCCAGGGAAGATGCTCTATCCACTTTGTCACCTAACTGCCACAATTTTGTTAAGTTTAGACCAGATATGTCAAACACAACACTGACGGTAACATTCCTGAGTACAGCCCAAGCCAGATTAAAATGCAATTGGGAAAGATTTAATAAAATAAATAAAAACACAATAAAACATAGCGCTACATTTTAAAACTAAGTCCATATGTGGCCTACAGTGATCCTCATTTCTATTTGAATTTGACACCACTGCTCCAGACAACCAATAAAACAATTAAAAAGTTCTGATTTGTAGCTAATTTCTGAGTTGTAAATGCTCACACTGAATATTTAGCAATCAGCTCTTTTGAGCCCGTTGGAGCTGGTTCTAGTACACCCTTGAACCACAATCATAATTTCTTTATATCCTTCTGGTGGAGGTGGGGGTGGGGCTTGGAGGAACCTCCGAGTAGTGTCATGAAATAGAATTAAAGAATTCTGCAGTTCCACTTTGCAAACCCATCAGGTTGGCAAAGACAGCAATGACAGAACATGGCAATTGTGGGAGGGGCTGGGGGAAGGCAGGCACATCAATGCATAGTCAGTGGAGCTATCAGTTGGTCCAATGATTGTTGTTGTTCAGTCGTGTCTGATTCTGCATGACTCCATATCCATGGAGTTTTCTTGGCAAAGATACTGGAGTTGTTTGCTATTTCCTGCTCCAGTAGACTAAGGCAAACAGGGGTTAAATGACTTACCCAGTGTCACAAAACTAGTAAGGATCTGAGGCCAGATTTTAACTCAATTCTTCCTAACACCAGATCAAGCATTCTATCCTTTGAGTCATCTAACTGCCTTTGGTCCAATGATATTGGAGAACAATTTTGAATTATGCCGAGTAACAAAACTGTGACTTTGACTCATTGATACAACTGCAAGGCATATACATCAAAGATACTGAGTGCTGAGGAGAAAGATCCACGCATATAAACATGTCCACATCCACACTTTCTATTGTAACAAAGAACTGGAAGCAAAGTGGATGCTAGTTTGGGGGAATGGCTGCACCAGTGACGGTATGTGAATACAAAGGGATATTATGGTGCTGTAAGAAATTACAAAAGGGATAAATTCAGAGAAACCTTGGAAGACTTGTATGAGCTAATGCATCATGAAGTGAACAAAACCAGTAGAACAATTTATACAATAATATTAAAATTGTAAAGGAAAATGATTTTGAAAGACTTAGAACTGATCAATGCAGAGCTCACTCATGACTCTAGAAGATTAATGATGCAGCATGCTCCCACCACCTTAGTATGGAGGCTGTGGGCACAGAATGAGGCATACATTTTTATATGTGACAAGTAAATCAGCAACTTTGTTTTGCTCAACTATTCTAATTGTTACAAGGAAGAATTTTTGGGGGGGGAGGGGAGAAGAAGAGGCTAGTAGAAATGGTGCAAAAGAGAAGGGAAAGAATATCAAGAAATTTTTATAAAAACAATAGACAGAAGAGAGCAGAAGGAGGTTCGGAAAGGGACCCAGACAAGCAGACATTGTTGGTACTACCTCATTAAGTTTAATATCTATTAGAAAAAATAAACTATATACAGCAGATTCATGATTTCATATATAATTTTACCTTTCTATATTTCTTTAGGTATGGAAATATTCATGTTTGTTGATTACTTTCTAGTTAATCGTAAAAATTAAAAATAATATAATTTATTGCTTTCATTTTAGAGATAGGGAAACTGAGGGCCAGTTAACCAATCAATCCACAAAGATCTATTAAGCACCAGTGTGTTGAGTGCTGGGAATATAAAGGTGGAAATAAAATAATCCCTGCCCTCAAGGACCTTATGTTTTGTAGGCAGAATTAACATGTACATTTATTAAAATATACAAAACATTTTTTTTAAAGTGAAGGTTTTCTTTTTCTGGAGGGACACTAGCAGCAGGAGCAATCAGTAAAGACTTCATTTATTTTACTTTTTAAGTTAAAACTTTTTATTTTAAATTCCAAATTTTCTCTCTTCTTCTACCCCTCCCCCACACATTGAGAAAGCAAGAAATATGCTACCCATTATACATATGAAGTCATGCAAAACTTTTCCACATTAGCCGCATTATGGGGGGGTGGGAAGCAAGAAAAATAAAGGAAAAAATGCTTCAATCTGCACACAGATCAGTTCTCTCTCTGGAGGTGGATAGCATTTTTCATTATGATTCTGGAACTTTTGTGAATCATTGTATCAATCAGAGTAACTAAGACTTTCACATTTGTTCATCATTGAAATATTGCTGTTACAATGTTCTCTTGGTTCTGCTCACTTCATTCTCTATCAGTTCATACAAATCTTCCCAGGTTTATCTGAAACTCCCTTTCATCATTTCTTATAGCACAAGAGTTCCATATACCACAACTTGTTCAGCCACCCCCAGTTGATGGGCATCCCCTCAGTTTCCAATTCTTTGCTACCACAAAAAGAACTTCTATAAACGTTACTATACATATGGGTCCTAGAAAAAGCTTCATTTAGATGGTGGCATTTGGATTGAGCAGTGATGGAAGCTAGGAATGGTGAGAGGTGGGGGTAAGGAAAAGGTGCTGGCATGGGAGATGAGTACAGACACAGGATGGGAGGTGGGCACAAAGACGCAGAGAACATTACAGTGGGAAGACCATTGTGGTTTGTCCAAAGAGCTCAGGGGAGGGAGTAGTGTAAAGTAAGGCTGGAAAGCTAGGCCCAGGGGAGGGAGAATTGAGTTGCTCCAGCTTCCTTCCCAGTGAGGAGGGGGAGAGAGGTCAGGCATGGGGCATATGGGATGCCTGCCTGCCTGGCTGACTTTCCTCCTATGTTCTGCCCTTGCTGGGGCATTTAATTAGCTTGTCCCTTCAATCAAGAGGAATGTCCCATTTCCTAAGGGGTAATCAGAGGGGCCCAGGGTAGGGCCTTAAATACTTCTCCTTCCTTCTCTGCATCAGGGTATTTCTCTCCAACTGGGCCCAACCATGAGGAAAAAGGCTTTGGCTGGATGAGCCCATCTCGGAAAGCACACGCCTCACTGAAGCCAGCTGATGAAGTAAGGAAATGGAGGGTCATCTGCTGTCAGAGCTGGAAGGAAGCTTAGGCATCGCTGGGGCCAACCACCTTCTTCTATAGAGGAGGAAGTGTCCCTCTCATAATCTGTTTCCTCCACTCTAAAACAGGAAGAAACAAAAAAGATCCCCAGACTCTCATTCACTTATCTTTTGTTGATGTCACAAGAATGTAAAGAGACCTTAGCATTGAGTGTAATATCTTTATTTTACAAATAGGAAAACTGAGACCCGAAGCAGGGACAAGTGGTCATTCACACTTAGTCATACTTGGACAATGCCAGTCACAGAGAACTCAGTCCTGACTGAGACAGCCTTTTCCACCCTGAGTCAACTGCCATCTCCACACTTCTCCTCAAAGTTAGGGCAACCTACCCCTCAAATGAGATGACTGATACGTGACGCTATATAAGTAATTAGTGCTTATGGACCCCTCTTTGGTGGAAGCAGGGTAGGAGTCATTATTTGGCAAATGAGTTAACTAAGACCCAGAGAGGGAAGGTGTCTTCACCGGTGTCACACAGTAAGTTAGTTATAAATTTAAGATTTAAGTCAGTCTGATGTTTCCCAGTCCTCCCCACACTACCTAGCTCTGGGTAAGAGCCATTTCCAAATCTGTGGCTCTTTTTAGGCCTCTGTTGGTGGTTCCAAAGGACAGCAGAAAGACAGAGAGGTGGGTAGTGTTCCTTTCTCCTCCCTCCAACCTGTGTTCCTGTCCACAGAGCCCTCTGTTGTCCCAGAAGAGGTGGTATTATCTGGGACCAGATCAAGTCTGAGAGGCCAAATGAACACCGGGGGTGTTAAGATCCTTAGAGTTTCCAATAGCTTCTCCTCTCTGGCTTTCCCCAAAGGATGACAGAATGTGCCAAAGAGGATGGAGATTGGGTTACTGGCTCCCTGGCCAAAGCATTCCCTGGAGACAGGAGCAGACACCTGCTTTGGCCTGCAATGAGCCCTATTCAGTGGGGTCTCAACAATAGCCCATCAGAATCCCGCTCACAAGCTGTCTGGAGTAAGCGAACAAAGGTTGGCACTTAGCTTTGGAGAGCCCACAACTGACTCATCGGGGAGCAATTGGGGGAGATGTTTCCAGGAAGGCTCATGATATCCTCATACTTCCCTCAATCAGCCCCACAGACTCTATAGACATTCTCCCATTAGAGCTTCATTCCTTGTGATTAAACATTGCCCCTCTTTAGACTCTTTCCTTAGAATGGACAGTGATCCAATCATCAGAACCACAAAATCACAGACATACAGAGCTGGAAGGGGTCATCTATTTCAGCTTGTGCTTTAGTAGGCCTCCCTGACAGGGGGTCAGCCAATCTTCGTTGGAAGACATCCAGAGAGAGGGGAGCCACCAAGGTAACCCAAGGGCCTGATCTGATGGGTATCCATACCTCCTTCATGCAATGTAGTGCCCTTGACTGAGTACAGTGTCCAAATATGATAACTTAATCTCTTAGTGAGTGAGCTTATTAGATTGTTCTGCTTCTCATAGGAGGAAACCCAGACAGCATGAGGGCTCTGCATACCTAGTAAAAATAGATATTGTGGGAAATGAGTTTGGATAAATCAAATAAGGCCACAGAAACAATTTTGCCCAAGGCTGCCTGGCCACATTTTATTCTTTTTTTTCACTTCTTCCCAGGGATGAACCCAATCATTATGAGCAGCCCAATATTGTACCCTTGCAGTTATGGTTAGAATTGCCTAGGGCCTGTGGATATAGGAACTGAGATTTGGAGTTCCAAGGGGTCTTAGAAGCCTTAGAGGGGTCAATCATGTCTCCCATGGGCCTTGTGTGGCCCACCAAACTCCCAAGTGCAGCCCAAACTAGAATCAAATGTCATTCAGAAATACTTAAGAAAATACATAAAAATACAACAGCACATAAATAACATTGCATTTTAAAACTAAGTCAATATATGGCCCCCAGAGATCCTTATGTACAAATTAACAGCTCTGTTTCAATGTGAGTTGATTGTTATCGTTCAGTAATGTCCAACTCTTCAAGGCCCTTTCAGGGTTTTCTTGCCAAAGATATTAGAGTGGTTTAACATTTCTTTCTCCAGCTCATTTTACAACTGAGGAAACTGAGGTAAACAGGGTTGAATGATCTGCCCAGGGGCACACAGCTAGAAAGTGACCGAGACCAGATTTGAACTTAGATCTTCCTGATTCTAGGCCCGGCATTTTATCCATTGTGCCACCTGGCTGCACGAATGCATTGTTGCCTTTTGAGTCGATGCCACTGATCTAATTCCATTATCCTATTTTGTTGAAGGGAAAACTGAAACCCACCAATTTGAAATAATTGCCTCAAGTCACATAAATTATTGGGAATGGTAGAGATGAGAATTTAATACAAGTGATAAGATCTAAGGAGCATGGATCTAAAGCTGGAAGGAGTCTCAGGGGCCATATAATCCAACCTACACATTTTACATATGAGGAAACTGAGGCCTACGGAGGGTGAGAGATTTGCCTAACATTGAACAGTAAGTCTCAGAGGTTATATTTGAACCTGGATCCTCTGAATCCAAATTTAGTATTGTTTCTCCTTGGCACATTGATTCCAGGTGATCACCAGCCTCCAAATTAATACTGATTTGCATAATCACACTCTTCCTATTCTGACCATTTACATTTAACCCCAAAAAGGTTATATAACTGGTTAGAACAACAGAGCTAGAATCTAGTATTTACAAGAAGACAAGCAACAGGGATAAATGTAAAGTCTATACTTGGGTTCAAAAAATCAACTGCGTTACATGATGGGAAACCTGGGACTTTTAAGTAGACTTCAAGCCCCATGTGATTCAGCCCAGAAGCTTATGAGATCTTAGGGCATATTGATAGAGACATGGTATTCAGAATTGGTAAAGGAGAAAGTTTGAACTCCAGCACTGGTCACATGGAGAACTGTGTTCCTTTTATGAAGAACATTGATAGATTGGATTGGGTTCATAGGAGGGGTGACTACAATATTAAGAGGAGTGAAAAATGTACCAACTGAGGTTTGAGTTAAAGAAACTTGGTGTGTTTTGCCTGGAAATTAAAAGACTTAGGGAGATATTATAGCTGTTTTCAAGTGTTTGAAGGATTTTTCATGAGAAAGACAAATTATACTGCTCTACTTGGCCCTGGAGGGCAGAACCAGGAGCAATGGAGGAAAGGTATAGGGAAGCATAGGTTAGCTTGCTATATGGAAAAACACCTTGCTAATCAAAACTGTCCCAAAGTGGAATGGATTGCATTATAAGGTAGTAAGCTTCTGGGTATTGGATGTTCTCCAGTGAGGGCTGAATGACTTTTGGTTTTGGTAGGGATGGGACTAGCTGCCCCCTTAATTGCCTTCTACCTCTGAGAATCTAGGATTCTGGGATTTATCCCATGTGGTGACTCCCGGGGGCCTTGTCCATTCAGGAGACACCAAAATCTCTATGGCTCACTCATACCTCAGAGACATTTTGGGAGTGTTAAACAAAAACCCCTTATTTTCTTAGAAAGTCCCATTCCTTTGCTGTGTTAGGTACTTGAAGGTGTCACAACATAGTGGAGAGAGTCAGAATTTGTAGTCAGGAAGACCTGGATTCGAATCCTGCCTCAGACACTTACTAGCTGTGTGACCCTGAGCAGGTCATTGAGTCTGTTTGCGTCTTAGTTTCTTCTTCTGTAAAATTAGGGGGTTGGACTTAATGACTTTTAGTGTCCCTTTCGGCTCTAACCCTATGATCCTACGACTGATCAGAATACATTTTGGGGCCCAAATCCTTTTTTTTTTTTTCTGGTGGGAAGGGAGTTGATGCTTCCTTGAACACAGATTTTTCCCAACAAAAGCTCCCATAGGCAGGGTGGAGGCGCAGGCTGGGGTGGGGTGAAGAGTGAATATACTTCTTGTCCAGGGATGATTGATGTGTTCCTCATTTTCTCAATTTTTTTTAGAGGACAAAACCCAACTCTTTTAATGAACCCAGCTCAATAATTCCTAATCTCAAAGTTAAACACTAACAGGGGACTCAATAGCCGCCCTCCCAAGTCTCAAGACACAAGTCACAACCAGAAACCATTTGTAAACATTCCTGAAAATAAAGTGCTTTCTTTCTTTCTCATGCCCCTATCTCCCCACCCCCAAACCCTGCAGACATCCACTCTCATAATCTTCAGCCTCAAATCATAAGCTCATTGGACCCTTTCCCACCCAGAACAATGGCTTTCAAACTGGGTGTTGAGATGGCTGCAAGCACAGGGAAGGCTCTCTCTTCTTGAGAAAGACTTGGGTCAATTCCTTTTCTAAGCCCTCAAGACAGCAAGATACTGAAAGGCTTCTGTTTTTCCTTCCCCCCCATCTCTTCCCTCCTCACCATTCCTTTCTGGAGTAAGTCACATTTAGAACCAGAGAAAACAGCGGCCGAATCCACTGGTTCTCATGTCTCAAAACCTGCTCTCATCTTTCTTGTTAACTCTCTCTGATGTCCTTGTTTCTCTGTCTCTCTGTCTCTGTTTTGCTCTGTCTCTTGGTGCCCTTCCCACTATCTTCCTCCCTCTCTTTCTCCCTCCCTTTATCTTCCCCCTCTCTCCTTCCCCCTTTTCACTGTCTCTCTCCTTCCTCCCCCTCATCTTCTGCCCCTTCTCCAACTCTCTTCATCCTTCCCTCTTTGTCTCTGTCTTTCTGTCTCTGTCCTCCCCTCTGTCTTCTTCCTTCTGTCTCCCTCTCTCTGCCTTACTTCCTTTATCCTTCTCTCTCTCTTTCCCTCTCTCTCTCTCCTCTCCTCCTCCTCTCTACCTCTCTCCTTCCCTCTCTCTGTCTTCCACTCCTCCGCCCACTTTCATCTCTCTCTCTCTCTCTCTCTCTCTCTCTCTTTGTCTTCCTCCACATCCCCCACTCTTTTCATCCTTCCTTCTGTCCCTCTCTTCCTGTGTTTCCTGTATTGCATGTCTTGGGCTGGGATGGTAAGAGTCTTGGATTCGGCGTCAAAAGAAATGGGCTTGAATCTGATATCTCTCACTTACTGTTGGGTTACCTAGGATCTGCTTTATGCTTCATACACAAGAAGGGCATGTATTTCATGTGTGAGAGTGCTAACACTCCCTTGTACCAGAGAGACACACATGTAAGGAGCTGCCAGTATGGAGGTATAGGTGGGTCAGTAAAGTACCAAGGGAAATCTTTCACTTTGTAAACGTCCTCATCTATCAGTAAGACGCTGAAGGAGAGGAAGGCATAGATAGCATGGTATCCAATGACAAAGGAATTCAAAGTAGAATTCATGTACCCAGAATGATGATGATGATGATGACGATGACGATAGCTAACATTTATATGGGATGCTACAAATATTATCTACTTCAGGCTTCATTACAGCCCTGGGAGGTAGGTGCTATTAGTATCCCATTTTACAGAGGAGGAATCTGAGACAAGCAGAGGTAAGGTGACTTATCCAGGGTCATATAACTAATAAGTATTCCAGGCAGGATTTATACTCTGGTCTTAATAACTCCAGAGTCAGAACTCTATTCAATGTGCCTCCTGACTAGCTACCTTCTTACTTGGAAAGGCTTCTTTCTTTTTTTTCCTTCATCCCAAGCTGGCTAGCATCTTCCATGTAGGGTTCATCCACTCTAGTCTAGTGGATTTTTTATTTGCTTCAAATTATTCATTTTTTTGAACTGGCTAATGAATATGATTGCAGAATGACCAAAAGGGTTTGTGATCTTTAGGGAAGAAATCACAACCCTGCTTCCTCTATGCATGCCTCTGCTCCAGACAGGAGGCATCTCCCATTTTCTCCAGACTGACTGGTTTCCCCCCATATCTATCTGCAACACTAGCATTGATCACACAACAAGGATTAATGGATCTCAGTTTTCTCATCCGTAAAATGGGAGAGGACCTTTAAAGTTTCTGCCAGTTCTAAATCTATAAGTCTATAATCTCTTTCTGAGATTCACTCTCTCTATCTCCTTTTCTCTTTTTATGTCTCTCCTTTCTGTTTTCTACCCCTTTGAATATTCCCTTCCTCTTTTTGCTCTCTCTGGATCTTGATCTCACTCAGGATAGTGGTGGTTAGCTACATCACTACAGTTTGGAGTTTAGGGGGGCTTCCCTCCTAGCTCCCCCTGCTGAACCACTGCCCATATGGAGAAGTAAGAGTAAACAGAGAAAGTGAGAATGTCAACAGAGGAGTTAACATAAGCAAAAGAGGTGATGATGTTTCAACAAAAGTTGAAAGCAAAGTATGACAAGAAGCAGCTGCAGCATTAATAATTTGGCAGCTGGGACTTGAGGGGTTGGTTCAAAAAACGCCCCTTCCTCACCAAGCCTTGGGGTGAGGGTGGGGGGCTGAGGGCAGCCCTGAGAGGCCAAGCTCCAGGTACCCAGGGAAAGGAGATTCAAGGGAGAATGGGTAGGATGGTGCACGCCTAGTGGTTCGAGGGAGCCAGTTCAAAACATCTCTCTGGAGTCTGTAGTTATACTTTCTGTGGGGGCATTTATACTGTAGGAAGTAACAAAGGCCATATGTCTGGGCTTTATTTGTTGTTTTGTTGATTTCTAGACTTAAGAAAGTGATGGATAAAGTGTTAATAAAGCGTGTTAAAAAGTGTTAGAAGTGTGTTGTGACTGCATCTTCCCATCCTCCCTCCCTCCAGAGAGCTAATTGGTCTTCGATCGTAGGGTCATGGAGCTAGAACTGGAAGAGACCATTTATTCCAAATCCTTCATTGAAGAGGTAACGATACCTCAATCTCCCAGAGTGAACGAAACCCTAGTTTCATTTAACCAATTAAAATCCATTAGCTTTTACAAAGGGATGTTTCCTAAGAGGGTCTGTCAAGGATGGAAATACAAACACGTCCCCAGAGTACCTCGGGGCACACCCTTCTTTATATCATTTTGGTCCCTGGGGACAACAGGATCAGATTTAATGAATGCATGTGCTGTGCAAGTTTGCTTCCCAATGTAATGAATGGATGATTCTGCATGTCTGATACCACTGGACTGCTGGGTCAAACTCTGTGCGTGGGGTAGGCGAGAAGGGAACAATCACGTATCAACACCTATTATATGTCAAGGACTATCTAAACACTTTACAAATATTGCCTGGTTTTATCTTCTCAATAATCTTAGGAGTCAGGTGCTCTTATTAGTCTTATTTTATAGACGAAGAGATGAGGCAGACATAAGTCAAGTGACTTGTTTCCAGGGTTTAAGTGTCTGAGGTCAGATTTGAACTCAAGTCTTCCTGACTCCAGGCCCAGCAACTCAAGACTTGATTTCTCATGGTCTGTCTTCTGTCAAATCCCAGCATGGATTCTAATTCTTGGGCTTCTGGTATCTCCCTCTCCTGTGGAGATCTGTCTCTGCCACAAACTCTCCTTTTTGAAGCTCACAAGGTCATGGTCATATCCAACATTCCTTCACCCCAAAGTAGTAAAAACTGGCAGATGTGAACCATTAATAACAACAATAATAATCTAATCATAGAGACAGAGCAACAGCAGAGTGACGCACTCCCGGGTCACATGGTGGTGGCCCAAGCAGGGCCATAAGGACCTTTTTGCCAAAGGTTTATGACCGTCCTTCTCTCCTAACCTGAACACAGCCAGCCTAGAAAGCGGAAGAACTGAGGCGAAGAGCCTTGCTTTGGCTGGTTGGTGCTTTGTGAAAACACCCCAGTTCTTTCACTGTCAGGCTTTTTTTTTCATCGCATGATTAGCGGGCCAGAACCACTAAGAGAAGGTGTATTTGTATTCCAAATCCAGCAGCGAGCCCTTCCGTCGTGCCTTTCAGGAGTAGCCATAGCCTCTTTCACGCAGGGATTGCATTGGCTGAACATGGGGCACAGGTTCCCTGCTGCCCTCCCCACCCACACCAGTAACATGGGGAAACTGAGGTCTAAGGAGGCTAAGGACATCCTCAACTTCATATATGTAGCAATTGTCAGAGGTAGGATTTGAACACAGATTCTCTATTTCCAGAACCAGCTATGTGTTTATAGTGGATAGAATGTCAGGCCTGGAGTCAGGAAGATCCAAGTTCAAATCTAGCCTCAGACACTCACTAACCGTGGGACCCCCAAGCAGTCTGCTTAATTCTGTTTTTCTCAGTTTCCTTCTCTGTAGAATGAGCATAAAAATAGCATCTGGACCCTAGGGTTGTGGTGAAGACCGAATGAGATAATATTTGGAAAATGTTGTTCAAACTTTAAAGCATTATATACTTACTTATTATCATTTTTAGCTTGGGATCTTAGCAACCATCTGGTGATTCCTCGTGATTGACTGATTGATCGAGGCAAACTTGGGAATCAGGAGATCTGTCTCTGCCACAAACTCATTGTGTAACCTTGGGAAAGTCACTCTTTCTCTGGGACTCAGTTTCTCCATCTGTAAAATGAAGGAGTTGGTCTCTGAGACTCCTTTCAGCTGAGATGGTCTATGTTTCTATAACTGGGGGCCGTGATGAGGTGCTCCAAGATGTTGAGAGCCGTGGGCTGACACAAGGGCACTTCCTAGCTCTCTTCTGGGCATTCTGGGGGCTCCCATCCTGTGCTCCTTCCAATGAGAAGAGCTTGAGACCGTGGGTTTGGGCACGTCGGCTGGGCTGGGCTGGGCCTCAGCCACTCAGCTGTGGTGGGAGGGAGGAGGTGGCCGGGGGCCCTGGAACGTCATGGCAAAGGAGAACACAAAGTGAGGCTTGTTTATCTCATGGGTGGTGGAAGTTCTCAAGAAAACCAAACACAGGCTCGAAGCCCAGTACCGCAGTGCAGAACGGGTGGGCAACGGCCCTTCCAGGAGCCTCTCTTTGGAACTCAGGGTTCTGACAACTGAACATTTGGGGAAAAGCCCAATAGCAAGGTATAGAATACCAGCATAAAAAGACCTTAGAGGTCAACTAGTCCAACCTTCCCATTTAACAGATAGGGGAACAGAGTCCCAGAGAGAAGAAAGTCATTGGCTTAAGGTCTCACAGTTAATCTTATAGATCATATTACTCTACAGAAGAGGAAAGAGGTTCAGAAATCAGGATATGATCTGTCTGAGCTACCTTAGAGGGGCAGCACCCAGGCATAGTGAGCATAGTGGCAGAACTGAATTTAAAACCTGGGATGACTATGTCCTAGATCAGGTTTCATGCAACTTGTCTTACCATGGATGGTCCGAAAGAGCACTGGATTTAGAATTATAGGACCTGAGTTCAAATTCTGACTGGAATGCCCACTACCCCAAAATGGTAAGTCATTTTGGGTTTGGATTAGATACAAAGACAAAAACAAAGAACTATTCCTGCCCTCAAGGAGTTTACATTCAATCAGGGCAACAATGCACAAAAGTCTATTTTGAAAGGAGGTTGGAGTGGGGAGAGGGACATGATATGGCAGGAAAGTCATTCCAAGCCATGCAGGCCAAAGGACAAGGAGCTTTTAACGGTCTGAGGTGACCAAAGAAGATTCTTGCCTCCTTTCTGTCAAGGCAGATGGATGAGAGTAGCTTTGTTAAAGGTAGGAAGGGGAAGCAGAGCTTAAAGTCATGTCAAGGCAGGGTTGTCCTCAGAGGTTCTTCTGAGAAGCCCGGGCAATGTGAAAACCCTGGGTTCCTTGGCCTTGTGGGGAATATGGAGCAAGAGGCTGTGAAAGAAAATGGGATAGGGAGGGAGATGCAAAAGATGAAAGTTTGCTGGCTTATAAATTTTCCTGGGGGCTGGTATCAGGCTGAGACAGTCATCACAAAGTAGGAGGGTTGGTTGAAAGAACTGGGAAAGTTTAGCCTGGAGAAGAGACAATTTGAGGGAGTGGAGTGGAGGAGGATCAGAGACCTAACTGTAGTGGAGATGAATGGGATTTTTGCCCTAGGGAACTGAAAATTAGAGGGTGCTTATAGCACTTTCACTCCTGCAGGTAGAAACAACTGAGCTTAGCACCTAGTTAGCATAAGTAATTAGATAAAGTGGAAAGCTAGCCCATGATTGCTCCACTCAGTCCCCCCAGAGCTCTTTCCCATTGCAGCCTTGACTTACTCTCCCAGAGGATTCCCCAGAGGTGACCTCACACTGTCCCTGAGTTCTCCACCCGTAAGACAATACCTTGGACTCTCTTCTCCCAAGAGGCTCTGGGTCCTGAAGTCCAAAGTCTCTCCCCACTTCAGGGGAGGGAGTTAACAATTGCAAGTGTCTCCAAAAGTTGATTTGAGGAAGCCTTTTAAGCTCTGCCTCAGGCCACAGCGTGGTTAGTTAGTTACCGGGGATGACCCAGAATCCTAGCTTCTTAGAGATGGAGGAGCCCTTCCCATGCCCAAACAAGATCTCTTCTTCGATGCTATACCTTTGTCAGGGCCCATATGCAACTTTGGCCAGCTAGAAGGTTGGTAGCCTATTCCATTGCTGAAGGGCTCTCATTGAAAGGGAATTTTCCTTTATATTCTGTTTGCCTCCAACCTTCACCCACCGATCCCAGGTCTGCCCTCTGAAGCCAAGCAGAACCCCTCTCATTCTTCTTCCATTCTATGCTTTTTTCCCTGACACCTAGAGACAGCCAGCATTTCTCAATTAAGAATTTTCTTTTCTAGGCATTGGTGTTCAGTCATGTCTAACTCTTGTTGACCCCATTTGAGGTTTTCTTGGCAAAGATACTGGAGTGGTTTACCATTTCCTTCTCCAGATCATTTTATGGATGAGGAAACTGAGGCAAACAGGGTTAAGTGACTTGCACAGGGTCACACAGCTAGTGTCTGAGGCCAGATTTTAACTCAGGTCTTCCTGGCCCCAGGCCTGGCTGCCCCTCTTCTCCAGGTGGAACACCCCTAATTCCTTCCAATGATGTCACAAAAAGGAAAACTCACCCCTACAACTGCCCAGACAAGCAGCCATACAGCTTCAGCTTGGAAATCTCCGCTAGTAGAGGTCATCCATTTTCCTGAAGGACTACCACAGGGGAAGAGATTAGGTTTGTTTTGATTGGCCCAGAGGGCTGGACCAATGGAAGGAAAGGAAAGAGGATGGATTTCAGCTGAATATGAGACAAAGGTAACCCCAGTCAGAGCTGTCACACACTAGGGAAAGGCTGCCTTTGGAGGGAGTGAGCTTCTGGTTACTGTCTGGGAAATCCCTGAACTAGAAAGCATGTTGGGGTGGATGACCTCTGCCTTTTGGGTTAGATGACCTTTGAGATCCCTTTCAACACTGAGATTCTGTGACTTAGTTCAAGAGCACTTGGGCCTCTGAGGGGAGCTAAGCAGGGGACCTGAAGGTGCTAGATGAGCCAGCCAGTTCCCACCCACTGAACAGTAGTACCTGACCCAGTTCAGAGGACAGAGACCAGTGGTCATGGGCAGGCCAGTGACCAGCATCTGTGTGCTGGGAGCCAGGGAGAGGTGGATCCCACAACCTGGGGACCTACGGGTACCAGAGACGACATCTTTCTACAGGATGTGGGGCATTTCCCTCAATGGGCCTCCATTCTCTTCTCTGCAAATGAGGATCTTGGGGCAGCCAGGCCAAAGCCCCCCCATGATGCATCAGCCTGTTCTCAGCCTGAACTGACCTGGCATTGTATATACGCAACTCCTGTTGCCTCGGTGAGGTTGGGGATTAGTAAATCAGGCAAGAATTTGGTTTCTGGGTCTTGTAAGTTCTTGCTTCACGCCACTGGATTCCACATAATCCCCCGTGTGGTGTAACCAGAGCTGCTACTACCTCAGCCAGGGCCATGATACAGTGCCCAAGTCATTGAGGAGGATGGGCGGGGGGAGAATGATTTTTGGCTGGGAAGCTGCATTCCAATTAGTCCCGGAGAAGGCTTTGCACGTACTCATTGACCTGGGAGCCAACTGGATACTCTGACAGAAAATGAGACCTTACTGAGACAGGGGGAATGAAAACAGGCAAGCAGAGAGCTCAATGCAGACAAAGAATATTGTAACGATTGAAGGCTGTAGGGTAGCACATCTTTGGCTCAATAGAGTGAAGAATTTCCTGAGGATGAGAGTTACATCTAAATGAGAGACTATGTCAAAAAATAGTGAGCTCCCCATCAGTTCTGGTACTCAGGCAGGGGGGAGGAAAAGCCCTGTCAAGGGGCAGAAGACAGAATTCTCACACTGGAAAGGGTTAGGACTGGTTGTTTTCAGAGGGTGTTTTTTGCTGTTCTAATCTTGAGAACTTTCACATGAAATCCCCTGACTGTTGCTAGGAACAGGAAACCAAACTCCCGGGGGTAATGTCCAGAACTTGAAGACTGAATTTGTAATCAG
>CM053592.1:144254480-144264998 GCA_028646515.1 Pseudochirops corinnae
CTCCAGGATTGTGGTGAGGATGTAGTGTGATTTCTTTTGAGAAGCCTTCCCTGACTCCTCTTCAGGTTACCTGGCAGTCCTCCCCAGTAGAATCAAAGCTCCTTGAGGGCAGGAGATGTATAATTTTTGTCTGGGTAGCCCCAGTGCTTTACACGCACTAGGTACTTGGTAAATGTTGAATTCAGTTGAGCTGCAGAATGCCAGAGGGGTCTTTGGAACAAAGGACATAGAATGTCAGAGCCTGAACTTAAAAGCATATTAACCTTCAGCTCAGCTGCCTCCTTTGTGATGACTGGGACCCAAAGAGAAGTGACTTTTCCAGGTCACAGTGAATTAGTGGAAGAGCTGAGGAGGGAATTTATTGGCTGCCTCCTATTGATTATTTCAAGTGGATTCCACCTTTCAGATGCTCCTTATGTTAGCAGGGACCCTGAACTGCTGGATCAAAAGTAACATGCATTATTAACTGATAACTAACCAGTTGATGACCTGTCAAAGTCTACCCTGTCCCTCAGTCAAAAAGGAACCTGAATCACACAACTGCAGGTTCTTTCACAGAGTGGGAGTGATATTCTGAAGCAAATCTGACTTAGGGGATTCACATCCACAGGAATTGTCAACTGTCAGCTGTCAACTAATTGTTTGAGGTGAAATCCAACTCTTGGATTTGATGATTCTGTAATGTCCCCTAAAGGGTTAGGGGCTAAAAACTGATGTCTTGATACTTCCCAAGTGGTGGTGGTGGTGGTGGTGGTGGTGGTGGTGGTAGAGTGGATGGGGTCAAAAGCACAACCAGGAACAATGGGTGCAAGTTGAAGGGAGGCCTATATATCCATAAGGCAACTGTCTTGAAATCGGAGCTGTCCAACAATGGGAATGAGCTGTCTCTAAAGGTAGAGAGCATCCCGCCACTGAAGGTATTACAGAGAAGGATCTTCATCCATTCCTAGGATGTAGATTCAGGAGAGACCTTAAAGGCTGTCTAGTTCTACCTCTTCTTTTTATAGATGAGGAATCGGAAGCCCAGAGATGTGGAATGATCTGTCCGAGGTCACAAAGGCAGTAAGAAGTCCTTTTTTGAAGAATTGCAGAGCTGATTCTGATCTCTTAGGCTCCTTCTAACTGAGAAGCATCAAGACAAGGCACAGGGCTTACTTAGGGCAGGAAGATCTGGGTTCAAATCCTGCCCTGGACACTTACTAACTCTGTGAGCCTGGGCAAGTCATTTAATGTTTGTGTGCCTTGGTTTCCCCATCTGTAAAGGATGGCCTTGAAGATCACTTCCAACACTAAATTGATGAACTTTGAGTGTAGGAGCTCTGAGAGTCAATGATTCTAATTTGGTGGATGACTTCTCAAGCTGTTCATCTCCCAAGCTGTATAATAAAGAAGTTGAGCCAAAACAGGGGTTCTCAACCTGGGGTCTGTGAACCAGCTTTAAAAAAATATACTTTTATGTCTGCATTTTGATAGAATTGGTCTCCTTCTCCATCCTATGTATTTTAAAAACAAGATTATGAAAAGGGCTTCACCGGAGTACCAAAGGGCTCCATGATACAGAACAGGTTTAGAACCTTCCAAATTAAAGGATTCCTTAGAATCTAAGGAGTCTAAACAAATCCTTTTATTAAAAGGATTTTTTTCTGTGAAGTTTGGATTAAGTCAAAGGGCCACACTTGAGGACCTAAAGAGCCACACATGACCTAAAGGCCACAAGTTCTCCACCCCTGCCTCAAATCCTTTCAAGAGCTGATATTCTCTGCTTTATGCTCCAAGACCCCTTTTAAGCACTGAGATTCTCTGTTCTAGGCTCCAAAGCCCCTTCAAGTGTTGACATTATCTGTTCTATGTTCTAAGGCCCCTTCAAGTGCTGATGTTCCCTAAAATCCCCTATTCCACATCCTAAGGGCTCCACTCCCAGCTCTGACTTGCAGTGAAACATTAATCTTTTTCCATGTGATCTTTAGCTCTGGCCCTGAAACTTGGGGAACAGCCCAAAATTTGACTACTGTTTTCTGCTGGGATTGCTGGCGGGCTGTGGGTCTCCTGCCTCTGGGATCAACGCAACTGCCAACTCTACACATTCAGCAGGAGATAAAAGTTGAGTTAAAACAAAAACCATGAAAATTTTAAGCTGTGAATGATTCATTCTCCTTTGCAATTTCTTCTTCTGCTGGCCCAGGTTAAGGGGCTTAGGGAGCTAGATCAGACTCCTGTTTACAAATAAATACAGTGAGCTATCCTTCTGGGCCCAGCTGGTCAGCTTCTATCCTTCAAGGCCTAACTCAAATGTCATTTCTCCCAGGCAGCTTTCTCGGGTCTTCCTCCACTTCTCCCAGGGAGCTTTTCTTGGTCTTCCTCCAAGCCTCATTTCTTAGCCAGTCCCCTTCTCCACTATGATACCTCCACTGATGGGGAGTTCACTACCTTTAGAATCAGTCCATCCTTTTGTGGAACAGCTCAGACTCTTCCTACCTCTGAACTTGTAGATTTATCACAAGAATGCTTCGTATTGTGACTAAACTTCGATTTCATATCATAACCATAAAAGGATGTGTGAAAGCAACTTTTTTAATGGTTTACCAAGGGCTTTACAGTGTGAACATAACTTTATTGAGGGCTTAACAGTTTGTAAAGCTCTTTCAGTTACAAAGCTCGCAAAGCACTTTATAGGTTATGAAGCTCTTTGGAGTTTACAAAGTCTTTTCCCATCCGTTACCTCATTTAATCCTCCCAAGAACCCAGTGAGCAAGCCAGAGAAGGAATCATTACTTGTCTTAGCACAGTGTGGGCTGGTAAGCAGTGATTTGGCCTGGCAATGCAAAATATGGAGAAATGATCCTTAAGACTAGGGAATGAAATCACAGAATCTGAGCATAAGAAAAGATCTCAGATGGCATGTCCAGACTGAACCTGATAGGAATTATGTCCCCCTCCCCCCCCCAACATTGCCATCCTGGAGACCTATTGTTTTTTTTTAAATTTACTTATTTACTTTTAATTTACAAGATTCAGTTCCACAATCCCTTGAGTTTCAAATTTTCTCCCCTCCTTTCCCCCCCACCCCCCATGGTGGCCTGCACTCAGGTATAGGATCTGCTAATACTTTCACATTGTACAATAGTCTGGTTGTATAGAAGGGTTGTAACCAAGGGAGTAAACAATGGGAAAAAGGAAAGATAACCAAACATGAAAAAGAACGATAGCATGTAGGTTGCTTCAGTCCTGGAGACCTATTGTGATGGGGAGCCTGTTAGGTCTCCAGGAAATCCATTCCACTTTGTGACAGTTCTCATTGTTAAGAAGTTAGCTTTTGTCCTAAAGTGAAATCTGCTTCTCTTCAATTTCTATCTGTTGCTTGTTCCTAGGTCTTCATTCCTGTGAGTAAACAGATGGCCCATCAATTACCTGATGATGTAGGTGCCAGGGAGTCAATTCAATGGTTAGAGAACAGGTCTTGGAGTCAGGAAGATGTGAGTTCAAATCCTGATTCAGACATTGATGAACTGTGTGGTGCTGTTTATTCATCTGCAGAATAGAGATGATAATAGCACTACCTGCCAGGTTGTTGTGAGGATAACATGATAACATTCGTGAAGTGCTTTTCAAAGCTTAAATGCTATGCAAATGCTGGCTATTGTGTGTACGTGGGTATGTTTTTACAAAATGTTTTCTTCACAACAACTCTGCAAAACATGACTATTATGGAAATGTTTTTCATGACTACACAGGTATAATCTGTATCAAATTGCTTGCCTTTTCAATGGGGGGAGTGGGGAGGGCAAAAGGGAGAGAATTTGGAACTCAGAGTTTTAAAAACGAATATTAAAAAATTGTTTTTACATGTAACGGGTGAAAAATAAAATGCTAAATAAAAAGAATTGAAATACAACAGCTCTGCGAGGTAGGTAATCAAAGCGTTATCATTCCCATTTTATAGATGAGGAAACTGGAGGCCCAGAGAGGGGACATAATGACTCTGAATCAGCAGCAGTGTGGGCATAAATGTCCCAGTCTCTTGACTCCCCACCCAGGATGCTCTTCTCACTATAAAACTGTTTATTGCTGTACCTCTCTCCCTTCCTCAAGAAACTTTCAGAGGGATACAAGCTGGGAGGTAGAGGCTATGGACATGGTGCCAGCCAGTCAAAAACATTTATTAAGGCACTGTGCTAAGTTCTGGGGATACAAAAAGAGGCAAAAGACAGTCTCTGCCTTCAAAGAGTTTACAATCTAATGTAAGAGTAGAATCCATGATCTAGGGAGGCCTGGGCAAGTTCAAACTCTGCCTCATACTCACTATGTGAACCCGTTTAATTTCTCTGTAGCTTGGGTAATGCCCCAATAATAGCAATAAGTACTTGAAGGTTTGCAAAGAGTGTTCCATATGCTAGCTCAGTTGAGCCTCCCAGAAATCCAGTGAGGCAACCCAAAGGCTTAGCTGTTGCTAAATTCAGCTGATGAAATCACAAATCCACATCCAAGAGAGGGTGGGTTGTGAAGAATTGGCAGCTTCCAAACACAGGGATTCAGGGGCAACATGGGCTAGTAGAAAGAGAATAAATAGAGACCTTCTCTACCTCTAATTACCTGTGTGTCCTTAGGTAAGTCCCATTGCCTGTGTCAGCCTCACCTTCCCTTTATGCAAAGCCCAGAAAAGCAGACTTGTACTACCTACTATGTGCTGGGTTAGGGCTCCTGTGGGATAAATCCTTTGTAAGCCTTAAAATGCCATAAATAATAATTATAGCTACCATTTCAAATAGCCCTTATAAGGCTTGAAAAATGGTTTACAAATATCTCATCAGCCTCACAACAACATTACTATCGTCTCCATTTTCCAGATAAGGAAACTGAGGCAAGTGACAGCTAAGGAACTTGCCCAGGGTCACATGGCTAGTAAGTGTTTGAGACAGAGGTCAGGCTGCTGATTATTTTTAATGGTATCATCACATTCCAGCTGTGGACCAATGAATGGGCTTCCCTAGATCCCTCCAACTGCCCAGGTTCTGGGGGAAGGGAGCCAATCTAGTTTGCTTCCCAAGTTGAAGCCCCCCGTGCTTTCATCTTCTTCTTGGGGGTCCCAGTGACACAGTTCATCTGCCCAGAACACCCACCATCAGTGTCAGCCCTGGGACCTTGATTTTAAGGGGCCAAAGTACAGTATGTGTGGGAGCAGTCAGTTACAGGAAGCCAGCCTTCCATTTCTCAATGGGCTTGGCACCAGTTGAAAGCCTGACTCGCTTCTTCCAGCTGCTGGGGTTCAAGGCCCTTGCAGTCCCCCATCCCTTCTTCTAAACCAGCCTTGTGGGTCAGGCAGCTCTCCCCTGCTCCTTCATCCCTTGCTTTCCCGGCCCCTGGAGGGTTTGGCTATGCATTTCTCTAAGCTCCTTTGGTCCCCAGAGAAGCAGGGTTCTTTTCTGTCAGGCCCTTTGCTTTAATAATGACAATAATAGCTTTCACATGGTAGTTTCAGGCTTATAAAGCTCTATGCACATTCTCTCATCTCTGGGGAGCTGGGAGGGACTTCAAAGGCCATCTTGTCCATCCTCTTCATTTCACAGATGAGGACCTTGAGGTCCAGGGGGTTGGTTGTTAAGGGTCACCTAGAAAATGGGCGTCAGAGCTGGGACCTGAACTCTGGTGTTCAGACTCCAGAGCCTCCCCAACAGTGACCCTGAGAGGGTAGTAGCACAAGGGTTATTTATACCCATTTTTGAGATAAGGAAACTGAGGATCAGAGCAGGTCACTGACTTGGTCAGGATCTCAAGGGGCTCACAGCAAGCAAATAACTCAAACTCAGATCCCTTGGCTACAAGGCTGGGTTTTTCTCATGTTTTTTCTTCATCAATCACACACTAGGTTTTCCCCTCTTCTGCTCTTCTCTCAGTGAACCCGAGTCTTGTGAAAGTTCCTAATTTCCTCATAATTCATCCTCCCCCAACCCCACAAGCACATTAAACACATTCATCCTGACCCCATATTCTGTTCTATTAATGACCTATCCCTTGCACTATTAAAATCTTTTTTTGGAACCCCAGACTCTCATGATTGGAAGGCACCCCAGAGGACATCTAGCCCAGTCTCTGCATGAAGTAAAAATCCCCTCTAAAACTTAGTGAGTGATTAAACTGTTTCTTGGACTCCTCCAGTAATGGGAAGCTCATCACCTGTGGAAGTTACCAGGACCACTTTTGGACAGGTCTGGCAGGAAGTCCTTCCTCCCACTGAGATGAAATCTGTGTCTCTGCAGCTGTCTGCCCAGCTCTCCCCTTTCTAGGGCTAAGAAGAATACATCAAATCCCTTTCTCTCCCCAAGGTCCCTCAAGCAATTAAAGATCACCATCATTACCACCACTACCCCAGTCCTACCCTCCCCCCGCTCTGCCCTGGCCAGGGCTCTCTTCTCTAGGTTAAAAATCTCCAACTGCTCCTACTGTAGCCCAGGCTTCAGACCCTTCCTGCTCCCCAGCCGCCCTCCTCCTGTAGACACTCCAGTTTGTCATTGTGCTTTCTAAGGTGCAAGTGTAAAGAACTCTGGGTTTGGTCTAAGCCCCTTCCCAAGCATTTTGACATCCTATTATTTTAAGTCCTAAGGCTTAGCATGGAGCTCTGACATTCTCTAAGCTCATGAAAAATTCTGTAAGATGAAAAAGGAAGGAGTTTTCAGTCCATCATCCAGATGTTTTGGCTTCAGTCCATCACCCAGATGGTCTGGCTATATAATTCATCGTCCAGGTCCCTTTGCCAAAGGTTCTGTGTATGTGGAAACATCTGGGGGGTGGACAGAATTTTCCAGTGCATATCCAGATGTAAGGCTGCTTGTAGACACAGACAATTCATTTCTGGTGAATTTTACTTAGTTACCTTCAGCCTTTTAATTCTCTTCCACCATGGGATAGCATTGATCTAGAGAGTTCTTCCTTATATGGATTTGAAACGCATCCCCTTGTAACTTCCTCCCAATGGTTCTACTGCTGCCTTCAGGGGCCAAGCAGAACAAATTCAGTCCCGATTCAAAATGACAGCCTTTCAGATACTGGTTGGAGTTCAGTGGATTTGGAGGCAGAAGATGTGGGAATAATGATAATGAATGATAATGATAAGTGATTTTATATAGCTCTTTAGGATTTGCAAAAAGTTTCACATATATTATCTCAGCCAAGTCCCAACTAGTCCGTTTACCTGTTACATGATCTCAAATAAGCCATTCTCCTCTCTTGAAACCTCAGTCTCTTCTTCTGTGAAATGGAGGTAATAACCATCTCATAGACTTGTAAAGAAGAAAGCACTTTCCAAAATGCTGTAGAAATGTGAGCTCTTAGCATCCATACTTTAAAATGGCTCTTGCCTCCCCTAAAGGCTTCTCCTTGCCAGGCTAAAAACACCTGCATTTCCTTCCACCTAATCTTTTCTGGAATGGTCTTTATTTACCGCCCCCCCCCCCCCCCGCCTCCTGCTCCAGATCACCTTCCTTTGTGCGTGCTCAGCTAAAGACAGAACTCTAGATTTTATGACAAACGCAGAGTAGAGGAAGACCGTCAACCAACCACTCACTAACTTCCTAGTTAGTTCCTAGGTCTCTTCCAGCTTTACTTTCTCATCACTCTGTCTTATTCTCATACATGGGCAGAATAATAGCTCAGTTAACCAGAGCTCACTTATCCAGGTGCCTTATCTCTAAGGATCCACCTCCAAAGGGGAAAGGAAGCAAGGTCAAAAAGCCTCTGAATAGTGTCTAAAATCTGTGTGTGTTTCTAATGTCAGAGACTCAGATCTTCACTTGGAGCCTATTATCCCTCATTTTACACACAGTTCTAACAAGCATGGTGACCTAGGAAGAACGGTTAAATCATGGCCAATTGGAGGAGTCGGCAGTAACTTTCAGTGCAGTAGGAAGAATAACTGGTTCAGAAAAGTTGAGTTTAAGCCCCTGTCCTGGCTTCTGGCTAGCTACCTTTCCTCTTTTGGGTGTTGATTTCCTCCTCTGTAAAATGGTTATAATAATACTGTCCATGTCTCACTCTCTGAGCTGATGTGAGGAAAATGCTTTGAAGTTTGTAAACCACTATTAATCACAGGATCTAGATCTAGAAAGGATCTTTGACATAATTTATTCTAAGTTTCTCACTTTACAGATGAGGAAACTGAGTCTCAGAGCAGGGAAGGGACTTGCTCAAGATCACTCAGCTAGTAAAGAGTAGAGCTGATGAATTCAAAACCCAGTGCTCCTTTCACTCTAGTGTAATGCTAATGCTTTTGATATAATTAAAAAAAATATTCTAAATGGCTAAAATATAAACCACTTGGTTCTGAAAGGCTCAAGCCCTTAGGTATCTGAAAAATTCTTGTATTGTGGATAAACTGTCTGGATAAGTGAGGTTGGTCCATGTCCCTCAATCAATAAACATTTGTTAAATACCTACTATGTACTAGGCACTGGGGATGCAAAAAGAAATAAAAGACGGTCCTTGCCCTCAAGAAGCTTACATTCGAATGGGGGAGACAACATGCAAGCAAATATATACAAAGCAAGCTATAGATTGGATAAATAGAAAATAGAAAATAATTAACAGGGAAAGCAAGAAGATCAGGATGTCAGCAAGGTGATGCCATGACTTGCAAGTGAATTGGATGTAAGTGAGGCAGAGCTGTGCAAAGTCACCAGCCTCAGTTTCTCCTCCCGAGCCATCTGGGTCCAGTGGTGAGATATAGATCGGGATGACTGGAGATGGCCCCCCAGAATTTTAGTTGTAATTTAAAGGAAGCCAAGGAGATCAGTAGTCAGAGTGGAGAAGGGAGAGTATTCCAGGCATGGAGGGCAGCTAGAGAGAATGCCCAGAACCAGGAGAAGAACTGCCTTGTTTTATGGAAGAGCCAAGCATCCAGCGTCACTAGATGGAGGAATATGTGTTAGGGAGCAGTATATGAGAAGAGTGCAAAGGTAAAATGGGACTAGGTTAGGAAGGGCTTTGAATGCCAAACACTATTTTGTGTTTGATCCTAGAGGCACTTGGGAGATACGGAGGATTATTGAATAGTGGGGGGTGGGGATGGGGTAGGTGCATGTGTGACACGATTGGACCTGCAGGATAGGAGAGTCATTTTAGTGGCCGAAGAGGCAATCTGTTAGAAATATCAAGCTTCAAGGCTCAGGGTTGACATCTAGCTGCCATATTTCCCAATGAGCTCCCCTCCCCCCTTTTGAAGGGGGGGGGGTAGCCACTCCTAGAAAATCAGTAATTCTCTGAATGAAAATAATCCTGGTGTTCCTGAAGCCAAACAGCTGGTTCTGGCTGCCTGGGCTCAGGGTGTGAAGAGGTGAGCACGATGTGACTCTCCTACAGGGATGGCTTTTAACCATCCCACTGGGGATGGCCTCAGATTTCTTCCCTAGAGTCACACACAGCTCAGCTGCTCTGCTCGGGGCCTCTCAGAGTTTGTACTAATCTGTCACGTGTGCAAAGAGCTTTTCTGGCCACATTCTGGAAATTGCTCACATCGCTAACAGCCCTGTCGGGCTACAATCCCATGAGGCAGGTAGTGGCAATGTTATTGTAACACATTTTACAAGATGGGAAACCGAGGCTTAAGACTTGAAGTTACTTGCTTAAGGCTATACAGATAGCAAGAGGCAGAACCAAGGACTCACATCCTAAGTCTCCCTGGCTCCAAATCCAGTGCTTTCTCCTCCCCGCTTGGTCTTTGATCCTTGAAAGAGGATCTTTTCCTTGAATCTCTGTGATCCACTCTAAAAAACTATGGGTATCAGGAAGACTCTGTTCCAATAACCAGATTCGCATCACTCCCACAGTCTAATTTGGACCTTGAGTCAGGTAGGAAGGCATTTAATCCAATATTTCTTCCAGTACAAGAATCACCTCTATGGATGACAATCATCCAGATTTTGCTTGAACACGTCTGGTGATAGGAAGCTCACTACCTAACGGGGCAGGAGAGGTAGCTCTGTTTATCTGAAAGTTCTTCCTCATAATGAACTGAAATCTGCTTCTCTGTATGATTGCCCCTATCCCTGGTGGCAACCAGATCTGCTTCCTGGGTTTACGCTGAATAAATCTAATTCCTCTTACACATGAGGCAGCTAAGTGATGAGCTAGGAAGACCAGTTCAAATATCACTTCAGATATTTCACTAGCATATGACCCTGGGCAAGTCATTTATTCTCCATCTTTCCCATTCTCCTCAGCTGGGATAATAATAGCACCCCCTTTACAGGTCCTTGTCTCAAACGAGATATTTTTAAAGTGCTTAGTATATTACGTGGCACATAGTATGTGTTTAAGAGATATTTGTTTCCTCCCTCCCTTCCTTTTTTCTTCCCTTCCCTTCCTCCTTTCCTTTCTTTTTTCTTTCCTCTTCCTTCCTCCCTCCCTCCCTTCCTTCCCCCTCCCTCCCTCCCTCCCTTCCTTCCCCCTCCCTCCCTCCCTCCCTCCCTCCCTTCCTCCCTCCCTCTCTCTCTCCCTCCCTCTCTCTCTCCCTCCCTCCCTCCCTCCCTC
>CM053592.1:144265498-144309064 GCA_028646515.1 Pseudochirops corinnae
CCTCCCTCCCTCCCTCTCTCCCTTCCTCCCTCCCTTCCTTCCTTCCTTCCTTCCTCCCTTCCTTCCTTCCTTCCTTCTCTCCAAACTTTCAGATACTTGAAGATAGTCCCTCATACAAGACTTCTCTTCTCCAGGCTAAACTTTCTTATTTCATTCAGCTCTTTCTCATATGACATTGTCACAAGCCTCCTACCCATACTAGTAATTCTCCTCAGGATATGCTCCTTCCTAAAATGTGGAGTCCAGAACTGAGCATAATACTCAGGTGTGGTCTGAGCAGGGCGGGAGACAGCAGGACTGAAATCTTCCCCTTTTGGATACTATGCCTTTATTTTTTAAATAAAATTTTATTGGTATCTTTTATTTTTGTATCACCTACATTTCTTCCTGTATCTCTCCCCTCATCCCCTCCCAGAAAGGTATCCTTTATAATTGCTGCTGTTTGTCCTTAGTTCTCAGAAAGGGTCTTGACTTCAGGGAGGTGATGCCATGACATGCAAATGAATTGGACTTAAGTGAGGCAGAACTGTGCAAAGTAACCAGCCTCACTTTCTCCTCCCGAGCCATCTGGGTCCAATGGTGAGATATAGATCAGAATGACTGGAAATGGCCCCAGATGCAGTGAGGGACCTTGGTTTTTTCAAGCTAAGATCTTTAACAGGTCTCAGTTTGACTGAGGCAGCACCCTTCAATGATTACTGGTTTTAAAAATGTTGGTAAAAGGATGGCCTCTTAAAAAAATAGATATGGGAGGCGAAGACCCTCAGTGTTTCTGACCAAAACAGTAACAAGCTTTATAATAAAGAATCAAAGAAGGAAGAAAGGAAAAATATCCCTAACCAACCTATCAAGCATGACTGAGCTTTTGTTCAGTGCCCTGCATCTGTGATGCCCCATGTCTTTAAAGAAGGGGGCAGAGGCGTAGGTCTCGTCTCCTATCTCTTCTTTGGGACCAAGTTTGGTTACCACAATTTTGACAGCATTCAGTTTCTGTTGTTTTGCTGTTGTTATTTTTTTTTCCCATTGACATTATTGAAGTTACTGTGCATATTATTTTCCTGGTTCTACTCATTTCACTTTGTATCACTTCATATAAATCTTTCCAAGTTTCTTTGAATCCATTATAGTCATTGTTTTTTTTTCTAGTCCAGCAATGCACTGTTATTATATTCATCTATTATAACTTGCTTAGCCAGTCCCCAACTGATGGACATCTACTTTGTCTCCAATTCTTTGCTACCACAAACAAGGTTACTATTCATATTTTGGTATATAGGAGACCTTCTTTTTTTTGTCAGTGACCACTTTGGACTTTATGCCTAGCAGTGGAATCTCTAGAAAAAGGGGAAAGGAAATGTTAGTCACTCTCTTCCTGTATCTCTAAACTATTTTCCAAAATGGTTGGACCAATTTACAGCTCCACCAACAATGTGTTAGTGTGCCTGTCTTTCCACAACCCCTTCAACATTGACCATTCCTATTTTTTGCTATCTTTGCCTAATGGCTGGGCGTGAGGTGAAATCTCAGAGTTGTTTTGGTTTGCATGTCTTTTATTATTAGTAACTTGGAGCTTTCTCTCAAATCATCTTTATTAGCTTGCAATTTTTTGGTGAACCATTCATACGTATGTTACACCATGCCTTTATTAATACCATCTAAAATTGCATTATTAATATAAATTGATATTGACTAATGAGTCTGATCATTCATATTAATTGAACCATAAATCAGGGTGATGAGTGCTTGTCAAAGTCTTTGCTGCTCATAGTCTGAGTGGAAAAGGGTTTCCCAAGATATGAGAAGAGCCTTACGTGTTCCTGGTTCTTGATTATATGGTGCTAGTTGCAGCAGGTACCACAACAAAAAGAGTTCCATCTAACAACCCTGGAGAAAACAAAGTGGATTAAAAATGCTTGTTTTTCAGATGACTATATATAGTAGAATGGACTTGTCCATAGCACTTGCCCATCAGTACTGATATATCTTAGATATTATATGTGAACAATAAGTGTGTGTGTGTGTGGGGGGGGGAATCCATAGTTTAACAACACTCTGGATGGTCTTTGGGAAGCTATAGTTATTTTTAATGCATTGATTTCAAATCCAGTGCCTTTGTAAATAGCCATTAGCATAGTACCTGGCTATGTAGGTACTCTGTAAATGCTTTTCCTCTTCCCCTTTGAGTAATTGCTAAATTCTTTCAGTAATTCAAACCTCTCCCACCTTTATTAAGCACCAATGTTCTTATGGTACTGTAGTGTGTCTACGAATCACGCGATATTGGAGTTTGCCCACTCGGAGTTAATGATCTTTCCTAGCAAAACAGAGAAATGGGGGGGGGCAGAGCGAGGTGGGCAGGGGAAGACTCCGACACATTGCAGATGAGTTGTACAGAAGTGGTATGCCAAGAAATGGATTATCAGGAAAAAAAAAACCCAAACCTAAGGATAGTCATGTAGAAGACTGAGGGATGACTGAAGGACAGCTTGCATGCTCTATTCATATCCTTGCAAGATCATGAGGTCTTGCTGTGATATTTGAGATTTATGGGAAGCTCTAGATAAGAATGAGGTAGATAAATGGTGCTAGTGACACATATGGAGTCAGGAAGACCTGAGTTCTATCCTGCCTCAGACTCTCAATTGCTATGTGACCCTGGGCAAGTCACTCTTTCAGCCTACATATACTCATTTGTGAAATGGAAATAATAAAGCTACCTACTTTGCCTGGTTGAGATAATATTTGTAAAGTCTTCCGCAAACCTTAGAGAGCTATATAAATATTAGCTGCCATGATTATTGTTCTCTCTAACTCTATGTGGTCTTGAGTAGGTGATGAATACTTTCTTTCTCTGTAAATTGAGCGGTTCAAACTAGATCATTTCTAAGGTTCTTGCTAGTGGTAGCACTGTCCATTCCAGGTCTGTCCTACTTTTGGCCTTTGGGGTTCTCTGAGCCCATATTTAGATGGTTCTATGTTTCTGTGATTATAATACTCTAGTTTTACGGGCATCTCTGTGTGCCAATGTGTGTTTCGGGGATGCTTTTTTGTTTTCCATTGCTGTCATCTCCTAATAAACATTGCCTCTCCTATAGAAGCCTCCCTGATGACCAAGAAGTATAATTATTCAGCCAAACAAACTGAAGCATTGACCATGTCTAATTCGGCATATGCCTTATTCTGCTCTGCAGCCCACTGCATCGCTACCAGAAGGAGGGATGCATGCTTGATCATTTGTTCTGGTTCTGGGTTTCAGCGTTTACACGATTCCATCATCCTGTAATTCCGTGATTCTGCGAGTTCCCCCCAGAAGCTGCTTCTCTCTTCCAGCACCCAGGACAGGCCATGAATAATTAGCTGAAATTGGGAGAGATGTGCCTCATGAAAAGAGGGGTGAGTGATGCTGCTGCCAATCCCTAACCATGTGTCAGACCTAGAGGCAACAGCAAAACCACGAGCACGCACTAGGCATCCCCCGAGGGGGTGGGGAACAGGACTAAAGACTCTGGAGAAGCCACATAGCCAGGCGACGGACTGTCCTCCTCCAGGGCGGTGCTCACATCTGGGAGCCACCCCAGTGGGCGGAACAAGAATGAAGTCTGGATCCAATCATGTCCAGGAGGAGGAGGGCCAGGGCTGCTCCTGCTTAGGAGGAGTGGGAGGGAAGTATTCCCAGAACAGCTATTTTTGGTTCCTATTAACATGAAGTCACAAAAATGTCAGAGCTGGAAAGGATGCTAGCTATGATCAAATCTAACCCCTCTTCCTTCCCATTTTAGAGAGGAAGAAACTGAGGCCCTTCGTTAGGATATGACTTATAGAACCATCAAATCTCTAAGCTAGAAGGTGTCTCAGTCAGCTCAGACCTGAGCAGAAATGTTCTCTGTAGCATCAATAATAAGCAACATCCAGGCTCTCCTTTAAGAGCTCAAGAGATGGGGAACTCACTACCTCCTAAGGAAGCTATCATTTTGGACAGTTCTTACCCAAGATCACACTACACCAAGTCAGTGACTTGAACCCAGGCCTCCTGCCTCCTTATCTCAGGGTTTTCTCCCCTTTTTGTGTATCATGGACCACTGGTGGTCTGCTGGAGCCTATGGTTCCCTCTTTCCCACAATGATGCTTTTAAATGCATAAAATAAAATCCATAGGATTACAAAGGAAACTATTAAAATACAGCTTTTCATTTCTTTTCAATTTCAATTAAATATAAATTAAAAATCCAGTTCACAGACTCCAACTTAAGAACTCCTTCCCTAACCTGTCTTCACATTGGGACTTTAAAGGGTAAATGAAGCTTGGAGTCAAACCCCTGGAGTCATCAGGCCATGAAAACCCAAGGAGTGAGTCATGGGCAGTGGCAAGATAGCAACCAGTCCTTACTAGATACTCAAATACTCTAGTATTTCAAGAGCCACCTTGAAATATATGGATTATTATTATCTTATTAACTGATTTTACCTGGCAGCTTCTGGGTAGGGAAACTTACAAAGCCTTCAAGAAGTCAGAGTTTGGATCCAACAACCTAATCCAATCTAATAAGCATTTATCAAACACCAGCTATATTCAAGGCACTGTGCTAGGTACTAGAGATATATAGGCAAAAAAGAAAAAAGAAGCAAACCCTCCCCTCAAGGCGCTTTCATTTTGTCTAGAAGAATATAGCACATTAACAGATGAGGGTCCCACCCTCTGCCTCTTTATTTCTTCCTTGGAACTTCCCTTTTGAACAAACCCCTCTGCCTCTCCCCTTCCCCCAGTTGACAGTGACCCACACTGGAAAACACCACCTTTTGGAGAATTTCAGGTCAAACCCCAGGGCACCAAACCACAGGCCCGCTTGGGGCTTCCCCCTCCTTTCCTTCCCCATCCCCAGAGCCATAAATCAGCTGGAGTGTTTTTTTGACTCGAAGCCCAATTCCCAACAAAACTGGTGGTCACAAGAAGGTTTGCAATCTTTGGCCGAACAGGCTCTGGAGTGGGTGCCCAGTCCCAGCAACTCCTAGGCATCAAAGCAGACCCTCAATCTGCTTTCCTTCCCACCCCTACCCCACCATACCTTAGATGTTTCTGGCAATCACACCCACCCACATGGGGACAGGGCAGCGAGGAGACCAGACATTTTCCTTTCCGTTCCAACCCTGGCTCTCTGTGTGGTCTCCTTGGACAGTTAAGGTAAGTTGAGGTCAACAAATATTTCTTGTGATGTAGCAGGAAGAGCACTGGATTTAGGGCTGGAGGCCCTGATTCCAGATGATCCCAGTTCTGCTTCTTGCTACCTCTATGACCATGAATGAATCCTTTCTCCCATCTAGGACCAAGTTTGCATTTCTGTAATTGGGCGTGCTGCATCAGACAATCTCTAATCTCTCCTGCAGCTCTACATTTTCCCGTCCTATGATCCCATGAACAGTTGGGTGCATTGGACACTGTAGAAGGAGACAGAAGGAGAGGACAAGGTCTGTTTATCCTTAGGAAACTGAATCTAAGAAAGGAGAAGAACATCTAGATCTTGCTTCACTTTTCTGGTTGGCTCATCTATAAGGACCCAGTCCCAAAGCTGGAAGTCAGTTGGAAAGACCTCTGCATCGATAAACAGATTGCCTAAAGTCCATTCCAGTCTATTTGGAAGAGAGACCTCAGAACCTATTGACTTATATACACAGTCTAAACAAGCATGGTTTGTTTAGAATGCGGAATAGTTAAATTATGTCCAATAAACTGTTTAAGAAGACAAGAAGCAGGTGAATCATTTTTTATTGTGGTAGAAAGAATATTGGGCTTGTATTCAGAAACAGAGGTCCCAGTGAAGACCCTCAGGGAGCTTCACGGTCTATTTAGAGAGACCAGAAAGACCGGAGTGTGTAATAAAGAACTGCATTGATATTCAAGGGCCAGTGAGTGGATATTTGGTGAATACAATAGTTTTGAGGGTGTCTGTGTTATACCGAGTTATTATGGCACCTTTCAAAGACTTCAGCCTTGAAGGTGAACTAGGAAAATGTCCAAACCTGGCAACTTCAGGAGGTGTTAGCATAAAGCCCTAAAAAGTGTCAGGAGAAGACTAAAGTTGCCAACCTAACTAGCCTTTTACCTTTGGGCATGGGTAGCTAAACCCATCTAGATGGGACGAACACATTTCTCTCTCTGTGTCTCTCCATCTCTGTGTCTGTGTCTGTGTCTGTATCTGTCTCTCTGTCTCTGTCTCTCTCCCTCCCTCCCTCCCCGCCTCTCTCTCTCTCTCATACTCTCTCTGTCTCTGTCTCTCCCTCCCTCTCTCTCCCTGCCTCCCTGCCCCCCCCTCTCTCTCTCGTCTCTCTCTCTCTCTCTCTCTCTCTCTCTCTCTCTCTCTCTCTCTCTCTCTCTCGTCTCTCTCTCTCTCTCGTCTCTCTCTGTCTCTCTCTGCCTCTGCCTCTGTCTCTCTGTCTCTGTCTCTCCCTCCCTCCCTGCCTCTCTTTCTCTGTCTCTCTCTCCCCTCTCTCTCTGTCTCTGTCTCTCTCTCTGTCTCTGTCTCTCTATGTCTCTCTCTCCCTCCCTCTCTCCCTGCCTCCCTACCTCTCTCTCTCTATCTCTCTCTTGTCTCTCTCTGTCTCTCCCCTCCCTCTGTCTCTTTCTGTCTCTCTGTTTCTGTCTCTCCCTCCCTGCCTCTCTTTCTCTGTCTCTCTCTCCCCTCTGTCTCTCTCTCTCTCTGTGTCTCTCTGTCTCTTTCTCTCCCTCCCTTTCTCCCTCCCTCCCTCCCTGCCTCTCTCTCTATCTCTCTCTCTGTCTCTCTCTCTCTGTCTCTCTGTCTCTGTCTCTGTCCCTCTTTCTCTCCCTCCCTGCCTCTCTCTCTCTCCCCTCTCTCTGTCTCTCTCTGTCTCTTTCTCTGTTTCTGTCTCTCTCTCTCTCTCTGTCTCTCTTTCTCCCTCCCTCCCTCCCTCCCTCCTTGTCTTCCTGCCTCTCTGTCTCTCTCTCTCTGTGTCTCTGTCTCTCTCTGTCTCTCTCATCGGGGGAGGTGGTCTAGGACTTTCACGTTATGCTCTTCCTCTATGTTGTTATTCAGTCATTTCAGTCACGACCCCATCTGGGGTTTTCTTAGCAAAGGCACTGGAGTGGTTTGCCATTTCCTTCTTCAGCTCGTTTTATAGATGAGGAACCTGGGGCAAACAAGGCTAAGTGACATGCCCCGGGTCACACAGCTAGTAAGTGTCTCGTGACTGGATTTGAACTCAGCTCTTTCTGACTCCAGGCCCGGCATTCTATTCTTATTACCACCTAGCTGCCTTTTTACTTCATACCTCATTGCTAAGCCTGGAGGTAAATTAGATAGTAATCACATGATGAAAGTTTTGAGGTAGAAGGGATTCCGAGATGGTCTAATTCAGGACTTCTTAATCTTTTTTGTGTGTTCTGGACCCCTTTGGCAGTGAAGACCCCTTCTTAGCATTGTGTTGTTAAATGTACGGGATAAAATACATAGGATTACAAAGAAAACCAATTCTATTGAAATGAAGATGTCTTTTTTTTCTCATCCAAGTTCACCCCCACACTCCCTCCTTAAAATCGGAAGGGATGCTCTAATTCAATTGCCTGATTTTATAGGAGTGGGGATTGAGGCTCAGAGAAGATCACCTATCCAAGCTTACTCAGTTAATTAGCAGCAAAGCCAAGATTCCTCCCCAGGGCCCCTGCTTCCCCCACAGGTGCACCCACTGCTCCAACCAACCGACTCCTGCTTCACGCCAGCTTCTCTGGCTCCTGGGCCAGCATTTCCTTCCCACTTGACTGGCTCCCTTAGGCCAGGCCCTCGCCATCCGGACCCCCCTCCCCACAGGGCTGTCCCACTCCCACATTCCTTGTTTAGCCCACATCCCATCAGGCCCTTCTATATGCATCACAAACATCATTCTCTGATTGGGAAACCTTTTCTTTTCTCCCTCTCTCTGCACCATCCAGACTTCAGGGCCTTCTTGTGTCCCAGTCTTTCTCTTTCTTTTCCCCTCTCCTCTCTCCCTGCCCCCTCCCCATCTTTTTTCTCCCCTTTCCCGGGGACTCCACAAGTGAGTTCTAATTACCCACAGGCCAAAAGACCCTAAAGAGCCTCCTGGTCTATTCTTTGGGGACATTTTATGAACTGTTCAGTCCCCAGCTCCCCCGAGGGAGTCTGATTAAACTAATTACCCTGATTGGCTTGTTTAATCAATTGCTTGCTTTAATTGGGCCCCGCTGCCAGGGACTGGGAGAGTTCACAGTCCGTAATGTGAGAACCAGGAGACCCGGGGCAGGCTGGTGACACAGCAGAGAAAGAGGCCCGGTGTTCCCAAGCTCCGGGTGTGTCTGTGTGTGTGTCTGGGAGGGGGGAGAGTTTAATCAATGCCCGGCGGGTCCGAGGATCGAGGAGGGGGATTAGGCAGGGCTTTGAATGGGCCCAAGGTTTTAGTGATAATTAAAATTGTCAGCCTTCTCCCCTTCTAAATACACCTCCTCCGCCCAGCCTGTCCCTCTCCCCCCTCATTAAAGATGCTTCCCCAGTCAGGAATCTGGTCCCCATAGTCTTAGGTAAACACTCCATCTGCCTGGAATGCCTGACCAAAGAATTCAAAGGGGAAGGAGCCCTGGGTTTGGAGTGGTCTGAGGACCGGCTTCATGTATCCCAGCACCACCAATGTGTGACCTGGAACAAATCACTTCACTTTCTGGGCCTCCGTTTCCTCCTGTGTAAGATGAAGGGCTTGAACCAGAGTGACCTCTAAGATGCCTCCCAGCTCTAGCTCTGGGACCCTGTGTGGTGAGGCTGAAGAAAGAGCCCCAGCCTTAGAAACAGGATACCTGGGTTCAAACCTCTGCTCTGACACCCGCTGGGCGACTTTGGACAAGCCAATTCCTTTTCAGAACTTCAGTTTCCCCATCCTGAAAGTGCCCCCCATCTCTACCTAGCAGACTGGAATCTCACCCCTGTCTCTTTCTGCCAATGTGGACCTTAGTCAGTAACTTACCTCTTCTGAGCCTCATTGTCCTATCTCTAAATTGAGAACATTAGACTAAATGATATTCAAGGTCCCTTTCATCTCTGGACCTACAATTCTTAGATAAGTGATGAGAGGGATGAACAAGGTGTCATGGGAGTTCTGAGAAGGCAAGGGTCACTTTCCAGCTGGGAAGGGAATGCCGGTCCAGAGAAACATTGCTAGGTGAGCTTTATAGATGGGGGAAATTACACTGGGTGGATGTGGTGGCAGTTGAAGGGAAATAGTTCAGAGGTAGGAACCTGTCAATTATTTGGAGGATACCTAATCATCTGGCCAAGTTGTTCTGGGTTCCAGGCCTCAGTTGAATTCATCTGTCAAGTGATGATGCTATAGATATGGAAGCTATGGTTGTGAGTCACTGTAGTTTCTAGATCACCTGGTATGGATCGAAGAAAAAGTTATAAACCAATAATATACCCTGTGTCCAGAAGAACTGAAAATAACACTGGTTCCCATAATGACTTGCTAAAAGTCATAGGATCAAGTTTTGAGTTGGAAGGGGTCTTAAAGGCTATGTAGTTCAAATCCTTCATTTTTACAGATGAAGAAACTGAGAGCTGGAGAACTTTAAGATTTACCCAATGTCACATAGGAAGTAGTAGAGTTGGAATTTGAACCAATCCAGCACTCTCTCCATGGTGCCATTTGCCTCCAGGATTCAGAGCCAAGGCTTCCTTCTATGCCTGTGTTGTGTCTCCATGAAATGAGATGACATGTTTTGGAAAAGTTAAAAGCAACCTAAGTATGTAAGCATCACCTGTTATAAACAGCAGCCCAGATGTGTGCTTTTCAATGAAGTCTGGAAAGTGAAAAAACCAGCCTTTTTGATCCCAGCAGCTGGAATGCCTCCCCACCCCTCCTCATGATCATTCATGCTGTCCCGAGGAGTTTCACAGCTGTTCCCGAACATTGCACAAATGCACAACTCATCCCATGAAGGAAATGAGGAACCTGACAGGGAACCTGAGACCCAGAGAGGGAAGGAGGTTTGTTGTCTAAGGTCACAAGTAATAGAGCTGAAACTCTAGACAATGTCTTCTGCCTTGAAACCCAGTGCTCTCAGTGCCTAGCTAGTACAATGCCAGCATAATATGTGCTTTAATGAATGTGTATTGAGGTTGAGTTGAGTTTCCTAAGCATACTTTGCTCATTCTCACCTCTGGGCCCTTGTTAATACTGGTGTAAGCCCCCTTCCCTCCCTCCATACCCTTCCTGCTTTCCTATAGGATCTTGAGGTTTGGAACCAGAAGAGATGATTTGGAACAAGGCCCTCATTTTCAAGACGAAGAGAAGAACCTCAGAGCTGCTAAGGAACTGAGAAGCCATTTCGTTCTCTCTACAACATCCCTGAAAGGGGCTTTCCACTCTCGGCTTCAAGCCCTCTAGTAAAGGAAGACCAGCCCACTGCCTCCTGAAGGAATCCATCCTACTTTTAGACAGCTGTAATTGTCGGAAAGTTCTTCCTTATGGTGAGTCCATTCCTCACTGGGGCCAAGTAGAATGGTCATCTCTCTCTCTTCCACATGTTGGCCCTCCAAATACTTACAACAGCTGGTATGACTCCTTTAAATGGCAGGCACCATCCGTGTATGAAGAAACATTTACTATGTGCCAAGCATTTGTGCTAAGTGCTGTTCACACAAATACAAACAAAAAGAAAACAAAGTCCCTGCCCTCAAAGAGCTTACATTCTAATAGGAGAGCTGAAAAGCTGGGGCTGGAGAAGCTACTCGAGGGGCCGGTGGTGGTAGACTTCTGAGGGTCAGAGAATCATAAGCACTACTGGCAGGGGAAGGAAGCGTGCTCCCAAAATGGAGACTCCCAAAAGGAATTCACCAGTGGGAGAAGGGGGTTGGCATGTGGAAGAGTCTTCAAGAGTGAAAAGAAAGCTGACATGAAAATCTGGAGAGTCAGAAGCCAAGAAGGGAAAAAAAAATTTTATTTCCCTTAGGCTAAACATTGCCAGTTCCTCCAATCAATTCTGATCTTCCTTTGACAAGCTTTAGTTTTCAATGTCCTTAAAATGTGGTACCTAAAGCTGAATACCGGAATGAAGAATCTGAGATTCCAAGAGGTTAATCAATTCCAAGAAGTAGACAAGCATCATTGAAATTAGCACTCAGGCCCTCTGATTCTAAATCCAATGCCCCCTCTACCCTACTGCCCTCTGGAGGGCCAATTACTTGAGCTGGGCTTTGAAGGACGGTCATTTGTAAAGAGAGGAGGTGAAAATGCAAAAGACAGGGATGGGGCACTTCCTTCACTTAGGGAATTTGCAAAGCACAGGGCAGTGTTTGCAGACTCCTGTGGTTCCTGGGATAAAGAATCACAGCACAGAGAGCTAGACAGTCTTAGAGATCACCCAAACCAGTCCCCACATTTCACAGAGGAATAAACTGAAGCCCAGAGAAAGAAAGGAATTTGCCCAAAGACAGACAGCAAATCAGGAGAAGGACCAGAATTCAAATTCAGACCTCCTGACGTTAAATGTTTTTACCATACTACATGTAAAATATTCCTTCTTCTTACTGAAGTTCAGGATTCAACTGGATAAGTAAGACAGCCCCAAAGTTAAAAAAAGACCCCTCTCCTTTTTTACAAGGTTCTTCTAGATAAGAACAGAACATTGCTAAATGCTTTGATGCTGCAGATTCTTGACCCCAATAGCATTTTTTGCAATTGTCCCTCAGGACCACTACAAAGGCACATCTCACCTCTCCGTTCTGTGGTTGTGGCCATATATAATGCTCATCGATTTCAGGAAGACCCAGGAACCCAAGGTTGATGTTGGCTGAGGTTTAATAACTGTAGGTCTCTTAAAAGAGCCTGATGATAGCTCATTGCGGATTCCTGGCCTCCTCAGTTGGCCAAAGTTGGTCTCCTCTGGTTTTTAATGTTCTCACCCACCAATCCCTCCCGTTGGCCAGAGCCCTTGGGGGAGGCCACAGTCACTCATGGTATTCATTCCCTCTGGGAGAAGAGGAGAAGTTATCATTTATCCAACAATCAATCCTGTCAAATATATTGGTACTGGGTACCACTTCACCAAACACAATTCCCGTGTTATTTCAGCTGGAAATTCTTGAAGGGATCTTAGAACTTAGAATGTCAGAGCCAGAAGGAGCCTTGAAACAGAATGGTAGCAATGGAGAGACTTTGGAAGAGCCCTTTTAACGTACAGCTTCAGAGCTCTTATGCTGGGGTCTGTGAACTTATTTTTAAAAATAATTTGATGACTATATTTCAGTAAAATTGGGTTCCTTTGTAATCCTTTGTAATATTTTATTTTAAAGATTTAAAGACATTATCCTGAGAAGAGGTTCACAGGCTTCACCAGACTGTCACCAGGGTCCATAACACTGAAAAGGTTAGGAAATTCTGCCTTAGAACATAGAATGTCAGAGCTGGGAAAAGACTTTAGAAAACAGAATATTAGTCATAGAAAGTGGAACTAGAATCTCAGGCCTGAAGAGACTTTAAAGTGTAGAATGTCAGAGACCTTAGAACAGAACCTCAGAGTCAGAGGGACCTTAGGACAATGACCATAGAATGTTAGAGCTTGGGAGAGCATTAGATTCCATTTATTCCACCCTCTTCATTTTACAGAAGTGGAAACTGAGTCCTTGAGGAAAGGAAACTTGGCCACAGAGTACCTATGCGCTCTGCACAGTACATAGTAGGTGCTTTAATAAACTCTGACTGTTGTGGAGAGGTGATAACTCCTCACACAGTTAATTCATGGCAGGGACAGAATGAAGTCCTTTTTCAACAACCAGGGAACTTTCCTAATATAAAACTAAACAAGATCCCTTCCCTGCCAGCTCAGGAAAGCCCAGATTCAATGCACGAAGCCAGAAGAGAACAGAACGTTCGTTCGTTTGTTAGGCAGTCCTGAAATGCTAACTTGTTCAAGGCTCCCCTGGCATTGAAGGGTTCAGGGAAAATTGGTAGATGGGCATGAAGGTTTGGCACCAGTTCAAATTGCATTAGGCCTGAAGTCTCAGCTCTACAAAAACACTGAAGCCCAGGACTGGAAGGGGCCTCAGAGACCATTCAGTCTAGCCCATACGTGAATGAGAATCCATCCTTTCCTCCAACCAAAAAAAAAAAGTTCCAAGTGGTTGATAAGCCAGTAAAGGCTACAGGAGCCATTTACCTGTCAATACCTGTCAATATCAGCTTCCCAGTGGGGACTGAATCATTGATCACCAGCTTTAGAACTCTCTCTGATCCCATTAGGGGAGTGTGTGTATATGTATATATGGATGTAGATTTGCGGCTGTGCCTTAGAGCTCAGACAGCTCATTTCTCACTCACCTGGATGCACCACTTCTCACACTGATTTCTCCACCTTCCCCCCATCAGGGGTTCCTTTTCCTCCTAGGAGGGCAGAGATTGACTTTCTTCTTTTTTGCATTCCGATCCCCAGTACTTAGCATAATACCATGTACTCTGCACGGTATATAGTAGGTGCTTAATCAATGACCAGTGACTGATTGTTGTAGATTTACAGAATGCCAGAGTTGGAAGGGATCTTACAGACTACCTGGGTCATGCCCCTCCCCTTACAGACATGGACACTGGGAACCAGAGAGGGATGGGAATTTTTCGTGGTTACACATTGATTTATGAGGCAATTGGAAATAGGAAGTAGGAGTCTCCTGACTCCTGTTCCAGGGGTCTTTCTGGCACACTACCTCTGCTTCTATTAGAGAAAGAGAAAAGAAAAAAGAAAATAGACCCTGTGATGAGAACCCCATATTTATTCTTTCTTAACTACTGTCTCATGGTTTCACAATATCCCTGTGAATGGGATTATTATCCCCATTTTAGAGAGAAAAATGGAGGCTTAGAAAAGTCCAAAGTCATAAAGCTAATAAAAATCAGAGGACAAATTGGAGTTTCTGTATCCTGACTGCCCCCCAATTTCCACCCCCCCCGCTGGAGTATGGACAGCAAATAAATGTTCTTGGAACTCAGAGTAAAGACCTAGGACCTCCAGGTGAGTCAGTCGGGGAGATATGTATTAGAATTGGAACTAGATTTGGAAGGATGGTAGGATTTGAAGAGAAGATTATCCTCATTCAGGGTTGGTGGGGGCAGATCTACAGGGACATTTGTGATCTTCTCGTCCCTTGATCTGGACAAGGGATATGGTCCCAGCTCCACCACTTCCTTGTTATGTGATCTTGGGTAAGTTTATGCCTCTCTCTGGGCCTCCTATAATGTGAGGCGGGGCAACTCAGTGGTACAGTAGATAGAGCTGGGTACCTGTAGTCAGGAAGACTCAACTTTCTGAGTTCAAATCTCACCTCAGACACTTACTAGCTGTGTGACCCTGGGCAAGTCACTTCACCCTATTTGCCTCAGTTTCCTCATCTGTAACATGAGTTAGAGAAGGAAATGACAAACCACTCCAGTATCTTTGCCAAGAAAACCCCAGATGGGATCGCGAAGAGTCAGACATGACTGAAATGACTGAACAACAACAACAACAACAACGTGAGCGGGGCGGGGCTCTCCAAGGTTCCTGCTAGTTCTGATATCCTAGGTTTTACAGACTTTCCAAACGGAGACTCTTCCCAAGCCTGTCCAGGCTCTCTGACTCCTGTTTTTTGTGCATAGTAGAGGGGCTGGGCTGTCAGCAAGGTATTTCTCTCTATAGTGCAATCATTCAGTGCTGATCATTACAACTGAGCACTGCAGGGAACCAGACACAGCCCCTGGAGAGTGAGTTATGGTCCTCATGGCAACCTCCAATGGACTGTCCATTGTGAAGGCACAACCAGTGGGGTCTTCACTACCTGAGCACACTCTAATGTTACCTTCATAGACAGCTGTTATTTTTTCTTTACTTCCCATACAGAAGCATAACCACTGACTTTCTCAGCAGCTGGAACACTGGGGATTCTCCAAACAGCTAGATTGAATTGAACTGGGACAATGAAGCCACAAGTCTATAGAGTATAAGAGTTAGGAGGACAGGAAAACAATGACCACAGAATACTAGAAGGGAAACGCACCTCAGAACATAAAACATAGAATGGTAGTACTGGGAGTGAACACAGAACATAAAACATTGACTATCACAGTTAGAAGGCTTGATCCTTAGATGATAGACTATAGAATATAGAATGTTAATGCTGGGAGAGACCTTAGAACAAAGAACATATAGAGTAATGGAGCTGGATGAGCCCTTAGCACATAGAATGTTAGAGTGCTGAGGAGTCTTGGATCGTAGAAAAATGGAATAATACAGCTAGAAAAGCTCTTAGAATCTAGAACACAGAAGGTTAGAGCTGTAAGGAGCCTGGGAACGTGGAACATAGAATGTTTGAACTAGAAAGGCTCACGCAGTGACTTTAATAGTAGAACCGCTAACTCAAGGAGCCTCCTGATGCCCAGGCCAAGTTGGCCCATTGGTTTTTCCTATCCCATCACAGCACACATTTCTCGATGGAGAAGCAGCAAGTGAATAGTAATGCAGCTAACAGACCTCCTGAGTACAAAGTTTTTCATAGCAGTGTCTCAAATGGGGGGAGAGAGATAAGACACATACCTGTTATCAAGGAAGTCACAAGTCTAGTAGGGGGACCTAAAACATGGACATAGGATACTGTCATGCAGGGGGCAGGAGAAGGCTCCAAATGGGCCTTGATGGGTGGTAAAATTTCAAAAGGTGAATATGAAAGTTGGAGTCAGGCTTAGGGTGAGGCTAAGGGAGGGTTGTGTGAAGATCTGGGAAAGGATTAGGTAGAGGTAGGGTAAGGAATAGAATAGAATTGAACGCAATGGGAGAGGGAAGGGAAGGGAAAGGAAGGGTATGAAAGGGAAGGGAAGGAAGAGAAAGGAAGGGAAGGGAAGGGAAGGCAAGCAAGGTAAGGGAATCCTTAAAGGTCCCCAGGGCAGAAAATGTGAACACCATGTAACTGGAGACAGGAACTTTGTTTCATTTCTTTTCAGGGATATGCGACATTTCCTTACCAAGAAAGTAGTAAAGCTTATTTTTTGTCTCCCCTTCCAGAGTTCTTCTTCTTCATTATTAGTTCTTCTTCCCCACCCCTGCTCCCACCCCAGGAATCTCTCTTGTCTCAGAGCCCCCTAGTACCTGTCTGGCTCTCGGTTGCCTGTGAACCACGCCTCTAAGAATTTAGTGGTTTAATGTGAATCCTTCCAGTCGGGGGCAAGGGGATTTAACACATTTTTAGATATTGTAGGTGGTGCAGTGGATAAAGTACTTGGCATGGAGTCAATAAAATCTGAGTTCAAATCCAGCCTCATACACTTACTGGCTTCGTGACCCTGGACAAGTCACTTAACCTCTGCATCATCTGTAAAATGGGGATAATAATAACTTCTGTCTCACAGGGTTGTTGTGGGGACTAAAGGAGATAAAAATTGCAAAGTGCTTAGTATATTGTCTGGCACATGGTAAACACTATATAGATATGAGCAATTATCATTAATATTAGTTGTATGACTCTGGGCAAGTCACCTAACCTCTGCCCCAGTTTCCTCATCTCTAAGGTGGAGATAATACTAGCACCTGCTTTTCAGGTCTATTGTGAGGGTGAAATGAGATAATAATTATAAAGTGCTTTGCAAACCATAACACTAGCTACTTTTATGTGACGTTCTGGCAAACCCTCAAGGTACAAAGGAATGAATCTCTAATGGTGGAATTCCAGGCACTATAACCAGTTGGTGGGAGGAGGTTGTTCCCACATATCACCCAACATAGGCAGCACCTCTACTTGTGGGAGAAATAGAGGCATATTCACATGGGATGGTAGAATGAATTTGGGGTTAGAGAGTCAAGAGACCTGATCTGAGGTCTTTGTTCAGACACTTAGCAGCTGTGAGACCTTAGTAGGCAAGTCACTTCATAGAGGTTGGCTTTGGAGTCAGAATACCTGGGTTCCAATCCCACCTCTGCCACTTACAACAAGTCTCAGTTTCCATATCTGTAAAAATGAAGGAATTGGACTAGGTAGTTTCTTTCTGAGGTCCTTTCCAACTTTACAATCCCATGAGTCCTAGTTTTGTAACTGAATTGCCATGTGACTTTGGGTGGGTCATTTCTCTTTCTGCCCCTCTGTTTCTCCCCTCCATAAAACCAAAGAGTTGTACTAACTTTCAGCTCTAACGTTCTGTGCCTCTTGAATCCCTTCAGCCTTTGACGGGTAAAGAGCCCTTTATTTCATCTTTAAAAATCTATGGCATGATCTCCTTCGAGACAGCAGTTTGCTTAATTTGGGGCTGGAGGCAGGGCCTCCCAAATAACTCCCTCAGGTTTCCTCTTATTAGATGCTCAGTCTTCACCCTCTTGCCTGCCATCCCTCAGTACAGAAAGGGCCGTTCAGGCCCTGCCGTGCGTCTGATAAATGCCTTATTGGCTCTGACTCCCCCGCTTGCCCTCCTAAATCAAACATTTTCCCAGCCCTGAATAGCGAATCTGTGCTGACAGACCCTGGCAGGGCAAGAGGGCTGTGCTGGGTACTCAGTGAGACTGAGAGGACATGAGTGATGGAGTGTGTAGCAGCTGGGCCACCCGGGCTCCTCCGGTGGTGGTGGTGGAGGAGGAGGAGAAGGAGGAGGAGGAAGAAGAGGAGGAAGAGGAGGAGGAGGAGGAGGAGGAGGAGGAGGAGGAGGAGGAATCTGTGGAGGCAGCAAAGGCCTGCTGCCCACTGTCCAGGGAAAGGAAGGAATCATGAGATCTGCCTAACCTCTACCCAGCTTCAACTACTTCAATCAACCTAAAACATTCAAAGGAACACATTTCTTTCATCCGTTCATTCATTCATTCATTCATCCATTCATTCATTCATTCATTCAGCCTTTCAACAAACACAGTGCCTACTACATCATTCAATTTAATTCAGTTCAACAAACATTTAACTGCTTCCTGTGTATGCTGGGCACTGGGAGAAACACAGAGTTTAGCTAAATCTCCGTTCCTGTCCTTATAGAGTTGATGACCTAGCAGGGAACAGGACAAAAGCTATTAGTTATGATACATGTCACTATGTAGCAAGTATGTCAGAGAGAGGAAAACGCAGTGCAAAGCAGGGAAGGTCTCTCTGGTGAGTCAGAATGGAATTTTCTCCCCTTTGCTGCTTACTCATTGCATGGCCTTGGGAAAATCAGTGTCTCTCTCTGAGCCTCAGTTTACCTCCTCTGTAAAACCAGGGAGCCCCTTTCAGCTCTAATTTTCTGTGCCTCGAGAAGTCAGACGATTTCCTTTAAGTCTTGATGGTATGATGGAAAAAGGTGCCTCTCTACTTCCAGAGAGACAGCCAATAAACTCTGAGTACAGATGGAAGCAGACTTTTTTTTTTAAACCTTTCTTTGTTTTTCTTGGATTGTGTGTGTGTGTGTGTGTGTGTGTGTGTTTTGCGTCATGGCTAATATGGAAATAAGTTTTGCATGACTTCACATGTATAATTGAAATCGTATTGCTTATCTTCTCAAAGGGTGGGGGAGGAGCCAGAGGGAGGGTGAGATTTTGGAACCCAGGGTTTAAAATATGAATGTTAAAATGTTTTTTTTTAAGTGTAATTGTGAAATATTTAATGAAATAAATAGAAGTATTTTTTTAAAAAATCACTGGATGATTTAAAAATCACAGGATGCGCTGTTCCTTCAAGCCCCTTCAGACCCTACATCTATGCTCTTTGTCAGTCCTAGACAGCAGTGAATCTTCCCTCCAATGATTCTAATAGCAGCCCTTTTCCTGCCGTGTGCTTTCCTCTCTAAAATGGAGATATTAGGCGCTGCCTTGCCTACAGTCTGTCCTGAGGGGAAAAGGAATATGAAAGCACTTTATATGGTGCTCTGGAAGTAGGAGGGATTATGAAATGTTTATTTAGCGATTATTACTATATACTAATCCCTTAAATCACATTAGCACTTCAGGCTTTTTGAAGCCCTTTTGAACTATCCATTACTTCACTAGATTCTCATGATAACCACTGTGATACAGGGAGGGCAAGGTAGGTATGAGTGACTCCATTTTACAGAAGGGGTAACTAACGCTGGGGAGGTGGAGTGAATGAGTGGCAGAGGGAGGGCTAGAATCCAGGGTCTTCTGACCCCTCATTGATGGCTTTTTCTTCCCAACTCCCCAACCTTTACTTGTGGGCTCTTCCTCAGCCATGAGAGAGAAGCCAGTGTTTCCATTGAAATATAAGTATATTTTTGTTCCCACAAAATTCATACAACTTTCTAAATTTAAATTCTAAATTCCCCATTCCTACCATGTTTGAATGGGTCCAGGACTTGACAAAGGTTGCCTTCTCTATCTTCTCTTGGTGGGACAATTTATTGCCTTCCTGTCCTGTTTCCTATTACGTCCCTTATTCACCCCAAGTTTCATCCTAACTTATTTCGCATACGCTTATACAAGTCCCTTCTCCTTCCTCTCATCCTCCATCTATAAAATGGGTGTGTTGGGTTAGATGACTTCTGATCACTCTTCCAGGTCTGACATTCTCTGTTATCTAATCCATAGGTTCCCTCTTCTCCCTACAAATATGACATTTTATGTTCTGTGTTCTAAAGCTCTTCCTAGCTCTGGCGTTCTGTGTTCTAAGGTTCTTCTTAGCTCTGACATTTTCTAATGCACTGAGGGGCTTTGCTTCCTCGGTCCTTTGCTTCCCTCGGTTGGGACATAGACTGTATGGTTTTGGCTGGGCTATCTTCTAAGCATTCGCATAAGTAGATTATATAGATTGGTCCTATGCACTCAAGAACATGATCTCTGTGATACTAGTTTTGGTGTATCTCTAGCTCTGAGTAAATGGCCTTGTAGCTACTAGTACACACTGTATGCTACATTGTAGCAATGGAATGAATGAATAGGTGAATGAATGGAGTGAAGACAGCTACTAAAATTCCACACAAATTAAAGCACCTATTGTGATCCAGGTGTGTCCAGGGCACAAACTGCATCTTGCCAATTTCTTCATCAATCTGGGTGGAGGATGATTTCCCCTTTCCCCCTTTTCAAACACCTTCCTGATGGCTTTAGTCCTGATTTCCTCCCCCACCCCCAGCTCATCAGTGTCAGCAGTTCTGAGGGCAGCAATGCTGGCCTGATCAAAGGTCTTCCCCCAGTGGGACCCAGGAGAACATTCCTGATGTGTGGCTGTTGGCCGAGGTTTCAATGAGAGCTTTCTTAGTGGAGCTAAATTTGATGTCAGACCAAGCCCACATTAAATAGCTCCTTGAAATGCATCCCCTTCCCCGCTCCTGCCCACCCCTGTCTCTGCTGGGGCCTGTTTGCAGAGTAGCCCCTCATTCCCCACGGGCCCAGTCTGGTCCCACCTCAGCTGCCCAAGACCCCAAAACCAGGCACAGAGGAGGGAGGAGCTGGCTTGGTTAGGTTCATCTAGGAGCAAGGACTAGGAAGCAGCAGGATGTGGTGGGGAGAGAGAGCCCTGGGCTGCCAGGAGGCCCAGGCCTGAGCTGATCACTGCTGCTTGCTGGGTGACAGTGGGCAAGTCCCTTCTCCAATCTGGGCCTCCGAAAAACAACTGAAAAATCTCCAAGGACTTTGAGTTCCAAGACCCTCAGTCTACAAAGATAGATGATCTGCCCCCTGACCGACAGGGCCAGGGGGAGCGCTTGGCTAGCCCAATCCACACCTGGTCTGGAAACAGTTTCACTTTCTAGTCAATCTGTGATTTATTTAGCTGCAGGGCTTGTTGTTTGTTTGTTTGTTTTCAGATCCTCTTTAAGGGAAAGGAAGACACTGTTTTGAAAAATGCTAGTGTTATTTGATGCTCAATGGGAGTTCATTGACAACCTCTGAGTATCTCTTACATCCCTCCCTTCCCCATTCCACTCCCTGGTCCTCCACCCTGGGTCAGGACCTATGCCCCGCCCCCCCCTTCCCCAGCCTCCTCATTGGTCTCCCAGCCTCCAGGCTTTACTGTCTCTTTGCTACTCTTTGCAAAGGCCATGACTCTGAGAAACATTCCTGCTACTTACAGTATTTACTCTAAACCCTCTCATCCAGGCTTTCCAGACCCTTGTTAACAAAGCTCCAATTTCCTCTCTCTGCTCTATATCTCCAGCAAAAGGAACCACTTACTCTCTGTCCTTCTCGCCTCGTCCTGGCTCCCTCCCCCAGCTCTCTAGCTTTCAGTTGGGCCATCCCCCATGCCTGGGATGGACTCTCTCCACCCTTCCCCTGATCCGGGCCATCCCCATGCTTAAAAGGGACTCATGCACCCTACTGCTGAGCTCTGCTGAGTGAAGTCTTTCCTTCTCTCAAGGCCCAGCTCAGATGGCTCCTACTCTAGGAAGCTCTCCCTGACCCCATCCCTCACATTCCTCACAGAACTCGAAGGGTAAATGCCATTTATCTCTTTGTACCAACAGCACCTACACACAGGCACTGTTTGAAGAATGTTTGTTGCTTTTGTTGAGCTAAGTCTGGATGGAGCATGATCAGTGTGTCCAGAAGGTGGCAGGGCCTGGAGTCAGTAGGAGTCTAAGGAGAGAGTGCATGGCCACTAATCCTCCTGGAAGACCTCTCCTCCCCCTACCCCAATGTCATTTCTGCCCATTGTATTCCTGCACCCAGACTTTAAAACCCAACCGCAGTGTCATTTCCCTTATATACTTGTTCAGTAACAACCTTCCCCACCCCCTCTCCCTGACGGACCAGGGGACCAAACCCAGGGAGCTGCCCTGCCCCAGAGATCCTCAGTGTCAACTCCTGTTTGAATGTTTTTCATCCTTGATCTCAGGCTGAAAACCAGCAAGATATGTAGTAGAGGACAGAGAGAATGCAGAGGATCTGGCTTCCTGCTGGAGGGGGCTGAAATCCAATTAGCTGACAACATACAGATCGTGCACACGTGTGTATTTATAGACACAGACATTATAAGCTCTGGTTAAAAAGTTCAATCTTGGCAGAAGTGGAATCTGCCATGTTGTTTTCAGAAAATGCTTATCTTCCCAGGGTGCTGGGGCAGCAGTGGTGACTGCAGTGTTGGTGGCTGTGGCCACGGTCATGGTCATGGTCATGGCCCTGGCCCTGGCCCTGGTCATATCAGCAGCAGTAATAGCAGCAACCCCTCTGGGCTATATGGCCTATTCTTCCCTAAGCATTCCTCACCCCACATTTCATTATTGGTTTGTAGGCTTCAGATCTGAAGGGGATCTTGGTACATGGAAGATGGAAATATTGGAGCTTAAAGGGGCATTAGAGAACATCGCCTGACTCCCGCATTTACAGAGACCATTGAGGCATGAAAATAGCAGGGCCTGGATTTGGTCCCAGGTTTCCCAGCTCTTATTCATAAACTAGCCCTTGGAGGGCTAAGAGAAAGAGTTCTGGAAGGGGGCTAGAATTCCCATTTTTTTTTAAATGAGGCAATTGAGACTCAGAGAAGGAAGTGACTTACTTAAGGTGACTCAGTAAATGAATGGCAGAGCTAGGAATTAGAAAAAAATTATTATTCTAATGAAAATAATAATAACTACTACAACTAGCTTTTATATGGAGCTTTAAGGTTCAGAAAGTGCTTTGTAAGTATTATCTCATTTTATTAGTACAACTCTAGAAGATAGGTATTACTATTATCCCCACTTTACAGATGAGGAAACTGAGGCAGGCAATGGTTAAGGTACAAGTCCAGGGTCACACAGCTAGTAAGTATCTGAGGCCAGATTGGAATTCAGATCTCTAGAATCTCAGTATTATACTAATCAATCAAAAATTACTTTTGGAACCTCAAGAACGATGTCCCTGGTATGATGTGGTGAAACAAGAACAAAGGTGAGACCACCTAACCTTGGATCAGTGGGGGCAGAGGAGGAGCTGATCTGGGACTTTTCCTTGGGAAGCTCATTATGTGGGAGGGAAGAAGAGACAAAGGTCAATCCTTTCTCCTTTCTAGTTCTCTTTTCGTATTTGACATGTTGAGGTTGGTTTATATGGATTTTAAGGTGCCTTCTAGTTCTGACATTCTGAGATCTCTGTACTAAGGTCCCTTCCAAATCTGATACTCTTGTGTTTCTTATTGTGCTTAAATAAATTCAAACACAGTCAATAAGAATTTATTAAATGCTTACTGTGTGCCCAACTCAGTCAATAAGAATTTATTAAATGCTTACTGTGTGCCCAACTCTGTACTAAGTACTGGGGATAAGAAGACAAGCAAAAGAAAGATAGACCTTCCCCTCAAAGTGCTTACATTCTAATGGGGAAAGACAATGTGAAAAAACCCAGAGTCACAGTGGTGAATTCTCAACAATGAAGGATGACTGGTTGGGGCCCTCCTTATAATGGAGGTTCTGGGAAGAACTCACCATCGGGGAAAAATGGGCTTCTGGAGAAAGAAAGCTGATTGTTTATTGCGTGATTCTAAGGCTCCTTCCAACTCAGAAACCACATGATTTCATTTTCTGTCTTGCCAACCCAGACCCTTCTACTGGACCCCTCTGCCTTTATGAGCCTCAGTTTCCTCAGCTGTTCAATGGAAGTAATAAGCATTGGCCTTCCCACACAGGGTAGTCTGGAGGATGATAGGAAGGCTTTTTGGAAAGTGGCATCACATAGTATGAGGGAGCTTTACCATGCAGGGCTCTTGCTGGTTCAATTCTGGGTTAGGCACACACATACGTACCATGTGTGATGGTGTGGGGGGGGCTATAAATATTTTATTGCTGAATTTTAAATGCTGGCATGAGTCATGAGTGGCTTAAAAGCAGAGTGAGTGACTTAAAGACGGGTTTCCTGAACAAGAGGCTATAAAATATTTATGGCGGCGCCCGCCTGATATTTTTACATGACTTATTTGAATTTTCTGATTTGGTGGATTTCCCCCCCATCCTGCAAATAAAGCTTATTACTTTTCTTCCGAGGTTCATTTTCCTGCGCCTCTGGTTGTTAGTGTCCTTAAGAGCCTTGGTGTTGGGCTTTAACCAGTGACAGGAGGTGGTTATAAAGTACAGCCACTCTGGGACCCAGGGAGAGGGGAGAGCCCCAGAGAATCATAGATAAAGGCCTAGATGGAAGCTTAGAGGTCATCTCTTCCAATACCCTCACATTTTAAAAATTAGAGACTCAGAGGCAGAGGAAAGGAAATGACTTGTCCAAGGTAACACATCTAGTATGAGGCAGAGCTAAGAGTCAAAACTCAGAGCCTTTCTATTGCATCTTGGTGCTCATAATAGTCTATAGCAAAGCGGTCAAGCACGTGAGTCCAAAGGCAGCACACTGCTTGCAACACTCCTTAGTGCAGCTGATCCAGATTAAAATGTAATTAGGAGATATTTAACAAAAATAAATATAAGTACAATAGAACTTAGATAACGTTAATTTTTAGTTTTCTGTGTCAACATGCTACCTGCAAGAATTTGGTGCTCCCTTCCATTTCTATTTGAGTTTGACATCACTGGTCTATAGCCCTAGAATGTCAGAGTGAGGAGGACCCTTAGAACCTAAAACATAGAACATCTGATCTAGGATGGCCCTTAGAACATAAAACATAGAAGATCAGAGCTAGGAGAGCCCTTAGAACATAAAACACAGAAGGTCAGAGCTCTGAGAGCCCTTAGAATCTAAAACAGAGAATGTCAGAACTGAGTGGAACCATAGAACATAAGCCCCAGGATGTCAGAGCTTTAGAGGACTTGAGAATAGAGAAAGTTAAATCTGGAATGGGGGTTTTGCCATCTATCTAGTTCAAATTCTCCTCATTTGACAGAGGGTCGGAGGGAAAAAAAATTTCCCCCTTACACCCCACAGTGACTTAGTAGCAAAGCCAGGACTCAAATCTATTGTTATTTAAAAATTGTTTTCAAAGAACAAAAATCGTTTTCTCTCTCTTCCATTTCCCCTCTTTCTACCCCACTCCTCCTTCCTGTCGTTCCCCACCCATAGGCCTTTGTAGCAAGAGTTCACATTCCAACCAGTCTCTTCTTCCTTCTTCATCCCTATTCATAGGACTGCAGGAAAGAATTCATACTTAGACCAGTCTCCTCCACCTTCTCCAACTCCACCCATAGTCATGGGCACCAAGAGCCCATCTTCAAAAACTGACCTTTAGGTCCCTCTTAACTTTCTCTTATGCAAGCCTATGAATAGGTATAGAGAAGGAGGAAGAAACTGTCTGGAGAGTAAACTCTCACTGCCAAGGCCAGTGTATAGGGATGTAGAAGGTGGAAGACATTTGTCTGGGTGTAAATTCTAGCCCACAATGGGCCGCTATCTTCAGAAAAGAACTAGTTCTCTTTTGGACATGGAACCTAAATCTCCTCTTTAATTTCTACCTCTTATTTCTAGTTGTGTCCAGTTCTGGTCCCTCTGATCAGGCAGAACAAGTGTAATTCCTCTTCTCTTTCATTCATGACACCCCTTCAGATACTTGAGGGCAAACATCACACTTTCTGTTTTCTCTTTATCAGAGTAAATACATTTGCAGAGAAAATAATTCACCAGATCTTCATGTGGCATCTTCTCTACTCATCCTGGTCATGTCCCAACTAATCAATGCCCTTTCTGATGTAATTGGGCCTTGGGAAAAATGCTTGATGGTAGACAGAGGCTTCTGGCATCCTGGGAACCTACAGGGAGATGGTGAGAAGACATGGACCTTCCCAATTGAGGGAGGGAGGAGAGGAGAGAACTGAAATTTTGTGAGAGGTGAGAAGCATGTAAGCCCCATGAGGGGTGGTTGTGAGGAACCCTGAAAGACTGGTGATGTTGCTATGATGAGGAGTGATCACAGTCATGACGATATATGAAGGCAAGGAAGCAACTACCACGCCCTGCCCAGTTGCTGGGGAAGAGACTGTACCTGAACAGTGGGGTACCATGTGGCACCAGTATAGCCTGGAGGGGGATACTGTCTGTCTCTGACAGAGGGATGGAGAATAATAGGGATGAAGAAGGAAGAAGAGACTGATTGGAATGTGAATTCTTTTAGAGTAACACAGAGTGCCCAGAGCTGGATGCAATACTCAAGATGGGGTCTAAACAGGATAGAGGATGGCCAGACTGTCACTGGGCACTGTGCCTAGGAATACACTGAATTGTTCTGGCCATTGTGTGACACTATCATGCTGACAACAAAACTAGTGAAGTTCCTACTGCCTTGTCTCTTACCAGCTAAGCCTATGGCCCATTTCTCATTTCAATAAGAGTTTGCTCACCATCATTTTGCTATTTTTTCTCAAAAGAACCTCGTTTCTCTCAGATATTTTTCATTGTAATATAATTGGGGGATTAGTAGTATCTGAGGGAGGCTATGGTCACTAGAGGGAGGGAGGGAAAGAGAGAGAAGGGAGGAGGAAAGGAGGGAGAAGGAAGAGAGAGGAGGTAGAAGGGATGAACAGGAGAAGGGGGAAGAGAGACAGAGAGATTCTCTTTTTCTCTTTCCCCTTTCAGCTGGGATTGTTGGCTGGGGATTTGAGACAAACCAGAGACTTTATTGATAACTACCATTATAGCTTCCCCAAGGCAGGGAAAAAGATTGAATGAATTCAGACCATACTGGATTCCCTAGGACTCAGAATGATTCCAAAAGTGTTCTGGGGCAAGAGGCTTGGTGAATAGAAGCAGGAGAAAGTCCCATTCAAAGGCTTTTTGCCTCCCACAAAATTCTCTATTGCACAGGTACTTACTTAACCCGGGGTCCATGGATTTAAGTAGGGTAGATTTAAGGGGGGCCATGAACTTTAGACGGGAAAATTACGTCTTTATATTCCCTAACCTCTAACTGAAATTTAGCATTTCCTTCAATTATTTAAAAATAATTCTGAGAAGGGGTCCACAGGCTTTCCCAGGCTGCCAAAGGTTTCATGAAATAAAAAATCTTAAGAACCTCCACTCTTTTATCTTTTCCCCTTCAGCAAACTAAAGCAAAACTCCACCCCCCGAAGTATAGAGAGAGGGCATTGACTGAAGGGAAAGTCAGGCTCCAGGATATGCCTGAAGGGAGGAGCTTGGAAAAAGAAGCAGGGTCCAGACAGAGGGAGGGATGGTTTATTCATAGGCTTGCTTAAGAGAAAGTTAAGAGGGACCTAAAGGTCAGTTTTTGAAGATGGGCTCTTGGTGCCCATGACTATGGGTGGAATTGGAGAAGGTGGAGGAGACTGGTCTAAGTATGAATTCTTTCCTGCAGTCCTATGAATAGGGATGAAGAAGGAAGAAGAGACTGATTGGAATGTGAATTCTTTTAGAGTAACACAGAGTGCCCAGAGCTGGATGCAATACTCAAGATGGGGTCTAAACAGGATAGAGGATGGCCAGACTGTCACTGGGCACTGTGCCTAGGAATACACTGAATTGTTCTGGCCATTGTGTGACACTATCAGCTCATATTGAGCCTATGGTCCACTGGAGCTCCCTGATCTTTTTCACAAAGAGATTAATGATACAGCTTCCCATCCCATATTGGTGACTTGGCTCTTCGGAACCCATTTGTAGGACTTGAAGTGTATTCCTATTACATCTCACAATATTAGAACCAGTCCATTGTTCTAATCTGCTAGCCAGTCAGAATCAGTCCATTCTTTTAGCCTTTCAGTATCTTTTTGGATCCCAACTCCGTCATCCCGTATGTTAGCCTTTATCTAATAAAACATACCTGAGGGCACTCCCCAGGGACCTTACTCCAAGAGCATCTCAACCTGATAATCCTTATTCTTTAAGTTCTTTTCTGCTTTACCTAACTGGATTGCCATCTGGCCCCCATCTCTCTATCTTGTGTAGGAGGGTGGCATGAAAGACTTTGTCGCATGCCTTGCAAAAACCTAGCCATACCATGCCCAGAATATTTCCCTGAACGACCAGTCCAGTAACCTTGTCAAAGAAGGAGATGAATTTAGTCTGGCATGACCTGTTTTCGGTGAAGCTGTTCTCTCTTAGGGATCACTGCTTTCCTTTCTAAATGCTCACAAACCATCTTTTAAAAAACGTCTTAGAATTTTGCCAGAAATCAGAGTCAAATTCATTGGCATAGAATTTGTGATTCTTCTTCTTTTCCAAGAGGAGGTCAACCCTTCTTACCTTCTTTCTCTAGTCCTGCCGCCCCTCTCCAGATCAGAGATCATTCGGTAATGAATTCAGTAATTATTTGCATATTATCCTCTGCCTCTTCTAGACTGTAAGCTCCTGCTGGTCAGAGCCTGGATCGGCCCATCCTTTTTCCTTACTGCAGACTGTTCAGTCTCTCAGGGATCTAGGTTTATTCTGACTCTGCCTGCCCCATACTGTGAATGACTTGAGGGAAGGGTTCTGATAGCATTTCCTTTGTCTCCCCCAGACCGTAACTGGCCTGGGGGTAGCCCTGGGTCAGCTTCTTTTCAACTCCCATGCCCGTTGTGATCTTCTTTGGGAGAGACTTCTTTGATCTGAGTTTTGTGAGGGCGTGCTCCGAGCTCTCTCTCTTCTCTTCCCTGTTAGGGTAGCGAAAGTAGAGGGCTTGGCACATGGCGGTAGGGATCAAGAAATGCTGATGAACCTCCTGAGATGGCCAAGTTCTTTCCCAGCCTGGAGATGTTCAATAGAGACATGATACTCTGCTGGTGGGACTGAAAGTGTTTGGTTATGGAGGGAGAGGGCAAGATGAGGGAGATACAGAGGCAGAAGAGGGATTTGAACCCACGTCCTTTGACTTTAAATCTAGAGCTTTTTCCTCTGTTATATGCTATCTCTCCTGTGTGATCTTGGGCAAGTCACTTCACTCATCTCTCTAGGCCTCAGTTTCCTCATCTGTAAAATGTGACGGCTAGACTGGATGACCTCTGAAAGCCCTTCTGGCTCTAGACTCATAATGCTCTGGTCTTTCACCTTAGGTCAGTCATCCTTTTATAGAATACTAGAATTTTAGAGTTGAAAGGGCCCTCAGAAGGCATCTGGTCCAATTTTTCTCTCATGAAGAAAATCACTTGTCATGGAAGAAGGGAGGGAAAATTGTCATCCACCCTCTACTTGCACACTTATTCTGACCGCCATTTTTATCAAGGGTACCCAGCCTCCCATGTCTGAAGCCTTGGGATTTCATTCTTCACTTCTGTCATAGCCAGTCATCCTACCTTTTCTACTTTCATTGTATCTCTCAAAACAGTCTCTTCATCTCTGCTCTCCCAACCATCACAGGAGCCTAAGCCCTCATCGCCACCCACCTGGCTTTCCAACCCTACCACCTCCTTCCTTTCAATCCATCCTTCATGTGGCTTCTAGAATAGTCTTTCTAACCATATCATCCTTCTGCTTAGCATTGAAAACTCCTTCACAAGCTGTCCTCATTGTAGCCCCCCTTAGCATCCCTCTCTGATACCTAATAGCCTCCCCTTCTACCCTCATGGTGCTCATTAACAAGGGCCCAATTTGCCCTGGACAAAGTCCAGAAGTGGGAGACAGGAAACCTGGGTTTGGATTCTGCCTCTTCCACAGACTCACTGTGTGACCTTGAGCCAATCCCTTTCCCTCTCTGGGCTCCATTTCTCCCTTCTGTAGAATGAGAGCTTTAACTAGATGGTTCTTGAGATCCCTCCCAGTTCTAGCTTTGTGGCTCTGTGATCTCTGGTGCGGACCTCTTTGGAGGGAAGGAGGAGGTGGAAACCAGGGAGAAACTAACAGTGCCCCAGGGGAAGAAGACATTGCTGGGAATTTCAAACACAAACTCCCAAGGGGTGTGTGTGTGTGTGTGTGTGTGTGTGTGTGTGTGAGAGAGAGAGACAGACAGACAGACAGACAAAAAGACAGACACAGAGGCAGAGAGACAAAGACAAAGAGAGACAGAGGCAGAAAGTCAGAGAGAAAGACAGAGACAGAGAGATAGAGAGAGAGAGAGAGAGAGAGAGAGAGAGCGCTTCATTTTGATTTTTTTTCCCCCATGTTGTTGTCTCCTCTTACTCTTGAAGTATGGAATGGGTCTATCAGTCACCCCTTCCAGGCAGGCAGATGAGTGTGACGGGACAAGGAATCCTAGCAGGTGCAGGATTTCCCAGAAGCAGCAGAAACAACAATTCATTTTTCTATGGTATTTAAGGTTTTACAAAATGCTTCCCTCACAAATCACCCACAGAACTGGTAGCACAAGTAATAACTCTGCCTGACAGATAGGAAAATCAATGCACATTGCTCTTTCCCCCTAGTCAGCTCTTGAAAATCTTTCTCAACTTTTCCCAAACCAGTCCTTGGTTCTGGGGTCAGCCTGTGGGGCCTCAGTTCCACGTGGCTCTGAATATGACGTGTTATCCAGGTGTGGACTCCCTGTGTGTCTGTCCCTGGGGTCCTCCCTGGCCACCATCAGAAAGTGGGATTTATGGGGGGGCCCAACCAACACCAGCAGAGCCTTTGACCCACAAGTTCCACAGCTTCTGAGCTCACCCCCAAGGAACTAGACCCTGGAGGTGAATGAAGAAGGCAGGGGATGGGGACATCGCAGCAGGTCTGACTTCACAATGTCAATATAACTCTCTCACTCCTTAGAGAGCCTTTAGCCCAGCCTTCCTCATTTTTCCAGGGCAGTGGCTGTGGTATCCTAGAAAGGATGCTGATCATGGAGTCAAAAGTCCTAGGTCAGGGTGGCTAGGTGGTACACTGAATAGAGCACCAGCCCTGGAGTCAAGAGGACCTGAGTTCAAATCTGACCTCAGATACTTAACACTTACTAGCTATGTGACCTTGGGCAAGTCACTTAACCCCAACTGTCCTACCTTCCCCCCTCCAAAAAGCAAAAAAAAAAAAAAAAGTCCTAGGGCTCAGTTCTAAATACTCTGGCTCTTACTTTTGGATTTCAAGTCAGAAAACATAATTTTTTTTTCCAACGGTGCCCTCTTCCTTTGAACAATTCATAAAATGAAAGAAAATCCTCACCATAAATATGCACAGTCCAGACAAACAAATTCCCACATTGTCTGTATCAAAAATGTGTCCCAGAACGGGACACTTGAGTCTATCCCTGCCTGGTAGGAAGAGGGTCATGCTTCTGGTCATTGCAGTGAGCAGGCTTCCAAAGTCTTTTAAAATGGCTTTTTCTTTATAGTGTTGTTACAGAAATTGTTCTCCCACTTCTACTAATTTCATTCTGCAGCAGTTTATGGAGGTCTTTCCAGTTTCTTCTGAAACTGTCTATTTTGCCCTTTCTTATGGTCTAGGTAGAATCATGGAGGTGGTGCCATAGTGCATGGAGCACCAGGCCTGGATATAGGTTCTTTTTCCTTGTTTTGAGTCTCTGGGGGGTATAGCCCTAGCAGTGCTCTCTCTGTGTCAAAGGATGAAAACTCAAGGACCTTGGGGACATGGCTCCAAGTGACTTTCAAAAATGGTGGCATCAATTCACAGATCCACCAACAATGTACCTGTTTGTTTGCAGTCTTGCCAGTATTCATCATTTTCTTTTCGTCATCTTTGCCAATCCGGTGGGCATGAGGCAGGACCTCAGCGTTGCTGTCACTTGCATTTCTATAATTAATAATGATTTGGAACATTTTTGTATGGTTATTGACATCTTGGATTTCTTCCTTTGAAAACTGCATTTTTCATATCCTTTGACTATCTATCAGTTCCTTACATATCTTGGATATGAGACCTTTATTACAGAAACTTGCTGCCAATATTTTTTCCTAGTTAGCTGTTTCCATCCTAATTTTAACCACATTAGTTTTATGTGTGCCAAACTTTTTGAATTTTGTAGAACCACAATTGTCCATTTTATTTTCTGTTAACTTTCTGGTCATTTGTTTGCTCTATGACCTTTTCCTCATCCATAGATTTGGAAGATAATTTCTTCTTCTCCAGGAAATTTGTATTCTATCTCACCCTATCTCTCTGCTACTTATTGCCTGTTCACAGATAACAGGATCACATCTCTAGAGCTGGAAGTAGCCTGAGAGGTCAACCAGTTCCACCCCCTTCATTTTACAGATGCAAAGACTGAGACTCGGAGAGGTTAAGTGATTTACCTAAGGCCACCCACATAGTAAGTGGCAGAGGTGGGCTTTGAACTTGCTCGCTGATGCCAAAGTTGGGACAGCTAGGTGGCACCATAGTGCATAAAGCACTGGGCTTGCAAGTCAGGAAGACTCATCTTCCCGAGTTCAAATCTGGCCTCAGACATTTATTAGCTCTGTGACCCTGTTTGACTCAGTTTTTCATCTGTAAAATGAGCTGGAGAAGAAAATGGCAAAGCCCTCCAGTATCTTTGCCAAGAAAGTCCTAGATGGAGTCACCAAGAGTCAGATAGGACTGAAAACAGCTGAACAACCAACCAACCAAGAACTGATTCCAAATCAATCACTCCATCTACTGCATCCATTTTCCTTAATTACAAAATGAAGGGATTCACTTCTAAGGTCTCTTCTAGCTTTCAATTCCCATCATTACCTCTCTCTGAGACTCAATTTTTCCAATATGTAATGGGGATAATCAGACTTGTACCAGAAGATGCTTTGTGGACCTTAAAGCTCCACTGAAATGTCATGGGATGCAAGATGAAGGCGGCTTAGACGTGGTCTAGTTCAGCCCATTTACTAACAGGTGAAGAAACCAAGGCTCTGGGAAAGGAAGAGATTTGCTGAGGGGCTCGTGGAATGTGGCAAGAGAAGCATGTAGAACTTGAACCTGGGTCTCTAGAGTTCTTTCTGCTCAACCATGTGTCACATCTGACTCTTTGAGAACCCATTTAGGGTTTTCTTGGCAAAGATCCTAGAGAGGTTTGCCATTTCCTTCTCCAGTTCATTTTACAGATGAGGAAATTGAGGCAAACAGGGTTAAGTGACTTGTCCAGGGTCACACAGCTAGCTAATAAGTATCTGAGACTAAATCTGAACCCATGAGGAAGTTTTGTTTCCATGCCAGGGACTCTATCCACTGAGCCACCGCATGGCCTCTAGATACCGACCACGCTGCCTCCTTTCACTTAACTTGTATTATTGAGTACCTAGTGTGTGTCCTGTCTAGTGCTGGACCTTGTAGAAGAGATGATATCACAGGAAATTATGTGGCCTGGGTTCAAATCCTAATTTTTTAATCTACTCTCTGTGTGACCTAAGGTCAGTCATTTCATTTCTCATCTATATGAGAGTGTTGTGTCCCTAAGGTCCCTTACTTAGTAGAAATCCAATGTAGAGATGTATGTGTGTGTGTGTGTGTGTGTGTGCCCATCAGTGTGGCAAACAGCGCTAGTAGGGCTCCTAAGATCCTGGTTTAGCCCTGGCAGGGACCTTAGAAGTGACCTAGATCAACTCTCTCATTTTAGATGAGCAAACAGGCCAAATGACTTGGCCAAGGTCATACAGTCAGTAAGTAGCAGAGCTGCTATCTAGACCCATGTCCTTTGAGTCTGAAGCTAGTGCTGTCACCACTGGCTCCTTACATGCATGTGATAAAGGTATGAGGGTTTCTTTACAATAATCTTGTGAGGTAGGGAGTATAAGGAGGAAACAGAGGCTCAGAGAGGGTAAATGACTTGCCTAAGGAGGCACAGTAAGCATCAGAGCCAACATTTGACCCCGGGTCTTTTGACACCAGGTGTGCTGGACTCCCATGGTGCTCCTACCCCGTGACAGAGACAAAGAAGAGTTGGGGAGATGAGCCCAATTCTGACTTCCATGCTGCTTGGGAGTTTCCAGATGGCCTTCCAGACCAAAACCAACCTGTGAAGTGGAGAGAGCAGTGTGATTGTCCTCATGTGCAGGGAAGAGAAAGGGAGACAGGTGAGGTCACCCTGGGCTACCTGGGCCATGGTCTTGAGGGCTGGGCCAACCTGGAGGCAAACTTGGGGCCCCTTTGGGGGATTTTTGGTGCTTCCCACGCTCCTGACACCTTGGGAACAAGACACTACTGTTCTCCATTCAAAAGGACAGACCATATCTTCCAGGATGGTGTGAGTGAAGGCAGGAGCTCACCACAAAGACACAGGATTGTCTCTCACACAAAGGGCATTTGTTTGTGTCTCTAGGGTCCGTCCTTCAGCCTGAGGACACCCTGGGAAAGTGAATACAGGCTCAGCCTCATGAGTGGCTCCCAGCAGCATCACTGCACAGGCAAGGGAGATCTTGGGATCCCAGATTTGGAATTCAAAGAGACATCAGAGATCATCTATGCCACGTTACAGGGGAGGAAGCTTAAGACCAGAGAAGGAAGGGTCTTGACCAAAGTAACAATGATGATAAGGAGAAAAGCCAGGATTCGAGAGATATGTGGTGGCAGAAAGAGCCCTAGATTTGGAGCTGGGGGATTGGGTTCAGTTGGTTCTGTCACTTACCATTTTGAGGGACCTCAGTCAAGTACCGTTCCAGCTTTGGTCTTATGTTTCCTGATCTGTGAAATGAAGAGGGTGGTTTGATAACTTAATCACCTCTGGTCTTCTAACTATAAATCATTGAATTCAGGGTCTTGGACTCCCAAGTCAGTGCTCAGCTTTACTGTTTCCCTGAAGGCATGAGGCAGTGATTGCAAGAATTTCTGTAAGGAAGTCTGGAAGAAGTCAGCCCTTCTCAGACATCCCACCATACAGGCTGACGATTGTGGTGGCTCAGCTTCAACTGAAGAATAAGACACATCAGGCAGACAGTTGATCCAGATTGTTCTCGACATAGATTTGTCCCTTGGCATTGAACATCATCCTGCCTGTGTAAATGAAACCCCAAACTTCGATGTTGTTTTAGTTGAATTCAATAGTTATTAATATTCATGCACAGAGTGGGAGAGAACTCTGGACTGGGTCCTGGTTCCAGCTCTCCCTTGTGTGACTATGGAGGAAGTCACTTTCCCCATCTCTGCGGCTCAGTTTCCCCATCTGTAAAATATGAGTAGTCCTATTTGCTCTCCCTCCCTCACTGGGTTGTTGCTATGAAGAAATCACAGGATAAAGCATGAAACATTAGAGACGTGACTCATAGGTGGAATGGAGGTGTTAAGGGGTCCCCTGAACTTGTCTTTTTGATGTGATATTGTTTTTGGTTAACAGAGGTGACCCTGGACTCTCAAAGGCTATACCCCCTGAGCATAGCTCTGGAAGGTTAGTCTGGCTCCAGAAATGGCTGTGTTGGCTCTTTGAGGCCCAGCCCACAGAAGGGCAAATGGGTTTATCATCTAAGGACCACCCATTCATCTATAGGAGCTCATAGGAATGGATAGAGGCTTCTCTCTCCTGACTTAGAGTTAGGAAGATCTTAATTCAAATCCTGCCTAAGACACTTACTGACTATGCAATCCTGGGCAAATTATTTAACTCTTCCTAACCTGTTTCCTCCTCTGTAAAGTGGGAATTATAACAAAGCTGTTGTGAAGCTTAGATAAGACAACATACATTAAACACTTTGCAAACTTTTAAAGTACCACATATGTTAGCTCTTAGTTATAATGATTCAGGTGGTTAGAGAGGCCCACACTGATAAAATCATAGTTTTGAAGAATACTAATCATTCATGTGATACTGTTCCTTAAGATTTCAAATATTCTTCTCCTCCTCCAGTCACCCCTAGCCCCAACACCACCACTTCCAATGACTCCTTCAAGCCCTTCAAGTTACTTTGCCTCAAAATTGGCGTCTCCATTTTTACAGAGAAGGCAACTGAGGCTTGGAGGAGGAAAGTAATCTGTCTATGGTAAGTGTCACAGCCAGAACATAGACCTACTCTCATGACTGGAAGTTCATTAATTTTAACGCTCTACCCTGATCCTTAGGAAAGACAATGCCCATTGAGATTCAAGAGTGTACGTCAAGACCTGAAGAAAGGGAAGAGTAGGGAAGGGTTCCAGTTTAGGCCCCTGTGACAGAGGCATTGATGGTTAGCAGGAGGAGAGGAGGAGGTGGACAATGTCCATGACAAGGGCTTTGAATTCAGTGCTGGATGGATGGATCTTGACTTGGTCGGTTGTTAATGTTGCTGTTTTTCCCCCATGAGACCATCTCCTCACTTTGACACATCAGTAACAACCCAATCTCTACCCTCAAGAAGTTTACTGTCTAATAAACTCTAAACTGGGTATCTTGCCACACAGGAGAGTAGGGGAGATGGGGATGAGAGGTGGGATGACGGAGGGGAGGGCAGGGTGGGGGGAGGGTTGCTAGAAGCACACACTTCTGTAAAGGGACAGGGATAGGGTAGAGAATAGAATGGGGGGGTGGGATAGGAAGGTGGGACATATAATCAGTCTCTCACAATATGTCCACTGTGGAGATGTTCTGTGTAATTACACACGTACAGCCTGTATTTAATTGCTTGTCCTTCCGGTAAGGGTGGGTGATGAGAGGAAGAGAAAGAATATAGGATTTAAAGTTATATGATCAAATGTTAAAAATATATATGTATATATTATTATTATTATTATTAACTACATGCCACTGGGAATTAAGATACACAGGCACTGTGATAGGGAGATCCATCCTGCCCTACTGGAATGTCAGAGGGGCAAGGGGGAGGACATAGGAGAGAGCAGATTGGGGAGGGGTTATACACTGGGATGGCTGTTTTGAGGTGTTGGGTAGGGGAAAGATGGGGAGAAAATTTGTAACTCAAAATCTCGTGGAAATGAATGATGTAAACAAGAAAATAAATAAATAAATTTGTTTTAAAAAATAAAAGAAAAAAGCAAAAAAAAAAAAAAAGAAGAAGAAGAAGATTACCGTCTAACAAGTGGAGATGAGTGCTTTCCATCTCAGATGCTTGGAGTCACTTGGGATCTCCTTCCTCTACCTCTCAGCCCCTCTCTGCCTTTGTTTCTTCTGTGATTCCAGGCCACACCTTCTCTGCATCCTTCTGTAAATCATTCATCCAAGGTCCAACCCAAGCGCCAAAGGCCTCCTCCACTTCTTTTCATATTTCCCGGATACCAGGGCAGCACCGAAAAGATCCATATGTCATCCTTCCCTCTTGCTACATGACCAGCTGATACCTTAGTAAGGACCTCCCTTGATGCTGTATTTTGTAAACACTTCTCATAGGCAAGTCTGAATCATAGAAACACAGAATAACTCAAATGAAAGGAGTCTTAGACTTCATCTGGTCCAATCCCTTTCATTTTGCAGGAGAAATTGAAGTAGAGGAAGATATTTTCCCAAAGCCACAATTCAATTATTATTTTTTTTAATTATTAAGCTCCTACTACATGCAAGAAACCAAGCTAGGTCTGAGGAATTCAAGAACAAAAACCTGTCCTTCCTCTGGTACAGAGCTTACATCTGTGGGAAGGCCATGTTGTGGTTGTTTGTCCTTTGTTCTTGATGAGGACCATGATATCAGGAAGGTCATGCTGTGACTTGCAACTGAATTGGATTTAAGTGAGGGAGGGCTGTGTAGTCACCGGCCTCACTTTCTCATCTGGAGCCATCTGGGTCCAGTGCACTCTCAAGGGAAAGGAAAAGCCTGGGGAAGAGGATGAGCTTTTAGATATGTTGAGTTTGAGGTGTCTATAGGATATCTAGGAAGAGCTGTGTAGTGGGCAGCTGGGGATTCAGAAATGGTGCACAGGACAGAGAACTGGGCTCCCTACATAGATTTGGGAGTCTTCTGGGTAGAGATAGGGACTGAATCTCTAGAAGGACACTGATAACCAAGAGGGCCTAGGATGGAGTCTTGGTGAATACCCTTGACTAGGGAGCATAATACAAATTATGATCCTGAAGAGGTTGAGAAGGAACAGTAAGACCTGTAGAATCAGGAGAGAGCCCCGGAAGCCCAGGAAGGAGAAGTGGCCGATGGTACTGAAACCTTTAGAACTCACAAATAATGGGAACTGAGGAAGGGCCATTGGGTTTAACCACTGAGAGGTTCTTGACTGCCCTGGAAAAAAAATCTTTCAATTGAATCATGGGATTAGAATTCAGAATGCAAATATCTGAGAAGGGAGTGGATGGGGAGGGAATGGAGGTCACAAAATGGAACTTTTTCTAGGACTTTAGCTGGGAAAGAGAGATGGGATCTAGGATGATTGTTTAGGGCAGCAGTTCTCAACCTGTGGGTTGCAACCCCTTTGGGGGTCAAAAGACCCTTTTACAGGGGTCGCCTAAGAGCATCGGAAAACACATATTTCTGATGGTCTTAGGAAGCGAGACACTGCTCCTCTGGACATTGTCTCCAGGCGGGTCGGCCCACATGCAGATACACCCAGATACACCCACATACAAGTATTAAAGGGTCGCAGCATTAGGAGGTTTAAGGGGATGTCACTGGTTTAAGGGGATGTCACTGGTTTGAGGGGATGTCAGGGTCAAGCAAAAATTGTATAATATCAAGGAAATCCTGGTCCCACAGATTTAGAGGTGGGAGAGATTTCAAAGGCTCTCTGGTCCGACTCTCTCATTTTACAGATGAGGAAACCGAGGTCCAGGGAAAATAAATGACTTACCTGATATCACAAACATTATACATGTCAGAGGTAGGATTTGAACCCAGGTCCTCTGATCCTAAAGCCCAAGTGGTCATAGCCAGTAGGTGGCATAGCCAACCCCCACCATGAGGCCTTCTTAACCTAAACACAAGGTTCACTGGCCATATGCTGTAGTTGGCTTACAACTGCCATGGAGCCTCCTGTAGCCTTTGGGTCACCAGGACTTAACCTTCTTCTGGGGTCCTGGGCTCCTTTGATTTGCAGCCTAGGCAGCACAGAGAGAATGTTGCTGTCAACAAAGATGGGTTTTCTTAGCAGAGAAATTAATAGTCATAGAATGGATGGAAAGGTGACCTCGGCTGGGAGCTGGTCAAGGAAGGGTTCCTTGGGAATCATAATAATGACTAATTCTCATATGGCATTTTAAGGTTTGCAAAGCACTTTACATATGTTGACTCAATTGGCTCTCACAACCATCCTGGGCTATCATATCCATTTTATAGACAAGGAAACTGAGACTGGGGGAGATTTAAGTGACTTACCAGGGTCACATAGCTACTAATATTCTGAGGCAGAATTTGAACTCAGAACTTCCTGGTTACAAGTCCTGCCTTTTCTCTGCTGTACCACTGAGCGATGAAGGCCAATAAGCTGGGCCTTGGAGGTTAATGAGGCAATATGATTCAGGAGGCAACACAGCCTTGTGGTGGGCTCACTGGACAGGAGTCTGAAGTACTGTGGGGGCACATTGGGGACCTGCGGAGGGGCTGGTGTGAAATGCTTTAGAACATAAGATGTCAGTGGCATAAGGAAACTTAGAATGTAGAATAAAAAAGCCAGAAGGCATTTTAGACCATTTAAGTGAGTGAGTTTGGCTGCGGGGGGGGGGGGGGGGGGGGGGGGGGGGGGGGGGGGGGGGGGGGGGGCAGGGAAGGGTGCAGATTTTAGAACACAAGAGTGTAAGTAACAGAGTTGGGGAGAAATTTGCACTTGAAACATAGAGTGTCCTAGTTGGGAGGAACCTTAGAACATAGAACAGAGAATGTCAGAACTGGTTTAGACCTTTGAGATCAACCCCTTCCTTCTACAGATAAGGAAACTGAGTTCTATAGAGAGGAAATGACCTGCCCAAGGTCTCATAGCTGATCAGCTTTAGAGCTTTGACAGCACTACCTTGCTTTATAGCAGTGGAGGTAAGATGAGAACAGAAAGAAGAGAGAAGTAGGTATTTTAAAGTCTCTGACAGAGAGGCTTTCCAGGAAGGTTTGGAAAGATGGGGCAGACACTCTTGGAACTCATTTCTAGGACCAAGTCACCCAGGAGGAAGAGGTCCCTGCTCTAGGAGCGATGGCTAACATTGCAGGCTTGCTCAAGGTCCTGTTTCTCTAGCCACTGGCTGGAGAAGCTGAGACACATCCAGGCCAAACAGGGGCCCTGGTTTGCTTGTCTTGGATGCTAGGAAGGGGAGTGAAAGGTGTGAGCCAGCTGGTTGGGCGGTCTCGGAAGTTGTCTTTCACCCATATGACAACTCGGGAACCCAACTGGGAGCACCACTTGGAATGTAACGGGTAGAAGGTGCATACAACCCAAGGAATAGTTTCTTCACAATCGAAACCTGTCCAAAAAAGGGAATGAGCTGCCGGAAAGATAGTGAGCTCCCCGTGGCCAGAGGTATTCAGGCAAAAGCCTGATGGGTACTTGTCGGAGATGTTGTCATTGCACCTTATAGATCTGATTAGATGTCCTCTTTGTTTCTTTCCAGCTCTGATGTGAGGGTCTGGCCAAAAGATTTCTAGCCAGTCTTTGAGATGGTAAGTCCCAGACCCAGATTTAACTTTGGCCCAAGATGGTGTGAATTGACACTAATCTCTGGAGTGCGGATGGTGTGCCTGGGACTGTATTCACCTATATTGTGGGGAAGACAGGAAAAGGAGCCAACCTGAATCCCACCCTTGGGGAGCTCAGTCTTGGGGAGATAAGATTCACATATGGAAATGTTAGACTGTAGAACATAGACAGTCAGCATCGAAAGGGGCTGACACTGAATGCCAGAGCTCAGTGAGGTCTTAGAACATAGAACACAGAATGTCAGAGCTAGGAAAGGATCCCAGGGACCATCTAGTCCAATCTCTTAATTTTAGAGAGGAGAAAAATGATGCTCAGAAAGGTTTCACGAGCCCTGGAAACATTTCAGGAGAAGCTGGATGCTTTTTTGTTTGAGATGTTGCGGAGAGAGTTCTTGCTCAAATATATATTAGTCTACACATTCTCTGACATCCCCATCCACTGAATAGTCCATGATTCTATCGAAGGTGACCTACCCAAGGTCACTCAGCTAATTAGGTAGCGGATCCGAGTTGGTTTTATTTAGCCCATCGTTCATTCCGTTACACAGTGATGGCTGTCCCGATGACAAGTAGATTTGGGGGAAGATAAGAGAGACTCAGCCTGATTTCACTCTGCAAAGCATCTCATAGGCCGGGTCAGGCCAGGCCAGTCCCACCTCAGCCTGTCTCCTCTACATAGTGCTTTTCTCCTAAGGTTTTTAACAAATCAAGCAGTTAAGGGGTTATTCTGGCCTTCACCCCAGGGCTTAATTTGTCGATCATCTGAGTCACAGAACGAAATAAAAAAAACAGGGGGAAAAAGCCCATTGGCAGCCAGGCCCAGCGAATTGCCTGGAAGGGAGTCATTCGGGCGTCCACTTCTAAAAAGGATTTATTTTAAAGCACGTTGCTTGTTCAGGGCCCTTTTCATGGAAATGGACCGTTTGACTTTTCAGAGTTAATTTCTGGCCTTGTTCCAGACAGTTGGTGCACAGTGGCTCCTCAGTCCTCCCCGACAAGGCTAGCTGTGTTTGCTGGTGAGGGGAGTCAGGGCGCTGCCTGGAGTGAGGCCGCTGTTTGCGAAAGAGCCGGCGTTTGGGAGCATCGGGCTGTGGGGCAGGGGTCCAGGTGCTCCTCTTTCCAGACTCCAATCCCTGAATGTCCATGAGGACATTGATTCCAGAGGCCACGAGAGATGAGAGCAAAGACCTTTGAAATCCTGATCAGGTCAATGCCTGATCTCCTTTGGGCTAGGGGCAGGCTGGCCCTGCCTGTGGGTGGCATGAAGCACCCCTTCTTCCTGAGTGTCCCACGGGACCATTCACACGGTCTGATCTTCCACTGTTAGACTCTTCTCAGCTCTCAGCTTCTCAGCTCATTGACCTGATCAGGTCAATGCCTGATCTCCTTTGGGCTAGGGGCAGGCTGGCCCTACCTGTGGGTGGCATGAAGCACCCCTTCTTCCTGAGTATCCCATGGGATCATTCACACGGTCTGATCTTCCACTGTTAGACTCTTCTCAGCTCTCTGAACATTAAGTGAATCTGAAAATGTCCCTGGGAAAAAAAGAGATGTTTCAAACTCTCTCCCTACTATTACAGAGGAGAAACTGAGACTACAAAGTGATCTCTCCAAAGTAACACAGCTAAAAAGCAAGCAGGGAGATCCTAGGCTAGGGGGTTTCCAGGACAGTATGACCATTTTGGACACTATGGAGCTCTGTTAACCTAAGGAAGTAGTGACATCTCCATCACTGGAGATATTCAAGTGACAGTCACATGATTGCACAATTAAAGGAGTTACAGACAGGATTGCTGTCTGTATCCAGATTGGGTCAGATGATCTTCGAGACCCCTTCTTGCTCTAAGATTCTGGTACATTAGGTTTTGACAATGTAGCAACTGAACAAACATTTATTAAGTGCATACTGTGTAGAGAACATTCTGCTACATAGTAAGTGTCCTAGAAAGCCACTCACTCAGTCAAGGGCATTTATTAAGTATTCCTGTGTTACAGGCACTGTGCTATGAGCTGGGAATGCCATGCAAAGAAAGGCAAAAATATATTCCCTGTCCTCAAGGAGCCCACAGTCTAATGGGGAAGACAGACAACATTCACTATACAAGATATATACCAGAAGAAAGGCATTAGCAGTGAAGGTGTCTGGGAAAAGCTTCTTTCAGAAGGTAGAATTTGAGTTGAGTCTGGAAGGAAGCTAGGAGGAGGAGGTGAGAATAAAGGGTATTGCAAACATGAAGGCCAGTAAACGAAAATGTTTGTAGTTTAGAGATGGCATGTCCTATGCAGGAACAATGTCACTAGATCATAAAGTAATAAGAAGGGAGTAAAATGTAAAAAGGCTGGAAACAGAGGAAGAAGACAGGTTGTGATGGGCATTAAAAGCCAATCAGAGGGGCAGCTAGGTGTTGCAGTGGGTAGAACACAAGTCCTGGAGTTAGGAGGACCTGAGTTCAAATCTGCCCTCAGATACTTACTAGCAGTGTGACCCTTGAGAAACTCACTTAACCCCAATTACCTGCAAAAAAAAGCCAACGAGAGAATTTTATATTTGATCCTGAAGACAATGGAGAGCCATTGGTGTTTATTGAAGGGGTGAGAAGGGATTGACACGGCTGGATATTAGAAAAATTATTTCAGCGGCTGAATGGAGGATGGATTGGTGTGGAGAGACCAACCAGAAGGCTGTATGCAGTGGTCCAGGAGTGAGATAATGAATGCCTGCCTCAGGATGGTGAGAGTGTATGTGGAGATGAGGGACATATATGACATGTTGTAAAGGTAGAAATGACAAATCTTAGGCACAAGAATAAATATGTGGGGGAAGTGCAAGTGAGGAATTGAGACGACACTGAGGTTGTTTGTAAGCCTGGGTGACTAGGAGGATGGGAGGACCCTGGAAACTGGGGAGAGGGGAGAGCTTAGGAGGAAAGACAATGAGGATAGAGAGGCCTGAGAATCCCCTGCATAGAGATCATTGAATCCACGGGAGCTGGTGAAATCACAGAATGAAATAGTATAGAAGGGGAAGAGAAGAGGGCCCAGGACAGCATCATGGGGGACACCTATGGTTCTTGGAAGTGACCTAAGAAAGATCCAGTGAAGAAGACTGAGGAGTGGTCAGACAGTCCAGAGAATGTGGATAGAGCAGCGTCACAGAAACCTAGAGAGAAAGGGATGTGAAGGAGAAGAGGGTAGTCGATAGTGTCAAAGGCTTCAGAGGGTTGAAAAGGATGAAGATTGAGAAGAGGCCATTGGATATGACTATTAAAAGACCATCGGTGACTTTAGAGAGAGCAGTTTCAGAGCATTAGGCCTGGAGTCAGGAGGACCTGGCTTCAAATCTGGCCTGAGACATTTACTAGATGTATAACCTTGGGACAAGTCACATAATCCCTATTGCTTC
>CM053592.1:144309564-144349642 GCA_028646515.1 Pseudochirops corinnae
GAAGGAAGAAAGAAAGAAATAGAGTGAGTAATTTCAGTCCAATGATGAGGTCAGAAGCCAGGTTGCAGAGAGTTTAAAATCAAGTGATAGGAAAGGAAGTGGAGGCCCCTGTGGTAGATGCCTTTCTCAAGAAATATGGTTGAGAAGGGGAGAAATTATATGGGATGAAGGCTAGTAGGGATGATGGGATCAGGTGAGGGTTTTCTAAGGATGAAGGAGCCTAGGATGTGGTAGGAGTATAGTAGTCTACAAAAAGGACTTTGTAGGTAGCAGGGAAGCAGTCCAGGGAGAGACTGAAGATTAGTGAGAGAGTGAGGATGATAGAGGGAGCAGTCTCCCGGAAAAGGTGGGTTGGAAGAGGAACAAGGATATAGGAAGTGGAGGTAAGACACTGGTCCCTACCTCCATGGAGCTCACGGACTAGGAAAAGGATAGGATGCTCCCACAGAGGAGCATAATACATTGGAGAAGTATGATCAAATTCATTTCATTTCAACAAACATTTCTCTAGTACTTGCATGAGCAAGGCACTATGGTAGATGTGAGAAGATGAAGCCATCCCTGCCCTCAAGGAGCTTACATTCTGTTGGAGAAGATACAGAATGTATGAGGAGAAGTAAACACACAGTAATTCGAGAAAAGATCACACTACCTTTGAAGACCTAGGCAGACTTCCCAAAGGAGGCACCAGAGTTGAGCCTTGGAGAAGATGGATCTTGAATAGTGAAGAGGAGGAGAGCAGATTCTAGAAATATGCATTCCAGAGTACAAGGAACAGCTGGTGCTTGAGTTTGGCTTGAACATAGACTACACAAAGTGAGGGGGATAATGTATAATCAGACTGGAAAGGTAGATTGGAGCCTTAAATACCAGGGAAGGGAAATTTGTATTCTTCAAGAGACAATAGAGAAGGATTTCAGTAGGATGAAAACAGAAGGGGGGCATGCCATCCAGAAGACAAAATGAATGAATGAATGAATGAATGAAAAATCATTAATTAAGTGATCACCATGTGACAGGCACAGTGCTAAGTGCCGAGAAGACAAAAACAAGCTAAGGAAGAGAAAGGAAGAATTCAAAGAGATCTGGGGACTTAGGGACTCTTAATCACATAATTTAGTGGGATTGAAAGAAAATCAAACCTATCAGAGCCTTGAACTGATCAGAGAAGGGGACAGATGGTGAATGGTGAAGGCAGTTAGGAAAGTTTTGTGGTAAAGAAATCATGAATACATAGTATTTTAATAACAACTGACTTGGGGGGGGGATTTTTTTTTTTAATTTTACACTTAAATACAAAATGAGAAAAGAAAAAAACATTGCCATGTGCACAGCAGACCATAGGAGTGGATTCAATATATAACAATAAATTTCTGTTTCAAGAAAACCTGTATAATAAATACTTCACATCGTTTTCAAAGCCGCCCAGCTTTTCCTTGCTTCCTTGTTGGTTTTCTTTTGTTCTCTTCTGCGCACTTTTTACTCCCCCCCAACTCTAAAGAAGGCTATAATTAAGCGAGTATATGTATATAGGTATCTATAAACATAGACACATATACATATATACATAAGACTATATACTTTGCTTATTTCCTCCTATCATCTGTTTCTTTGAAGTTGGGTGGCTTCTTCCTTCATAAGTCCAAGTCTTTTCATGTTTTTCTAAATCATTCAGGTCATCATTTCCTACACCACAGCAATATACCTTTCTGAATTCAAACGGCATCTTTCTTCATAGGATTTTTGAGGTTAATTTGGGTATTTTTAATAATCCAAATGACTTGGTTGCTCAAAGTTGTTCTTAAAACAATACTGCTGTTACTGTATACGGTGTTCATTTGGTTCTGCAGTGACTGAAATTTGCATTCAGTGATTTCAGTCATGTCTGACTCTTTATAACCCCATTTGGGGTTTTCTTAGCAAAGATAGTTATATTTACGAGCATTCTCACGAAAAACTCAATAAGGTGCCTTATTATTCCCATTTTACAGAAGACAAAAGCAAGACACGGAGAAAGTAAGTGGGTTTGCCCAAGGATCTCACTGCTGCTAAATGCTCGAGGCAGAACTTCAACCCGGGTTTTCCTGATTCCAGGTCCAGCACTTTAACCACTAGGCAACACTGTCTCTCTTTTCTTCTTCATCGTCACAGTCCTTAGCAGGGACTGGCTGGTGCCAGAATCTAAAAGATCAGCAGTAATGGTTACTTCTTGAGGAGCCAAATGCAAGTGGAAGCAATGCCACCTCTCTCATCAGAGGTAGTGGTACAACTCCTCCCATAATGACTGAGAGCAAAAGGATCTGCAAACCATAATGGGAACCTAGAGGGATGTGTGTTGAGGAGGCAGGACCCAGTGGAAAAAGACTGATTTGGGAGCCAGAGGTCTTGGGTTCATAACCAACTTCTAACCACTTGCTACATGTGTGACTTTGGATAAATCTTAATTAATTAATTAATATTAAATTCTCTGAAACTCAGCTTCCTCATCCTATGTGTGATCTAACCCTGAAAGAAGCTGGGCTCCACACCATCCTGGCTCTTACGGTCTTGGGAGTGGAGTAAGTAAGGTACATAGGCAACAGGCAAAAAAAGCGTTATATGTAATTTGGGGAATGGAGTCATTAATGACTGGGGGGAGGGGCCAGCAGAGGGAGTGGTGTGTTGGAGTCGGCTCAAACCAATTAGAGCCGATTGTTAAATTTTCAGCGCAAGCATTTACACCTTGGAAATTGGCGAACACTACAAATCAGGTTTTGATTTATTGTTTTGTTTGTTGTCTAGGTTTAAGAAAGTGGTGGAGAAAATGCAGATTAAATTTAAGACTGGCTCCTGCTTACATTCCCCATACCACCCCCGACCCTAGGGAATTGTTAAACATTTACTGGTGCACCACTAGGTCAAGAAACTTCATGGAGAAGGTAGCATTGGAACTGGGCTTTAAAGGCCAGACAGGAATTTAGGTAGAGAAGAAGGTAGGTGCAGGTGCCCTTGATTCTCAGCTCACATTCTTCGACCTCCCAACTCTGTCGATTTCATCCAGATGATCAATGAGGTGGAGAGTTCCAAATACCCTGTGCCCACCCACCCCCACAAGCAAGCAGGCACGCACACACACCCTCAGGACCATCTTTCCTCAGTTAAGTCTGTTTGGACTGCTTATCCTCAGCTTTCTCGGGGCTCTCTGAAGATCTGAAGATGCCACATACGGTTAGGCAGTCTCTGAACAGGGTTTCCCCTGGGCCATCCATTGTAGGGAGGTTGGGGGAGGTGGATTGAGATCACGTCTGGACACTGAGTTGGGGGGGTGGAGGTTGAGGCTCCTGGATGCCCTGCCTTTAATTCCCATGCAGTGGCATCCCCGGCCACCCCCCGTTCAGTCATATTCATTGGGCAGGGGGAAGACAGCGGTAGGGTCACTGACTGGAGCATCCCAGGGAGCTGGAGTGGGGCCCCATACAGGATGAAGAGACAGACCCAGCAGAACAGGAGTTGGCAAAACCCACAGCAAAGTGGTGGAGCTGATTAGCTGGGCTTTGTTTGTTATTTTCCCTTTGTTCATTGGTCTGGCTTCATTCTCTGTCAGCTAAAACTCTGGGGAACTGGTCCTGGAGCCAGGGGTGGGGTTGGTCACTCTAAAGTGGTAAGCCCCTGAAGTAGGCAGTGGCTTTCAAGAGAGCGAGCTTTTGAATCCTTTTCTTCCAGGAAAAAACCTTCAACAAACCTTCTTTCCCTTTCCTCCTTCCTTTCTTTTTTTCTCCTTTCTCCTTTCTCCTCTTCCTTCCTTCCTTCCTTCCTTCCTTCCTTCCTTCCTTCCTCTCTTCCTCCCTCCCTTCCTTCCTCACTTTCTCCCTCTCCTCTTCCCTCTCTCCTTTCATCTCTTCCTTCCTTCCTTTCTCTCTCTTCCTCCCTCCCTGTCTTCCTTCCTTCCCTTCTTCTTTCCTTCCTTTCTGTGTTTACTAAACATTTATTTTGTTCCCAGCTCTTTGCAAGGATTCATGGGTAAAAGAGAAAGAATAAGACATAATATATGTCCCAGAAAACTCACATTCTAGTCCAAGAGACTAGCCATAGATTAACCCTTCAAAAGAGCCAGGCCTCACAGAATGTTGGAGCAGGAAGGCAATGCTCTAGAGTCCAGTGGTTCTCAACCTGCGGGTCATGATCCCTTGGCGGGGGGGGGGGGTGTTGAACGACCCTTTCACAGGGGTCGCCTAAGACCATTGGAAAACACATATTTCTGATGGTCTTAGGAGCCAAGACACCACTCCTCTACCTGTCTTCAGGCGGGTCCACCCAGATGCAGATACACCCACATACAAGTATTAAAGGGTAGAGGCATTAGGAAGGTTGAGAACCACTGCGACAAATCAAAACCAACTAACCCAACAAAACCCCTTGAGTGAGCTGTCCCTGGGAGGAGAAAGGTCTATGGATGGTGTGGCCCCAGGCAACAGTAGAGGCTGGGGCACATCTTAAGCCCAGTCCAAACTCATTGTCTGCTGATCATCATGGTTCCAGTTTTCTCTTCTCTATTACCAACCACCTGCCATAGCTGGAAAAAAGAAATCCCCTATGAGAAGAGGGCAGAGAAGAGAGCTGGGACAGACATCAGGGCAAGAGGGAGAGTGGATGATGGGAAATGCCTCAGGAGACCAGGCCCTTGGTCTGTAAAGGTTTTTGTCTAAAGAGTCTCCCACCTCTGGGCTTATGCACCTAGAGTGGAAGAGGCAATGTGTAAGAAATAAGAACATAGAGTATTTGAGCTAGAAAGGGGCCTTAGAGCATAGAATTTTCACTCTGGAGGGAGCCATAAAGATGAATCATTTTACAAATGCAGGAGGTGAGGAACTCTGGTACAGCTGGAGTCAGACCCCCCTGGACTCCTAAGTCAGCACTCTTTGCTCTCCAAAATGATGCCTGTCCCCTTCTCTTGGTGCCTCTCAGCTCTTTATGAGACCTTGCTGCCCCGCCCCCCCACACTCAGCCACACCCCACCATGATACAGGTTGACCCTCTCCAACCAGGCATCAGGAAACCAGATATTTCTCTGCCCATCCCCAATCCAGTCCCTTCTTATATCCTGCATTTCCAGAGGCTACAATTCCATTTTCCAAGCTGACAGATGACTATGAATTGAGAAGAAAGGTGCCTCAGACAACATCTAAAGGAATCCAAGGTGTAGTGCTCACTGTCACATTTTAGGAAGGATATTGATGAACTGGAGAGTATTCAGATGAGGGCAATTAGGGCAGGGAGGGGACTTGAGAACATGACAGATTAGCTACTTAAAATAATATAGCTAGCATTAATATAGCATTTTAAGGCTTGCAGAGCACTCTACAAATATTATTTTATTCATACAAGAATCTTTCTAGGAAGTAGATGGTATTATTATCTCCATTTCACAGATGAGGAAACTGAGCCAGGCAGAGGTTAAGTAACTTGCCCAGGGACACACAACTAGTAGGTATCTGAGGCTGGACTTGAACTCAGGCTATCCTTACTCCATGTCCAGAATGCTCTCCACTGCATCTGTATTAAAAGAGGTTGGGATATTTGGAGGGTTTAGCCTATCCAAAGGAGATTTAAGGGCACAAGATAGTTGGCTCCAGGCATTTCAAGGGCTACTTGAGAGAAAGGGATGAGACTTACTCTACTTGGCCCAGAATTAGGGCAGAACTAGGAAGAATGGGTTGAAGATATAGTACAGGATCATACAGTACAGGAGAAGGAATCTTAGCTCCGTAATTTACAAGCTATATGATTTCAGCTGAGTCAAGCCCTGTTTCTAAGCCTCAGTTTCCTCTGCTGGAAAATGCCCTCTAAGGCTTATATGCTCTCACATCACCGGTAATTTTTGGCTCAATATAAGGACAAGCTTCCAAACACAGAGCTGTCTCCCAATGAAATAGGCTTTTCAAAGGCTCATATTCCTGGGAAGGGTATCACAGTAACCTACAATCGACCACTAACAACTTAGAGGGGATTTGTTTATCAGGATAGTTAGCTGTCACTGATAAATTGTGTGATTTATGCTAGCATGTGCGACACAGCCCATGAAGGGTTGCAGAGTTCCCAGGGGGTAGAGATCACTGTGGGACAAAGTGCCCATGCTGAAAGAGATGGGTCAATTAAACTTGAAAAGATCCGAGAGGATTTTGAGATGGGGTGGAAGCAGAGGTTAATCCAGGCTGGGCAAAGGCACAGGAATAGGCATCTCATGTCTGAGGGAGAGGGAGGAGGTTGCTTTGACTAGTAGAGAGGACTATGTGGTGTTCTCTCTAGATAGGGCATAGTTTATGGTGGGCTCTTGCATGGCTCGTTAGAGGCATTCAGGGAATATAGCACATAGCACAATGGAAAGACAACGGGACTCCGAGTTCAAAAGATGTGGGTTCGAATCCCTGCCCGGGAACTTGATTGATACTGACACTGGCCAAATGATTTCTGAGCCTCATTTTCCTTCTCTGTAAAAATGGTACAGTTGGAAAACCCCATAAGGTAGCTACCTACTCTAAGATAGCTAGGTGGCACAGTGGGTAGAGCCCTGGGTGAGGAGGCAGGGAGACCTGAGTTCAGATTTTATCTCAGACACTTGCCAGCTGTGTGACCCTGGGCTAGTCACTTAACTTCCACCTGACTTGGTTTGCTGTTAGTGCTGATTTGTGTCTGCCTCTTCATGCTCCCATCTGGGGTTTTCTTGTTAACAATACTGGAATGGTTTACTATTTCCTTCTCCAGATCATTTTACAGATGAGGAAACTGAGGCAAACAGGGTTAAGTGACTTGCTCAGGGTCACACCACCAGTGAGTCTCTGAGGTCTGATTTGAACTTATGAAGAGGAGTCTTCTTGATTCCAAGCCCAACGTTCTATCCACTGAGACATCTAACTGCCCCTGACTCAGTTTATTCAACTGTAAAATGGAGAATGAGAACATCTATCTCCCAGACCTGTTGTGAGGATCAAATGAGATAATATTTTTAAAGTGATTGGGACATATTGGATGTTTAAGAAATACTTGTTCCTCTTCCCTTCCTGCTCAGACATCCTGTATTCCAAGGACAAGTTCCTGCTCCAAACTTATCTTCCTATGAGCCTCTTAACTTTATCATGGGGCAGTGGACGCTGAGGACACTGTTTGAAGGGACGCAGTACGAGAAAAATGTAAAAAGAAAAGAAAAAAGAATCTGACTCTCCCCGGTTGAAGTGGCTTGCGGTTTTCTCCTGCCCTGCCTGGGTGGCAGTGGGGGGCGGCGTGACCAGGTCTCTGTTCCCCAGGATCGATCCTCGGGACTCCAGCCGCCTCCCGCAGCTACATCCTCTGGGCGCACAGCGGCGAGCTGGGAAGGGCCCAGCTGAGGCTGCGGTGTCTTCCCCGCCCCCGCCGCTGCCGAGCCAGCTTTCAGATGCTTGGCATTCAGGGAAAAACTACACATTTCTCTCCAGTGCATTTCCCACTCACATGTCTTTTCAGGCAAACAGGAGCCATCTGGTTTTGATTCATTTACACTCTGAGCCCCCCCAGGATGGCTTTTCAAGAGTTATTTCATATCTGAGAAGCCGCCGCCGCCGGAGCCTTCCTGATCGGGGTTTTTCAATCTCTCTTTCTTTCTTGGTCTGAACAGTCATTTCGGGGCCAGGGGTAAACAGACTCACACACCGAGCCCTTCATGGCTAAGTGGAGTGCTGGACACCTTCAAATAAAGGCCTTAAAATAAGAGCACCTTGTCTCCACCGCTCCCCGCTCCCCCCTTCCCAGACCTACGTCCTCTCTCTCCTCTCTCTCTCTCTCTCTCTCTCTCTCTCTCTCTCTCTCTCTCTCTCTCTCTCTCTCTCTCTCCCCCCCCACACACCCTTCCCTATGGTACTGTGGGCAAATTGTGTAAGGCAGTGAACGTCAGAATTACGATGTCCCAACTAATTACTGCTCTTTAAGGCTTTGGAGGACAAACATAGCAGAAAATGCCCATTTGGAATCAGCGGACCTGGGGGAGAAATCTTAGCTCCGTAATTTACAAGCTATATGATTTCCGCCGAGTCACGCCCTATTTCTGAGCCTCAGTTTCCTCTGCTGGAAAATGCTCTATAGGGTCCTTTCCAGTTCCCAAACCCAGGGAACTCTCAGGGGTAGGGGACCTGTGCTCGAGGCCACATGTGACTCTCTAGGTCCTCAAGTGCTGTCCTTTGAATCCAAACTTCAGAGAACAAATTTGTCAAAGGGCCACACTTGAGGACCTAGAGAGCAACATGCAATCTCAAGGCCGAAGGTCTCTTCGTCTCAGCTGTCCCTTCAAGAATAGCTCAGCCAATTCTCGGATTTCTCGCTAGACTCTCTCGAGTCAGAGTTCCTGTAGGATATGGATTCTGCCTCCACTATACTGCCCTGAGGTCTTTTGGTTTCTCCTGGGTAAATGTTTAAATTATGAATCCCGTATGAGAGAGTGCTAGGCTTGAAGTCAAGAAGATTCCGGCTCAAATCCTGCCTCTGATACTACTTCTTTAAGCCTCTGCTGCTTCATCTGTAAAATAGGTCCATGTCCTAGTAACTTGACCTTTAGGAGGTCAATCTCTTTTCCTTTGACTCTTTTTTCCACTTTTTTTTTTTTATTCATCCAGGACAGCCTCTAAAATAAAATTTAGATATACCTAGTGCTTTAAGCTGCACCTGGGAGTCCTCAAATCCTACCCAGGCACTTAACATACAATATGGTTATAGGGTATGGGACAGCATTTGTTTCACTCCACAGACAGTACCCAAGAGGCTAAGGAGTCACAGGAACCCACAGGACTTAGGACAATGAGAATTTAACTTTTTGTTGTTATGAGTTTTTGCATTTTTTTTTACTCCTAGAGCAGTCAATTATCCTGACTGGGGATTGAGACCCACTTTAATTGGGACATAGACAACCTGGAATAGGTCTAAGGGAGAGTGACCAGGATGAGGAAGGAACCAGAACCTGTGCTATTAGAGAATTAGTGGGAGAAACAAGGGGTGTTTACTTTGGAGAAGAGAAGCCTCCAAGAGGGCAAAACTACTGACTTCAAGCATTTCAAGGGCTTTCCTGGGGAAGAGAAATGAGACGACTTCTTGGCCCCAGAAAGTAAAACATGGAGCAGCTGGGGGTGGGGAGGTCAAAGTAACAGAGATATCATTACAAAGAAGGACTTCTGAACAATTAGTGAGCTCCCCATCACTGGAGATGTCCAATCTCTCTCTCTCTCTCTCTCTCTCTCTCTCTCTCTCTCTCTCTCTCTCTCTCTCTCTCTCTCTCTCTTTCTCTCTCTCTCCTTCCCTCTGTTTCGGTTTATATCTGTCTCTGTGTCTCTCTGTGTCTCCCTCTCTCTCTCTCTCTCTCCCCGTCTCTCCCTCTTTCCGTTCTTGTATTTCCAGGATTCTAAAGGCTCTTTCCTTCCTCTGACCAGAGATACCATTTTGTACTCCTTTTATGCACTTGCTAAGTTCTATGTTGCTTTAGAGCCAGCCATTAGGGACTGTACCTTCGGTACCTTTGTTTTTCTAGCACTAAGCACAGGGCTTGGCACTTAGTAGACACTCAAAATATATCAGTGGATTATTATTTTTAAATTTGGGTATTTGGAAATTCCAAGATTCTATGGCAGAGAGGCATTGGTGCCCAGTGGAAAGAACACTGACCTTGGGATCAGGAGATCTTAGTATGAATCTCTGCTTGGAAAATGACTAGCCTTGTTAGGTTGTGCAAGTCACTTCATTTTTCTGGGCCTCAGTTTCCCCAATTGTAAGATGGGCATAATAATAATAAACTATCTACTATGTTGAGAGGAACTAGGCCTCCTTGAGTCTTATGGGTCTGACAAAATGGGAGCCATAGGTGGGATTCTAAGATTGGACCTCAGTTCCCTTCTTTTTTAAAGAATGAAAGAGGTGAACAAGATGGTCCCTTAGGTTCATCTCCTCTCTAGAGCACATGAACTCAAACTGTTTCGTGCAGCAGACAATCTCACTCTTGTTTTTATTTTCTCAACTCTGAAAAAGAAATGCCCTTTTTGCCCTCCCCCCACCTCAAGCTCGCCCGCGTCCCGGGCGTGTTCCTGCTGAGACATTTTCCTCTGTGCTGTTGATGGATTCAATTAACTTTGCTTTTCCAGCCTCACTGACTGCCTTCATTGCCCCCGCCCCCAGTAACCATCCCAGAATAAGTCCAGGCAGGGCACTTTGTGTTCCATCCTGGTCTGGCCTTTGCAACTGCTTGTCACCAGGTAGCGAGATACAGTAAAAGCCCAGCACATCAAAGGGTATAATCCATGCCCATGCAAAACAACTTTATTTTCCTTGGCCCTGAGACTGCCCCACTAGGACAAGCTGCCCTTACAGGAAGGGTAGGGCTTAGCTCTTCCCTGCCAGAGAGCCAGGGCTCCTAGAGCCATAGAACATAGAACAGAGAATTTAGAGCACAGAACATAAGATGTTCAATATGGGAAGGGCACTAGAACATGGAGAGTCAGGGTTAAAGGGAATCTTAGACTGTGGAACATTCAATGTCAAAACTGAACATAACCCTAGAACATAGGATATCAGTTCTGGAAGGGACCTTAGAACATAGAATGTCAGAGCATCAGGAGACCTTAAAATATAGAAAGTCAGAGCTGGAAGAGAGTTTAGAATGTAGAACATAAAAAGTCAGAGCTAGAAGGGTTCTTGGAACACAGACTATGATGCTTTTTCTGGAATGACCTAGATAGAAATCTTGTTTAGGCTTGGGTTAACCCCTTGAGAATCCCTACTCCTGAGGTCCTTTTTAACACTGAGAATCTGTGATTCTAGAACATTGGAGCCACAAAGGACCTCAGAACATAGAAGGTTTGTGCTGACAGCGGCTTTAGAACAGGGAATTAATCTTTTGTGAAATGGGAGTGGTTTGTAGCCACCATTCTGCCAAGATAAGGCAGCTAAGCATGGTGGAGGGTCAGCATCAAAGTCGGGAAGGCCTACATTCAGGTGACCCCACAGAGGCATAATGACTGTCGGAGCTTGAGAAAGTCACTTAACCTCTTAGCGCTCTAGGCAACTTTAAGACAAGAAGGCACTTACCTGTATTCATAGAGATCCTCCTTACCCAGGAGTTCCTTATACTAGTGAAATTAAGGTCCTCTCCCTCTCCTCATATGGAGGTACTGACATGTATCTGCCCGTCAAATGCTTGTGGAAAACTGTTTTAACATCAGTGGCTCTGAGCCTGCCATCTATGAACGAAGACTGTCAGATAGGAGAGACCACAGACCATAAAACATCTATGATCATTTGTCAAAGGTTTTTGTTGGGTTGGACTAACCTCCAATTCGATATTTTTGAAGCTCCTATTATGTTTGAAGGACTAGACTAGGTTCTAGAAGCTCAGCAGTCCCTTCAAATTTTGAGAATTGTTGATTCTAGGATCTCAGAGCTTCAAGGGACCATAGTACACAGAATGTCAATACTGGAAGGATCTTTAGACTGAGAAAGAATATTGCCTTTTGTGAGGTGTATGGCTCCCAGTGCCCATTGTATCAAGAAGGAAACTAAGCCCCAGGGAGATAAAATGATTTACCCAAGGTCATAGGGTAAGATTGTTGAGTCTCCTGCCCCCAAGTCTGATGAACTTTCTACTCCTTCTCTAGAGAAGGCTCTGATTACTAGGGCACAAGGAGAGAAGCTTTGAGGAAAGACAGAGAAGATGTAGTGAGATACCTCACATTTCCTCTTTTCTTCTCTTTTGCTACAATGAGTATCACAGAATTATAGACTTGGAGCTCAAAAGGACATCAGAATAATGATAAACATTTATGAAGTGCCTATTGTATGCCGGACACTGTGATAAGTGCTAGTGATATAAAGAGGCAAAAGACAGTGCCTACCCTCAGGGAGTTTCCAGTCTAATGGGAGAGAAAATAAGTAAAAATCTGTACAAACAGGCTATTTGTTGTTTGCACATATTAAGATAGGATAAAAAGCTATTTGCAGAATAAATAGGAAATAATTAAGAGAGAGAAGGCCCTAGAATGAAGAGGGCATTTGGTCCACTCTTACATTTTGCACATGTCTTGCTGAAGTGAAAAGGGCACTCAACGATCAGTCAGGACACTTGGGGTCAAGTCCCAACCCAAGTTTAAGAAAGTCACATTGTCTTTTGGGCCATGGTCTCTCCGTCTGTAAGATGGGGATAGTAATTTGAGGTGGGAACCTCAAATGATGGTCACTGACTTGCTGGGCTAAAAGGGCAGGGGGGTTTCTTATAAAATATTCTTTTCTTCTTTTTACATATTGAAGTGTTTGGGCTTGCTGATGAGAGTTAAATTCATGATAAAGAAGAAAATATTTTTGAAAATAGTTTTCATTGGACTTCTTGTCTTGCACTGCCCTCCCAGTTCAGGAATCTCTTCTACAATAGCCCTGACAGTCTGCCGACTTCAGTCTGAAGCCCTCCAGTGATGGGGAGCTCCCTACTCCTCTGAAGGCAGCAATTCCACTTTGGGACAGTTCTGATTATTGAGAAGTTCATGCCCCAGGTGAGCTGAGATCTTCCTGTGATAGTCAATGTGGTCCATTAGCTCTCAAATCTGGGGGCCTGGGCTGGAAAATGAAGGGGCTGGATTCTATGACCTCTAGGGTCCCTTTGGTTCTAGATCTCCAACTATAATTTCCAGTCCTCAGAGGAAATATGGGCTGACCCCCAGCTAAGTGTCCTTCCATTCTCCTTTGGGATCCCCAGAGTCTCCCTGACTCTGAATGTCCTAGATCACATCCACTGGGGAGGGAATACCCTCTCCTCCCCAGGCCACATTCTAGGCTATCCAAGAATCCATCCTTTTCCTCCCTCCTTAGCCTTTCTCCCATATCCTCAGAGCTCTGCCCTCCATTCCCTCTCCCTCAATCTAAATCTCTTTTCAGTTCCTTGACTGGAAACATTCTGATGAATAAATCTATCCACAGAGTGGGAAGGGTTCACTCAGAGAGGCACACACCTCTCAAATGAGAACAAGAAGACTGAAGGAGGAAGCAATGGCTGCCTTCAAGTATGTGAAGAGCTTATCTATGGAAGGGGTTAGACTTGTTCTGCTTGGCCCCAGAGGACAAGGCTCGGAGCAATGAAGGAGAGTGCTTTAGAGTAAATTATTTTAAATTACAAAAATGATCAACAAACACAAACATTCCAAAATACACAGAACAATTTAAAAAAGAGGACTGCTTGTGAAATGGTGTCTATAAATTTCTGTTACTCCAGTTTTTTTGTTTTAGTTATTGCACATTAAAATTTTAAAAGTAGTAATGAAATCTCCCTGTTGGCCTCCCCTTCAGAACTTACTTCTGGTTTTTTTCCTGTATATTTTTTGTTTTATTGATGTTTCTTTGTTTCCTCCCTCCTTCCCTTCCTCCCTCTTTCCTCTCTCCCCTCCCCTCTCCTTCCCTTCTCTCACTTAGAAAACCTCTCTTTGGAGTACAGGGTCCACCCAAATAAGTACAGGGTCCCTCCAAAATCTTAGTGCCATTTTAAGGTAAAAACACCCCATAGAGTCAAGCAAAATAAAATGACACATTGGTCACAACTGTCTGAAAACACATCTCTATTTTGCCCCTCTCCCTCCTTCTAGGAAACTCTACAAAAGGGCACAACTAACCAGAGAAATGATTTGTCCGTGGTCACCCAGACAGGCTATTTCAGAGATAGAAACAGAACCCAGGTTTTGTCTCCACGTCTCCTTTAATGGACAGCTTCCTAACAACGAGGGTGATCTGTCCTGCAATGGACCCCCCTGAGACAGAGCTCTCATCCCATCCCTTGAGGAGCTAAGAAGGACGCTCTACCCAGTCATCTCCTGAGGGCCCTTCCAGCTCTGAGATTTTAGGATTCTTATTTAACAATAACTAACATTCTTATCCTTCTCATATTTATTATAACTGACAATAGCAGCTTTTACTTCTATGCTACTTTGACAATTACAAATGATTTCCCCCACAATAATACTATGGGGAAAAACGTCATGCAAGAACCACTATCCCCATTTACACCGGAGGAAACGATCCTCAGAATGTGACTTCCCATGGTCATAGAGCTAGTAAATGTCAGGACCGGGACACAAACCCCGGTTGTCTGAGCATTGCTATTGAATTTCAAGAGCAAAAGTGGATCGAAAGTATATGCACATATATACATACACACACATGTACATACATTACATGCATATGTACATGTGTGTATGTGTATACAAGGCACCTGTGTAAACCTACATATATATGTGGGGGGAGACTTACTGATTCTTCCTTCAAGCCCCCAGTAAGATCTTTGGGATTGGGCACCACAGTCCACAGGCCCCTGCTGTCGGAGTAGCTGCCTGAGCTCTCAGCCTCAGAACTGACCTGGGTAAATATCACTGGGGTTGAGGCCCATCACAGAGAGCTTTCACCAGCGCCTCCTGTCCCAGTAACAAAGAGGCCTCACAGAGCGGGTTCGAGGCTCAATGCCCAGCTAATATTCCCTAATCCCAGAAGGCTTGGCAGATAAACACAGCCCCGCAGAGGTCTGTTGACTCAACAATTGGCATTAAAAAAAAAAAGAAGAAAAGAAAAGGAGGAGGAGGAATATTCCTCAGATCAGACTATTTGAAGCCTCTGTTTGTAGTCTGAAAAAAAAGCCATCTCAGGGAGCAGGGAGGGGTGGGTAGTACTCTTAGGAGACTTTTATCCTGCCTGTGATTTCACAAGGCAAAGCCTCAGCCCCCTGACGGCTTAATCTTTCCCAGGACGTGTGCCGGAACGAAGGAGGCCCGGGCTAACCTTTGGAGGGGAGCCTGGAGGGCAGGTTTACTGGGCCTTGTGGGAACAGCAGACATCAACCTAGCAGGGTACTGGAGAAAATAGCCTTTGTGAGATGAGGAGCATGGGGAAGTAGCAGAAAAGGATCCTGGCCTTGGAGTCAGCAGACTTGCTCTGACACATCAGACCTTGGTCAAATCATTTCACTGCCAAAGGCTATAGTTTTCTCCTCTTTCCAATGATAGGGTTGGACCGGATGGCTTCTGCAGTCTCTTCCAGCTTGAAATCTAGATCCTATGATCTGGACTCTCTGAACCTCATTTCTTCATGTAAAAATTGAGCTGATAATCTCTACAAGGTCTGTCCCAGTTTCTAAACTGCTTTAAGATTCACACAGTATTAAGGAATGTAAATGCTATAATTCCTATATTCCAGAGGGAGAAACTGAGGCTCTGAGATATTAGCTTATTTATTCAAGGTCACCCAGAGGTGATATTTGAACGGGGTCATTTCCAAATTTTACAGATGAGGAAACTGAATGAGGAAGGTGAAATGGCTCACCCGGAATCACATATGTGGGAAATGCTTAAAGGAGAGATTTGAATTCATGTCCCCCGGATTCCAGGCTCAGCAGTCTGGCCACTGCACCATCCAACTGCCTCTAGACAAAGAATATCGTAAAGCTTAAAATGCTGGATTAAGGTGACCCATTAATAGAAGATCAGATTTAATAGATTTTTAAAGGATCAATAAAAATAATTTCTTGATGTCTTCTACCAACCTTGTTTCATGGAAAAGCTAGTTACAATTTATCAATAGAGAAGGGGAATCCATCACAAAACTGCTTTCCCAACTCTGATTTGGGGGCAGCTGGGCAGTGGATAGATCACTGGATCTGGTGTCAGGAAGATTGCTCTTCCTGAGTTCAACTCTGGCCTCAGACACTTACTAACTGCATGACCCTGAGCAAGTCACTTAACCCTGTCTGCCTCAGTTTGGGTAATAAATGAGCTGGAGAAGGAAACAGCAAACCACTCCAGTATCTTTTCCAAGAAGACCTCAAGTGGGATCAAGAAGAGTCAAACCTGACTAAAACAATTGAATAACCACAGGCCCTGATTTGGAATCAAACATTTCAATATTTTAAGAAGTCATTCTTATACCCTCTCTGTGCCTGGGCCTGTGCTGTGGGAGAGAATTAGAAGGAGACATAGGTCCCAATCTCAGGCAACTCTTAGTCTGCTTGGGAAAAGGACACTAAAAGCCAGAACAGAGGAAAAAACAGAAAGGTAATGTATCATGGGAACAAAAACGAATCAATGGATTTCGAATCAGGGGTTCTTTGTTCAAATCTCATCTCTGTTCATTGCCATTTATGTGCATGTTGAACCTTAGGACTTTAGTCCTCTTTGAGACTTAGTTTCCAAATCTGTAAAATGGGCTTTCCAGCTTCCAATTCTGTGATCCTAGAATCAGCCCCTCAAGATGTTCCTGTTTATCTCTTCCCCTTTGATGCTGAACTTCTAAAAGGCCCTCTAAACTGATCAGAGCCATAACTAAGATGGGGCCATAAGGACTTTTCCTTAGGGTGCCAGTTTTGGGGAGAAGTGCCTTCTCCTCAACTTCCTCCTCAAAGCAATGAGGAGATGACTGTGTTCATGACCTCAAGGTCCTCTGCTACCATGAGCTTTTATGGCAAATAAGTGCCCTCATTTGGCTCCAACTCCAGTGTCCCCTTGATAAGGCAGCCACTCCTGGTCTACCTGGGGATGGGCTGCTCTCCTTCCTGGTGCCGCTGCATCCATGATTGGAATATCCTCCGTGATGAGTAATGGCCCCTGCTCCTCAGCTACTGCTGACTCTACCACACCATGTCCTCCCCTGGCCCAGGTGAATTTCTGTCTCTATTTCGCCAGCCACTCACTCCTCAAACCCCTGCAATCTGGCATCTGTCCCCAGTACTGCCTTCTGCAATATCACTGATGCCTCCTGGTCACCGGAGAAATAGTGTTTTCTTTGTTCTCATGCTCCTTGACTTTTCTGAGATGTTTGATACTTTGGGCTGCCCCCTCCTCATCTACCTACCGTCTGACCCCCTCTGTCCATTTCCCTTGCTGGCTCACCCTCATCCTCTTCCTCTTCTCTTTTCTTCTCTTCAACTTGGGTCTCCCCAAATGTTCTCCTCCGTCTCTTTGAAACCTGCCTCAAAATCCACCATCCTCAGGAAGTCTGCTCTGATCAAGCCCTCCTCATTCCAATGACCCTTTGAGTGAGCTCAGGCTGAAGGACAGTGTGTGACTGCTAGGCTTCGGAATTGGAAAGGGCCCTAGAAATCATCTGGCCCCAAAACTTCACTTTACACTGGTGGAACCTGAGGCCTAGAGAGGAAAATGACTCAGCCAAGGTTGGGGAAGGTGAATAAATAGCAGAATCAGGATTCGAACTGGAGTCTTCTCACTATGATCCCAGGGTTCTTCTGTTCTGGTGGATCTTTCTCAAATTGTTTCCTATTGGTGAGTCTTGTCTCCCACCCAGACTGTGAGCTTCCTAAGGGTAGAGTCTGGACATACTTCTCCTCTACCTCTTCCTCCCCTACCTCCTTCTTCCTTCTCCTCCTCTTCCTCTTACAGGGCTGGATGAGTTTATTTAATCAACAAGTGTTAACTGGATGAATGACTCTGTGGACCTCTTCCCCAACACCTGCCTTTCTGGGCCTAAAGGGACCTTTCTGCAGGGTCTGGTGGCCTCTATCATAGGGGATGTCTCTTGAGCCTGACGAAGTGTTGCTTGGAATGGCCTCTGGCCAAGGTGTTTGTGTGATGATATTTCCATTTGGCAGGCTTCTGCCCCAGCCACCTGTCAGAGAAGCAGAAGAGGGAGCTTCAGAGAAAAAAAGAGGAAGGGGAGAAGAGAGGAAGGGAGGGAGGAAGGAAGGAAAGAAAGAAAGAAAGAAAGAAAGAAAGAAAGAAAGAAAGAAAGAAAGAAAGAAAGTAGGTAGAGAGGAAAGGAAGTGAGAAGAAGGAAAGAAGAAAGAGAGATGAAAGGAGAGGGAAAGAAGGAAATCCATATCCATTTACCTGTTGGTCAAATTTGGGATCCCTGTGTTTTTGGTTTTATTCTTAATTGTTCTTAGTTACCCAAATATTTATATAATGTTCTGATATTAACCCAATAAACAGATGATAAAAGGAATAAAAAATTGTCAGAGTTGTAAAGAAGCTTAGAGATAGGAAAACTGAGGCTCAGAGGTAAGGTGACCTATCCAAGATAACAAAGCAATTCACAGCAAAGCTGGGACTCTATCCCAGTTCCTAGAGGAAACACAGAGATACCTGTTCATGATGAGAGTGTAACATCAGGATAGAAAAGAAGCAACAAGAGTCAGTTATTTTGGATAGAAGTAACTATACACTATCCCCCCCAACACCAATTTATCTCAAATTTGCCCCATCTGTATACTGTTGATACATAATGGTTTAGATGCTGTCCATCCTACTGGGCTGTGAGCGCCTGGAGAGGAGGTCTGTCATATCTGCCTTTCTTTGTATCCCCAGTGCTTGGCACATAGTAGGTTCTCTAGAAATATTTACTGACGATTACTTCTGAGCAGAGGAAGTGACTTGATTGTCCAAACACTTAACACTGTGATAGTATTTTGATGGGGAAATGAACAGGCAGGCAGACAAAGAGGCAGGTAGAATTAGGTAGCTCCACAGAGAAGCCTCTTTCCCTTATCTGGTAGCTGGTACGTAAGGAAATACTAAAGAGATCATTCTCTGGGGACCTGATGCTGAACCCAGTGGGAAAAGGGGATGAGGACTTTGTCCAGGTTAGAGCTTTCCCCCTTGAGGTAGTGTGTGTGTGTGTGTGTGTGTGTGTGTGTACATACAAAATGCAGTTCCACCCATAAAACACTTGATTTCTCCAAGTCTCTGGAGAGAAGTTTAATTTTTCCCCAGATCCCTCTAGGAGAAACAGCCTGGAGCCCCTGATCAGAGCTAAAAACATCCCCTTTTATAAGCAGCCCCTGGATGGATCTGCTTTTGTTCAATATCCTCATGTCTCATGGAATCTTTCCCGAACATTGGCAACATGGGCATTCATACAAAAGGATATATGCACGCAAAGAAACATACATACACACATAAACACATAATGCTGTAACCACACTCATATGATATATTTTCATATATATTTTCACACACATATGTATAGACACACAAACCATAGACATATGAATTCACTCCTATCCTTCTCTCCTCTGGCCCTTTCTTTCTTAATCCAAAAAGGAAAGACACGTTGTTTTTTAAATTGAGAAATAAAGGAAGCTATTCCGCTCCCCTGTGGTTATGCAGATCTCATGGGGTCTTTTTTTCAGTTATATCTTCACCAGGCAGTACTGGGGGTTAGGCTGCCAAGCCCTTCCAAGAGGAGAGGTTAAGCCTGAAAGAAGGGGCTCAACTCCCCTTCCTGAGTTAGAAGCCAACAGCTTTGTATCTCCTTTGCACCCCAGACCTTCCCCAGCCTACCGTGGCAGTGGGAGGGGGGGTGTCAAAGGCAAGACTCTCTTTAAATATCAGGCAGCTGTTTGGAGAGAACAGCTCTTCCCCTGAAGGGGAGGCAGAGGCCTGGGAATCACTGTGGCTTAATCCCTCCTTTGGCCAGAGATGAACCCGGATCTTCCCCTGTCCTGTCATTGCTTCCACTGACCTGGAAAGAGACATTGCTGCTCATGGCTCTGTGAGTTTTGTCTTTGCTGGGGAATGGACCAGGGCCTAATCCCCAGCAGAAAAGCCCACCAGGGCCCTAAGCTCAGGAAGTCTCTGGGTCTCTGTTAGAAAAAGACTCCTTGAAAGGGAGATGAATGGCAGTTGGGACAAAGCAGCTGGATGGAGCCCCAAGCTTGGGAGTCACAAGACATGGATTCGAGTCACGACTACGTCACTTACTAGTTGTGCCTCTGTGGATGGTTACTTAACCTCTCTGGGCCTCAGTTTCCTCATCTGTAAAAGGAAGGGCTTAGACTAAATGGATTCTGAGGACATTCACACATAAGTTCCACCGAACGCTGCATGTATTAAACTCAATCCAGTGAACATAGAGGAGGAGAGGGAACAGGCATTTATTACTTAGTGTTAGATAGTGTACTAAGCACTTTACACACATTATCTCATTTGATACAATCCAAGGAGGTAAGTACTATGATCATCTCCCTTTTACAGTTGGGGAAACTGAGGCAGACAGAGGTTAAAGTGACTTGCCCAGGGGCAGATAGCTAACAAATATGTGAGACTGGATTTGAATTGGGGTTTTTCTGATTCCAGGCCCAGCGAGCTGTCCATTGCATCACCTAACTGCCTCCACACACCGTCAAGTACGTACTCCGTACCAGAGCTGGGGAATGGTGCCGGGACAACTGGATAGAGAAAGCCCTCTAGGATTGTGGAAATCTTTATCTCCTTCTTGATGGGAAATTCAACTCAAAAAACATTTATTAAGTGCCTACTCTGTGCCAGGCACTGTGCTAAGCACTGGGAACTCAAAAAGAGGTAAAAGACAGTGCCTGCCCTCAAGGAGCTTGCAATCTAATGGGGAAAGCAGCATGCAAACAAATTCATGCAAAGCAAGCTTGTACAGGATGAACAGGAAAAAATGAACCAGGGGAGGCACTGGGGTTAAGAGGGGTGGGGAGGCTTCTCGTAGGAGGTGGGATTTTAGTTAGGACTTGGAGGGAGGTCAGTAGGCAGAGTGAAAGAGGGAGGGTATTCCAGGCATGAGGATAGCCAGGGAAGATGCCCAGAACTGAGCTTTGGGGCGTCCTGATCAGAAAGACGGCAGACCCCGAGGAGACAATGCCTGTGGTCATAGTCTGGTGATGGGAAGGGGTCATGGGCAACTAAGGGGATGAGCCAGAAGATCCCAGGATTTAGAGCTGTATAGCACTTTAGAGGTGATTTCCTCTAAACTAAACAGGAGAGTGGCTTGTCAAGGGTCACACAAATAATAATAATTAATAATCATAATGATAATAGAATCTCGAGTTTATCTCTCCTCAAAACAACCTGCAGCACAGATATCATCACCCTATTTTACAAGGTAGCAAACCGAGCTGTTGTGAAGTTAAACGATTTGCCCCTGGTCTCCCGGTAAGTATTGGAGGCTGGATTCAAACCCGGCTCTCACCACTTCTAGCCCGGCATTCATTTGACTGTTGACAGCAGCCTCTCTCCTTCCAGCTCAAACAATCTCCAGGATATATGTCTCCAATGCACAATAATACCTAAATACATAGGAAGAGGAAAGCCAGGTGCCACGTGAAGCCTAAGGGGAGAAGGTTGCAGTGAGGTCAGACGGAGGAAAGCTTTCTGGAAAAGGTCATCAATGAGTTGGGAGCTAGATCATAGGGTGACAGATTTTTGAGGCAGAAGTGATCTTGGCGAAATCACATCTAACATCTCATTTTACATAGTTGGGTGGTTTGCTAGTAACTGTCACGGGCAGGATTTAAACTCGTGTCTTCCTAATACTGGGTTCATTGCCCTATCTCCTACACATGTTACACCTCACAGCAATTCAACAAGTGAAAAGGGTACATAGAAAGATCTTCCCCAGCCCAAAGACAATCATGGGGGGAAAAAAAGAAAAGGAAGAGTGAGTTTCCTATTGCTGAATGAACATCTGGTCCCAGAAAGTTCCTGGAGCAGGTGGGACTTGGGAAAGGCTGGAGTTAATAATATCTGTAGCTCATAACCCACAATAAGGTTTCGAGGAAAGTGTGTTTAAAACCTTAAAGCACTGCAGGAATGCATATTACGATCCTTCGTGGCCCGGGTGGACCAATTCTCCCCTGAAAAACCTCATCTCCCCACCCTGATTTCCCAGCCTTAACCTAGCAAGAAGATGGTTAGGGACTTGGGAGCTATAGTTTTCAGGATGTTCAGAGTACTCTGAACTTGGGGTAGTTATCCCTGGGGGACCCCACCTGCAGGTTTAAGTTGGGGGCAGGAATTAACCCAAAGGGATGCTAATGAGAAAAATCCAGTCAACAGAGGAGAGAAACCTGATGGAAAACATTTAGATGAAGATCAGAAGAAGCAGAAACAGACTCATTATTGTCATTGGAGTATCTTATCAGTAGCTAGATGACTCAGCGGACAAGGGCTGGACCTGGTGTCAGGAAGACCTGAGTTTAAATCCAGCCTTGGACACTTCCTAGCTCTGCAAAAGTTATTTATACTTTGCCTGTCTCAGTTTCCTTGACTATATAATGAGGGTAATAGTAACACCTACTTCCAAGGGTTGTTGTTAGGATCAAATAAGATCATCCAGTGACTTTTGAGTCATGGTCAACTCCGTGACTCCATTTGGGATTTTCTTGGTGAAGATCCTAGAGTGGTTTGTCATTCACTTCTCCAGCTCATTTGACAGACGAGGAAACTGAGACAAACGGTGTTAAGTGACTTGCCCAGGATCACACAGCTAGAAAGTGTCTGAGGTCATTTCTGAACTCATGAAAATGAGTCTTCCTGACTCCACACATGGCGCTCTATCCACTGACCCACCAAGAGGCTCCTCAAATAAGATAATAATTGTAAAAAGTACTTAACACTGTGTAGGTGTTTAATAAATACTCACTACCTTCTTTCCTTTCCACTATATGCTGCTGATTAATCAGGAACTTCAGGAAGGGATATTTTAAAAAATGATTAAGCTTAATTTCAAATATAAATGCAACCAATTAAATTTGCCTACAACTATTTATATTTAAATGACTGAATTTCAATGCGTACCATGTCATCACTCCAAAATTTCTCTCATTCTCCCTTGTGTTTATTCCTATTTGCTTTTCCTATTAAATGTCCCTAGTCAGGATATGTGCGCTCTTCTAATTATTTTTTTCCAGTTGCATTATTTAATAAAATTTCTTCTCTGTTTCTTCATGTACTCCAGAGTCGTGCATTTTAATTGCATTACACTACCCACATTAAACTAATATACCCCAATCTATTTAACGCTTCTCCAATTGCTGTTGTTGTGGTTGATGATGCAATTACCAACAATGTTGCTATAAAAATCTTTGAAAAATTAATTTTCTTCTTTTCAGTAACACTTTCAGGGTATATGCCCAACAATTAATTTATTGATGAAGTCAGAGGGTTCAAGCACTGTTACAGCTTTGACTACATACTGCCAAATTGCTTTCCAAAGAGATTCTGCTATTTTGCAATTCTACCAACAATGTTTAGACTTCTTTCTCCAAAAACCCACCAGTATTGAATTTCATTGCTTTACAAACAATTTTTTATTATAAACTTAATAACCAGCAATGGACAAATGACAAAAGAAGCACCTTGAATGCAAAGTAGAGTCTTACATAAAACTCTCATCATTGGACGGCAGAGAAACAAACGCATGGAAAACAAGTAAACAAGAAATGCATTGTCCTGGTGCCCCCCCAGTGTGTGGCTTCATTTTCTCTTCTTTACGGATGGTCATAGGCAATATTTGGTCACTTGGGATGCTATTTGCTCTGCTCCCTTGGCATTATTTCATCTAAGTCTTTCTGTATTTTCTTGCATTTACATTGTTTTCGGGGTATATTATTCTATTACATTAACAAACTATAATTTAATCAATTATTCTCCAATAATTGGACTATAGATTATTTTCGGTTTTTGTGGTTGTTTGGTCATTTCAATCATTTCCAATTCTTTGTGACCCCACTTAGGGTTTTCTTGGCAAAGATCCGAGAGTGGTTTGCCATTTCCTTCTTCAGGTCATCTTACAAATGACCTCAGTTTCTACTGTAAAGATACAATACTTTCTACTTAACCCTTAAATAGGGTTAAGAGACTTGCCCAGGGTCACACAGCTAGTAAGTGTCTGAGACCAGATTTGAACTCAGGTCTTCCTGACTCCGGGGCTGGAGCTTTATCTACTGTGCTACCTAGCTGCCTTTCAGTTTTTACTATTAGAAATAAATGCAACTAATGAACCAAAAGCTTCCCCTCCCACACATACTTTTTAATGAGATTTTCAGGGTCATATCAATTTAGCAAGCATTTATTAATCATCTACTGTGTATAACACACTGGGCTAGGATCTGGGGTACAAAGACAAAAGGAAAAATAAAGCCGACATCCCACTGGGAGATAAAATATTTACATGGCTAAGTAAATACAGAACAATTTGAGGAAGGAAGGAACATTAACAAAATGTAGGACCAGGAAAGGCTTCTTCCAGAAGCAGGCTTTTGATCTGAGTCTAGAAAGAAGGCAGGGATTCTGAGAAACAAGGGTGAGGAGAAGGTGGGTTCCAAACATGAGGACAGCCCATGTAGAGGTGTAAATATTGAGTGACAACCAAGTACAAAAAGTGGCAAGTAGACCAGTTTGGGTAGACCATAGACTACATGAAGAGATAGAATATGAAATATTTGGTAGAATAGTTTGGAACCAGATAACACAGGGGATAAACTGCTGAGGAGTTTGTATTTTATTCTAGACTAGGTGATGCTAGAGCTATTGTAGTCGTAGAATCTACAAGACTTGGCATGGAATTGGATATGAAACAGGAGGGAGGGTGAAGCAATCAGAATGACACTGAGATTGAGAAGCTGGGTCATTGGAAGGCTGGTGGAACCCTCAATGGAAATAGGCAAGTTTGGGGAAGGGATGGGGTGGGGGGGGCAGTGGTGGCATGGGGCTGGGGATAGGAGAGGAAGAGTTCCATTTTGGACTTGTTGAATTTGAGATGTTTATGGAACATCTAGGCAGATATACCTTATAGGCAATTGGTGATGTGAGCAGTGGGAGCTCAGGAGAGAGATTTTTGTTGTTGTTGTTATTTGGCAGTCATGTCCAACTCTTCATGACACCATTTTGGGATTTTTCTTGGCAAGGACACAGGAGTGGTTTGCCATTTCCTTCTCCAACTCACTTTACAGATGAGGAAACTGAGGCAAACAGGGTAAAGTCACTTGCCCGGGTTCATAGCTAGTAAATGTCTGAGGCCAGATTTGAACTCATGAAGAGGAGTCTTCCTGATTCCAGGTCCAGTGCTCTATCTATTGCACCTCCTAACTGCATAGAAGTATCTGTATGGAAATGATAACTGAATCCATAGTAACTGATGAGATTATTGAGAAAGAGCAGAGAGAGAGAAGAGAGGAGAGGAAGGGAGTTGAGGATAGGAGGGGAGAGAAGAATAGGATATACATGATAAAGTATAGAGTAAATTTCTAGTAAAGAAATTATTGTGTCAAAAGATATGATTCTTATCATATCTTGTGACAGCTCTTGTGACTCCTACTGTATATTATTGGGTTGCTCTCCAAAATATTTTTGCACCATTTTATAGTCCCACAAACAATGCTTTAAATTTGTATTATTTTTTTTCCTTTTTTTTTTCTCTTCTAGTGGATATCTTGAGGTTGTCTTGATGTACATTAGGGAATTTGTGTATCTTTTCATATGATTATTAGTAACTTGTGAGTCACTGTAGAATAATGGATGAAGACCTTTCCTTGGAGTCAGGAAGACCCAGATTTAAGTCCTTTGAACATAAAATAATAGCTGTATAACCAAGAGTAAATCAGTTAATCTCTCAGAAACCCCTTTCCTCAACCGTCTAAGACTATGTTATAGACATATAGCCTGTTAGAATCAATCAGGGTAGTTTACAAACCCTTGGAATTTCTTAAAATGAACCATCTCCTTCCTCCTCCCCAAAAGGAAAAAATTCACTGCTTGTATTTTCTTCTTTCAAAATGATCTGTTCATGTCCTTTGACCATTTTTCCACTTGGAAATGTATATTATATATGTGTTAGTCTTGTAGATATATATCAGTTCTTTATAGATTCTTGGTGTCAGACTTTTATCTGAGATTTTATATATATATATATATATATATATATATATATATAAATACACAAACACACATATACATAATTTCCCCATTTTTTTCCTTTTAAATCTAGAGATAGTACTTTTGGATCCATGAAATCTTTTTTGTGTATAACTAATTCCACTGATTTTTGTTTCTAATAATGTTTTCCATTTGTTTGACCTATAAAAAGTTTCTTTTATTCCATAGTGGGGACAAATAAAATTATGCTGTTTACTTCTAGTTTTTAAAATTTTTATTTGATTTATTTGATTTTCGGACGCCTCTCAGTGTAACGTTGGTATTCTCTTTTCAGTGTGTCTATGTGTGTGGTTTCTTTTATTTGTGTCTGTTTATGACCGAGGTTTCTTTTTCTGCCTCTGTTACTTGGTACGTTACCTGGGTCAGCTTTACAATACTTTTCTACTGCCACATTTCACTTTGCTCATTTTTAATTTTGGTTGGTTTTTATTTTTCTGTGTCATTTCAGAAGCATCCTGGTGTAATGAGTGGAGTACTGAATTTAAGACTCAGAACGAAAGACCTGAGTTCAATTCCTGACTCTGATACATATTAGTTTTATGACCAAGGCAAATTGCTTTCACTCATCAGGGCCTCAGATGATTCTCCAAGACTCCAGAGAATACATTAAGGTAAGAATATAAATCCAAATTATAGACTGGGGATTTTCCATACAAATGAAATCATGGAATGAAAGTGACCTGTTTTCTCCTCTTTTGTGTTTTTGAATGGCAAATAAGGATCCTGGCTCCCTTCTTCCCTTCACCCTTCACTGGAAAACTTGAGTCCTTTACTTTTAAATATCATTTCCAGTCCAGAGGGTGTATGGGGTGCTACTCACATACATTTTAATTTCTATCTCTTTTGTTGTTAGTGACGTTGAGCATTTTTTCAAGTGATAACTAACAATCACTGTTTCCTCTCCTGGGAGCTCTGTTTACACCCTTTGACCACTTCTTCATTATGACCTGAGAGTCTATTTGTAATCTTTTTTTTTTTTTTGGCAGTTTCTTATATATTTTCAATGTCAAGTTTTCAATCCGCCAAGTTAGTCATAAATATTTTCCACAAACTTTTCTTTTAACTTTCTTTTTTGTGTAAAGAAGTGGTTTCTTTTTTACATTTTTTTGTCTCTAATCAGTTCTTCTGTTTCTTTAAGGGGTACAAAGTTATGCAGGGAGGGGAATTTTTCACTTTACCAATGGATTACTTGCTTTAAAAAAAGATTTACTGCAGAATTCTTTTGTTTTTATTTGCTCATTTACTTTTAATTTACAAGATTCAGTTCCACAATCACTTGAGTTTCAGATTTTCTCCCCTCCCTCCCTCCCCCCCATGGTGGCGTGCAATCGTGTATAGGATCCTGCAGAATTCTTTAAACAATTCATGCTCTTAGAACATTTGGAATATGGTTTAGTTACCAACAAATTCAATTCAGTTCAACAAACCTTTTAAAATTCACGTGTATGTGTGTGTGTGTGTGTGTGTGTGGAGAGAGAGAGAGAGAGAGAGAGAGAGGAAGGAGGAGGAGGAGAAGAGGAAGAGGAGGAAGAGGAAGAAGAGGAAGAAGAGGAAGAAGAAGAGGAGGAGGAGGAGGAGGAAGAAAGAAGAAGGAGGAGGAGGAAAGGGAGGGGGGAGTTGAAGGAAGGAGGAGGAGGAAGTGAAGAAAGAGGAAGAGGAGGAGGAAATAGTTCCCGTCCTCAAGGAACTTATCATTCTGCTTGAGATAGGGGAGTGGATACAATATATCCACAAATAAACAAGCACAGAGTGTGAACAGTCATTTCAAGATGCAAAGAGAGCTAATATCTGGGAAGACTGGGGAAGGCTTCCTATTAGGAGGTGGCATCCCAGCTGTGCTTTAGGGCACGGAGGTGAGGAAGGAGGGCGTTCCAGACATAAGGGCGCATGATACAAAGGCACGGAGGTGGGAAATGTAAGCTTGTATAAGAGGAATAGCTCATCGATTCATTTGACTGGAGGGGAAAGAGAATGGAGGGAGTAGGCAAAGTAACCGCTGAACTACGAAGCTCCTGAGAGAAGTTGCTGTGATTTGAGGGTCCCCAGGGGTCTTCTCAGGACTCCTGCCCTTGCTTCAGCTAGACAGCTCTGCTGGGACCCTGGGTCACCCTGTTTCCAGCTATTTATTTGCCCCTGATTTCTCTGGCTCATGGCTCTGTTTGTCTTCATTCCCTCAATTGACCTGGTTGAGCAGAGGTTGGGAGGCTGCTGAATCAGCCTTGGGAAGCCCCTTGTGAAAGTATGGAGGAGTCTTTCCCAACTGAGATAGCGAACAGGAGATAAGACAAGTAATGTCACTTCCCCCGCAGGCCAGCTCTCTCTCCCTTCTCCTCTGGAGCCAGCTGGCCTCTTTTCCTGCCTCATCCCACAAAAATCTAAACCACAGAAAAGCCTGGACATACTAGGATCAGAGCAGGAAGAGACCTTAGAGGTCTTTTGGTCCAACCTCTTCCTTCATGTGACAGATGGGAAACCGAGTCCCACAGAGGGAATGTGACTTGTCCAAGGTCACATGGCTAGGCAAATACTAGAAGTAGGATTTCAGATCTACCAGGTTCCAAGTACCATTCTTTGTCCATTGGAACAGACAAGACAGTAAACACATCACCTTCGAGGCCCAAATTCTAGTCTTGGCCTTGCCATTAACTTACCGTGTGACTTTGGCCAAGTAGCATCCTATCTCTGAGCCTATTTCCTCTTCTATAAAAGGGGAAAGGGTAGTAAGATATACTCAAGCTATGTCATAAACTCTTCATCTAAAGCAGTGGTTCTCAACCTTCCTAACGCCGCGACCCTTTAATAGTCATATGTGGGCATCTCTGCATGTGGGCAGACCTGCCTGGAGATGGATAGAGGAGGTTCCTAAGACCATCGGAAATATGTGTTTTCCAATGGTCTTAGGCGACCCCTGTGACCCCTGTGAAAGGGTCGTTCGACCCCAAAGGGGTCTCAACCCACAGGTTGAGAACCACTGATCTAAAAAATGCTTATTGACTATTAAGAAGTAGCATAAAGCAGGGGAAGGATCCTTGTCCTGAGGATCAGGATACTTGGCTATGCCATTGACTAGCTAGATGACCTTGGGCAAGTCACTTCCTTTTTCCAGATTCTAGTTTTCCTGCCTATTAAAGGAAGCATTTCCAACTAACAGGTCTTTAAGCTTGTCTTAACCCTGACATTCCATGATCATAGGGTCATGGATATAAGAGCTCAGAGGGACTGAGGTCATTCATCCAGCCCAGCATACCCTCATCTTTACAATCAGGGAAACTGAGGCTCAGAGAGGTGAATTCCCTTGCCCAAGGGCCTACAGGTAGTAAGGGTTAGAGGTGAGATTCAAACTTGGATCCTGGGGACTCCCAAGTTTAGTACTCTTTTCACTGTACCGAGCTTCTCCTAAAGCTCCCCCCATCCCAGTTCTGACATTCTAGGAAACCTCAGTTTCCAGCTCTCAACTTTTCTGAGTTGATGAGTGTGAATCAGCATTGTCAGAAGTCCTGTCCTTCAAATAAGGGGCTCACATTCACACTAACCCAACACAACATCAGAGGACCTTCTTAAGCCTCTTGCCTCCTGCCACCCTTGACTCTTCCATTGACTTGGGGACAACCTACAGATCTCAAAACAGGCCCAGACTGACTCTTGCAAACACATGAGGAAAGGAGAAATTGTCAGTCAATTTCCCCAGGAAAGATTTTTGGCCAGAATGCGGAGGAAGGGGGTCTTCCAGTATCTATCTCAACAGAGACCATGCACCTCTTAGGACTTTGTGTCGTGTCATCAAAGTGTCTCCTGCCTTGGTTTTATAGACCCAGTACAGGCTCATAAACAGCCTAGGGGGTAGCATGGAGTGGTCAGAGGATTTGGGTCCAAATCCTAACTCTGCCACTTACTACATGTATGACCTTGGGCTAGTCATTTAGCCTAATTGAACCTCAGTTTCCTCATCTGTAAAATGAAGGAATTGAATTGAATGTCCCCTGGGGTCCTTCCCAGCTTTTAATCTGTGATCCTATGCTCTGGGATAACTAGAGGACTTCATGCATACTCTCATATTTACACGCATTCCCATTCACATCTCCATGGAAGGAATCCCCTTCTACCTTTGGAGTTCCAAAGGAGGCCTGGATCTTAGTCCCTCACTGTGCCTTGTGCCAAATGAATGGGATGATGGTGCCTCATCTCTAAGGTCTTTGCCAGTGCCCCCATGCTTTGTGCTGTGATTTCTGAGTCCCCACTTGCTTCCCTTCTTGATGAGAAGGGGAAGGAACCAGTGGGATTCAACTCCTTTGTCTCTATTTGCCTCTTCTTCACCTTCCTTCATCTCTAGAGTTGTCTAGTCTCAGGTCTCAAAGGCCCAGAGAGCTCCAAGTCCCACCTGGGAGAGCAGCACTAGTTTCTAACCCTCTCTCACTCTGACCTACCCAAGGCTTTGCCAACCTTTGATAAATAACAGTCTCTCATTGGGGGTGAGCAAAGGAATTTGGAACCCTATTTACCTTGTAATTCATCATTCCTCCATGCTTTCTAGCATCCCCTGGGGGCCCTCACCTACTGATGAGCAGCTCAGAGAGGGTTTGTGGCCTGGGAGCTATAAAGGACCAAGGTCAGAGATTAATAAGTCTTCAGAACAGCCCTGGAAAGAGACCCAGAGTTGGGAGGGATAGAAGAAGAAGAAGGAGGAGGAGGAGGAGGAGGAGGAGGAGGTAGAGGGGGAGGAGGAAGAGGAGACCTTTTCATAAGAATTTTTTTTTAATTAATGATTATAAGATATGCTGAATTTCAGTCAGAGGTTAGTATAAATATGCAACTTTTTCCCCATCTGAGTTCACAGACCCCTTGAAATAAATCTGTCCACGGACCTTTTCTGTGGATTCCAGGTTATTAAGAACCCCTAATCTAGACTAATCCTTTCACTTGACTGAGGAGAAAATTAATGTCTTGAAAAGAGGAGGGATTTGCCTCACTTCTTCCAAGTGAGCAGAGGTGAGACTCAGTCTGACCTCCTGACTCCTGGCCCCTTACTCTGCCTATTGCACCCCGATCTGGTTCTCAGAATAACACAGCACCCCTCCCCTCCCCCTGTGATTGTCTTATTGCTGTCAAGGGTTTTACTCTTCTTCTAGGCATTCAGGCCTGAGTGCTAGGTGGTATAGGAGCTTTAAAAAAAAAAAAGCATTGCACCTGGATTTACAAAGACCTGAGTTCAAATCCTGCCTGAGATGCTATATACCTTGGACAAGTCACTTAGCCCCATCTGTGAAATGGAGATAATGTGCAGAGGACTTCACAAACCTTAAAGTGCTGTATCATATTAGCTAAATAAAATTATTACATGGTTATGTTATTACTATATATTATCATATTATATATAAAGGCCTTTCCAACTATGAACTTTTCAACTCTAAACCATGAGAAGTCTCCTAATTGGCTTCCATACCTCCAGTCTCACCTTTCTTACGCTACCATGACCACTGCAATTATGAGTTAACTAATTGGAGAATTAGGGTCTGACCATGGTCCATTATCTCCCTTCATTGCTTAAAATCCAAATTCTTAAGATGTTCAAGGCCATCCTACTGTTCCACATATTCCTCATCCTTCACACTTGGTCTCAGCCAGGCCAGTCTTCACGTTGCTCCCCCTGCCTAGAAAACCCTATCTTTCTTCTCTGTGAATCCTACCTAACTGAAGGGGATCACAGCAATAATGCATTCCAGTCCCATCATTTTCGAGATAAGGAAACTGAGGCTCAGAGAGGGCGTCTCGCCCAAGGTCACACAGCTAACAAGCAACAGACTAGAACACAAAGTGAGGTCTTCCACGATGAGTACTCTTTCTGCCATCCCCTGCTGCTCTTCTTCCCCTCCTCCCCCAGGAAGCCTTTCCTGGTCACTCAAACCCACACTCACCCTCTCTTCCTCGGAGGGAAAAGAGCATCAGATTATGGAGTGTCTAGACATGGGTTTCAATTCTGGTTTTGCTCCTTTCTAGTTATGTGACCATGACTAAATGTCTTCCCCTTCCAAGTTTTCCCCTCTTTAAGATAAAGAGGCTATACCAGATGACAAATAGGGTACCCTCATGCTCCCTTACTCGGTCCCAACCCCTTGTTCCTCACCCTACTCCTAGTGGGAACTGCTGCCATCACTTGTTCCTTTCCTGGTCTCCATCTTTCCTCATGTCTTCTCTCCCACCTCCTGACTTTTCCCTTCTCTTCCCTCCACCTGCTCTGGGTGTTAGGGATCGCTCGGGACCATTAGCCATGCCGAGGGCTGAGGACCAGACTCTAGGACTGAACCTGACCAGTAACCGATAGCACCATTTCTGAGCTTAAAGACCTGTGTCAATCCTTCACGTAGTTGCCCAGAATCAGCAGTGACGTGGGAGCCCACTGACCAGGATAAGATTCCTTGGGCCTTTCCTTCCTAATCTCAGGGGACCTCCTGCTTACCTGCCACCGATGAAATCTGCCCAGGTGCCAGAACTCCTAGTTATAGCTCTGGTGGTTTAGGCTGGAAGACATTCGGGTTAGGGTTGTTTTGGTGTTTTAGGTTTCAAATTAGCATTGAAGTTGGCATTATTGACAATAATAACAGCTAACATTTATATGGTGCTTTAGGGTTTGCAAAGCATTATACATACATTATTTTATTTGGTTTGATCTTTATAATAAGCCCAAGGGCTATGGAGGTGCTGTGATATCCCCATTTTTTGTTGTTTGTTGTTCAGTCTTTCAGTCATGTCCAATTCTTCATGACCCCATATCCCAATATTGGTCCAATGGATTTTGTTTGTTTGTTTTCTTTAAGCAAAGATACTGGAGTGGTTTGCCATTTCTTTCTCCAGTGGATTAATGCAGACACAAATTAAGTGACTTGCCCAGGGTCACATAGCTAGTAAGTGTCTGAGGCTGGATTTTAATATGGGTCTTCTGACTCCAGGCCTAGCGCTCTGTCCCCTGAGCCATCTACCTACCCTTATCTCCATTTGACAGATGAAGAAAAAGAAGTTAAGAGACTTGCCTGGTCACACAGCTACAAAGTGTCTGAGGCAGGATTTGAACACAGCTTTTCTTTGTCTCTAGGTCCAGACCAATATAGGCAATGTAGAGTACCATATTGCTGCCTCAAGACACTGGTTGCCCAACATAGAATCAGAGGTCATAACGTGTTCAAAGTAGGAGCACCCTTAAAACATAGAATGCTAGAACCAGAAGGACCGTAGAACATAGAATACAGACCATTCGAGCTAGAAGGAGTTTCAGGATTACTTTAGTCCAATCCCTTCATTTGAAAGATAGGAAAGCCTAGAAAAAGGAAGGCCTTGGCCAAAGCTTCAAAGGGTCAGGACCAGAGCTAGAGCCCAAATCTCCTGACCCCTTAGTAGTCTTATTTCCCTTTCCCCAGTCTGCTGTAAGCTTTTATTTTCAAAGTATTTCTGAGTTCATACCCTTCTTTCTTTCTGTCCTGCTCTCCCAGGGTCTGCCCTGGAACTGACAAGGGTTGTACAGTATTCCTTGAGCTGAGCAGTCAGCCCTCAGTCTCTTGAGTTTACTCACTGATGATGGGATAAGAGGAACATCTGCCCAGGTAGGACCAGGGCAGCTTTGAGCATCCCCCACCCTCAGCCGGCTGCCCAGACTGGTTATGGACTAGAGGAACAACAATCATAGCAATGTCATCCAATCCGCCGAAACCACCACAGATGAATAACAGGGCCAGGTTGGCTTGGGGAATTTCAGGCACCAGAAGGTGGTGAGATATTTTTGGCCTCTTTGGGGTGGGGTGTTGTTTGAGTTTCCAGAGGCCAGAGAGAGCCCCTGGAGGCCACAGTGAACCAGGCTTTCCAGACGCAGGTCTGTTTGCAAGGGCAGGTTCATTCAGGGAGGCACGTCATCCAAAGGGAACCCTCGTTGGCAGCTTGGCCACAGGGCAGTAAAGGCTGGGCCAGGGTGAGGGCACCAGCTGCGGCGAGGGGAGAGCCTAGTGCTCTTTCCACAACACTGCCTCCTGGCTGACTTCACAGAGGCATGGAGAGCCAGGCCTGGTGTGTCCTTGGTATTGGGGGAAGAAGAAGGTGGCAAAACAGCCAGCACTGGAGAGGTTTCCAGTTGATGAGTTAAGCTCCTTGCCAAACCAGCAAACATGACCTCAGGAGATGAGTCCAAATGTGGCCTGATCGAAGGGGCAGTGTGGGGTGGAGGAAAGAGTCTTAGATTTGGAGTCAGAAGACAGTGAGGACAATGCTCTAAGCCTGTTAGTTAAAGAGAAGGTGCCCACTTTCGTGAGTAGAAGGAGCTCCCTCATCTGGGAAATCCACAGTCAAGTACTTCTTTCTACTCTTATGTGTCAGGCATTGTGCTAAGTACTGAGGAAACAAGGAAAAAGCAAAATTCTCCCTCCCCCAAGGAGTTTACAATGAGTATATAAATAGATTCATATGGAATAGCTGGATGGTAGACTTACAGGGAAAGGCATGAGCAGCCAAGGGGCATCGGGAAAAATCTCTTGTAGAAGGTGGTGTTTGAACTGAGCCTCAAAAGAAGCCAGGAATATCCAAAGGGAGAGCTGAGTAGGAACAGCATTCCAGGCATCAGGGACAGCCAATGCAAAGACCTAGAGAGGGGAAATGGAGCTCATGTTTGAAAAATGCCGGGTATGACTGGACCATAAAGTTCATGGAAGGGACTAAGTGTAAGACTGGACAGCTAGAAAGTGACCACACCCTGAAGAGGTTTAAATGCCAATTCTTCTTGGAAGTACTTGGGAACCAGTGGAGGTCACTGGGTAGGGGAAGAGAGGAGACATGATCAGATCTGTTCTTAAGCATAAGGCTTAGAGACTCAAGTTTCCTCATCTGTAAAATGAGGGGGTTGGACTCAATGTCCTCTTGGGTCCCTTTCCATTCTAAATTTTTGATCCCCATGATCTTATTAGAAATAACATAGAAGATTCTATTACTGGGTTATACCCCCAAGGAGTTCAGTGATAAAAAGAGAGCCCCATATACACTAAAGTATTTATTACAACACTTTTTGTGATAACAAAGAACTAGAAACAAAGTCGATGCCCATTGATTGGGAAATGTTTAACAAACTGTGGTATGTTCACAGATAATGGAATCTTACTGTGCTGAAAGAAATGAAGACTATGATGAATACCAAAAAACAGGGGAAAATTTATATGAACTGATGAAGAGTGAAGCAAGCAGAGCCAAGAAGATAATATATGCAACACTGTATTGAGGTGAAGGGGAAAAAAAAACAATCATTGCTAGACAATCACAAGGGAATGTTGCAAAATTACAAAAAACAAGAGAAGCGCTATGCGAAGGACCTCCCCACCCCCACCCCAAGGCAACCTCTTTTCAGACATGGGAAGTCTGTGAGTGAGTTACATTGTGCCTATTTTCAGACTTTTTTCAATGTATTATTCAGTTAGACTGACTTTTTCCTCTTCTTTTTCTTTTAAGAAAATATGAGTTGTACTGTACAATTAACTGTGAATAATTTAGCTATTCTCAGCAATACAATGATTCAAGACAATTCTAAAGGACTTATGATGGGTAAGGATTTATAGTGAATAGCATCCACCTCCCGAGAAAGAATTGATGGAGTCTGAATGCAGATCAAAGCATACTTTTTAAAACTTTATTAATTTTTTGGGGGGGGATTCTGTTTTCTTTCACAGCATGACTAATATGGAAATATGTTTTGCATGGTTGAATGTGTATAATTTATATCAAATTGCTTACTGCCTCAAGGAAGGGGGAGGGGAGGGAGAGGGAGAGGGAGAATTTGAAACTCAAAATTTTTTAAAAACCAATGTTAAAAGTTGTCTTTGCATATAATTGGAAAAATAAAATAGAAAAATATTGAAATTTTTTGTCCTAACGGGATGGCTCTTTGGGAAGGGGAAAAGAACAGATATGAGGGAATATTTTTGGTAATAAAAAAGAGACATCAATAAAAATTTATTTAAGAAAGAAATGAAAATGATTCCCATTTCTAGAATACTTCACAGTTTAATTTGATCCACTGTATCACTTAGGGAAGTAAATGTTTGGAGCCAGAATTTGAGCCCAGGTCTGTTGATTCCAGGAGCCCAATTGCCTCTTGACTGCCATATATGTTACAGTCCAATCACTAGGTCTCCTGGCCTGTTCATGGTTAACTGGTCAGGCCACCTATGACAATCTGGGAGGCCCCGATAAAGGCTCTCAGCCTTCCTTACTGAGATTGTTGTGTTCAAGACAGTGAAGAGGAAGCCTTCCAGTGACCTAGTTGGAAAGAAGATGGAAATCGGAACTAATATCTTGGAGGGAGACCTCCCTAAACATCTGTGAGCTCTCTAAATATTAGCTTGGGATTAGGCAACATTTCATCGAGTCCCTGATATAAGAGGAGTTAACAAGAATAGCCCGGGTTCAGATGAGGGATATTTGCTATGAAATTAGGAAACTTTTAAGAAAAGTTGATTTTTCTGGACTGATTAACTCTGGATAATATAATCTGGATTGATTGATCAATCAATCAACAAGCATTTACTGGGTGCCAGAAACTGTACTAGAAGCTGGAGAGTCAAAGGAAAAGAAATACCCTCAGGGAGCTTACATTCTATCAGGAGAGACAAAAGGCATATTAAAAAGTATAAGCAAAATAAATTCAAGGTAATTGGGGAAGGGGGAGCATTAGGAGCTGAGGGGGGAGGGAGGGAAATCAGTCAGTCATCAAGCACTTATTAAATGCCTACTATGTGCCAGAAACTATGCTAAGGGATGTTGATGCAAAAAAAGGCGAAAGACAGTCCGTACCTTGGAAGAGTTCACAATTCATGACAAGAAAATAATTGTCCAGACAAATGACGGACAGGATAAATTGAAGACAATCAATGGAGGAAAGGCACTAGAATTAAGGGGAATTAGGAAAGGTCTCTTGTCAGGTGGGACTTTTATAGGCACTTGATGGAAGTCAAGAGACAGAAATCTAGGCATGGGGGCGATGGAGGGACAGTCAGTGAAAATGGGCAGAGTTGGCAGATGGTGTGTCCTATTCTGGGAACAGCAAGAAGGATTGCATCCTTGGTTCAAGGTACTTTAAATGTCCAACAGAAGAGTTTTTCCTTTCTTTCTGAGGTATTAGGGGAGCACTAGAATTTTTAGAGTAGGGCAGTAATATGCTTTAGAAAAAAAAAAAAACACTTTGGCGACAGTGTGGAGGATGGCTTAGATAGAGGGACCAATCGAGAGGGTGTTTCAATAGTCCAGCTGAGAGATGATGAGAGCCCCAACCAGAAGGATGGACCTGTGAGTAGAGACAAGGGGTTGGATGAGAGAGATGTTGTAGAGGGAAAAACAATAACAAAAAACAACAACCGAATGGGTAGATGAGGTGAAGGAACGTAGGGAGCCAAGGATAACGCTGAATGACAGGAAGGACAGTGGACAGAAACAGGAAAATTGGAAAAGGTGAGTATTGGGGGAAAGAGAAGGAATCTATTTTAGATATGTTGAGTGGCGCAGAGCAATTTTCAGTCAGGATTTGGTTTTAAATTCTGGTTCTGCTTCTTGCTCATCATGACCTTGGGCAATTTATTTCCCTTCTCTGCCTCAGTTTACTAATCTGTAAAATGAGAGTTGGACCAGATGATCTTTCAAGTCCCTTTAAGCTGGAAATCCTAGGATTCCAGCCCCCTAGTGGTGTCCCAAACAAATCCAGCCTCAGACAGCTACTAGCCATGTGACCCTGGGCAAGTCACTTAATCTTGTTTGTGTCAGTTACTCATTTGTAAAAATAAACTAGAGAAGGAAAAGGCAAACCACTCCAGTATCCTTGCCAAGAAAACCCCAAGAGGGGTCATGAAGAGCTGGACATGACTGGAAACAAGTGAACAATAACAACTTAAAGTATCAAAGAAGACCAGAGATCAGATCCTGCCTCACACAATAACTGTGTGACCTTGGTCAAGTCACTTAACCCCTGACAACCCTCAATTTCTTTCTTTGTAAAATGGGGATAATAATAAAACATGTAAAGTACTTTGTATATCTTACGACATTATATAAATGTTAGTTGTTACTCTTACCATTCTCATTCTCATCCTATATTTGATGGGGTCAGGTAGAAACACTTATCAGAACTGTATAACTTTTAGCAAGACACAGTAGGTATGGACTTTCTGGATCTCCATTTTCTCTTTAGCAAAATGTGGAAGTTGAACTGTATCTCTAAGGGATCTTCTAGTTTGAAATCTCATAATCCCGCAATCTGTCTGTGGGAGGATTTCAGGATATTATGCCAAAGTGTTTGAACATGAAACCCAAATGAGAAATTAACACACGTCAAAGGGAGCTCTAAGCTCCTCTGCCAGGAGGGCTGGACAAATTCCCAAGAGGAAACATATATCATTAAGAAGTAATAGAATTCCAGATGGCAAGGGGACAGAGAGATCTCCTCATCTATCCACATAAGCTCAGATCTTCAGGCTCCAGCTAATTGCATCTCAGAATGTTGAAAGAACTTTAAGATGTCATTGAAGAAGTCACAGAGGACTGCCAGGAGAAAGGAGATGGACAAATGCTGTCCTGATGCTCGAAGAGAAGAAATAGGTGGATATTGGAAACAGACTGGTGATATCCATAAGCCAAGACTTCTATAATGGAAAATTCTTTGGTGTCAGGCATTAGAGACAGCTAGGTGGTACAGCAGATAGACTCTCAGATCCAAGGTCAGGAAAACCTGAGTTCAAATCCAGCCTCGGACTTTCATTTGCTGAATGGTCCTGGACAAATCACTTTATCTCAGTTTTGTCATCAGTGAAGAAATGGGGATGATAACAGCACCTGCCTCCTAAGATTGTGAGGACAGAAGTAGAAAACATTTTTGAAGCACTTTGCAAAACATTAATGCTACTGATGATTATTGTTACATATCATGTAAGCTATCAGTGACCTTCGAGTTCACCTAAGTTAAGACTTTTGCTGTCCAGTAAGAAACTAAGGCCCAGAAACTTGCCTGAAGGCATACAGAGAGCTGGTAGCATAGCCAAGCCTAGAAACCTGTGCACTGGAATTCAGTTCTCTTGACATTCAGTCCAAGTTTTATCCACTATACCATATACTTTGTGAGAACTTGAAAAGGCAAGTGATCATCACTAGCAGGCAGCATAGGTTTATGCAGGTCACAGCAGACTATGGTTCTTTCCTTTTTGGACAAGGTTACTAGATGGATGAATGAAGGGAATGGTGTCAGTGGAACGTGGTTGGATTTTAGCAAAGCAATTGATGAAACCTCATGTGACACCCTTGTAGCAGAGGTTCTGGTCTGTTTGTTAGAAAATCTCTCTCATTACTTTATAGTCATACCTTGGGTCAGCATAGACAGACTCAACATCAGTGACCCCATCCACACTGGTCCCTTAAAATTTTTTTTTTTATTTTTTATGTTATGGAAATGCTTGTTTTATTTTTTTAAGTTCAGAATAAAATAAACAAATTTTTTTAAAAGGAAAAAATTCAACATGTAACATTTAAACAAAAAGATAAAAAATAAACTTTTAAATTTACACCAGACTGAATAATGACCACAAAATCAAATGATCCTGATCCTGAAGAAGAAATTAAAGGAGGGAAAAAAAATCAAAGAACTGGAAACTAAGGATGTGCCCAGCAATTGTGAAATGGCTAAATAGATCTTAGTATATAAATGCAATGGAATATTGTTATACAATAAGAAATTATAAAAAACAATTTCAGAGAATTCTGGGAAGCAAGAATTGTTTCAGTGAGGTGGACAGAACAAGATATACAGGGACTGCAACATTATAAAGAAAAAACAGTTTTGAAAGACTTAAGAACTCTAACAAAGGCAATGGCCAACCACATCTCTAGAAGACTTGATGAAGCACCTTCTCAAAGAGAAGTGACAGAATCAAGGTGAAGAAGGAAACACGCATTATTGAACACAGCCTCTCTGTGAATTTATTTTGTTTAACTAGACTTAGTTGTTACAAGGGCTTTTTTCCTTTGGGTTTTTTTTTTTAATTTACTTATTTATTTTTAGTTTTCAACATTCATTTCCACAAGATTTTGAGTAACAAATTTTTCTCCCCATCTTTCCCCTACCCCTTACCCCAAAATAGCAAGCCTACTGAATACCCCTTCCCCAATCTGTTCTCTGTTATATTCTCCCCACCCCCGCCTTAACTTTCTAGTTGAGCAAGATGGATTTCTATACCCCAGTGCCTGTATATCTTATTTCCCAGTTGCATGTAAAAAATAATTTTTTTAAACATTTGTTTTTAAAACTTTGAGTTTCATAGTTGTGTTCATAAAGGTACTGGGTATGTTTTGGCAGGTAGATTCCCAAAGAACATTTA
>CM053592.1:144350142-144375407 GCA_028646515.1 Pseudochirops corinnae
ACTACCACTACCACTACCACTACCACTACTACCACTACCACTACTATTACCACTACTACTACCACTACTACTACTACTATACTACCACTACTACCACTATCGTCACTACCACTACTACTACCACTACTATTACTACTACTACCACTACTACTGCTACCACTACTACTGCTACTACTACTATACTACCGCTACTACCACTGCCACTGCTACTACTACTACCACTGCTACTACTGCTACAACTACTATACTACCACTACCACCACTACCACTACTATCACTACTATTACTACTACTATCACTACTACCACTACCAGTACTACTACTACTACTACCACTACCACTACTACTACCACTACTATTGCTACTACTACTACTACTACTACACTACCACTACTACCACTGCCACTACTACTACCACTACCACTACTACTACTACCACTACTACCACCACTACCACTACTACTACTACCACCACTACCACTTCCACTACCACCACTACCACTACTACTACTACTACTACCACTACTACTACTACCACTACTACTGCTACTACTACTACTACCACTACTACCACCACTACCACTACTACTACCACCACTACCACTACTACTACCACCACTACCACTACTACTACTACTATTACTACTACTACTACTACTACTACCACTACTACTACTACCACCACTACCACCACCACTACTACTACTACTATTACTACTACTACTACTACTACTACTACTACTACTACTACTACTACTACTATTACTACTACTACTACTACTACTACTACTACTACATCTCTCTGGGTCTAGTCTCTTCATCATGGAGGTTGAATCTGATGACCTCTCGGGTCTCTTCTAGCTTTAAATGTATGATCCTTTGACTAGGATCCTATCATCCTGAATTTGGCTTGGGAACTAACCTCTTATAGTCTCAGCTTCTCTCCTCTGTAAAATGGGGGCATGGTATCTGCATTACCTTCATCAAAGCACTGTGGTGAGGTAATGTTTGCTTTGCAAACGTTATAGGTAAGTAGAAACCATCGTGATGCTAATGAAAGAGACCCAGGCCATATCCTGAGGAATTCAGTCTAACTAGAGGAAAGTCAGGACTTACCTGATCAAAGTAATCCCAGAACAGTCAGAATGGAGCATGTGGTAAAGAAATCAGAGCCTGACTAAATCTTCAAGTTCTGAGGGAGTGCAGAGGTTAAAGGACTATTCTTAGTGAGAAATGGGGTCAATCAGAAAGGACTTCCTGGAGGATATGATGGATTCTAGGTCTCACACTCATTGGTGGACCTAGATCCCAATGTCCCAATCTCCAGTCTCCAATTTGATTCCGTGTTTCACATTAATTAGATAACAGGTCTTTGCTTTGTTCCACTTCTGGTGCTGGGCACTGGGAGTTTTTTTGAAGGCATCAAATTATAGCAGAGAAAATCTAGGATTAGGAGTCAGGAGTCCAGGGGCTGCCCCTTACTAACTGTATAATCCTGGGAAAGCCCCTTCCCCTCTCTGGACCTTAGCTTTCTTCCCTCTTTGTAAAAATTATGAGTTTAGTCCTTAAGGTCCCTTTCATCTCTGAAGGCTACAGTTTTTGAGCTAGGTTTTGCCAGTTAGGTAAGAGCAAACAAGCTAGATAATTTCCAAAATATAGTAAGGCTTTTCACAGCTGAATGACCCCAAGAGTTATATTTTGGAAACTTCTCATTTATCTAACTCATTTCCCCCCATCTAAGTGAAAGCTGGGAACTTTAGCATTTGGTCCTTTTCCTGAAATAGCTACCAGCTCCCCCCTTACAAGCCCTCAGATTCACAACGTTCAAAAACATAAACAGTTTTATTTTCAAAACAATAGGTACCAAAAATAACTAACATTTGATCCCTTAGAGAATCAAGCACCTTCTTTCCCAGTGGAACCGTCCTCCTGTCCCAACATCTATACGATCTCCATGACTTACAGTACTGTCCTGGGTGGGTATCCAGGGAGGAAGAAGATAAGGTTTTCTTCTTTCTCTTCAATCTCTACTGTTGTGATAGGTCTATTCCTAGCAGCCACACATTGTCCTGCGTTGCTGCCCTCCACTCCTGAGAAATGCCATGGGCGTTCTTGTTAGGGTCACCGTCCTTCACTTCCGTCAGTTAATGTGAATCACTTCTAGGGTGGTGCTCTTCACCTGGGATGTGTGAATTTAACAATATATTGATAACTATAATTCACTACAGCTTCTTTTGTAATCCTATATATTTTTCTTGCTACATATAAAAACATGATTCTGAGAAGGGGTCCATGGACCTCACCAGGCTACCAAAGGAATTCATGACAATAGGGTTTAGTTCCCTCAAGTCCAATGGGATGATTAAATTAGTGTCTTCAGTAAAACTTGCAAATGTTCTCTTACCCTCAGAGGGCCAGAATATCTCTGAGCTATTGGAGACATTCTGATCTTTTTATGCCCATTTCCTGCAACCTCAACTCATATACAAAGGATCTCTTCAAGTGACCTTTTTCTCTCCTCTTCACTCCCCAACATTCCTTCACCCCCAAATTCCTAGTTTTAATTCTTTAACTACTGGAAAGGAGTATTGGTTGTGATATCTTCACTAAATGGTTATAGAATCACAGAATTTTGAGCTAAAAGGCACAATAGGCCACATAGAGCCAAAATGGACCTCAGAGGTCAAGTCCAACTCCTTTTTATAAATTGGTTAAATGAGGCCCGGAGCAGAGAAACAGCTTCCTCAAGATCATATAGTGAATTAATGAGTGAGACAGAAATAGGGCATAAGTTCGAGATTGTTTCTTGGTTTAATACTATCACAGGACTTTACAGTATTTATTTATGGTCAGTTTGATGAAGAGGATGAGTGTATGAAATATAAATAGGCATTTTTTAGAGTCAGCTCTAATTGGTCCAGGAGAGTTAAGTTTTCAATGGGAGCATTTACTGTATTTCACTGCATAATCATTGCACCCTGTGTTGTTGGGTTGTTGTTTTTTTTTAAATCCAAAAACTGGTTTATAATCTTTCATCATGTAATTGTCACATGGTATAATTCTGCTTGTCATGTCACTTAATAGATAAACAGAGTAGGGATATATTCACCAGAGGCATATGAATACACCTTTATCTCTTGTGCTTTGCGAGTCACTGAATTCTCAGTGCATGCACATTTTCAGTATGTTTAGGAAAGCCAGCTTGCGTGGTTTGTTTAGAGCGCTGCTGTACTAACAGCATTATCACTCAACCCAATGAAGAGCCACGGGTGTAAGGGAAGCAGTCAGACAGGAGAAGCTGCCATGAGTAAGTCACGTGATATGGCAAAACTTGCATCTTCTCAATTTTAACGTATATTCATGAGTATTCCACGTATCCTAATCTTGCACCAAAGACAGGTTAGGAATAAATGATTTTAAGTAATACTGGCACAATTTTAAAAGCTTTACATAATGGTTGCACCCCATTTTTTTTGCAAAAATATTAGCATAAAATCTGAGACAATCACTCAGTGAAATATGGTGTGTCTCGGAAATGAGCCAATGCTACAAATTAGTACTTGATCTGTTGTTTTTGTTGATTGTCTAAACTTAAGAAAATGATGGAGTAGCTGCTTATAATAGAGATGAAATTTGTAAGTGTGTCCTACAGTACATTTATTTTTACCCCTGAGAGCTGGGTTATTAAACAAGTACCAGCAAACCATGCAAGGATTGTTCTTCCCAATATACAGAAACAGAAACTGAGACTCAGAGAGAAGGCCCAAGGTCAAATATCTAATAATCAGAAGAGTCAAGATTTCAACTCTGGTCACAGTATAGTTGAAAGTCCCACAGACTGGGAGTCAGAAGATGTTGGCTTGGAAGCCAGCTTTGGTAAGTGGGTGAGCTTAAGCAATTCCCTTCTTTCCTCTGGGCCCCAGTTTATTGATACTATAATATGGAGAGAATTGTACCAGCTGGTCTCCAAGGCCCCTTCTAGCCCCAGAGCTTAGGACTCTATCCATAACTCTAATTTCAATGCAGAACGCCTTCCCCTTGGCATCAGCGATGCTTTTTTGGTGACTTCCTTTGTCTCTCCCGTCACTAGAGACCCAGCTCCTCTTACAAACTTTTATCAACCTCAGAAGACAGTCTCACACAGACCGAAGAAAGGCTGAGGAGAGGACAGAGGCATCGATCTGGATTCCCTGCCAGAGCTGGGGCTGGGCTTGGGGTTCCCTAATCGTATATCATTTCTCTTGTTGAATTGAGGGCTTTTTCTGTCAGCCTAAGGGCCGGAGGCTCTACCACAGCCAGGAAGAACCCAGAGCTCCATCAGGGAGTCTTTGTAGCTACTTTGCCTCTGTTTCCTGTCCTCTCCTTCCACTCCATTACCCCTATTCTCAGCCCTTTCTGCCTCTGCACATCCTTTTTCTCCTCTCCGGAGGCTTCTCCTCACCCCATGCCGAGAGGTCCAGGATACTCTCCTACCTCAATGAGCTGGTTGATTCAGTCTCCTTTCTTCCTGTATCAAGCCTGCCAAGCTCTCTGTTACTTCTGTATGCCTCAATATTCTCTCAAGGTAGGCTCTACCTGGCTGTACATGGGGGCTCTGTCTCTCAGAATGAATTTCCCAATTGTCAGAACTATGGAAGGCTGGAATGGGGCTGTCACCCTCTCACTCGTTCCCCATATCCAAAAAGTTGCTGAGTTTTGCTCAATTCTTCCTCTCTAATCTTTCTCTCAAATCCTGGCTCCAAATCTTGCGACCCTATGGTACCTCTCAGGGATGGAGAATGTCCTTTGAGCAGAAGTGGGAGTGAGTTTCCCCTCTTCAGGGGAATGGAGGGTCTTGGCCTGACTGGTACTTGCTGAGGAAGTAGAAGAACATACTAAAAAATTACCAAGTCCACCCCCTTGTCTCCAGTTAGAACAGAACCTCATTCACATCAAGGAGCCAAGTAAAATGGAGAACAAGTCAGGCCCCATATCAGCTGCCAAAAGAATCCGCTGGAACTTCCAGATAATTTTTGTGATCACTGTCCCATCATGGGAGTTTTCAGTCTTGGTACAGAGTCTCTTCATGTCTATGGACCATATGGTTCCTTAGCTCTTATCCTATTGTTCATGGCCCACCCAGAAATGTGGTATTAGCACAGAAATGTTAACTCTATCCCCACCCACACTTAGTCTTTCCTTCTCTGAGCCAAGAATCCCCAGTTTTATCAACAACTGAAAAAGTTTTTCTTTACCAAGTTTTGACTTCAGGCAAGTCGAATCTGCCCCTAATTTTCAGGGAAGATGTGGCTGGATCCCCCGAGGAGCAACCATACTTCTCAGGTCCTTCTTGTTTCTCCGCAAATCTCCTAGGGGTTCATTTCAGTTTCTTTAGTCCTAACAGAACCTTAAAATCATCAAACTCAAACCTAACAATCATCAAATCTTGGAATCAGAATCACTAACTCCTAGATTCTCAGAAAGATAAAATCACAGAATTAGATACTCATGAAAACTCACAAAGATAGAATCTTAGAATCATTGGGTTATAGAATCACAGAAAAAGAGAATCATAGCCTCATAGAAACTCAGAAATAAAGTCTTAGTAACAAAGATTCACGGAATCTCAGATAGATAGATAGAATCATAGATTTATAGCCTTTTAGAATCATAGATTTCTAGAAATCTCAGAAAGATAGAATCAGAGACTCATAGAATCTCAGATAGAATCATTGCTTTATAGAATCTCAGAGAGAATCATAGACTCATTGAATCTCAGAAAAAATTATAGACTCAAAATAAAATCTCAGAAAAATAGACTCTTAGAATCAGAGACTTTTAGAAAAATAGACTAGGAACTCTTAGAATCATAGAATAGCAGAATCAAAATAATAGAATCTTAAAATGTTAGAACTGAAAAAGACCTTAAAGATTATCTAATGCCCCCCCTTACTAAAACAGGACTTTTCCCTCTTTGTATTTCAATCCTTCAATGGAATCACATGTGAGCTCACTGATGTGGGTGAGTCTTCCATCAGCAGAGATCTCATCTTATCCACAGCTTCTCATCTTGTTCATTTCCTATCCAGGTTCTCCTATGAATTGTTCATAACCAATCTACCCTATGTGAGGCCCTTTCTATTTGTCACCAACAAATTAAGATTGGGAACAGATGTTGGGCAGCCTCCAGGAGAGGCCTGCTAATGGTATTCATGTTTGAAATTTGCCCAAAGTCAATTTTTCTGGTGAAGCAAAAAGTCATCTCCATTCAATAATTTTATTCAAAAAGAATTGATTAGGCAGGGAAACCCAATAGAAGATGTCTTAAAATAGTCTAGGTGAGAGGCAATGAGGGCCTGAACTGGGATGTTTGTGATGCAATTGAAGAGAAGCAGATAGATGTGAAAATTGTGGAGGAAAAATAGATGAGAAAGTACAACTCACCAAATATAGGAGGTAAAGGAGAGTATATTGAACCTGCATGACTTAGAAGGATCCTCCAGGTAGATCCACGGATAATCCATAGTCCAAATTCAACCCTAGATGCCTTTATAGCCATCTCTTCCCTGCTGGACCAACTTGTCCTTCTCTTGACCCATATCCTTGAGGGGAAATCCATCTGAAATGTTCACACTATGAGAAACCACATTGCTAGTAGGAGGAATTTTGTTCACCTTGGCAAAAGGAACATCTGAAATTTTAATACTTTGGATAATGAATTCTAGTGTTATTACCTATATTCTTTTTCAGTTTTGTTAGCCCTTGGAAGATTGTACCTGAGTCCTACTTATTATATAGTTAATATCTGGTGCTGTAGTATCTATAAAACTTACCCTCACACACTTGGGGCATGAGGTCCATAGAGCATGTTCTCCATGCATGAGAGTGAGTATGGAGAAAAATGAGAAGGCTGAGCTACCATCAATAGGGGCTGAATGCATATTTGGGCACATAATAGGTGTATGGACTACAGAAAAGCATCCACACTCCTCACCCTTTAGGACTCAGCCTGAGATAGGGGAAAGGTCTTCCATCCCATGATCAAGACAAATGTGGTCATTCATCATCTCATTGAATATTATAACTGAAAGGGACTGTAAAAATCCACTTATATATCTTTATACAAATACATAGATGTATAGATATACATATGTATGTTATATTAAAGTTATTCTCATATTGTCTCTCCCATTAGAATGTGAGCTACCTATGGGCAAAGACCATGTTCTTTTGCTTGTCTTTATTTTCTCATCAATAAACATAGTGCCTTCACACACACACACACACACACACACACACACACAGAGATAGAGACAGACAGACAGACAGAGACAGAGACAGACAGAGACAGAGACGGAGACGGAGAGGGAGAGGGAGAAAGGGAGAGAGAGAGAGAGAGAGAGAGAGAGAGAGAGAGAGAGAGAGAGAGAGAGAGAGAGAGAGAGAGAGAACTTAATAAATGCCTTTGGCTGTTGACTGACTGACTGACTGACTGAATCATCTGATTCAATCCCCTTATTTAAGAGATGAGTAAACCGAAAACTAGAAAAAGAAGATCTGAGTGAGAAAAAAATGTGACATAAGGGCACTGGCCTGGTAGACCTGGTTTCAAATCTTGTCTCTACCACTGATTTATCACCTCTTTAGATCCCAGGGTTTTTTTCTTTTTCTTTTAAGTCTCTTGAAAAATATTTTTATTATGTCTTGATCTATTTAATTATTTAATTTTTAAGCATTCATTTCTTTTTAAATTTTGAGTTCCAGATTCTCTGCCTGCCTCCCATACCACCCACTGAGAAATCAAACAATATATCAATTATACATGCAGAATCATGCAAAGTATATTTCCATATTAGCCACATCACAAAAAATGGGAAAAAAATAAAGTGAGAAAATCATACTTCAATTTTCATTCAGAGTTCATCAGTTTTCTCTCTGGTGGTAGATAGCATTTTTTTCATCATAAGACCTTTGGTATTTTCTTGGATCATTGTATTGATCAGAGTAGCCAAGTCTTTCACAATTGATCATCATTACAGTATTGCTTTACTGTACACAGTGATCTCTTGGTTCCTCTCATTTTACTTTGCATCAGTTCATATAGGTCTTGCCGTGTTTTTCTGAAACTACTACTTTTGTTATTTCTTACAGCACAATAGTATTATCACAATTATATGCCACAACTTGTTCAGCCATTTCCCTGTTGATAAGCATCCCTTCAATTTCCAATTATTTGCCACCACAAAAAGAGTTGCTAATAAATATTTTTGTACATATAGGTCCTTTTCCTTTTCCTTTAATCTCTTTGGGATAGTAGAACTAGTAGTGGTATTGCTGGATAAAAGGGTATGCATAGTTTTATAGCCATTTGGGCTTGTTCCAGATTGTTTTCATAATAATTGGATAAGTTCACTACTCCACGAATAGTTCATTAATGTACCAATTTTCCCTCATCTTTTCCAAGTATTATGGTTTCTGATTGATGTGAGGTGGTACTCCAGAGTTATTTTAATTTGCTTTCTCTAATAAACAGTGATTTAGAGCATTTTGTCATACAACTATAGATAGCTTTGATTTCTTCTTCTGAAAACTGCCTTACCATATCTTTTAACCATTTACCAATTAGGATGGATCTTATTTTTTATAAATTTGACTTAATTTCCTATATTTTTGAGAAATTATGCCTTTATCATTGCCTATGGTACCTTTTAGGAAAATGTAGTTTCTCTGATTATCTCTTTTAATTAGATCTATTTTTGTTTTTACTATGTCTGTTATCATGATTGCTATCTCTGACTTTTTTTCTTCAGCTAAAGTATAATAGATTATGCTCCAGGCCCTTATTATAACATTGCATGTGTCTTTTGGTTTTCAGAAGGTCTCTTGTATACAACATATTGTTAGATTCTGGTTTCTAGTCCATTGTGCTATCTGCTTCCATTTTATGGGTGAGCTCAACCCATTCACATTCACAGCTATGATTATTAACTATGTATTTCCCTCCACCACATTTTCTTTTGTTTATTCTTCTCTCTATGTTTTTATCCTGATGCTCCTCAAAAGTCTACTTTGCTTCTAATTACTGTCTCCTTTAATCCACCTTCTTTTTATCATCATCCCCCCTCAAAAATCTCTTAATCTCTTCCCCTCCTATTTCCCTATTGGGTAAGATAGATTTTTTTGTTCACGACTGAGTTTGTATATATATTCTTCCCTTTTTAACCCATTCCAATGAGAGTGAGCTTCAGGCATTGTCCACCCCCACACACACACACCCATTTTCCTCTCCACTATAAAAGCTCTTTCTTCTGTGCCTCTTTCACATGAGAAGATTCTCCCCATTCTACCTCTCTTTTCCCTTTTCTCCCAGTGCATCCCTCTTTCTCACCTCTACACTTTTTTGAAGATCATCTCAATGTAATTGTCATACCCATGCCCTATATCTACATAGACTCCTTCTAACTGCCCTAATGATGATTAAGTTCTTAGGCATTAAATGCATCATCTTCTCATATAGGAGTGTAAACAATTTACCTTTATTAAATCCCTTAAGATTACTCTTTCATTTTTACCTTTTTCTGATTCTCTTGAGTCTTTTATTTGAATGTCAGACTTTCTGTTCAGCTCTGGTCTTTTCATCAGCAATGCTTGGAAGTCCTTTATTTCATTAATTATCCATTTTCCCCCTGAAGGATTATACTCAGTTTGACAAGGTAAGTTATTCTTGGTTGTAATGCTAGTTCCCTTTGCCCTCCAGAATATCATATTCTAAGCCCTCTGCTCCTTTAACATAGAAACTACTAAATCTTGTGTGATCTTGACCATTGACTCTACAATATTTTAATTGTTTCTTTCTGACTGTTTGCAATATTTTTTTTTCTTATCCTGGGAACTCTGGAATCTGGCTACAATATTCCTGGGAATTTTCACTTGGGGATTGCTTTCAGAAGGTGATAGGATTGCTTCAATTTCCTTTTTAACCTCTGGATCTAAAATAATAGAACAGTTTTCCTTTCTTGAAATAAGATGATAAGGTTCCTTTTTTGATCATGACTTCCAGGTAGTCCAATAATTCTTAAATTATCTTTTCCTTATCTATTTTCCAGGTTAGTTGCTTTTCCAATGAGATATTTCACCTTTTCTTCCATTTTTTTCATTCTTTTGACTTTGTTTTATTGTTTCTTGAAGTCCCATGGAGTCATTAGCTTCCACTTGCCCAGTTCTCACTTTTAAGGAATTATTTACTTCAGTTAGAATTTGTGCCACTTTTTCTATTCATCCAATTCTGCTTTTTAAAGAGTTCTTTTCTTTATTCAATTTTTGTGCCTCTTTTACCATTAGGCAATTCTGTTTTTAAGGTGTAATTTTCTTCAATATTTTTGGTGCTTCTTTTACTGAGTTGTTAATTCTCTTTTCATAATTTTCTTGTGTCATTCTCATTTCTTTTCCCAGTTTTTCCTCTACCACCCTTATTTCAGTAACTCTTCAAGGAATTTTTGCTGACCTTGGAAACAATTAGCATTTTTCTTCAAGGTTTTGTTTGTAGATGTTTTCACAGTGCTATCTTCTAAGTTTATGTCTTGGTCTTTCCTGACATCATAGAAGCTTTTTGTAATCAAGTTCTTTTTGTTGTTGTTTACTCGTTTTTCCGGCTTATTTCTTAACGTTGATCAAGTACTCCAGGGATGAGGACAGTAGCTTTGATGCCTCCTTCACCCGTCACTAGGCTGCCCTTAGTGCACCCCAAAACTCAGTCTTTTTACCTACCTTGTCAAACACCTTAAGAGCTTTGTCACTTTCCACAAATTACTTCCAAGGAAGTTCCCTACTTCTTGTAGGATTAACAGATACCAGGTTATAGAATCATTGGAATTTGGAGCCAGCTCCCCTGCTGCCCCAATGGAAGTATTTAGGGGCTTAGGAATTTGCTTCCCTCAGAATTAGAATTTAAAGATACCTTAAGTTATAGACTGTCAGACCTAGAAGGGACCTGAGAGGATAGAATACAGACTATCACAGCTGGAAGGGAACTGAGAACACGGAATGTAGACTAGCATAGACGGAAGAGTCCTAAGAACACAGAATATAGAATGCCAGATCTAGAAAAGGCCTGAGGACACAGAATATAAAAGATCAGATTGGTAATGAACCTTAGAGGCCATCTAATTCACTGTCTCAATTTTACAAAGAAGAAAACTGAGCCCAGGACCATAGCAGTCTCTAGTTGTGTCTTTCCTCTGCCCTCCTCCCCCAGCTCCTCCCTGTTATGGTCTATTCCCCAGGCCCCTCCCCTTTGGTCCATCTATCTGCTCCAGGACACAAGTTCCCCAAGGGCATCATGAGCTTTAAAGCCAGAGCACTGACCTCCCTGGAAGAGTCCCCAAACACAGAGAGCAGTTTATAAAAATTGCACAAGTGGGTTTTTTCATGGACTCATTCCCGGCCTGCCCCCTCTTCCCCCTACCCCACAACCATCTGGTCTCTCCACTCGTTCTGGAGTCTGGCCATCAAAGTGCCTTTGTGCCCCAGCTCAAAAACTGTTTATTCTTCCCAGGCAAACAGCATCTCTCTGAGTATAGACCCAAGCTCTGAGAACCAGATGTCTTTGAAGGCTCTGTCAGAATCTGAGGCTGGCACTTAATATAGAGTGGGGTCATGATCAAGATTTCTCATGTACTGATAGAATGCCTTCTCAAAGGAGTCAGACACATGTCATGGATGTACTGATGCTGACCAAGGCTTCCGCTGTGGGCATGCCTCACAGAGGGGGAGCAAGAAGAGTGTGCTAACATTTCAAAAGAGGGGGAGGTCACTGCAACATTCATTCATTCATTCCTCCCTCCATCCATCTATTAGGCTGATCCCTATGCCTGGGATGTTTTTTCTCTCTTATAGGTCCTTATTACCATCTACGTCAACTTTCTCACAAATTTTACCACCTACAAATCACCCTTCCTAACACCATCAGAATAATATTCATTATGCATAAATCTTATCACCTCACCCCTCTGCTCAAAAATCCTCAGTGGCTCCCTACTGCTGATGGAATAAAGTTCAGTTTCAAACGTCTGGCTTTCAAGACCCTTCACATTTTGGTGCCACTCTATAATTTTTAATCTTTTCCCTCTTTGCATTTGACATATATTCTATAATCTTTGCTTGTGAAATATCTCTTAATTAAACTATAAGCTCCCTGAGAGCAGGGATTGGTTTTTTTTTCTAAATTTTGTACCACTTCCCCGTCCCTCACCAATGTTGAATCCAGTGCTCCATAAATGATTATATTATATTGTGTTCATGACTCCAGGAAGCTGTAGCATGCTCAGTGGCCACACCCCAGTAAAACTGTCTTGGCAGAAGGGTTAAACCAGGTTGAGGATAACTGACAGGTCTCAAACCCATCTGTGAAGACTTCCTCAGGCAGAATGGGTGGAAGAGAAGGATTTGTTCCAGCAGCCATGAAGGCGGCTGAAGCAGGAGTTGGGGAGTACATAGAGTTTGGTCAGACATCAAAGACACCAAGGTCATCACCTGCCATCTTGACTTTTGTCCTGCCACTGGACTTTGATGGGAGTGAAGATGATGACTTTGTGTGACTACACCTCTCTTAAATCCAATTCATGTGCAAGTCAAGCCATCACCCCATGATGTCGCTGGTCCTCTTGGACAAATGATGACTATAACCATTTATTAAACAACTTTTTTACAAGTGGCCCAGTGCTCTGTACTTGATGGAGTGGGACACTGCATGTGGGCTGATTAGATAGTGCTACAGGAGGTCAGAGTTGAGAGAACTTACACCAGGGGAACCAGAGAAGACTTCCTGGAGGAGGTGGCATCTGAGTTAGGCCTTAGAGGAGGTAGCAATTGTAGCATTATAGACTGAGCTGAAAGGGCTGTTAGAAATCATGTACTCCAATTGCCTCATTTTAGAAATGAAGAAACTGGGGCCTAGAAAGGTGTCTGATCCAAGGTAAGGTACAGCACCAGGGACAGCACTTGAATCTGGGTTTTCTGACTATGGATTCAGCACACCAAATAAGTGGATGGAAGGAGAGTCAGGTGTGATGAGGAGAACTTGGCATAAAACGCAGGAAAGGATGGCTCTGGTTGAAGAAATGATAGGCCGTGGGTATTACTCAGGGGAGGCTCTTGGCTTTGACTTGGGGTCACTCTGATATCTGACTGTTTGGGACTTCTGGGGTGTTTTTCAGTGTGCTGGATTTCTGTCATTTTTTTTTTATGAGAATAACACCTCTCTCCTCAACATTGCAACTTAGCCATAGCAGGATGCATTTAATTACGAATCCTGGGCCAGCTGGAACTGGAGGTGTAGGGGAGTGGGCCCTCTCCTGCCCAAGAGCGCTCCCACCCAATAGAGGTTCAAAACCTGTATGTGACCTCCTCCAAACTCTCCCCAGCAGCTTCCTAGAGAATTTTCAAAGCCATGTAGATTTTAATAAAAACTTAATCCACGTGTTTTTTATTCATTTCCACTTAAATTGTCCAAATATTATTTTAAAACACACCCAGAGCCACTCAAATAACCTCTTGCCACCTCATTCTTATCCTTTAAAAGCCAGAGAGTTTAAAAGACAGACAGATAGAAACCTGCCGAATCAGGACTATGGAGCTCAGCTGTTCATTTCAGTCTCAAATTCTGAGGAGGTTTGGTATGTGAGGTCCCCTCAGCATAAATATTATACTTTGAATCTGACTTTCCCTAGTCTTCAGAGAAAGTATTCACTCCCATGCTGGCTTGAGATATATCTGCAGTCACTCCAAGCTGCTTGACATTCTTAGGTTCACTGTATTTGAGTCTTCTCTTCTCTGCCCTAGACTGTGAACTCCCCAAGGGCAGGGCAGAAATCAGTTCATTTCTGTCTCCCTCAAATTGTGAACACTCTTGGGAAAGGCTTAGATCTGTACCACTTCTGTCTCCCCCAGATAGTGAGCTCCCTGAGGACGGGGCAGAAATTTGTGTCTTCCCCAGACTATGAACTCCCTGAAGACAGGGCCTAGGCCTATACTGTTTCTATTGCCCTTAGATTATAAACTCCCTGAGGGCAGGGCAGAAATCTGTTCTCTCTATCTCCTGGAGGCTGTCAATGTATTGCGACTGGGACTAGGCTTCCTCTTCCTCCGCCTACTCTATACTTTAAGCTGCTCAAGGACCCAACTGGTTCTGCTCTTTCCACTCTCTTTTCAACGGACCTGGGCCCAGGACTTGGTATAAAAGAAAACTCATTCAGAGCATGTGGTGGCCCTAACCCAGCTGGGAACACTGGGACCCCTTGTCACCCATGGCTCTGAGCCAGACACTCAGCCACTGTCTGAAGATTCTGGAGTCCCCAGTAGGGGACCACCACCTAGCTGCCCCTCTTTTGTTTTTATACCACCTTTATTTCTAAATAGATCTCTTCTCCCCACCTCTCCTAATCCAGAGAGTAATCCCTTGTAATAAAGATGAAAAGATAAATGGGGAAAAGTTCCGCAAGACCAAGCATTTCTATCATGACACTCCACCTTTCATCTCCTTGCCTAGAAGGCACCTCCTTCCTCACTTCTCAGAATTCTTGGGTCCCTTCATGACCCAGTCCAGGCTCTTCCTTCTCTCTAAGGTCTGTCCTGATCCACCATCTCCTAGGGTTTTACCATTCCAGAATTATTTTGTGGCCACACTGTGTGTGTGTGTGTGTGTGTGTGTGTGTGTGTGTGTGGACTGATGGATGAATGGATGGATATGGATGCATGGAAATGTGTATATATGTATGCATACATATACATATATATTTTATGTATATTTATACCTATATAATGGCATGTGAAGAGCATAGACGGTTTTGCTTTATTTTATAAGTTTTATTTTTAAAAATACAAACTGTAGTTTATATTCCCACTTTGCACCCTCCAAAGTCCTTTCCTCATTTTATCTACACTATCAACCAACAAACATTTATTAAAAGCCTGTTATGTGCAAAGCTTCCCCTTCCCTGTCTACAGCAGTCCCTTCATAAGTGCTGATTGATTTCATTGACAGGATAGGTAACAAAAGTCCTTTGCAAACCATAAAGGCCCATGGAAGTGTGAGTTATCATTACTGTTCTTGGAAACAGGCTAAATGGTCACAAGATTTAGGGTGGAGGGGGCCTTTAGTGATTATTTGATACTCGCTTCGAGGGGCAGTAAGGTGGGACAGTAGAGAGAGTGCTGGGCTTGGATTTAGGAAGGCCTGAGCTCAAATCCAGCCTCAGGCCAGCTATCTGACCCTGGGCTGTCTGCCTCAGTTTTCTTAACTGTGAAATGCAGAGAATAGTAGACCCTACCCCCCAGGGTTGTTGTGCGGATCAAGTAAAATCATATTTGTAAAGTATGGTGCTGGGCACATAGTAGTTAGCTATTATCATGATTACTGTTATATTATTGGGTTTGGGGGTGGTTTGAGGGGTTACAGATAAAGAAGTGGCAGGGGGGGCGATGACGTGGTGATCTACTTTAGAAAACAACGTGGAATAGTATTTTGGGCGGGAGCCGTGCCCAAATACTGACCAGCCCTCACTAATGAGCCATCTCGTTTGCTCCTTCCCAGCCATCCAGAGCCCCCCTTTGTGTCCAAGGACACCCAAGTCCTCTGAGGCTGCTGTTGCTGCTGCTGCTGAGGTCTCTCAGCAGACGGCACCCCCTCTAGGACTGCTCTTTCCAAAATCACACCAGTCAGTAGAGGAAAGGCCCCGTGAAAGGCAGCATTTAGCAGGCGAGGGCCTCCCCCCCGCCCCCAGACGGCTGCCTGGCCGCCCCTTGCCCTGTTACCTGTGGTTGGGTAATTTATAGCCCCAAAGACGCATCCTGGCGTGAGGCCTGGCCTGGCTTTATGACTAAAGGCATTGATGAAGCTGTCTCTGCTTTCAATCTCCCTGCCCAGGGCCTGCCTGCCAGGCCACACTCTCCCAGCTATGGGGGTCTCAGGCAAGATGCTCCCATCAGGAAAGGGGGGCGCGCCCTCAATCCTCAGCACAGAAGAATCTCCTTTATGTATATACTTACAGTCGCCTATTCATAACAGGGACGACGCCCCAGCAGCCCTGGCTGAAGCTTTACAGGCAAAATTCCTTATTAAGCCATTTGGAAACCCCATGTAACCCCCATGAAGGAGAAGGGAAAAAAAACTTTCATTGTGTCACTGTTCTTGCTACGTGCGTAATAGGCCGGCTCATAAACACCAGCAGTGGGAGGCCAACTCTTCCAAATTTGGGCCACTTCTCATGACACTGTTCCACGGCTTATTCCCAAGTATGTCGAGTCCCCCAACACCAGCTCGCTGACCCTGGAGGCCTCCAGTTACACGTGTACAAATGATCACAGAAGCTGGAAGAAGCTTTAGGAAATATCTAACAATCTAACCTCTCCCCCACTACTTTACAGGTGAGAAAACCGAGGCCCGAGGAAGTCATTGGCTCAAAGTCACACAGAGTAGCGTCAAGACTCAAACGAGGAGGTGTTGTATTGGGAGTCAGAGGACCTGGATTTGAATCCTGCTTCTTCACTTGTCATTAGCATAACCCCGAGTAAGACATTCTCCCTCTCAGGTGCCTCGTCTGTAAAGAGGTTGACCCAGTGATTTCAGTATGCCTTACACTGGAATCTGCGGGGTCTCCTAACTCCAAATCCAGTACTCTTTGCAACAAACCTGGCTACAATTCAATTCTGCTTGTGTCAAAAAAGGACTCTGGATTTCAGACTCTCATCCCTTTCCCACACAAATTACCCCACTTTTCCAAAGGGTTCATAGCAGAGAACTGGAAGGAATCATAAGGATCAGTTAGTCCAACTACAATCACCATCCCAGTCAGAGCCAGGAATTTAAGCGAAGGCCTCTGACTTGCAACCGAGCAGAAAGAATGTGGGATTTAGAGTCAAGAGACCTGTGTTCAAATTCTGACTGTGCTCCTTACTCTCTCTATGGACTTGAGCAAGTCCCATCTCCCTGGGCCCCAGTTTCCTCATCTGTAAAATGGAGTATTTGGATTAAGTGACCTCCCAGGTTCTTTCCAACCTGAGATCCTACAATCCAATAATTCTAACTCCTTTTGTTCAATTTAATATTTATTTTTCCTAAATACGTGTAAGAAAAATTTTAACATTTCAAATTTTAAGTTCCAAATTCTCTCCCTCCTTCTCCTTCCCTCCTCATTAAGAAGGCAAACAATTTGATATAGGTTGTATAGGTGTAGTCATCAAAAAAAAAAAACATTTCCATGTAAAACATTCTGTGAAAGAAAACACAGATAAAAAAAAAATCTAGTAATTCTGAATCCAGAGCCCATCCCACCACCTTCCAAGCAGCTCAGTGCAATGGCGAGAGTTCCGGCCTGAGAATCAAGATGTCTAGAGTCCATCCCCAGGCAGCTCTGACGTTGACTTGCTGTGTGACATCTCACTCCCCATCTCTGGGTATTCATTTTATTCTCTATAAAACTGAGATAGTAACATTTGAGAGGTAAGTGAGGTGAAGAGAAAAGAGCTGGATCCAGGGTCCAGAAATCTGGGTTTGAGTCCTGGCGCTGACCTGGTGTGTGACCTTGGACAAGTCATGTCCCTTCTCTAAATCCATAAAGAACTACATAAATAAGCTATCAACCTGTAGTCTACTGGGTCATGAGGGCAGGGGCAGACTTCAATACTTCTCATCTTAGGGAGTATTCTCTCCATTGGTGCACATCCCCACAGATCCCATCCCCAGGATCCTACATGGCTCTTATGTCTCTCCCTAAACCCCACACAGAGTCTCTCCCCCCAATTCCTAATGCCTTCCTCCTGTTCTTTGTCCATTTCCTGGCTCCCAGTGCACCATCCCATCTGCTAACCATCTCTCCCCATTTCAGATCCATTTCCCTTCCTCCAAAAGATCATAGGAGAATTAGCATGGCAAGGAAGGAGCTCCCACTTGAGGAGTTCTTGAAACTGAGGAAATCCCAGACCCTTCATTTATTCGTGTAGTCACATGAAGGCACAGAATATCAGACCTGGAAGGGAATTTAGAACATAGGATGCCAGAGCCAGGAAGGAGATGTGAGAGGTCATCTACATTTTACACAGAGAGGGGAAGGGACTTGACCTAATGTGACACAGCAAGTTGGTGGCCAAGTCAGAATGTGAGCCCAGGTCTATCTCCTGGCTTGCTCCAAAAACTAGCAGTCTTATGCCCCTAGGAACCCATCAATGTGGGCACTTTCTTCCACAACACAAAGCACAGAATCTATGAGTTGGAAGGGACCTCCCAGTCCATTTAGTACAACCCACATCTGAGCAAGAATGCCATCCTCAACTCACCCAAAAAGGGGTCATCCAGCCTTGGCAGACCTCCAGTGAGAGTGATACAATTCTTTTCCACAAGGTGACTATTCCAATAGGAACGTTTTCCTTGTATCAAAACTAAATCTGTCCCTTCGCAACATTGATCTAACTCTGTTCTCCAAGACAGAGTAAACAATCCCATCATTTCCACCAAAGTAACCAATTAGTTCTTGTTGGAGAAAATCAGATCCTGAACAGAAAACCCCATTGTTGAACTCTTTATCTTTTGAAATATGTTGTTATCATTGTCAAGTAAAAAGTTACTACCTGCTTTGCTTCGGGTAAAGAGAAAGCTTCATCAGATGTCCAGATAATTGAAGCCCCCTACTCCTTCTTGGAGGCAGTTAGGTGGTTCAGTGGAGAAAGTGCGGGACCTAGAATTGGGAAGACCTGAGTTCAAGTTCATATTCAGATACGAGGTGGTTGACTCTGGGTAAGTCCCTTAACCTCTCTAAGCTTCAATTTCCTCATCTGTAAAAATGGAAATAATAGCTACTTTGCAAGATTAGGTTCAAACGAGATAACAAATGTGAAGTGCTTCTCAAACTTTAGAACATCATATGAATGCTGGCTGTCCTCATCATGCCTGGGTACCAGGCTTTGTGATCTGTTTCCCAAATCTCTCATCTGGCTCCTCTTTCTGTCCAGGTAGTCTGTAGAATACTCTGAAGACAATATGACTTCTTTCCCTGCTTCCACTGACCTTCACACAGAAATGACTTCATCATGTTTTCCAGTCTCGCATGAATGTATCTTCTTAATATACAGTCCTACCTGCTCTACCATCCTCCCACCTTACCTAGCCTATTCCTTTTGAATTGTTATTGAGTTGTTTGAATTATATCCGACTCTCCATGACCCCATTTGGGAATTTCTTGGCAAAGATACTGGAGTGGTTTACCATTTCCTTCTCATTTTATAGATGAGGAACTGAGGCAAACAATTAAGTGAGTTGCCCAGGGTCACACAGCTAATAAGTGTCTGAGGCCAGATTTGAACTCACAAAGAGGAGTTTTCCTGATTCCAAGCCCAGTGCTCTATCTACTGTACCACCTAGCTGCCTGTTACTTTTGAATTAGATCTTTCTAGACCGAGAATCTCATGAATTCATGAAGAATACTCATGAAGTCAATTTTGCTTTCCTGAATTAAAATCTATTGATCACCTTGCCAGTTGTCCATTTTTTATTCATTTAAGTATAGACATCTGAGGCTATGGATTTTATTGCTGGTTCCTTTCTTGGTGTGGTAGGAACAATGTCCCAATTCTCATCCAAGTTGGGCTCATTTTCCTTTTAATAGGCATTGAGATCATTCTGGACACTTGGTTGACTCAGGAGATCAAGGAATCAGGCTGTTGGCATCACTTCCTGGTCACCTGAGAGCAAAGCAACCCTAAGAAGATGGAGGTGGGCTCAGATGCTTGGCTGTGGACCACAATACTGAAATTCAAGCGAGGGAGTTTTGCTCAGCTGAATCAATCCAGGGTGTCTTCGATGTCTATCCCTGCTGAATAGCCTTCTCTTGCTGTCACTAAATAAATCTCATTTTGTCAACTGTTAAATGCCTGAGAGTGTTTCTTTTTGTTCCAATATTGAACTAAACCAACAGTCAGTCCCACCTGTAACACTTGGATTTTGTCTCCTACGAATTTTTGAGCATTTCTACTGTTATTCATCTTCCCTCATTGTAGCTATTGAGAATGGTGGGTGGATACAGATGTGGTTTTCTCTATCATTCTCCCTTTTTTGGTATAAAGTCCTTCTAATTAAACTTAAAAGACTCTGGGTGAACACAACCTCACCAGGTCTTGTTAGAGATGCTTCATCCATGACCAGGAGCCTGTTGTTCCTGTATTTTAATCAGAGGTCTAAAAATCCTAATTCCATTCTTAGACACTATCCTCAACCAATTGTTCAATTACTAAATCTGCCCATCTCTTTTGAAGTCCTGGCATTCTATAAGCAACAGAAATGAAAATACCACCTGTGCCCCTAAAATCTTTATTTTCTTGCTCAGTTCTTCATAATATTTAACAGTGCTTTCTATAGTCCTTCCAGTAATATCATTTGTGCCTACGTGAATCGCCAGAAGTGAGTTGTCATCATTGGGTTTCACAAGTCTTGGGAGGGAGGGTCTCTGACACGTCTTGGCCACATGCCCTGGGAAGGCAGCAGATCTTGTTATTGTTGCTACCAGGTCGACAAATAGCTGCCCTGGTATCCCTTAGTAGGGGGCCATAAACAACCATTATTCAGTTCTTATTGACCCTTTTTAGATGATGTCTCAGCTGATGGAATCTGTGGAGTCATGTCCTCACTCCCCAGAAGACAAGCAGCTGTTTTTCCTTCAGAGGGTACAGCCTTCTCTTCTTCAGAAATAGTTTCACATCCTTTCATAAGCTCCAAGCACTGGATGGTCTTCATCCTCCTCTCTTCATTACAATCTTCCACTCTTCAGCCTCCCTGCATAGGTCAGAATTTCCCTTGGCCTCTTTAGATTCTTTTTCTTCTTTGTTTTTTATGATGAAGCCCTTCTTCCATTTTTTTTTAAAGGAACACTTCATTCTTCCTGATAGTCTGGAAAGTAGAAAAATATTCCTTCATCTTCTCTCCTAGAAGGAAGTCCAGCCTGCACTTTGAGCAGAGACACATTGCATATTCTATGCAATTCGTTACAAATTCTCCCTGCCCTCTATACTTGATGGAAGTGAGATCCTCAATTTGTTTTTCCTCCTAATAGCTCCCCGGAAGAACTCAAGCTGTGCAATTTGTGGCCACATCCTCCCATGAGGCTTCCATAGGGAACTTGCCCACCATGCTGGCAAACTTTCTCTAGAATTTTTAAAACATCCCTTGGAGACTAGAGTAGGATTTGGGGTAGCTATTATTATCTTTTACTTTTACTACATTGCTGGTCCATTTCTTCTTCTAATCATACATTTCCTTGATGATCAGCCTTATGCTACCTCCTTGCTTAGGGTCAGCATTGGAAATACATTGTGGTCTAGTCATGTCTACTGTGTGTTTCTCCATTATCTTTAAGACCACTCACAGCTTGGATTCTTTGGAATGCATGTGTTCACCAACCTAGAAGAGTGTTTCACACATGTTAAACACCTCATAGTATTTGCTGCCTTGAATCTGAGCTTCAGAACAAGCCCTGTCAGGTAGAGTGATAAAGGAGTAATAAAGTATGCATATTAGGAGACTGAGATGCACAGAGCTTAAGTGATGTACCCAGGTTTAAGAATTTGTAATTTGAGAATGTAAGTAGATCTGGGACAACAACTCGGCTGTCCTGTTTCCTCTTATCCAGAGTATTTTTCATTGCATCACACTTTCTCCCTTTCCTAACAAGAGAGACCCTCCCTCCTCTGAAAAGCTTTTATTCTCTGTATCACTCACTGAGAAACGAATTCAGTTCAATCCTGTGATATTCATGTTCTTATTATTATCTCTAGGAGAAAATATAATGTGCAATCAACACTGCTCCAACTTAAGCTCTTAAACAAAGTAACACCATCCAAAATGTGGAAATAGATAAAGGAATATATATTGACACATATTGGCTATCACCATTTCCTAAGGAAGTTTAAACCTGTTTAACATGTTGCTACAAGGGCAAAAGAGCCTAGAAATTGCCTCGATTGGCAGACTTGATTTTGTTGCCAAGAGAAGAAACATAATAGTCAAGGGCAACACCAATTTAGAATATAAAATAATTTATACATCTTATAGAGGAGAATATTGGCAGACTATTAGCAATATTCCCTCATTAAATAAGAAGCAGTGACAGTGAGTATTGGTTTGTAAAAACCTTAGCATGAGACCCAGTTAAGTTACATTGTCCCCAAAGTATTTAAGGATGAAACTGAAAAGAAGGCCAGACCCAAAAAATGGAAATGATCGTCCAAAGATGTCTATAATAGACTACTTTCAGCATCACTGATGATGGCACCATATTCAGACTCTAATATTATAGTGACTGATAGAGGAAATGTACCTATAAAATAGAGATAATAATAATAAGCCTATATCCCAGGTTTATTGTAAGAATATGATGAGCTAATTTGTACACACACAACTTTGCAAACTTTCGAGTGCCATAAAAATGCTGGCTAGCTAGTAGTAGTATTAGTATCATAAAATCATAGATTTAGAGTTGGAAGGGACCTTGGAGGCCCTTACACCCATCCCCTTAATTTTTCCAGACTAGGAAACTGAGGCTGAGAAAGGTTAAGTGATTTGGCCAGGGTCACAGAGCTTGTAGGTATCTGAGGGAAGATTTGAACTCAAGTCTCCTAAGTCCAACACTCTATCCACCGACCTTCCTACATAGGGAAGTAGACGCAGAGCTAATCTTAACATCTTAGAAAGAAAACAAAGATAGAACAAGTAGATGGGATGGACCAAGTTTAGATGTCCAAGCTGGAAGTGACAGTTTTAAGGGAATCAGAGAATCAACTCAAAATATCTGAAAGAGGAGAAAACACTGAACAATTGGGAAAACCAAACAAACAAAAAAAAAAAGCTCACAGATGGTATTATTTCAGAAAAAAAAAAGCAATCAAGAAGATATTTTCAAAAACCCTACCAACCCCTATGTTTGCTTTCTCATTTCAACAAAATCTTTATGAGAATAATTTGCACACATATCAAGGGCATCCTTGATGAAAACAGAAGAAGGAAACAAACAGCCAGACTTTCGTAATGGAGAATCTACAGCAGACCACATCCTTCCTCCCCATCACACAGTTGACTGAAAGTTGTGGAAAATCTAAGATCCCACAGGGCTTACTGTTTGTTGACTGTAGCAAATAATTTGATTTGGTAGCATGAAGTGCAGCTGTAGAAGCTCTCTCCTACAGCATCTCCCTTTTTTTTAGGCTGGGGTTGGGGGGGAGGTATTCAAAGTTTGGTCCAGGCCTGGAATTTCAACAGTTCTTGGTAATTCCTAGAATACACATTGTCTCCACTGAAACAGATTGGCAGCTCTTTGGTAGAGTCATAGGAGAGAGTTTTGCCCCTGGAGTTCAAGTGTGACTTGCTATTGACCCCAGTGAATGGACTCCTGACTCCATGGATGATTCTCTACTCTGATGCAAGGTTATCTCCCTATGTGGGGTTTTGGTCCAGATTGGTAATTTCATAGGAACCCTCTGGAAGGAAACGTTCTCCACCAATATGTGCAACTGTCTCACAACTTGACATCTTAGAGAGCTGCCTGGGACACAAAGAAGTTCATTGACTTGCACAGGGTCACACAGACCATAGGGCAAGGCAGGACTAGAAGCCTTGTCTACCTGTTGCCGAGGCTTGCTCTCTACTACACCAAGATGGCCTCTTCTTTCTGTGTTGAGATCATAAAATATCCCATGACAGATATAACAACAACAATCACTTTATCTGATTTTCTGGAGGCTATAAGTTTCACCTAGACTTTCCTCACAAGACCTCAATGATGAAGGTAAAACAAATATTGTCCCCATTTTACAGATGACGAACCTGAGTCTCAGAGAGGGAAAGTGACTGGTTGAAAGATATGAGCTAATGTCAGAGCCAGGATTGGGACCAGGTGACTCCAAGTCCAGAACTCTTACAATAATAACATACTATATAGTATATATTACATACTGTATATAATATACAGTATATTATAATATGCTGCATTGTGGTGCTATATTATAACAATGTACTATATAATAATAATAATATACTATACTGCCTCCCTCCAATAAACATGTGTTAAGCACCTACTGTATGCACAACATGATACTAGATATAAGGCACAGTTCCTATTCTGATGGAACTCACAGTCTGAGATGGGAATGAAACATTCAGAGAAGAGTACATTAATAAAGCATAAGAGATCATAAGAGTCATACGCAGTATTACATGGTGAATATATAAGTATAGTGGTCTTGACTTAAGGTTTATCACATCTATGTCTTGTATCCTATACCACTGGGGGCTCCTGGAGGTTGAGGAGTCCTACATCTGCCACTTAATCCCATGTGACTTTGTGCAAGCCCCTTAACATTTCTGGACCTCAGTTTCCTCACCTGTAAAATGAAGGAGTTAAACAACATAGCCTTTAAGGTCCCTTACTCTTGGGATCAAATACCTGAAGGGTCACAATGGGGAAAAGGAATTCCATTACACTTCTCTTACTTGAACCCTTTGTCAAGTAATAGGTGAGTTTCAGGGTGATATCAAACTGGTACCCAATAGGAGAAAGAGATTCTCACAAAATGAACCATTCAATGATGGAATGGGCTGTCTATCGCTCATAGTCTTTAAGCAGAAATTGGATGACCCTTCGTCAGGGATGGCATTGAGAAGATGACTGCAAAGGGAGGTGACTTCTGAAGTCCTCTGTAAGTCTGAGAAGTTGTGATTGTCTAATTGGTGACAGTTTAATGGACAGCAAGAGAGGCTAAGGACCTTGGTGGAGAAACATTCTCCTAGGAATGACCCAAGGATGAGCTCAGGCTGCCAAGGCCAGAAGTTCACCATAATCCCAGAGAGCTCCAACTTTGGATTACTACTGATGCTAGAGAGACATGATTCTGACTCTAAACAAAGATGGGTCAACTTGGTGACACGGATAGATTCCCAGGTTTAGAGTCAGATGACCTGGGTTCAAATCCAATTTCTGCCACTTGGGCAAGTCATGGCACCTTTCTCATCCTCAGTTTCCTCATTTGTAAAATGGGAGGTTGGACTAGACCAAGGGTTCTTAATCTTTTTATATGTCATGGAACTCTTCTAAAAAATAATATTTTATATTTAAATAGTTTATATTTGCATTTAAATATATTTATATAATATAAGAATATATTTTATATTACTATATCATATTAAATTTATTTATATATTATAGTTAATGTGATATATTTGTATATAAACATATTTATACATTATGTTAAAT
>CM053592.1:144375507-144423785 GCA_028646515.1 Pseudochirops corinnae
CATGATCACTAAGGTCCAATTCTAGTTTTGACATTCTGGGTCCTAAGATCCTGCCCAGTCCAGTCTTAATTTTTTCATGCTCTACAAAACAGATCTTGTCGCTGTCCTAGAATCTTGAACCAAAATCCATTGGTGTGGCCCAATCCAAGGATCTCCTAGACCTAGCGTTCTCTGTTATAAGGCCCCTCCAGCTTTAAATCAGCTCTACTCTGGGAAGGACAGGTTTAGCTGTAGAGGAAAGTAAACCTGTGTCATTAGATGGTTGCCTGTATTTCGTTAACAATGGCCCAAACTGGAGGCGCTTGAAGTAAACACAGCTGTCTCTGTTGGAATTATCGCACTTTGAAGTAAATGGATGAATATTTGAAATAATGCATGTCTCCATATGAATATGAAAATATTCAAATAAACACAATTGGAGTTTTGGGTTCTTGCCAAGTATGGGGACTGGAATTTGAATTTCAAGTCACGTATCCATCTAATCACAGAAGACAGAAGCGTTCATGCACATGCGTGTGCACACACACACACACACATTCCTTCCCAGGTGCAATCAGAGACCCAAATACTTGTTTTCCCTCGAAAGAATTAAAACTTTATAGATATGAGCAGACTGAATGTGCTGGATAGTGTTGGGAATTGGAGTTATCGGCCACCACAGAAATTGGCTAAATGGATCGCTCCCTGTGATCATCCCCATCACCCCCTTAAGGAGAGCTCATCCATCCTTGCCTGGTATTCCCCATGCCTTGCCTGGCTAGGGTCCCTATCCTGGCTTCCTGAGCCAAAAATATATTGCTGTGGCATAACCTAAATCATTGTTTTGGTTTTACCACAACTAAATGAACCAATTTCATGATCACTAGAATTAGGCTCTGCCTCACTGCTGGTTTAAACAGCTCTATTTCTAATGAGTAACACTGAGGAAGGAATGGGGACAGCTCCCCCATCCCAACTGCTGGCCTTAACCCATATTCCAGTGTTAGCCTCCCAGTGTGTCTCCATTTATAGCAGTGGTTCTCAACCTGTGAGTCACGACCCCTTTGGGGGTTAAATGACCCTTTCACAGGGGTCGCCTAAGGCCATTGGAAAACACATATTTCCGATGGTCTTAGTAACCAAGACATGGCTCCTCTATCCATCTCCAGGTGGGTCTGCCCACATGCAGATACGCCCACATATGAGTGTTAAAGGGTCATGGCATTAGGAAGGTTGAGAACCACTGGTTTATAGGAAGGCCCATCAACCTTCTTCTGATGACTTTCTTCTGTGGAAGAAAATGGCTCCCATGAACAGATTTCTCCCCATCTTCTTGCTGTCAATAGGGTTTTACTCCTCTTCCCCAAGAATAAAAGGAAGCCCTTTCATCTCTCCTGTCATCCCAGACACTTACCTTCCCCTGCCTTTAGAAACCTCTCCCCATCCTTTGTCTACTTGTCATACACACAGAGCCCCCAGACTGTTTTCACTTCTTTGGGGTTGTCAACAAAATATTTTCCATCCCAGTCAATGGACAAAGACCAATTGATAAAGTTCTACCACTCACCAAGCAAGCTTGCATGCTATGAGTCAGCACTCTCAATTTACAGCTAATGAGAAGGAATATAGAGGTGTGTGCAGAGAGATTCAACCTCTGACCAAAGGGTGTATGCGTAGAGATTGGGTGATAGGAATGTGGTGGTGACATGTATGCACACGTACATTTATAGAAGGAAAAGCAAAGCAGAGACTTTGTACAGGCTGTCCCCCGTATCTGGAGTGCTGCCCCTCTACTACCTGGAATGTACCTTCATTTCTTAGAATCCCAAGTTGCCTTCACAGCTCAACTCTAGGGTCCCCTTGTAGTCCTCAGTGATCTGAGTTCAAATCTAGTCTCTGATGCTTATTAGCTGTGTGACCCCACTGGGCAAGCTACTTAACCTCTGCCTTAGTTTCCTTAAGAGTAACATTGAAATAATAACAGCCCCTACATTGCACACACACACACACACACATATGTGCACAAATATACATACATATATACACATGCATATATACATATACAAATATATACACAATATATTTATATATTGTGTGTGTACACATAAATACATAGATATACACATACATATATATTCACATGTTGCCTTCCCTGAAAAATGTAAGATTCTTGAGGTCAGGGACTATTTAATATTTTTTCTTTGTATCCCCAGCCCAGTGCCTGCTATGCAGAAGATGCTTAATAAATGTTCAGAATCACAGATCTAAATTTTCAAGGGAACTCAGAGGGCAGAGTTCCAAGCCTTCATTTTATACATAAGGAGTATACAGAAGCAACAGAAGGCAGGAATTGAGCCCATGGCTTCTCATTCTGGAGCTAGTACTCTTTGCCCTGTACCATGATGATCGATTGATTGAGCTCACAGGCAGTCAAGAGTTAAGAGACTCAGGTTAACATCCAAGTTCTGATATTTACTAAGTCTTTGACCTTGCACAAAGTCACTTCTTTGCCTAATCACTTCCCTTCTCGGTACTCAGTTTCCTTTTCTGTAAAATTAATGGCTCCAATATGAAAAAAAAAACAACAAGAAAACAAAACTGTAGATTTATAAAATGAATGAGTTGGATTGGAAGAGGTCTAAGGTCTCTTTCAGCTCTAAAGTCCTTTGCTTCTAAGACTAACTGGGAGAATAGAGCAGGTAATATTTCTAGCCTTGTCTGACCACATCTTGAGCACTGTGTTCTGTTCTGGGCTCCACATTTCAAGATGGACTTTGTTGAGCTAAGGTGCATATAAAGTAGAGAGAACAGAACAGACTGAAGATCATGCTATCCATCTAAGGACTGATTGTCACAACACCGGAGGTTTACTTTGAAGGAAAGAAGACATAAGGAAAAATATGGCCACCATCTTGGACTATCTGAAGAGTTCTTGTGGGGAAGAAGGAGCAAGGAAAGGCAACAGAGCCTAGTGGAAAGAGAAGAGGACTTTAAAGGTCAGAATTCATGTGCCATCCTTGACTCTTACAAGCTGAGAGACATTGCCCAAGTCACTTAACCTCTGAGCCTCAGTGTTCTTATTCATATTAATGGGACAATAATCCTCTCATTTATTCTCTATGTATGATACCAGTGGGTAAAACTATCAACAGAGAGGAGTTCCAAGTAGGCCAATCTCAGCTTGATGTAAGGAAAAACTTCCTAATAATCAAAATTGTTCCACAATAAAACAGCCGGCCTTGTGAGATGCTGAGCTCCCTGTCATTGGAAGTGTTCCAGTAGATGATGGATTTTTCCATTGGGTTCTCCCATCCCTCACTCCCTTCAAGAAATATCTCAAGTGGAATCCTGCCCTAGGAAGAAGGTTGGACTGGGTGCCCTGTAAAATCTATTCTAATTCTGAGGTTCAGAAATAAAGTACTTGGTGTTACCAGGAAAAGGCATGGTCAGTGTCTGGTGGGCTTTATCGGGAAGGACTTCCCTGAGGAAATCAGTTCTGAGAAAGGGTTTGAAGGCAGTGAAAGACATAAATTGGCAGGGTGGTGGAGTTTGTGTGCCCACTGGGGAGAAGGGCACAAGGCCCTGTCCTAGAAGCAAGAACCAGGTTGGGAGATCTGTCTTGAATAAAGAGGGTCCATGAGAAAATTTTTAATCTGTCTGAAAATCTGGAATAGGGGTAGAGGAAAGCCAAGATAAAACCCCATTCATTTTGACATTTAAAGTCATTAGATACCTTGATGCTGAGGCAGAATTCTGATTGCCAAGAGCACAGGAAATCCAAAGTTAGCAACTGCAGCATGTGTCATTAAGGGCTTGCAGGGTTGGAGGAAACTGTGCACAAGAGCTGGGATCTCTTTGTTGCTATGGGGACAGGAACCATCATTTCTGAATTTCCTGACATATGTAATTTAAGCCACAACTTAATTTGACAAGAACGAAAGCATCCCCCCCCACTCCTCCCTCTTCTTCTCCCAACCCTCCCTGCTCCCCAGATGCTGGAGTTGGGCATACATAGCATTCTTGGATTAAAAAATGATTCCACCCACTGGGAAAACCCTTCTGAAGGGATGAGTTAGAACGCAGCACACAGCATGTCAGAATCGTGTGGAACAATAGAGCATAGAACATAGACCAGGAGTGGGGAACCTGTGTGGCCCTCTAGGCCCTCAAGTGGGGTCCTCTAGGTCCTCAAGTGGGGCACTCTAGGCCCTCAAGTGGGACACTCTAGGCCCTCAAGTGGGGCCCTTTGACCCACCAAAGGGGTGAGAACACAGAATGTCAGAGAACATAGACCATGGAAGATCATAGTCAAAAAGAAAGAAGGAAAAAGGAACTCATGAAGCCCTTACTGTGTGCCAGACCCTATGCTAAGCACTTTACAAATATTACCTCATGAGACCCACACAACAAACCTGGGAGGTAGGTGATATTATTTTTCCCATTTTACATTTAGGAAACTGAGGCAAACACAGGTTAAGTGACTTGCCCTGGGTCATACAGACACTAAGCTAATGTTCCAGCTCATATTACAGTGTCTAGAGTTGAAAGATTTCTCAGAAATCACTTATGCCAGGCGTTCTTAACTTGGGGTCCTTATACTATATAAACAAATATATATATTTATGTATATACACACACATATACTATATTTCAATGGTTCCCTTTGTAATTCTATGTGTCTTATTTTACGCATTTAAAAATATTGTTCTGAGAAGTCCACACATACAAAGAGATCCAATGATATCCAAAAAAGGTTGAGCCCCTAAATCTTAGAGATGGGGAAACTGAGGTGCAGTGACCTGCCCAAGGTCATAAAACTAGCAAGTGCCAAGATTCAGTCCAAGAGCCTCTAGCCCCAGAATCCTTTCCGTCACACCAACAGGAATATTTGTGATTTCTGAGCTATCTCAGAGGGAGGATCCAGGCATTTGTAATGCAGATTCCTTGCAACTGTGCAAACACCAGCAATTTGAACCACGTTTTTTCAGAAATTTGTTGGACTCAAACAAAAGGAAAATGCTTTCAAAGACGAGCTCATTCCCATTTGCTGAATTGAAGTTTCCGTTTGAAGACCCTGAAATGCTGAGACTCAAATCCCAGTCTAACTTCCCTGAAAACACAAGAGACAGACAGATAAAGATAGGGAGACAGAAGATGGAGACAGAGGGGAGAGGGGAAAGAGAGAGATAAAAACAGTGCAAGAGCAAAAAAGAAAGAGAGAGCAGAGAGGAGAGGGAGAATGAAGTAGGAGAGAAAGAGACAGAAACAGAGAAAGGGAGGAGAGAGAGAGAGAGAAGGGAAGGAGGGAGAAACAGATAGAGGGGAGGAAACAGAGGCAGAAGAGGGGGAAGAGGAAGTTGAAGATAAAGGGAGATGATAGAAAGAGAAAATATAGCCAGAGACTTTTCTTCAGGATTAAAACCCCATCACCTCCAAACCTCAGTCTCTTACCACTCTGTTTCCCTCATAGCAGAATGGGGTGGAAGAATGGGGGTAGGATGAGCAGCTCAATGTTGTGGAAGAAGCACTGGGTTCAAGGTTTGTCCTGGTGTGTGACCTTGGACAAGTCACTTCCTTTCATGGAAGCTCAGCTTTCTCCTCTATAGTACGAGAACAAATAGTGACAGCTACCTCAGAGGGAGAGCATTTTATAAACCTTAGGGGCTAAGTGAAAGAGACTGCTCAGTTGTTGGGCTTTTTGTTTGTTTAATTTTTTTAAAGTATTACTTTATTTATGTATTAAAAGCAGTATTTTCCCAAGGCCAATCCTGGGCTGATTTCCCACCAGCACCAAATACAATGTTTAGAGAGGCAGAGTCCACTGAGGGAGAGGCTAGGTCACTCACAGGAGATGAGGGGGAGTCTGGATCTTGATGAGGGATGATGTATGGAGAGGATTCAAATGGGTTTGAGGACTTGATGCTGTCCTATAGCTCAACCTTGCTGACCATCCTCGACCTCTTCCCTCACACCATCTGTTGCCTGGAATCCTGGCCCCCATCAGACCTATGCTGCCCTCTAATGACTCCCTAGCCTGGAGCTGCTCCCTGCTCTTTCCCTCCCACCATCATATTGTTTCCAGTTCTGGCTGCCTCATTAGGAAGCACACTGACAGACTGGAGTGTTCAGAGAAGGCACCCGAGGTGAGAAGGGGATTGGATCCCTTGCTTGACACATGAGTATCACTTTAAAAACTGGAGATATTTGGCCTGAGAAGACAAAAAAAACAAGATTAGAAGGAGAGGACTTGATCAATGCCTTCCAGAGACATTATGAGGAAGACAGATCAGGTTTGTTTGGCTTGGCCCGAAAGCACAGAACTAACAACAACAGGTGGAAGTTACAAGAAGGTAGAATTCAGCTTCTTGCACAGAAAAACTTCCTAATAGTTATGATTGTCGATCTTAGGTTGAGAACTGGAAAGAGCGTCAGATCTGTCTGGTTCTATCCCTGGTGTTACAGATGAGGCACAGTGGCTTGTAAAAAGTCACACAGTAGAGCTGCCTCCAAGCGGAAAGAGCAGCATTTGGGAGAGTGAGCTCCCTGTCCCTTCAAGCATTTAAGTAAAGCCTTTGTGCCCACTTATCAGGGATGCTAGAGAGTCAGTTCCTGCTCAGAGGTCTATTGGATTGGTGGTGGTGGTGATGGTGGTGGTGGTCCTTCATTTTCAAAGAGGACCAATGTGATCACAAGCTTAGCTTTGGAGTGAATCAGATTTAAGTGAGGTAGAGCTGCACAAAGTCATCAGCCTCACTCTCTTCCTGAATCATCGAAGTCCAGTGGCAAGACAAAAGTCAGGACAAGTGGCGATGGCTGGGTTGCAGTGGAGATCTTGGCATCGTCTATGTCTGACCAAGCCTTAGGAGCTCCACAACCCCTGCTTCAGCCCCTTCATGGCTGTTGTAGCAAAGTGTTCTCATCTACCCATTCCACCTGAGGAAGTCCTCCTTTGCTTGGGGTAGATATTCCTCTACTCACCAATGGGCTTGAGGCCTGTTGGTTACCCTCAGCCTGGTCTAGCCCTTCTGCAGGAATGATTTTACTGGAGTGTGGTACTGTGCACACTCCAGCTTCTTGGAGCCACAGATGAAAGTTGGGTTGAATGAGAAGATGCTTAAGGTCCCATCTTCAATATTCTGTTACCTCATGACCCACGGCATTAGAACAAGAAGAGTCTGAGAGATGACCTGGACCATTGGTGTCAAACTTGCCTAAAAACAGGAGTCACTAAACCATACATACCCATGCCTGAGGGAGGGCTGCATATTGACTTTAAAAAACACACATTAACACAATTTCTGTTCTATAGCATTTTTAAAAATCTTGTTAAATATTTTCTCAATTATATTTTAATTTGGTTCAGTTACTATTCCAGGCGCGTTGCTTTGACATCTCTGATCTAGACCAATTTCTTCATTTTACAGATGGGGAAACTGAGGCATACAGCTGTGTAGTTATAGAACCAGGACTAATGAGCTATTCTTTGGATTCTCTATATCAACCAGAGTTTGGTCACCCTTTCGCCCCCCTCCCTTTATCAATGTAGAGAAGGAGGAGGAGGAAGAGGAGGGAGACAACTTATGCATCCATACCCTTTGAAGTTTCATTAGATGTTTTCTTCACAAAGCCATGTGAGGCAGGTAATGCAGGTAGCGTTATCCCCACTTTAGAGATAAGAAAACTGAGACCTAGAGAAGTGTGTACCATAGTTTGTAAGAGGTAGAGCCAAGACTCTAGGAAACTAACCTAGGCAGGGTTAGTTAAATCTGCTAAGAGAAGGCCCTTTAGAGGCAGCTAGCTGGTGCTGTGGCCAGGGCTCTGGGTTCAGAATCAGGAAGACCCGAGTTCAAATCCAGCCTCGGACGCTTCCCAGCTGTGTGACCCTGGGCAAATCACTTAACCTCTGTTTGCCTCAATTTCATTAACTATATAATGGGGGTGATAGGAACACCTGCCTCCCAGGGCCGCTGTGGGAGTCAAGTGAGATAATAATTGTAAAGCACCTAGCACAATGTCTGACACACAGTGAGCTCTGTCTAGACGTTGGTCCTGAGTGTCCCGCTCAGTCCCCCTGCCATCTCCAGGTACGGGCCCTGCAGTCAAACCTTCCATTCTGCAATCTTTTCCCAAGGCCCACCTCTAAGCAGATCAGCCTTGGTGCCGCTCATAGTCAAACTTTGGGCAAAACAGGTATGGGGAGGCCAAGGGAAGGGCCCCATTTGTTCTTTTCTTCTTAAGCAAGTATTGTGTTTGCACAGTCAAGCAAACCACGGCAGGAAAGGGAGCGCTGGAAATCTTGGCTTCTCAGCTGAGAAAGATAAAGGAAGGATTTTGGCCAAGTGAAGGAAGAAGGAAAACAAAGTGTCATGAAGTGACTAGCTCTGAATGGGGCAGCCCATGGTTCAGGGGAGAGAGCTTGCGCTGGGAAGCTAGAGGTATGGGTTTGAGTCTCACTGACTGACCTTGATCAACTAACTCTGACATTCTCTGCTCTGAGGTCCCCCCCAGATCTGACTTTCCATATTCTCAAGTCCCTCCCAGGCCTGACATTTCATGTTCCAAGGTCCCTCCCAGATCTGACTTTCCATGTTCCAAGGTCCCCCCCCAGATTTGACTTTCCATGTTCTAAAATCCCCCCCCGGTTCTGACTTTCCATGTTCTCAAGTCCCTCACAGCCCTGACATCACATGTTCTAAGGTCCCTCCCAGATCTGACTTTCCACGTTCTAAAGTCCCTCCCAGCTCTGACATTCTACACTTCCATGATTTCAATATCTTCCCCCCGACTCTTTGAAAGGTGAACATTCTAAGTACCAGTCACAAATAAAAATGCTTTCGTAAGAGCCCTGGAATCAGAAAGAGCCATCCATCCCAGCCCTCCCTCATTCTTTCATCTGGGACCGGGGACCTCTGCCCCTGAATTTCCCCATCAATTAAAAGAAGGTGACCTGGATATCCCTAAGGTCCCTTCTAGTGCTAACACCAGCCTCAGTTTCTCTGTTTGTAAAAAGAGGGGGTTTCATTTAATGATCCCAAAGCGACTTTTCATGTCAAACATTCCAAGAACTCACAAAAACTTTTCTTTGTTGTTATTCAGTTGCTTTTAAGTTGTGTCCAACTCTTCGTGATCCCATTTGGGGATTTCTTGGTTTGCCATATCCTTCTCCTGCTTATTTTACAGATGAGGAAACTGAGACAAATGGGGTTAAGTGACTTGTGCAGTGTCTCATAGCTAGTATCTGAGGTCAGATTTGAACTCAGGAAGATGTCTTCCTGACTCCAGGGCTGGGCACTTTATACACCACAGCACTTAGCTGCACCGTTCCAGCCATGCTTAAGGTTTCTTTCTCCCAAGTATTCCCCCATTCAGTACCTTTACAGACCTTTACAGTGTCCTAAGGTCCAACCCAATGGTCCATCTGATTCCAGTGGAGTACAGGAGAAAGAGAGGAAGGAGGAGGAGGAGGAGGAAGAGGAGGAAGAGGAGAAGGAGGAAGAAGAAGAAAAGGAGGAGGAGGAGGAGAAAAAGAAGAGAAGGAGGAAGAGGAGGAGGAGGAGGAGAGAGTGGGAAGTTTAAAGGGAAAAAATAAACATTTCATGAGATCTAATTTGAGGTAAGCCCCAATACACCACAATCCCACATGTACCCAAGACCAATGGGTCCCTCATCTCTTGGCTGAGATTGGAGCATTAAGAGTAGTGTAGTAGAAAAATCTCTGGATTTGGACTCAAGTTGACAAGTTCAACTCCAAGTCCTCCTACATACTACCTGTGTGACCCTGGCAAATTATCTCACCTCCCTTGACCTTTAGTTTCCTCATCTGTAAAATGGGGACGTTAGATTCAATGCCCTCTAAGGTTCCATCTAACTATGACATCTCAAACTTTAAAATCCCTGGTTGTGACATTCTGTCTTCTAAGATCCTCCTCCCCACTTTACACACACACACACACACACACACACACACACACACACACACACACACACACACATGCCCTTATCAGATCATGAGAGTTCATTCTTGATGGTTAAATCACAAGGTTCAAAAGAATATCTAGATTCAGAAATAGCATGCCAGAAGAAGGTTATGAGATGTGCCAATGAAAGAAAACTCCCCAAGAGGCAGGTTCCTTTGATGCCAAGCCCAACAGGTATTGTCAATGGGAGTTCATGGCTCATTAGTCTCAGCTCCAGGAGAAAGTTCTCAGGGTATATATGTGGTGGAGGGGTGTGACCATCTCCTCCCCTGAGTCATGTTGACTGTCCATTTTTGTGACTAGGATGGGTTTTCATTCATTCCTTCTTCCAACACTATCTCCCCAAAATAGTAGAGGGTATAGGGAGGGAAAATTGAGGGAAAAGGGTCCTTTTACCTTCTTCCCAATGGAGCCATTGTAGTTCACGCTTGCCCAGCCAGATTTGGGAGATTGTGTGAGCTTCCTGTAGGCTATCTAAACCCCTATTCTAGACATAGGACCATGGGACCAAGAACAGAAAATAACCCTAGAGGCCATCCCATCCATCCCCCTCATGAGCCTTTTTAATAAGATCGTGAAACCTATGGACTTCTTCCCAGAAAAATGTTTTTGAGTTCACACAATAAAATACACAAGATTACAAAGGGAACCAATTATATTAAAATATAGTTATCAAAATATTAATAAAATAAAGTAGTCCAACCTCTTTATTTCACAGAAGAGGAACTTGTTTCTCAGGGAGGGGGAGGCATTTACCCATGGTCATTCAAACCCAGTTCTGCTGACTCCAAATTCAGAGTTTTTGTCACCTTTGACAACTGCAGAAAAACACTGTTTAGGGGTAAGAGGGAGGTTTCCCAGCAAATCAGACTTACGGTCACATTGTCACCCTTCCCAGCACCCCAGAAAAATGAGGGCTAGATCAGCTGTGCCTGCAGAAGCTGCAGCTTCCAGGGACCTTGTGCACCAGATTCATCAGTTAATTCTCCTGTGATGTCCCAGCACCCAAAGTCAGGATGGCAAGATTATATGTACAAAGTGCTTTACACACCGTAGAGTGCTCCAGAAATATGAGATATTCCTCTCTTGTCTTATTCTGTTTCCCATTTGTCAGCATCAACAATAGCACATCTGAACAGGTCACGTTGGAGCTTTCAGAATTGCTTATTATAATTGTCACTTCATGACTCCCCCATCTTCTGCCAGACAATTGACTAGCTACAGCAAAAGTCAAAGCCAGTGGCAAACTGGAAGGAGGAAAGGCAAGAAAAAGATACAGTCTGCAATTACTATTATTACTATATAATCATATGTAAACCTGAGTAATTATTTTTATATAAATGTGAATTATTGTTATTATTGTTAGTCCTGCCCCTAATATTAGTGTCATGAAGAGCTCCATCAACGTCTGCAGATGCTAAGTTCCCAAGAAGACTCTGCACCAGCTGAGTCCCTATGCTCTGACTCAGACCCTGATTGCCCAAAGCTGGTATCACAGTTACTGGTGTTCCCATTCTTTATCAGAGTTCTGGGTTTGGGTCTTATTCAGGACAGTACCTGACCTGGAGTAAGTGTAGCATAGCGGAAGGAACATGAGATTTCTTGTTGGATGATTTGGGTTCAAATCCCGCTTCTGATACTACCTGGGTGACCAAGGGCGAGTCACTTTGACCCCTCTAAACCTCCGTTTCCTCAACTGTAAAATGAAGATTATAGTACGTGCACAACCTGCCTCGCAGGGTTTGGTCTGATAATGCATTAAGCTGTCCCTTAAGGCAGGTCTTTGTCTTTGTACTTACTCACACACAGGACAAATGACCACCTATTGGAGATGTTATAGTGGGAATTCCTATTTCAGATGGAAGATTGATATAGATTATTTCCAAGGTCCTTTGTCAGGTGACAAGTTTAAGTTTCTCCTACTTCGATTCTAATGATATGTTACTCCATGACTCAAAGATGTTTTAAATCTATGAGTCTGTGATTCTATAATTACACGATGCTATGATTCTGGGACCTCAGTAGGTTGTAAGCCCCTTGAGGGCAGGAATTGTCTTTTGCTTCTTTTTCCATCCGCAGCACTTACCACAGTACCCAGCACATAGAAGGTGTTTAATAAAAAGCAACTTAATAAATATTAACTAAAGCTCTGGGCTCCCATAAGCCCCAGTTTGAACAGTGGAGGCTTCTCAGTAATTCATATTCTCCCTGATTCCCATTTGTCCCCATCTAGAGGTTGCTCTGAGAATATCGGAATGCGGCTCCTTTAATGTATTCAATTCATTCCTGCAAACATCAGGCTTCCACATTGTTCTAACATAAAGCAAATTTACTATAAGGCATGTAAATTAAAAAGAAAATCTAAGGGGCACAGGTCTATTTGACAAGGAAATAGTTATGAAGCCATTTCCACAATTGTTATTTCTTATTTCCCTTTTCTCCTAGAATGATTTAGTCTCAGGATCCCCCAAATACTTACAACAAGACAAGTCTCAATAGCCTGAAGGTGTGACTGGATGGGTCCCATGGATGGTACAGGTTCCGTGTTCCCATCTGCTACTTTCCTCTTTCCCTCACAGCGGTTCTCAACCTGTGGGTCACAACCCCTTTGGGGGTCAAATGACCCTTCCATAGGGTCACAGGTCACAGGTCTTAGGTGACCATGGGAAAACACATCTCCAGTGGTCTTAGGAACCGAGACACTGCTCCTCTATCCGTCTCCAGGTGGGTCCGCCCACATGCAGATATGCCCACGTATGAATATTAAAGGATTGCGGCATTAGGAAGGTTGAGAACCACTGCTCTAGGATTTGTTCCCATGAACTTGCTACAATCCCTGTCTCCGATGTAGATCTCAAGCATCATCCTAGGGAGATCCAACTATGCCTGTAGCGTTACCACTCCTGTAACACTGGAATATCTCAGTCAGGCAGCTGTTGTCTTTGCCACCATCTTCTCAAAGCTTTTTCAGCCATTCCTTGGCTTCAACAACCATGCTTCAACAATCCCAGTTTGGTCTTTCCTTCTCTTCTACATGTACCTCCAGCATGTAGCATCACGGGAAAGTGACCTCTTTAATCCTTACCCCACCCCTCACCAAGCCAGGAAGTGGAGGGGAAACAGAAGAAAGCCCAGCTGATTTCCATTTGTTCTGGCACATGTTTGTGTACCTCCAAGATTCTACGAAGCTAAGAGTCTAGAATTCTTCTCAGATTCTACGATGCTATGACCTCTCCTTACAAGTGGTCTCAGAGCTTATGTGCTGGTTCCCTCCTTTCCTGCTTGTGACCTCATTCCAGTTCAAGGAAGAGGATTGTTGTCAGAGCTGTCATCCAAGGGCGCAGGGGTTGACAAGATCATCAGGAAGTGGTCAAAGAAAGAAGACCCCAAGATGAGGTCACCAGTTATGAATGAGAAGGGGCTGGCTCAGGAGCAGAGGTCAGCCAGCAGTGATGGAGAAAGTCATGTGTTTAGGTACACTATAGATTCATGCTATCTAGCCTCCACTGGGCCTCACCATAGAAGAGGAACCTTTGTATTTGTCCCTAATTGACTCCCTACCACAATCTTTTTCTCTCTTCCATCTCTGCCACCCTCCCCTCCTTGCTCTCTTCAGCATTGTCTCCTCTCCTCTCCTTTTTCAAAATGATTATGGACATGCAGCCGTACTTTCCTCATCTCCCCTCCTCCACCCCTCAAAACCACTTCTGTCTCCTGCTAGCCTTTCCTCTTTTCCTCCGTCCCAGAGGACAGGCATCCCTTGCCAAAGCCAGCTCCCTCCCTGGTGCCCTTAGTCAGGTCCCCTTTCTCCCTCCTTTGAGGCTTTGCTCCATCAAGCTCTCTGCCTAGGTGGTCACCCTAGTTCAGCCCCCTATCATCTTTTACTTGGCCTTCTAGGAGTCTCCTAACTTCCCCAATCTCCTCTGCCTGCCATCCTTCACTGAGCTGCCAAAGTTGTCTTCCTGACACACAGACCTGACCACATCATTCTTCCACTCAGGAAGCTTCAGTGACTCCCTGCTCCCTAGAGGATAGAAAACCAAAGCCTTAGTCTGGCATTCAAGGCCCTTTACAATCTGGCTCCCACTGACCTTTTCCATCATATCTCCCATTTCTACACTTCATATAGTGTCCCTTGCAGTCAAAATGAGCTAGATTCTCCAAAGTCCCTAACTTCATCCACCTATTTCCAGGTCTTCACATGTTTGGAATGCCCTCCAACCAACTGGACTCTTTCTCTTCCTTCACAGCCCTGTGAAGGCATCACCTCCTCTATGTTGCCTTGATAAATCCTTCCCACCTTTCCCTCTTCCCATGTAAAAGGGATCCCTCCCGGCTCAAATTTCCCAGTAGCACTTAATGTCTCTCTTTCATCAATATATGCCAATTAGTATCATACTTATTTGTATGACCTATTATACACCATTAGATTATTACCTCTTTGAGAAGAGTCTTTTGTGGCTATCCTTTGCATGCAAGCACTGGGTTCAGTGCCCTCTGTATGGTAAGCATTTAATAAATGTTTGTTAACTTGAATTGGGCTGCTAGGTGGTTCAGTGGTTAGAGTACCAGACCCGAAGTCAAGAAGACTCCTCCTTGTAAGTTCAAATCTGGCCTCAGACACTGTGTGACCCTGGGTAAGTCACTTAACCCAATTTGCCTCAGTTTCCTCATCTGTAAAATGAGCTGAAGAAGGAAATGGTGAACCACTCCAGTATCTTTGCCAAGAAAACTCCAGATGGGATCGTGAATTTATCAAGTCAAGGATTCCAGATAAAGTGTTTCAGCCTTCACCTACAGCTCATGAAAAATATGATGGGGACCCTCAGCACCTTCATAAATTACACATTGTCAGCAGAATTAAAAGTGTGCAAAGAAGATCATGTTGGGAAAAGGGAATCATAAAATCTCTTGAACTGGAAAAAAGTAAACACCTTCTTTGCTGGTTATACTTGTTTTGAATTTAGTCTATTTCTAAATTTAAGGCACATAGTCCATATGTAAACATGAATTTCTCTTCAATGAATGCAAAATCAAAGTGGTTAAGCATCTGATAAGAATCTAGTCATTAAAATTACCACAAGGACTTCCAACAGAAGAACAGATGTCAGAAACTTGCCTCAAGACCACAGGTAAATTAGTAGAACGGCAGCATCTAAAACCAATGGGACAAAAGACAATCAAGACCTAATTGCTCTCTCATTTTCTTTAAATATTCTTCATGTGTTTTTATTAAAATGTCTCTTTTGTAAAATCAGATGACTGAAAAGATGTCAGAAGTTGAGGATAAGATATTTATTCTGGTATTCTACATGGAGTAACAGTGTAGTGAGGAAGGAGCATTGCACCTAACAGTGGAGAGCCTGGGTCTCCCAGCCCTAGATCCTATGTGGTGATATACAGCGAGCCACTGGGCAAACCCCAAGGAGCTTAGGAGAGGAGGGTCAAAGCAGCAGGATGTGGAAGAGCCCAGGGTTTCAAGTTCATCTCTGGCCAACCCATCTTCCTTCTCTTTTCTTGAAGGTTCATTTCTTTACCCTCCAACTGTCTGACTCTGAAACCAACTTAGGTTCTACAGTTCTGCAAACTCCCTGAGGAGGAGTGGGAAGGATACCTAGGAAATGGTACCCATGGTGGGACTAGAAAGGAGTTAGAGCTTCAGGAAGCTCTCTGGGCCTCCACCAGTCTCAATTCAGATGCATGCAGATGGTCCTCCAATATGTGTTATTAGCGATCTTGTAGAATGACTATGTCTAGCAGTTCTAATAATAATCGTAGCTCATGTTTATGTAGTCCTTTAAGGTTTATGAAGCATTTTACATGTATTATCTCATTTGATCCTCATAACAACTTCGGAAGGTAGGAGATATTATCCCCATGTTACAGATGAGGAAACCGAGACAGAGGCCAAGCAACTTGCCCAAAGATTCAGGGAGAAGTTTCTTGCCCAAGGACACAAAGCCAAGAAGAGTCAGAGCTGAGCTTCAAACCAAAGTCTTCTTCTGATATCCAGCACCCTTTCTCTTAAAAAAAAACAAAAACTTTTTTTCGATGAACAAACATCTATTTTCTCTTCTTCTCACTTCTTCCCATTGAAGAAAAATAGTAACACAAAACTCTTGTAACAAATCTGCATAGTCAAGCAGAACAGATTCCTGCAATCTGATGTTCACGTTGCTTCTCAAGACATAGCTCTAGTCACACTTCCTTCCAGAAGCCTTCATTGACCTGAACAACACTGACCGTCTGCAGCGAATGGTTTGGCGCTTAGCACAAATGCTCTGCTACTGCTCGGGAAAGTTCTCTCGCCATTAGAAGTCCATGTAGCCAGACTTGGGGCTTCCAGAGAGCAAAGAGACTGTCTCCTTCTGCTGATTTTCCTCGCTGTGAGGCTGGGCACAAGACTCACCACATGGAGAGGCTCAGTAAACAGGCATTGATTGATGCAGGGACCAGTGTACTGGTAGAGCCCAGAGTGGCAGAACTCTTGGATGACCGTCTAGCACTGACATCCGCTTTCTAGGATTATCCATGGGATCTCTAGCATAACTCTCAGGGGGAGGGAAAGGGGAGGGCACCAGAGGGCAGGGTGTAGCTCAAGAATCCTCCTTTGCTGCTTTATTCTCCAATGTCCTTGTTCATCTCTTATTCTCCCATTTGTCTATTCCACAGGTTGAAATCATGGGTCTCACTTTGTCTAGAATGGCTATTGTTAGAACATGGTACACTAACAATAACTGGCATTTATCTAGTATTATAAACATTGTAAAGCACTTTATTTTCATTTGAGCCTCACAACAACTCTGAGATATGGGTACTCATGTGTTATTGTCTCTGTTTCACAGATAAGGAAACTGAGTCCCACAGCTAGTAAGTGTCCAAGGCAAAATGTGAACCCAGATCTTGACTCTGAGTCAAGCTCTCAGCAATGAAGGAGTATACTAGACCATACTGAGCTTCAATACATATTACTGGACTGGGTCTGTATCAGTCTTTCTTTTTTTTTATTTTTAAACATTTTTATTTAAAGCTTTGAGTCCCAAATTCTATCCCTCCCTCCTCTTCTCCCCTCCCTGAGACAGTTAGCAATCAGATATAGGTTATATATGTGCAATTATGTAAAACATTTCCATATATATCAATCTTTCTTAACCTGGGGACCATGGATTTGTTTTTTAAAAAATATTTTAACTGTATTTGATCTCCTTTATGACATTATGGGTTGTATACATTTAAGAACATTATCCTGAGAAGGGGCTCATAGGTGATACCAGACATGCCAAAAGGGGTCTATGACCCAGAAAAGGATAAGAATCCCTATTGGAAATAGATTATGAGCTGAGCCCAGAATAACTAGGAAGAAGAGATGGGGCTAAATGTTACCTTTGGGTAATGGCCCAGCATTTTTAATGATTCCAGGATCACAGATTTAGAGCTGGGTAAGACCATAAGAGTCATTGAGTCCACAAGAAACTGAGTCACAAAGAGGTCAATTGACTTGCCCAGAGTCACCTAGCTAGCAAAAACCTGAGGGAGAATCTGCACTTAGTTCATACTGACTCTAATCTTCCATGCCATGCCACTATTGAATACGGGCACCTCTGATACCTGTATTCTCCAGGTGATGTCATTCAATGGTGGATCACAGAACACTATGCTCTTAGAAGAATTATGTTGGGTGGTGGGTTTAAGAGCAATGAAAAGGCAGGTGGTGAATATAAGGAGACATGGGAGGTCGCCAGTGATAACTTTCCATTAAGAAAGAATGTCAGAGACATGGGAAGGATCTATTTGACTGATGAAGAAGATAGCCCAATTGTAAAGGAAGAAAGAGGGTCAACAGGTGGACCACCCAATGGTTGTACCCACATCCACAAAATATTAAAAGACCTAGAGACAGGTCTCTGACTTCTTGGGTAGACCATTTATGGAAGACTTATGGAAAGACTAAGGAGAAGAAGGTGGAGATGAGTAGCAGTCTACACCAATGGAGGGACATTCCATACTGAGAAATCGTGAACACTGGGAAATATTTGAAGTTGGTTCTCTAATGGGAGTTAGGTCTCTGCATTGTCTTCCTTGAAAGCTCCCTGAGGTTGGAGCTGTCACTGCCTCCACCTGGCTCCATCACAGCACAGTTCAAAACAGGGCTGGGCATCATTGGGCTAACGTGCCCTGCATACAAAACCAGAAGACCTGGATTTGATACCAGCACTGTTGTTTATTAGCTGTGTGACTTTGGGGAAGTCACTTACCCACTCTGGGCTGTTCTTTCTCATTTGGAAAATGAGCTGGTTGAGAAGAGATGATCTCTAAATCCCCAGCTCACTCAAAACGCTATGATTCTTTGAGTCCATCATACATCCTCAATTAATAATCAACCCTAGTGTCATGGCATTCCATTCCCAAACTTGAGCCTCGCGGCATAAAATCTTACTTTCCAGGGGACCCAGAGTTTACTTTCTGCTAGTTTTATGGCCCTCTTTTTTTCTAAGATGAAAATTGCTCTGTTTGTGAAGGGAGGGGCTTGTGGCCCCCAAAAGACCAGCTAAAGGAGAAGGCCAGGACGCTAGCTGGCGCCCCTGGGGTCTCGGCTGATCCGTCTCCAAATCAGAGTGGGACAAAGGGAGTTAACAAAATCCCCCCATAAGCCTGATACCATGAAAAACCTCTCGGTCATTAAAAATCCATCTCCTGCCTCTTTGAATGGCTGCTCAGGCAGCGGTCATCCCTGGAGTATTGTTTCTCTTTCTAAGGCTCTGTCATAGAGCTGGGGGCAGAAAAGGGGGAGGGGGCTGGAACTGGGACGTGTTGAGGGGGGTCGATGTAAGAAGGAGATATTGGGAAAAAGGGGGAGATAAACATTTCACAATGCCAACATCCTCCCCCCGCCAAAAAAAATCAAACAGCCCTCTCCACTCTCTCAGGCCCAGAAACTGGGTAGGTTTTTTTTTTTTTTTTACCCAAAGCACTCGACACCCAGCCCCAGCTGCCTTCAGCGGGGGCTGCTATTTCAACACAGCCGGCCAGTTCATTATCGTCTGTGTTTCTCTGTCCTCCTTTGTAAACCCACTTCAGCCCGGGATGGAGACATTCACAGACCTGCCGGGTCATTCTAGCTCATCTTTCCCATGACACTCGGGCTCCTTACCAGCCCTGGGCCCCCCTGCCCGGTTCCCCTAGTGAATGGAAGCATTACCCTCTCCTCCACCCCCACCCCCCTCTTTTTCTATTTGGCTCTAACAGCACAGTTTAAATACAGACAGTATGACAGATGCGTGGTGGCGTTCTCAAATAGAAGAATGCCTGGGACTGTGGGCGGAATGTTCAATGTGCCATACGCCGGCCCTTGGAAGGGGGGGTGTTACAGAGAACAGCCCCAACATGCTTAGGGGACTTATACCAATGATTAATTTCTCCTGCTGGTCAAAGGTTCAGACCCTTATAATAGTTTCCCAAGGCGCGCTGACTGTGACAGATTTTTAAGAAACAACTCCAGAGGAAGAAGGAATTGGAAGCCTAAACTGAATTATAGTATGCTTGGCCAGCAGTTGCTAGGGAACCCCTGAAGTCGGGCAGAAAGTTCCTGGTGCCTTCTCAGGGTTTATTTGAAGACTGAGAAACTCCGGCCCCGGTGGAATGCAATTGAGTGGGGATGGGGACAGGGATGGGGGTGGGGGTGACAGGAGGAGAGGGGTCAGAGCCGCATGGAGCAGATATGACAAAGCAACTTGTTTGATTAAGTCATCCACCCCCTATGGCCGGGTCCTTCTTGGAAGGAGTCGGCAGATCACGGTGCATGCTTTTTGTCTTGGAGGAATTGCAGCCCATGCAGCTTTGCCCTAGTTTCTGAGCCAAAGGGAAGTTTGATTTTTGAACAGAGTGAACACCAGAGGTGTCCTGTTGAATCCGTGTCAGTAACAGGCCCCGGCAGAGATGGCTTCTAGCAATAAAGGACTCAATTATTGTGGAGATGGCCCAGTGCAAAAGTCCATTGAAGAAACACTCAGGGAATTGCAACTGGCCAAGGCACAGATAGTCTGGCTTTTTTAGCTGCTGGCTGGCTGGGAGTCCCATAGGCACCTCAAATTCAACGTGTCATCATAGCTGACATTTATACAGAGCTTGTCATGATAAGTGCCCCCAAACTGAACTTTAACTGCTCCTTCTTCGTTGCCTTTGGTTTTCCTGCTGAATGCCACAAGGTAGCACAGAGGATAGAGTGCCAAGCTTGGAGTCAGGAAGACCTCAGTTCAAATCCAGCTTCAGACACTACTAACTGTGTGACCCTGGGGAAGTCACTTAACCCTGTTTCCCTCAGTTTCTCATCTGTAAAATGACCTGGAGAGGGAAATGTCAGACCACTTCAGTATCTTTGCCAAGAAAAGCTCAAATGGGGTCATGAAAAGTTGGACATAACTGAAAAATATTGAAAAGCTGAGAGTCCCTTAAATGTGCAGTATCCCTCCAGGTTCTCTCTTCTCCTTCATCTATTCTCTTTCTTGGTGTTCTTATTTACGGTCAGAGCTTCAATTACCTGCCCTGTACAGAGGTTCCCAAATCTCTATTTGCCACCATATTCTTTCTCTTGGGCTCCACTCCCCCTTCTCCAGCTCCACCTGTCTGCTGGACAGCTCCAACCAGATGTCTGGCCAGCATCTAAACTCAGCACGTGCTGGAGGGACATCATCATCTTCCCCCTTAACCCACTTCTCCAAATGGGATCACCACCATTTCAGGACATCCTCAAGCAGTCTCTCCAGTCACAAGGCATGCTATCTCTGGGTCCTGAAGAGAATTTTGCTCAAGCTAGGTGAAGTTGGATATGAAATTGGTTATAAAGATTCATGGGGAGGATCCCAAGAAGCAAAATAATGGAAGGAGAGTATTGCAGCATGAAGAGATGAGCAAAGGTAGAGAGAGGGAAATGAGCACGGCATGTCTGAGTCCCATGTCCAAAGCCACACTGGAATATCTGAGAGACAGGGCACTAGACTCAGAGTCAGGAGCACCTGCATTCAACACTTACCAGCTGTGTGACCTCAGGCCAGGTGCTTAATTTCTCTGTGTGTCAGTTTTATCAACTGCAAAACATGTATGTTAGGGGAGGGAACTCAATGACTTCTAAAGTCACTTTTTCATCTCTAAATCTATAAGACTATGATCTGTCAGGGGCAGTTAGGTGGTGCAGTAGATAGAACACCAACCTAGTAGTCAGGAGAACCTGAGTTCAAATCTGGCCTCAGACAGTTAATAGCTGTGTGACCCTGGGCAAGTCACTTAACTATGACTGTCTCAAAAAAAGACTATGATCTGTCCAGGGAATAAAGCAAATAACATTTTCTCCTATATCCTCCATAGTGGAGCAGAATACATGGCTGTCTAGGTGCACAGCAAGACTGCTCATACACCATCTTATGTGCTTTTCTAATTGATTCATGTCATGATTATAGAACCATGGAATATCAATGTTAGAAGGGACCTTAGAACAAAGGACAGAGAATACTGACTCAAGTGACCCCTTCTTACATGACCCCTTTCCTGCTTTCCCACCCCATCCCCCAGCTAGCCTTCCCTCCCCAAACTCCCTTGTGTTCATCTTGTACATATATCCTGTATATGTTTAAATATGTTCATGCTGAGTCCCCCATTAGAGTGTAAGCTCTTTGAAGGCAGGGGTGGGTCTCATTTCGGTCCTTACATCCTCAGTACAGTAGTAGGTTTAGCTGCTTGATTAGAAACTTCCTCTCCATCAACCAGGAATCACAACCCCTTCCTCCTCCTGAGATACTGTGAGAATCAGGCGTGGGGAGAGATGGAAGGTAGGGTGCTGTCTGTCATGAAATGATTAGGGGCCCTGGAGTCAGAGAGCTCTCATTCAAAACTAGCTTCTTCCACTTCTTCTTTACCTTCCTGACCCTGTACAAGTCAATTAATTTTTCTGGGCCTAAGTTTCCTGGGTAAAATGAGGGAGTTGAACTGGGTGACCTCAGGGTCTAGCTCCAGATTTGTGATCTGTGATGTTGGGTCTATATTCTAAGTGCTATGGAAATGTGAGGGAGGGATGGAGTGGCTACATTCAGTTGAGACTCAAGGAAGCCCTAACACACACACACACACACACACACACACACACACACACACACACCCCACACCACACCATACCACACCACGCCTCACCTCACTGGGGCACCAAGATGAAAAATATGGTCATGAAACTTCTGGGCCCAGAGCCCTCTCCCTTTCACAGGGACACTTAGAAAATGTTCCAGTGCCTTGATGTGTCCCAGCAGCCCTTTTTAAGTGAGGTCTCTGGTGGCCAAAAAGCCACATGAGTTGCCGTTCCTACACTTGGGGTTTGGGAATCTGTCTTGCCAGAGCTCAAAACCAATTGAAAGCAGGAGGCTTTGAGGTTGGGGATGCAGACCGTGGGTTGGAAAGAGAACAAGGGAGTTGGGAGACCTAGACTTCCAATCCACACTCAGTGACTAATGCACCGTGACCTTGAACAAGTCACTTGGCCTTGGTTCCCTTCTCCTGCTCTAGACAGTTTCTTAGAATTCCTTAGGATTAGGACCCTCTCTGTAGAGTCCTTTCTAACTTTGACATTAGGGAGTAGCAGATAAGGACCAGAGCCCTGACCTTGGAGCAGAAATCTAAGAACAAGGCCCAGCTGCAACGTTGTAGCAAGCTTCTTAGAGCTAGAAACTCAAATCCTAAATTCACCTCTCTGCGGCTCTGCTTCCCGTGTGAAATAAAGGTAATAATACTCAGGATCATGGAATCATAGTGCAAGAGCTGGAAGGAAGCTCAGAAGACATATACAGATTGAGAAACTGAGTCTCAGGGAAGTTACATAATAATAGCAAAAGTTTGTGCTAGGCTCTGTGCTAAGCGCTTCACCATCATTATCTCATTTGATTCTTACAGCAACTCTAGGAGGGAGGTTCTGTTATCACCCCCTTTTTTCAGGTAAGGAAACTTAGAAAGACAAGAGGCCGAGGGACTTGCCCAGGGTCACATAGACAGTAAGTATTTGAGGCTAAATTTGAACTTGGATCTTCCTAGCTCCAGACTCAGCGCTGTACCACCTAGATGTCCTACATACTGTATTAGGCACTTTATAAATATCTTTCTCCTCCCTTCCCTTTCCCCAATTATGCCAACAAGTGGTCATCTAGCCTTTACTTGAAGACTGTCAGTGGAGGGGAGAGGTTGGGCAGATACCCAGGCAGGTCCACTGCCTCCTGGGGCAGCCCTTTCTACTCTGACATAACTAATCGCTGGTGAAAGTTCATCCTTATATGAAGCCTAAGTGTGCTTTGCTGTCTTCATCCATTGCTTCTGATTCTGCCCTCTGGAGCCAAGCAGAGGAAAGAGCCCTTCAGACCCTTGGATAGGGCTGCCCCATCTTCTCTGTCTCAGTCTTCTGCAGGCTAAAAGTCTCCAGTTTCTTCAACAGATTCTCTTTTGGCAAGAACTCAAGGTCCTTCCCCATCCCTCCTCTGGAAGGTCTCCAGCTGTTTTTTGACCAAATAGATCATCTGGTCAGAGCAATAGACTAAAGATTTAAAGGACCCTGGGTTTCCAGGGTGGTGGCCCACACCTGTAATTCCAGTCAGGGAGGCAGAGGCAAGGTGGTTTGCCATGGGTCATGCAGCTAGTAAATGTCTTGATATGAACCCAGGTCTTCCTGACTCAAGGATCTATCTACTGTGCTATCTTCTAGCTGTAGTAGACCAACAGGCTGACCCAGATCAGGAAGACAGTGGACTGAAGCTTCTGTGCTGATCGCAGTAGGAATGGGTCCTTCTCCTTCCAGCCTGGGCAAGATAGGGAGATCCAGTCTTAAAAAAATTTTAAATGTAATATCCTCAGGTAGATACTGAGTTTCTGCAGAAATTTTTGATTTGGGTTCATAGTGATTTGGTTTATCAGTATCTTTCTTAAAATATAAGGCCCAGAACTCAAGCCAGTAGCCCTAATGTGACTTCATAAGGGTCTAGTAAAGCAGGACCGTCACCTCCTATACACCATAACCACAATAATAACATCTGCTTTTACATGTCTTATTGATCCTCTCTCTCTTAAAGTACCCAAGATTGCACTAGCTCTCTGGGACATTGTACCACACTGTGGGCTCATACAAAGCTTGAGGCCCACCCAGAGTCCTAGATGTTGCTATCTATTCATGGTTCCTCCATCCTCTATGCATCAAGTAACCATTTCAATCTAGGCTTAATAGTTCATTGTGGACTGTATTTCCTCATATTAGATATGACCCAATGTTCTCTGGATCCTGATCCTATCCTTCAGTGTGCCAGCTGTCCCTTATAGTTTTGTGTCAATAAATGTTTTAATGAAGACTTCTCCCCCCTCCTCTTTATCCAAGTCAAGTCCCCGTGGATTCCTGGAGCACTTGACTAACTGTTGTCATTCAATCATTTCAGTCATGACTCCATTTGGGGTTTTCTTGGCAGAGATACTGGAGTGGTTTGACATTTCCTTTTCCAGCTCATTTTATAGATGAAGAAATTGAGGCAAACAGGGTGAAGTGATTTGCCGAGGGTCACACAGCTAGTAAGTATCTGACTCTGGCTTTGAACTCGTGAAGTTGAGTCTTCCTGATTCTAAGCCCAGTGTTCCGTTCCCTGCACCATCTACCTGCCTGTCTGCTTACACCTCTTAAAGGCAACACAGGGCCAACCTCTGGGCCAGAATGCCTCCCTTAATTTGAAAATTTTTGCATTCTTGAATGCCATGGCTTTGACAGAAAAGCCCTAGTGTTCTCTTCTTGCACAAACAATTTTCTATTTCACAAGAACTTGGGGTTGTGGTTCATCAGAGTTGTTGCATTTTCTCCCAGTGCTCAGACTATGTGTCTCATACCACCATCAGCACCTCTCGCTGAGTCTTATGGTTTGGAAGGACTCCCCTGTTCCAGCCCCTCTTGTCTTTCTCTCCACATCTTCCTCCAGGGCAGGTGCACAGGGTTACTCAAATTATCCCAGAGCTGCTGTTGTAATAAAGATTTCCAAAGCTGAGTAGGACAGGAGAGTGACAGAGGCAGCTGCTCTCAACCTCAAGGCCAGTCTAGGATAAAAGGATTTAACACTCAACCTGCAAACAGGTAGCACCAGATGTCCTCAGAAGTCCTTTTCTAGCTCCGAGACTCCATGATTCTATGATCCTGAAATTGATATAAAGCATTTTGTAAGTCCTCCATCCCTATTGAAATGATAAGGATCTTTGTTCCAGGTAGGATCAAGATACCCAAATTCCCAGTGAGAACATCTGTTCCTTGCGTTTGATGGAACCTGGGGCCAACCTGTCCATCTGTCCATTTAACAGCTCATCCTTTCTCAAATAAGGGGGAATTGCCATGTCTGCCTGGTTGGGGGAGTGGAGTAAGGAAAGGGCCTGGTTTGTGTTTGGAAAAGCCTTATTCTCCAGTCTTAAATAGAACTCAGCTTTATTTCATATGACTTGATGTGAGTTCAAACCCAGAGCAAGGATTCCCTGTGGCTCGTATTGGAGAGAAAGGGATGGAAAAGTACCCGCCAAACAGTCCACCCACCTACCCCAGGGCCTTGCCTCAATCTGGGGGCTAAGGAGGCCACTCCCCAGCTGCATAATTCAATCCAGCACCCTCTGACCAGTGAGACTGGCAGCCACCCCATCCACCCCTCCCAGCCTGGCTCTGCCACCAGGAAACAATTTTGAACATCAAACTAGCATCATAAGATTATTTTTTTCCTCTTGACTTAAAAATGAAAATAAAAACAGATCTTGCTATTTATTGCCCTTTTAATTGAGGCAAGGCTTGAAAAGCAAAGCAAGAGATAGAGAGGCAGGGGTAACTCTGGGTTCAGGCCCAGATACAGAATCACAGTTGCCCTCCTAGGGAGTTTAGCAGTGATCCAGTCACATCAGGGCCTAAGGGTCCCTCCCTACAGTCCTTATTTACCTACAGACTCACAGAATGTCTCCCTTAAAAGGACCCTTAGAACTTAGAATTTAAAAATTTTTTGTTCATTTAAAAATTTTTTGTTCATTTCTTTTTGCTTTTACATTACTAACATTTCCTGCTGTACCTCTTCCCCTCCTTCCCTCCCCCAGAGTCATTCACTACAGCAAAGAATTAAAAATAGGCGAAAAATCATCCAAATTAATTTATAGAAAGAGTCTGACATGGTGTATAGCATTCTACATAGTGCCCCACCTTGCAACTAGCCTTTTCATATCTCTTCATTGGGTCAAGTTTGGTCATTATAATTTCATGGCGTTGAGTTTTTAATGTTTTGTTGTTGTTGTTTTCATCTACATTGTTACAGACGTGTTGTTTTCCTGGTTCTGCATCAGTTCATACATCTTCCCTCAATTCTCTGTATTCAACATAATCTTCATTTCTTGTGGCACAACAATGTTCTATTGCATCTAAGTACCACAATTTGGCCACTGCCCACTGGATGGACGTGTACTTTATTTCCAATTCTTTGCTGTCACAAAAAGTGCTGCTATAAACATTTTTTGTGTGTATGGGCCTTTCCTCATGTCATTGACTTCCTTGGGGTTTAACCCGAGCAGTATAATCTCAGGGACAAAGGACATGGACATTTGAATGATTTTTTTTTCACATCATTCCACATTGCCTTCAAGAATGGTGGGTCAAATTCACCGACTCCCCATGGCAAATATTAAGAGACATGAACACCAACACAACCCTGTGGTTTCAACTCACACTCAGCAAAGATGACAAAAGATGGGAATAGTCAATGTTGGAGGAGTTGTGGAAAGATTGGCACACTAATACATTGTTGGTGAAACTGCAAACTGGGATATATGTTAGTCAGAGTTGGTATATGTCAGAGGCAGGACTTGAATCCAGGTCTTTCTGACTCCAAATGCCAATCCCCTCTCCACTATCTCCTGCTGCTTATACACTGATATATTGAAATACTGGGTTAAGAGTTAAGAGAACCAGATTCTAGTCCCAGCTTCCCCACTAACTCTCTGAACTCCCTAGAGTATATGGTCCATGATCTTGAAGGTTTTAGGGCCCCTAGACTATTATCAGTACTCAAAGGTGACAGTGCCAACTGTTGTCACAATGTTCCTAGGACAGATCTGAGGTAGGATGGAAGGAGGGGTGGGGTGGAAGGAGGGATGGGAACATTAATTCCAGTCCCAGGAAATCACTGATGCTTCAGAAAAAGTCCAGAAAGCCAGCACTGGTCCTTGTGTCTGGGACTTAACAAACAAGATACCTACAACAGTTTTATTGTCTTATTTTGTAAAATAGTTGATGAAGGAAAGAAAAAAAATCATTGGCCAAATGTACCAATCAGGTCCAGGGATTTGCTAGGTGCTCTCCAAGGTGCCCCTACTAGCCTGGTCCTGGAACCTGCTGACAATGGGGTACCAGATGTGGACATACACATAAGTACAAGCCTGGCTAGCCTAGCAAAGTGGAGAGGTTTATAGTAGTCACAGCATCTCTCATTTTTATAGCAACTTGACAACACATTTTGATGTCTACTATGAGATTTCCAGGATGACTTTGGGGGAAAAGTTCAGCAAAGAGCCTGAAACACAGAACCAAGAGTTCTGAGGTCATACCCAGGCTCTGTCACTTACTGTCTGTGAGACCTATAACTCTTCCAGCCTTGCTTTACTCCTTTGTTAGAAGAGGGTGTTGGACTAGGAATCTCTAAAGACTATCTCCTATTCTAAGTCCTAGGACACTATAGGCTACCTCTGTGACCCTGATATCATAGAAAGAGCGCTGGATTTGAAGTCAACGGGCCTCAGTTAAAATTCTGCCACTGCCACTGACTACCTAGGTGGTAAGAGCACTGGATGTGAAGTCAAAAGATCTGGGATCAAATTCGGCCTCTGATGCTTACTATACCTCTATGACCTTGGACCTCTAGATGCCCTGTGCTTCAATTTCCCCATCTGAAAAATCAGAGTGTTCCCCTGGATAGTTTCTAAGGTCCCCTGAAAGATCTCGATCCCTGATCCTATGACCGACCCTGGCCAAATCATCTAACCACCCCATGCCTCTGTTTCCTCAGCTTTAAAATAAGTACTAAAAGCCCTGCCCTGCCTCCCTTAGGGGATTGTTATAAGAATGAAATGAGATGCTAGCTGAAGTTCAAAGCTCTGTGAACAGATGCAAAGGGCTAGTCTTCTCACTATTATTGCTGTTCTGAGATAAAGTTTGTTCCCTTTATCTAAATGTGGTTTCATTATTGGTAGAATTGGGGCCCAGGCCAGGGGCTTGAAGTACTTTTCGAACAATGGACAATTTCATCTTTCCCAGGCTATAACATGGATTGGGATGCAGGGGAAGGGGATAAAGATGGAGTTTCAGGATTAGGCCTGAGCTTCCTGGGGCTTGTCAGTTAAGCCGGTACTTAATGTTATCCTGTCTATCCTGGCCTTTGTTTTAATTTCCTGTTACACATACTCATTCACCCTACCTCTCCTCCCTCCCTCCCCACTTTTGCTTGCTGATATCACAAGTTCTCCCTCTGGACTTTCTCTTTGTCCAGCTTGTCCTCCAGACCCATCACAGAACCTCTCCAAAATAGAGCTCAGCCTCTGATTGGTAAGACACAGTTGCCCTCCTAGGGAGTTTAGCAGTGATCCAGTCACATCAGGGCCTAAGGGTCCCTCCCTACAGTCCTTATTTACCTACAGACTCACAGAATGTCTCCCTTAAAAGGACCCTTAGAACTTAAAATTTTAAAATTTTTTTGTTCATTTCTTTTTGCTTTTACATTACTAACATTTCCTGCTGTACCTCTTCCCCTCCTTCCCTAGTCTGGTATAATACAGAGAACCCAGGACTGGGAATCACCTGAACAAGGTGAGCTCTAAAACCCCTCCTTCTGGCTCTTTTTTGCACTGGGCATGGTGCCTTACACTCAGTTGGTATCTAATAAAAGCCGAACTGAATTGGATTTTGAGGGTCTTTGACTACAGTTCTGAGGTTCACTGAGTACATAATATTCTAGAATTCCATGATTCTAAGGACCATTCAACACTGGCTCTTGTAAAGTCTCAGGGAATGAGTCAGCCAGCCAGACAACTTTTCTGGGGAATGGAAAGTTTCCCAGATCATGGAATATTAGAATCTAAAGAAACCTTGGAGGTCATCAGGTCTAATCCTCCCTCTGCCCCAGGATCCCCTCCTCCTATGTCCAGATGACAAAATTGAGGCCCAGAGAAGAGGTGGTTCATCCAGGGTCAAACATGAGACAGCATGGTATACACGGAACTGGAACCACGAATGTTTAAATGTTGCCCATGACACTCACTGTGTGGCTACGGGTAACTCACTAAATAAATTGATCAAAAAACATTTTTTAATTTACTGTTATGTACCAGGCATTGTGCCAGTCAAGTGACGGAGACTCAAAGATGAAGCAGTCCCTGCCCTCTGAGAGCTTACATTCCATTGGAGAGACAATATGTACATACATAACTGTATACATAACATACATCAGCAAATACAAGGTGATTCGTGGGGGGACGTGCTGGTAGTTGGGGCCAAGGAGGAGCAGGAAAGGCCCAAGGTAGAAAGGGCCAAGGTAGAAGTAGACATCTCAGGAAGGTAAGGATCCTAAGGGGTAAAAATGAGGACAGAGAAGTGCATTCTAGACATGAGAGAGAGTCTGTGCAAGTCCTCTGAGTCTCAGTTTCCTCCTCTGTAAAAATGGAGATCATGACAACAGTTATGACCTTATGGTATTTTTGTGAGCATCAAATGAAATTATGTATGTAAAGTGCTTTGCAAATCTTTAGGCACCATGGGAATCTTAGCATTTTTCCACCTTTGGTCCAAATCAGTGATTTCATCCTCATAAAGATCTATTTGAAAAGGAAACACCCTCTGCCAATACAGATTGCCAAATGTTTGGCAATATATAATCTACAGGAGTCGTCTGGGACACTGATTGATTCCAGAGCCCCAGAGCCAATATGTGTCAGGGCTGGGCTTTGAACCCAAATTTTCCTAATTTCTAGGACGGATCCTACAGAAGACTGCCTATTCAATGCCATCTATTAATAACTAGGAATTGAGCTGCGACTTGGACACAGATCTCCTAATTGACACTTTGAATTTTTCTCCACAATCCTTGAATTAATTTCTCCAATGATCTTTAGCCTGAGGGGAGGAGACTTGGGATGATTCAGTCCTGACAGGGTCTGGGAGGATGATAGGTCTCGTTCTCAACCTGAGGTCTCTAAACTTGTTCGTTAAAAAAAAAAAAAACCTGATAATTATTTCAATATGAAATATTGTGATTTGTGATTCTATGCATTTTATTCTGTGCATTTAAAAATGTGATCCTGAAAAACACAAAAATTAATGGATACACAAATACGTGAAGAGATAGATGGATGAATGAATGGAGACGTGAATAAATAAATAAATGGATAGAGAAGTGAATGAATGGAAAAGTAAATTAATAAAGATGAATGAATGGCTAGATAAATGAATAAACAAGTGGATGGAGAAGTGAATGAGTAAGTGAATGAGATAAAAGTTTAAAACATGACTTTGAGGCGTCTGTAGGTTTCACCAAACTACCAAAGGGGTCTATGGCACAAAAAAGGTTGAGACCACCTGCCAAGGCAATGAAAGTAAAGATGGTGGTGGTGAGGAGGAAGATTTCCTGAGTCCTTCCTATGTGCCTCTGGTCTATGTTGAGCCCTGTATAGAGGACTGAGAAGACAAAAGCACAGCCCCTGTCTGCAAGCCTTCCTCCCCTCCCCTTCCTCCTGATTCCCCCCACAAATGAAAGCCTTTGTCTCAAGCACTAAGGCCTCAGCATCCCTGAGGCCTGTGCCAACAGGCTCCTCCAGGGAGCCATTTGTCAGGATTGGGTAACTCCTCTAGTGTTAGGAGCTCATCAGGTCCATTTCTCAGACATCCAGAAAGAGCCAGAAGGCTTGGAGCCAGCCTCCTTCCCCTAGTTCAATTCAACAAACATTTATTATTTCTCCGCACCCATAAAATCTGACCCAGCTTCCCCTCATTAAACCCCTCTTGGGTAAGAGCAAGGGAACATCCAATACCCCCTCCCCAGGGCCCCTGAGGTCTTTTTCCCAATAGCCAACACAATTTTTTTTTTCCTTCAGGAAAACAGCAGTCCTGTGGACAGTGTTTTTCCCCAGGGGCGATGAGATTGGACTCAATTATCCAGTATTGCCAACATTAACACTACTGCTGTGCTACCATGTGAAGGCTCTCTATTGAGAATGGGGGGTTGGAGGGAGAACAGGGAGTGGGGGAGTGGGAGAAGGTGTGAACTTCAGAGCTGCTATCTCCCCTAAGATTTGGTAGGCTTAGAAGAGCTACTTAGATGAGGCAAAGTAGTCAGATGAAGCCACTATGGGAAGAGGCATCTACCAGCTTCCTTGAAATGGCCCTTCACAAGTCTCAATGGTCACCCCTCCTCTGAACCTCCATAGTACTCAATGCCTGGCACTGACCATATGCCAAAATGATCAAGACAAGTCAAGAGCATTTATTAAGTACCCACTGCATTCAGGGAGCCGTGTTAGGTTCCAGGAAGACAAAAATGAAAAATGACACAGTCTCTGCTCTTTAGAAGCTTATGATCTTATAAGCTCATAATGAGAGGAATACAATGTGTCTACAATTATATTTCCCACAAGGCAGTAGGGGAGCGTGGGAATGAAAAGAGTGGCCCCTCCTTACCCACACCCCAAACTTTTCTCACTACCGTGCATGTGAGTGCACATTAATTGTAGACAATGCACAGAATCTATAGGACACACTTCAAATATGTGTGGAGCTACCCTGGGCTCTCCTGGACTCTTCTGGTGATGTGTGCAGCTAGGGCTGGAGGATTTGTGCTGTGAGGTCATCAATCTGTCAGCTGTGCTGGGAGAGTAGGGAGACTGGAGTCAGGGAGGCCATTGGAATAGTCCAGGCAAGAAGAGATGATGGCAGGGTAGCTGTGAGAATAGAGAGCGGGAGGGTATACGAGAGATGTGGAAGAGTCAGGCCTTAATGGGCAACTGATTGGATAGAGGGAGTGAGGGAGACTCTGAAGGCAAAGATGGCTGGAAGGATGTGGGTGCCCTCCACATAAATAAGGAAGTTAGGACGAAAGGGGGGCTTTTTCAGGAGAGGAAATGAGTTCTGCATTTTACATATTGAGAAAAAAAAGGATGGAAATGGAAACCATCCATCAGGGCTTGGTCCAGATGCCGCTGTCCTGACTCCTTCCCCATCGGTGAGATATTATTCATTTCTCCCTTGACCTCTTAGAATTTGGTACTTGTCAAAAGTCACATCACATTTTGATTTTTAATACATGTATCTTCCTTCTATTATACTGTGAACTTCTTAAGGATGAGAATTGTAGCTCAGCATAGAATCCCAGAATGTGAGAGCCAGGAACTGAATGGATCTAATGTGCCTTATACCAGAAATCATCTCCATGGGCTTTCTGATAAATAAATAATGGTCATCCCACCTCTTTTTTTTAATACCTCCAGCTATGGGGTGCTCACACCCTACCAAGTAGGCCCATCTGGCTGTTGGATAGCACAGGTTATTCATGAAAAGCTTTTTTAAAGACCAAAATCTGCCTCTCCGTAGCTTTCCCCCACTGGTTCCAGTTCTACCTTCTTGGGCCAAGCAGGAAAAAAAATCATGTTATTCAAATATTCAATGACAGTGACCAGGTACCACAAAGTCTTCTCTCCACCAGGCTAAATGCCCCTAGTCCCTTCAAGCAATCTTCGTAGAACCTCAGGACTGCTGTGCCCAATTATGATCACTACATTTTGAGGACACTGGCAAGTTACACCATAGTCAAATGGTCACTGGGATATCAAGGAGACTGAGGACCAGGCCCTGTCTCAGAAGGTCCTCAAGTAGAAGGAAGTTTTACAGGAGATTGTGGTTCACATACAGCTTGGAATAGATGGCCTCTGAGGTCCCTTCCAATCTGGAGGTTCTATGATTCTCTGAAATGAAGAATTTAGTCCAAATTCCTCTTTTTCCTCCTCCAGCCCTAACCAAAATGGCGTCCCTGTCTACCTTTAGCTTAGAACACAGGGTGTTGGGAAGGGGCGCAAGGGCACTGATAACTGCAGACATGTGGGGCTTGACTGGGGTGGGGATCAAGGAGATTCAGAAACTCTGGAAAATTAGTATCATCATTTCATAAGAAGGAAAGCACACTGAATACAGCCTGTCCAGAGGAAGGTACTAAAGTGATGACAGGACTAGAGACAGTGCCATGGAAGAGCTACTGGAAGGAACTGGGAACATTTAGCCTGGAGAAGAAAAGATTTAGAAGGAGTGACATAGCTGCCTTCAATTATTTGAAAGGTTGCTATAGGAAAAGAGGAAGACCAGAACTAGGAGCAGAGGTATGGTATACGAAGCAAAAGTCCCAAATTTGGAGTCAAAAGACCAGGGTTCAGTTTCTGACTCTGGATAAGTAATTTCCCTTTTGGGTGACTCAGTTTCTCCCTCTGGAAAATGGGTTCATTAACACAAGCACAATATATTTCACAGGTGTGTGCCCTGTGTGTACCCCCAGCAGTCAGCCTAGAGCCTGGCATATAATAAAAATAATTAATTAAACATTTGGTGATTGATCATAAGATTTAAAAGTGCTAGAGAAACATCAGTCCTGGCAATTAGTGATCTATATGGAGGTGCGTGAAACTGAAAAGGGTTGTGGACATTGTCAGACACCTCTGTGCCTAGCCCCCTCCACAAAATGTTCTTTCATGAAGTTAAATGACAAGTGTCCAGCAGGCCACTGAACGTGCCTTTCATGAAGGCTCCACCTTGGCCCAGGAAAACACTCTCTCTTAGGGTGCCTGAACTGACCGCAGGAAACCACTCCCTCTGCCAGGGAGTGCCCATGGGGTCTAGTCACGAAGCAATGCCTTGTTTTCTGCCTCACCCTCTGTGAGTTACACTTGTGTTTCTGCCCAGGGCCTCTGGGCCACCACAGGGGCATAAAGGTTCTCTGTTCATGGTGTCCCTGGAATGCCAAAGAAGTCAAAGCTGACGTGAGTATGGCACTTTCCAGCCCAGGAACTGCCCCCTTGGTCCCTCAGGCCCCTCAATTCCTGAACGGGTCATTCTTGTTCTCCCCTGAGGTGGGGTCAAAATTAGTGCTCAATGCCTGCCCTTTACATGTACCAGAGAATATGCTAAGAGAGCCAGGAGACCAAACCCTTCCTCTGTGAGGCAACAGGCTCTTTAGAGCACGCAAGTATTTCTAAAAAGACCCAGACCCAGAACACCCAGGGACAGCACGTCAGGCCTGACAGGGAACTAACTGGAAGAGTCCCTGGAAGTGGAGGACATGCCCCTGCCCTCAGAGAGCTCACAGTCTGGGGAGACAGGGGTGGAGCAGACTGTGGCCAAGCTCTTAGCGAGCTCACTGCCTGATGGGGGAGATGAGATTTACACACAGAAAGTTTGATAACCATATCAGGTAGCTCATATTAATAAAGCTTGTTAAGGTTGTTTAGTCATTCAGCTATGTCCAACTCTTCATGATCCCATGGACCCCAGCACACCAGTCCCTTCTATCCTCCACCTTCTCTCAAAGTCTGTCCAAGCTCACGCTTGTGGCTTCCACGACACCATCTGTCCATCTCGTCCTCTGCCATCCCCATCTTCTTTTGCCTTCAATCTTTCCCCAGATCAGGGCCTTTTCCAATGAGCCCTGTCTTCTCATTACATGGTTTCAGTTTCAGTGTTTGTCCCTCCAATAAATAGAGTTAATTTCTTCAAGTCTTGATTTATTTGTTCCTAAGGTTTATAAAGCATTTAATTTACGTTATCTCTAGTTATCCTCATAAGAGGCCTGTGAGATAAATAGTGTAGCTTTAATTATTTCTATTTTACATATCAGAAAACCAAAAGATAGACAGATTTGCCCAAAGTAACACAGTCGGTAAGTGGCCAAAGGGAATTCAGGTTCTTTGACTAATTCCGGAGCTCCTTCTGCTCCTTCGGGGTGCTGCTACCAATGAGTAGGTACCCAAGGATTCTAAGAGCTCAGGGAAGGAAATATCCAGCTGGGGTTTCTCCTCTAAGGAAAGCTTTTTGGAGTAGCTGGGCCTTTAAAGCTAGGAAGGGTTTGGAAGGACTGTGGAACGGTTTCAAGGAATAAGCAATAGAAGCCATCTAGGCAAAAGAAAGAATGAGCAGTGGATGTAAGAACCCCACCAACCATGTAGATCAGAGGCAGAAGATCCATACTCTCATTGCTAACAGAAACTGTGTGGGACGTTTGGGGACATATCTAACCTTTGAGGTAACATGTATGGTTAAGAGGGCTCCAGGAAAGATCAAGCAGGCTCCCAGCTCTCACCACATGCACTATAGCAAAGATCTAAAAATAGCACCAGACCAAATAATGATCAAGAAACACAAAGAGAAACTACAGTAAGTGCCTTTATTTACTCTAATACTGAATAAAAACAAAAGCTAGTTTTCCGGACCCTTTAGCCAACACTTGTACCAGAGACATTTTAGGGGCATCTGAAGCATCCAGTACTCCATACCAAAGGAAAGGAAGCCTGGAGTGAGCTCTGGAGGAAAGAATTGAAAGAAGAAAAAATAGCTTAGAACAGAATTTGGGAAATCTCCACTAAGTAATAGATTCCCTAAAAATTAGAATGGAGTAAACAGAATTTAATGTCTCCATGAGGCAACAAGAAACACTAGAACAAACTCAAAAAGATTGGAAAAAGAAAAGAAAAGGTGAGGTATCGGCTATCAAAAACATCTTTCCTGAAAAGGAAGTCCAGGAGATATCAAATAAGAATCAATGGTTCAAATAAAAAGTGCTTCAAAAAGCCAGAAAATCCATCTACCTTTCGGATGGCATGAGACTTGACAGGTTCTACAATTTATGAAGAGAAAATCCTGGAAAACATTATTCCAAAAAGCAAAAGATGAAGGCTTACAACCTAAAATAATTTGTTCTTCAGGACTAAGTGTAATCCTGCAGATAGAAAATGAATTTTTAATGAAATAGACTTTTAAGCATTCCTGGCAAAAACAGGTAGATATGCCAATATCTACCAATAGGTAGATATTTTGAAATGCAAACACAGGAGGAAGGTAAATACACTTGAGCATTTGGAAGATGCTAAATGATGATAAAGTATTAATATTCTTTTTTTTTAGTAGAAAGCAAAATTTTATTTCTCTGAAACTTTTGAAACAAACATAAAAAAAGGTTAGAGTATCAATTCAAAATTCTATAATCCATTACGATACCAAATCTCAATTCAGTAGCACCTTTCTAATTGGGGCTCCCACATTCTTGGTGTCCATGATGGTAGGTGACCTAAGCTTTGCCCATTTGGCACAGTCCCTGATGCTGGCATGTACTAAATTGTAGGTTCACCAGACCCTTCCTAGAGTTTGTATCACTTTCTCCCATCTGCTCTTACCTAGTGGTTCCAACACAGTATGGGGGGAAAGGAATCCCAATCCTCCACTGGATTCATTTTTACTAAAACACATACTAGAATTATCACAGGAACTCTGGAAACTAGAAGGGATCTCAGAGGTTTTCTTGTTCCAACCCACAGAGAAACAAAAATCCCATCTAAAGAAAACCTGACAAGAGGTCATCTTTGACTGAAGACTATTTGCCTCTTTCCTATCATCTGTTAACTCCTCATTCAAGAATTCTCTCAAAGTATTTACATTCTAAGGGGAAACAAAATTCAAGTGTCCCTTCAGAATTACAGTGTTTTCAAGGATCTCAGAGGGAGTTACATGAAACAGAGAAGTTGGGGTGGTTTTGTTCTATTTTGATGGTCTTAAGAAAGGAAAGAAAAGGGTGAGGGAAAGAAAAACACTGAAAAAGACGTTAGAAAGAAAGGGGTGGAACTTGTGATTTCTCATAACAGGGGTGCTTGAGAAGAAGAATATACAAACAGGGGTGAGGGGAGCAGGTATCATATGAAGCTCGCTCTGAACCAGACAAAGGAGTATTGAACATAAATAGCCATAGATATTATGTGTGTGTATGTTTACTAAGGCTGAGAATGGTGTAAAAATGCATTAAATTAAGCAGTTGAAAGAGGTAGAGAAAGAGAGGGAGGGGTTTCAGGGTGATGGTAGAGTTGAGGAGGAAATAGTCATAAGCAAAACAAACCAGTTTCAAAAGGTAGACCATAGGAGAATTAAAAGGAAAGAAAAGGCAAGAACCAGTGATTGCTGTCTGGGCACAGGAAGAGAGGTAGAATACTCATATTGAAGAGATCATTTCAATTAGACATCACTGGTACTGATCACATTCTTTCTCTTTCATCATCCTTTTTCTGTAAAGAGGGATTGGAGAGAGTCAGAGAGAAGAAAACATATAAGAAGACATGATGGAGGAAAATACAGAATTAACAATCATATCCACGAATGTAAATGGAATGAACGCACCCACAAAATGTCATAGGATAGCAGAATCAATTAGAAAATAGAATCCAATAATATGCATATATAACATATAAAAATAATATATATGAAGATTCTCACTGTTATAATAAATGAAGAACAAGAAGAACAATTTATACAATGATTGGGCCACTGTAAATAAAAACAGCTTTGAAAAACTTAAGAACTATGATCAATATAATGATCAACCACACCTCCAAAGGACTAATAATGATCTATGCTACCCACCTTCCAAAAAATGGGATGAACTAGACATGAAGAATGAGACATATGTTTTCAAATATTGTCACAGGGTATGTGGGTTTATTTTGCTTCACTATGTTTATTTGTTAGAAGGGAAGGGTTGTGGGAGTTTTTTAATGGTGGAGGGGAATTGGAGAGGAAAGGGAGACTAGTAGAAGTGATGCCAAAAGAGAGAAAGAGAAAAAAATGGGTCATTGAAGTACTTGAAAAAATGCACCAAAGAGTACAGACATTTCAAAGGGAAACAAAGACTAGCAGGGCAGTTTCCAAACTAATGTGTTGAATTAATTATATCCTTTTTTTTTTAATGCAAGCTGTATATAATAGATTTCTGATTTCATGCACAACTCTGTTGTCCTGTTCTTATTCATAAATGTAAATGGTTATGTGCATTGCTGTTTGTCAAATTCAGAATAACAAAAAAATGAAATAGAAACTAGGGGGGAACTATCCTTTGAGGTTACATCAGAGAGGATGAATTTTCCCAAACCTTCTTTGGGTCATGAATCAGAGACAGAACCCTGAAGTGGGAAGGTTGGCCCTTGAGAGAAGGAATCAAATATTTCTGTACTCAACTGTTAATCCCAACAACTCTCTGTGCCTCTGATACACCAGGGCTCTCCTGCCTCCATGCCTTTGTTCATGCTGTTTCCTAGGCCTGAATGCCTTCCCTCCTTCTCTTCACCTGTCAAATTCCGGTCCATCTTTTGTAGGGATTGCCTTCTCCTTTTAACAGTCTGATAGTCTTATCATGTCACAATGTGTATTAAAATTTTCTGTATTCATGTCTCATTCCCCTCTCTGTGAATTCCAAATGGTGCTTTCTGCACATAGTAGGCACTCAGTTTACTAAGTATTATCTCATATTTCCATAGCCCTCACAACAACTCTGTGAGGTAACTAATATTACCTATTAGTATTAATTAATCAGCTAATATGTTAATATTAATAAGCTATTGACATTAATACTAGTAATGTTAATTAATAACCTCTTTTTATATATGAGGAAACCAAGGTTCAGACAAATTAATTTCCTTGTTTATAGTCACGTACAGAAGCTGGGCCTTGAACTCGAATATTCTGAATCTGAATACAGTGCTTTTTCTATTAAACCACAAAGTTTCTCTGAATGAATGAAGCAAACCTCTTTCTGTGTCTTCTCCCTAAAAACAGAGGGTGAAGCCTTCCTCAAGTATGAACTGATGGACCAGCCTGTTGTAAAGGCAGAATGAAGAGAAAATCAACTAGAGAGGTCCTGGGTTCTAATCCTGACCCTGACACTTATTACCTGTATGCCCCTGGGAAACTCACGTAATGACTAGAGGTCCTCAGTTTCTTCAGAGTGGACAGAACAGTAGACCTGGAATCAGGATGGAATGAGCTCATGTCCCACTTCTGTAATCCTGGACATCTCATTGTTCTGGGCCTCAGTTTTCTCATACATAAAATGAAAGGGCTGTACTCTAGGGCTCCTTCCCAGCTCCAAGGCTATGATCCTGTGATTTAATAAACTTCTCTGTTGCCCTCAGTTCCCCCACCTGTAAAATAAATGAGTAGGTTGAGCTGGAGGATTTCTAAGAGCCCTCCTAGTACTCAATCCTGTGACAATCTCTATATTCGGTTCTAATTTGGTGAAAACCAAGGTGAGCTTTAATTGCTAAGAGAAGGACTTGTTGGTCCCACTTAGACTCGTCATGGGTCTGTTTGGAACACGATCGTTCTTGTTTGCCCAGTGCAGAACGTGCTTGAGACCTGGAAGTGGGAAGTACTCAATAGCTTTTTGAAAGCCTAGAGTATTGAATCATCCCTGATGAACAACATTTGAGGGTTTATGTCAGGACGAATGAGCCAAAACATGTTGATTCAATTTCCATCAGGTTATGCCCACTTTCAAAACTGACTGTGTAAAGTTCATGGTGAAATATATTTGGGGGATTCAGTTGCACCAACTATAATGAATTGATGGGGGTTGTGGGAAGGGGGATGAGTAATTTGGCTGCTGCTTAGCCGATCCTGACTCTAATTAGTCCGTCAACAATAATGACTGGAAATGGGTCAACCAAGGTGGGTTCCCCTGGCCAAAGAGCACAGGTACCTGCTGCTGATAGAACATGACCTTTGGAACTGAAGGCAGAAAGGGAAGAGGCACGTGGTGGGTCTCCTCACCAGATTTCCCAATCTGTCTTCTTCAGGAGCATGATTTTCAGATAATAGTATGTCTCTCCATGGGAGGAGAAAATGAGGCTGGTGACCTTGCCCAGCCCTCCCTCACTCAAATCCAAGTCAATTGCAAGTTCTGTCATCATCTCCCTTATGTCGTGGTCCTCTTCAAGAAATAAGAACAAACCAAACACACACACACACACACACACACACACACAATCTCTCCATGTGGTTTAGCAGGGTAAGGCTCAGATGGGAGGTTAGTTCTTGGTCACCAGACAGAATGGTGTAGTGGATAGAGCAGTGGAGTCCCAAGTCAAAGGATCTGGTTTGAATCCTGCCTCTACTCCCTATGACCTATGTGACTTTGAACAAATCATTTCCCTTCTCTGGGCCACAGTTTCCTCCTCTGTAAAGTGAGGGGATTCAGCTAGATAATTCTCAACGTTCCTCCAAGTTCTAATATCCAGTATTTCTGTAAGACTGTGATCTCACCTTAGAAGCTCACCATGCTTGCTTTAGCAGCACGAATACTAAAATTGGAAGGACACAGAGAAGATTAGCATGACCCCTGCACAAGGATAACACACAAACTTGGGAAGTGTTCCATATTTTTATATCTCAAGGCAGCCATTGATGGGAAGAAAGTTCCCTTATGTTCCAAAATATTCGTAACAGCATCTTTTGTGATGCCTAAGAATTGGAAACAAATCAGATGTCCCTCAATCGGTGAATGTCTAAACAAATTGTGGTACATGAATATAATGGAATATTACTGTGCTGTAAGAAGTGATGGGTGTGATGAATACAGAGAAGCCTGGAGAGATCTATATGAACTGATGCAGAGTGAAATAAGCAGAGCTAAGAGAATAACACACACAGTAACTACCTCAGTGTAAGTGGAAAGAACAATGATGCACCAAAAAATTCAAAAATGCATGGAACCAAATTATAATGATCAAGTAGGACTTGAATGAAGAGATATGAGAATACATTCTGCAACTCACCCCTTCATGGAGGTCCACAGAAGAAGAAGAAGAAGAAGAAGAAGAAGAAGAAGAAGAAGAAGAAGAAGAAGAAGAAGAAGAAGAAGAAGAAGATCATCTGAATCAAATGGAAAATTCTAGAGAAACAAGCAGTCCCTATGCCATGAGGCTATATTTCCAACATTTCTCTCCTGGGTCATTTATAGGGTACCCTCCAAAAGTCCCTAAGGGTCTTCATCATTGTCTCACTTCACCTTCTTTGTGATTCTCTTTTTCACTCCTCAGCTTATAGTAGTCACACATCTGCTCAAAATCCTTCCTTAGGTTCCCATTACCTACTGGATAAAATACACGCTCCTTCAAATGCTCTGCAGAAAGTTGCTGCAATTCTCCTTTCCAGCCCTATTGCATATGCCTCCCCCCATGCATTTTACCACACAGCCAAATAGCTTCTCATAGTTCCTTGATCTTATTCTATCTTTTCTCACCTCTGTGCATTCATGTAGGTCATTCTCTATGCCTGGAACCCACTCCTTCAACTCAGATATGAAATTCTTCAAGGCTACCCCTTGACTCTTATGCCTTTCTGGATGCCTGAAGCTGAAGGTGGTCTCTCCATCCTCCAAGTGGTTTCCTGCACTTGTTGGCATCTCCCTTGTGCCCTAGTTATCTGTGCACATGCCACACCCATTGTGGTAGACAGGAAGTCTTGAAAAGGAAAGTTCTTGTCTGAGGTCCTTGGCACTGTCAGGGAGTTCAACATCAGAAATGGAGAAGGTTTTATCAGTAGATAAAAGAAGATGCACTGCCATCTGCTTTGCTGCAGCCCCACAAGTGTCATGGGGGCTTTCCATCTGATTTTCGGATGGAAACCTCTTGTATATGTTCTATTCAATTACATTCTTATACCATAATTTGTTCAGAAATGCCCCAAATTATAGGCATTCATCTTATGTCCAGTTCTTTATCACCAAAAAAGTGCTGCTATAAATATTTTTGTACAGATGGGTCCTTTTCCTCTTTCTTTGATCTCCTCAGGGTATAGACCTAGTACTAACATCACTGTGTCAAAGGGTATACATAGTTTAGTAACTTTGGGGACATAGTTCCAAATTGCTTTCTAGCATGGCTAGACCAATTCACAGTTCCACCTGTAATAGTGCATCATTGTTCCTTTTTTCACACAGTCCTTCAACATTTAGCATTCTCTTTGTTGTTATTGTTGTTGTTGTCAATTTTTCCAATCTGATGGATATAAAGTAGAAACTCAGAATTTCTTTAACTTGTGTTTTCTAACTATTAAGTGATTTAGAACATTATTACTGACTTGGAGTTCTTCCTTAGAAAACTATGTATTCATATCTTGCCTTTATTTCTTAATATATTCGTCCCTTTTCCACCTCTAGAACTATCCCAACAAAAAAGAAAAATTTAAGAGATTAAAAGTAGAGTAAAACTAATCAACACAATGAATACATCCAGTAGTGTATGCAATGTTCCACATCCATAGTGCCTCCCTCACCTCTGCAAAGAACAAAGGGAAAGTAGAGCATGTAACTTTTAAAATGTCCACAAGGGAATTACTGAGAAGACACAGAAAGAACAGAAGTACAAAAACATCACCCTAAACTGGCACACCCCCTACTACTACCATGATCCCCGTGGAGAATAGACTCCAACTTAGAGTGACTGCTCATTATTCCTTCTACCAAGTTCACTCTTGAACAAGTTTCTCCCTTGTACAATACCTGTCTTTATCCCCATTATACAGATGATAAAACTGAAGCTCAGAGAAACAAAATTATTTACCCATGAACATACTCTAATTTGAATTTATGTAGGAATCAAGATGGAAGAATGATGGGCAGGTAGAGTGGAGGGAAGGAATGAAAGAACAAAATATTAAGTAATTTGGGTCATTTTTGTCACTTGCAAGGAAGGACACTGCACAAATCTAAGGTTTCCTTGTGGTATTCTTTTGTAGAAAAAGATAGAATGAACTAGGATTTAGCATTGACAGGCTTTAGATTTCTTGAATGCATTTCTTCCTCAAGGAGGGTCCCTCCTTGTAACAGTGGAACGTCAGAGATGAAATAGCCTCCAGAAATCATATTGCCTAGCCCTTTCATTTTAAATAGGAGGAAACTGAGTCTCAGAGAAGGAAATGAAAGAGCTAGGTCTCTCTTATTCCAGGAAGCTGGTAGAACAGTTACCTGGTCTTTATTGCTCTTTCTCCTACAAAGCAAGAGACATCAATACTAAACAGAAATAGAATTGAAACATCATAAATTTAGATTCCACTAATCTCTCTGAGTGGAAACAAGATTAGAAAAGGGAACTCTTTGAGGAACTGGGATTTCATCTGTATGCACACTCCCCACCACACATTAGGAGGTTGTCTTTATGACAAAAGATTCAATACTGGAACAGAACCTGGACAAAGGCAAGACCGTATTGGACCAATCCCCTCTCTCCTCTATCCCCACCCCCCAACATCTATCTGGTCTTTGAGGGGAAGAAAAGGGATTCCCAGCTTCATTGCCACCCCCATTCCCTGAAGTTCCAACCAACAACCTTGTCTTGAAGGGACCTGCCTTTGTTGAAAAGCAGATGAAAAATGGTGGGAAGGTGGCAGAATAATAGAATAGGGAATGTGGATGAAGCCATCCATCTTCTTTCTCTGGTGTGTTTTAATTAAAATACAGGGAAAGGGGGAGGGGACCCTATCCCAATGATTAGTCATGAAGTTGGGAGAACCCAAACTGACCTGGAGATAGGAAGGAAAAGCCTTTGTGTGAAAAATAATGAAGAGGATTGTTCGCAGCCGGGCATGGTGGGAGATGCCAAACTGTGGTTTTAGAGCAAATGCCAGTTTCTGAGGGCTTCATGCCAATCCCTTACGTAGCTGTGGTTTCTCCCTTGTTTTCTCCCCTCACCTTCTCTTCACATCTGGACCAGCTTCCTGTCTGATAGTTCTATCTCCTCCCCTGGGGCAGCCTTCCCTTGGTCTCACGGCTCCCTGACCTCTCTGGACCTGAAACACTTACACCATAACTCCTTCTAGAGGCTGCTAGGTATCATGGTGGGTAGAGTGTTGGATCTGGATTCAGGAAGACCTGAGTTCAAATCTGACCTCAGACACTTACTAGCTGTGCAACCCTGGGCAAGTCACTTAACCCTGTTTGCCTCAGTTTCCTCATCTGTAAAATGAATTGGAGAAGGAAATGGCAAACCACTCCATTATCTTTGCCAAGAAAATCCCAAATGGGGTCGTGAAGAGTCAGAAATGACTAAACAACAACAAAATGGAGATAGCCATGCCTGAGATTCCAGGGATGTTGAGAGGGCTACTGCAAGAAGAGTTTTGTAAACCTTAGGACGCTATAGAAATGGGAGCTAGTAACTATGTCAAATTGAACGTCACTTAATTTTTTTGATCATCAGTTTCTTCCTCTGTAAAATGAGCATAATAATATTTAAATAGCTTACATCACAGGGTCGTTGTAAGGAAACTGGAAAGCTTGTAGATATGCAGGTAATTATTTACCTCTCTTGTATCAATGAAGAGATAAAACGGGAGGAAAAAATGAAATGGGAGTTAGTGTCGCTATTACTATTATTTCTCCATTGTCTCTTCTGTGCCAAACTGTGACATGGAGGAGATACAGGCTCCAGAAGGATCAGGTAATCCTAGCTCTAAAGGTTGGAAAGAACCCCAGAGACCAGTTTATCCTACCACCCACATATTATAGATAGACCGTAAGATCCCTGAGGGCAGGAGCCAAACCTTAGTTATCTTTACTTCTGTCCCCAGGAGACACTGAGAAAATATTTGATGAATGAATGAACCAGTAAATGACTGAACACCAATGAGATAGGTTTAAAAGTGAAACAAACACAAGAAAAAAAAACAAAAAATAAAGCTTACTAACACAGCCAGAGATGAGGACAGGCTAGCAGACTGAAAGCCCTATGAAAATTTCCAGCGTGGAGAGATTCCTCCATTCCTCAATAAGCACCAGGGAGATCAAGAAGCTGGGGAAGATCCAGGTTGACTTTGGCCTACTGATCCTAGATCAAAATCTTGGGAATAAGTTATTAATCCCTATGGGAGCATCACCCCATAAAAATGGAATCTCACGTATCTGGTGCCCTGGCTCTACAGATGCACTAATCTTTCCCACCATATTTACCTGAGAAATATCTGTGAACCTTAAAGCAGCCCTGGCTAGTCCTCATACAGGTGCTAGAATGTAAGCACCATAAGACAAAGCAAGAAATATAGCCCATTTCCGTAAGAGAATTTATTTCAGGGCCTGGAAGATGGAAAGAATTGGGAGGCTGGAAGCCTGGGTTCTAAGCCTGATGTTACCTTGCTGTGTGATTTTGGACAAGTCACCTTCCTTCCCTGTGTCTTCATGTGCATACCTGTAAAATAATGATGGCAACACCTATTTTACCAATCACATAAGGGTGTCATGAGGCTCAAATAAAAATTGTAGGATATCAGAACTGAGAGGGCCCATTAGAACAAAATTGTCAGAGCTAGATGGAAATTTAGGATACAAAATGTCAGAACTGAAAGGGATGTTCCAAATGTCTTTTCTTTTTATTAATTGTATCCTTAGCACAGAGCCTGAAACATAGTAGGCATTTTACAAATATTTTTTGGATTGTATTGGACCTGAGAACATAAACTGGAAGAGCTGGAGGGGTTCTTACAATGTTAGAAATTAGAAATCACTTTGTGTGACCTTCTAAATTTACAGGCAGAAGTTAAGACCAAGATTAGGGAAGAATCCTGTCCAAAGCCAGGAGGCATGGTAGTGACAGACTTGTCACATGTGATTTTTCTGGATACCAGACTACCTACTCAGAACCTAGGATGCCAAGGCACCAGGGTATTCTCCTGACCTTTCAAAATTCCCAAGATCAGAGGCTCCAGTCCCTTCGCCCAAAACAGAAAAAGACAAATGCAAAATCCAAAGATCTGCATCCTTTCACAAAAGCCACGTGGCCTCAGAGGAGTCCCTTACAAAACCGTCTTTCATCAGATGCCATGAGCAAAGGAGCCACAGAGATTCCCCAATGGTTCTGAGACCAAAAAGACTGGACAAAAATGGCTGATTCCAGCCATTTGAAAACTGTCCCCAGTTCTAACTAGAGTCAACGGAAAAAAAGTTTTTATTCATCATGGTTAACAGACCAGAAGCAGCTCTAAAATGTCTATTCACATTCTCCAGTGTCTGTCTTTATAACCCTATGCACCCCAAATCCAAATATGGTTCTAAGGTCTAAATCACCCCCAATAATTCCCTCAATCATTGGTGAATCCATAGCTTGTCCCTGTGTGGATGGTTCTAGCTCCAACTCCATGGTTTCAGCCTTTAACTGATGGCTACTGTCTTCTTTGTCACATATATTTCAAATCCTTCCAAAGCCACATGGTTTCACCAGTGTGGAGGCTCCCTCCACCCTCACAAAATGCAACACCTCCACATCATCATGAGCTACTGTGGGCAAAGAAGAAGGACTTTTCACAGAAGATGGAAAATGCACATTTTACTTCTTTAAGACTATTTCCTCCTGCAAAATGGAAATAAATATTTGTGCACTGCATAACTCTCAGGGCTATGGTGGAAATAAAGAGGTGTGGATGTGACATTTCAATTCATAAAGGATCCATAACATCTTTGGTTCAGTCCATCAATTTCTTTAGTCACTTCTGCTGAGAGACCCTGAATGGATCTTTAATACCCTTAATGGGTATTTTTAGTCACACCCTAAGCTGCCTGGAATTCCACCTATCAGACCAATGATACACTCTCTCTAATGATTCTTTAGCCCAGAGCTGCTCTCCCACCTCCTCACCCACCCAGCCACACCACAGCTAGTGTGTCCATATCCAGCTGGCCCATTTTAGGAAGGCAAACATCAAAGTATCCAGAAGAGGACAGTGAAAGGCCTAAAAGTCACATTATAATGAAGTTGATGCAGGGGACTTTTTGTTGTCAGCCATTTCAGTCGTGTCTGACTCTTTGTGACCCCATTTGGGTTTTTTTTGGCAAAGATACAGGAGTGGTTTGCCATTTCCTTCTCCAGCTCATTTTACAGATGAGGAAACTGAGGAAAATTGGGTTAAGTGACTTGACCAGGGCCATATAGCTAGAAAGTATAAGAGGCCAGATTTGAATTTAGGAAGATGAGCCTTACTCCAGGCCCAGGGCTCTATGCACTGCACCACCTAGCTGCCCTCTAGGAGCTAACATTGTGTCAGGGAAGCCAACCTGTACATTAATATGTTGAGACCAAAAAACATTTTTTTAAATTTTTTCACCCAGGTCTGTGATTTCATCAGCACAGGGAATGCCCAGAGAGGAACCTCTGATAATACAGATGAGCAACTTCTCTGCCTTAGAGCAGGGGTCAAGGCCCTGGAGATAGATTTCAGAGCCTCCTTGAACTTGGCTAGCTAAAAAATGACATCTTTGTTTCCAGATGGCTGGTTTGCTCATATCCTATATTTTTTACATTATTCATTTAAAACCATGGCTCTGATAAGGGGTTCTTGGGCTTTACCAGACTGCCAAAGGGGTCTTTGATAAAAAAAAAAAATTTAAAGCCCCAGTTTAGAGGGTTGCCTGGGGCCCAGAGGGGTTGAGTGGTCTAAGGTCATATAGCCAATAGGGGTGATATGCAGCCTGTCTCCATGGCCAGCTCTCTATTCTTTATACTACACTGCCAAAAGACATAGAAGAATATGGTGCTTGGAGTGAGCCTTGAAGGAAGCCAGGGATTCTAAGGGGTGAGAAGGGAATGGATTCTAGGCATGGGGAATGGCCAGTACAAAGCCATGGAGACTAAAGATAGAGCACCATATTGGAGGAACAGCCGAAGGACAATTTGCCCAGTGAGTGAAGGAAAGTTCTGTATAAATTGAGTTGGAAAGGTGTATTGAAGCCAGGCCATGACAGGCTTTGAAAGTCAAACAGAGGAGTGTGTGTTTGACCCTAATAAAGTTAATAAGGGGCCTCTGTAGTTTACTGAGTAGAGGAGTGACCTAGGCAGATCCATGCTTTAGGAAAATCACTTTGGCAGCTGTTAGATCAGAGAGGGGAAGGGCTCACGGCAGGGGGGACCAATAAGGAATTACCAGATCGAAGCACTGAAAGGAGCTAGAGAAGCCATGCAGCCCAACCCGGGTCTGAGCAGAGCTCTCCCCTGCAGCATCTCCCCCTTAACCGCCTGCAGCAGGGGGAGCTCTGGCCCTCTGTCCTTCCTTCCATGCCCATTGTCTGCCTCTCTATGGCTCTCTGACTTCTTTTCTCACTATATCTCTTTTGCTGCCTCTGTGTGTGTGTGTATGTGTTTGAGAGAGAGAGAGAGAGAGAGAGAGAGAGAGAGAGAGAGAGAGAGAGAGAGAGAGAGAGAGAGAGAGAG
>CM053592.1:144424285-144452090 GCA_028646515.1 Pseudochirops corinnae
CCGCCTGCAGCAGGGGGAGCTCTGGCCCTCTGTCCTTCCTTCCATGCCCATTGTCTGCCTCTCTATGGCTCTCTGACTTCTTTTCTCACTATATCTCTTTTGCTGCCTCTGTGTGTGTGTGTATGTGTTTGAGAGAGAGAGAGAGAGAGAGAGAGAGAGAGAGAGAGAGAGAGAGAGAGAGAGAGAGAGAGAGAGAGAGAGAAGGAAAGAGAAAAAGAGATAGAGGAGAGGAGAGGAGAGGGAAACAGAGAGACAGAGACAGAGACAGAGAAAGTGCTCAATGCTCAGGTTCCTGGGAGTCATCTCCCTTTCTAAGTCTCTTTAAACTCTCCTTTTTCTCTCTAATCTTTCTTTCTTCCCCTCCCCCTATTCTCCTCCTCTTCTGCCCCTTCCCCCTCCCCTTCACACCTCTCCCTTCTCCTTCTTCATCTCTCTCTCTCTCTTTCTCTTTCTGTCCCCCCTCCCCCACCCCATGTCTTTCCTTCTCCTTCAGCCTGTCTCTTTGTCTGTTTGAGTCTTTCCTCTCTCTCATTTCTGGGCCTACTCTTGTGGGTTCCATTTTCTCATGGGGATAAAGTCTCCCTGGCCTGCAATGAGCCCTCTCACTATCGATTTTAAAAAGAAAGTTGCCTGAAGGTAGCTTTTCTTAATCCCTCCCCACAATTCTCGGGACTTTCTCTGAGGCAACAATTTACTCGGATGTCATCATTCATTTCACTCCTTAAACATACATAAACACCCCAGCCACACCGGGCTAGAAATCTGAACCACTGGGTTTTCCAATTAAATGAATGTCATTAAATTCAGGTGGGTGACAATATATGGCCACCTGATGACAGATGTAATAGTCCTAAACACAGCAGGTTATTTTCCTGTTTCTTTCTCATACCAGCAAAAAGTCAGTCAGTCAACAAAGAGAAATTTAAGTTTCAGGAGAAACTGAAGCTGCCACCACCAGGAAAAACCAACTCTCCCTCGGCTCCAGGTGACTGCGGTAGAGCTGATGTAAACTGACAAATTCATCACCGCTCAGCCTGACGAGACACATGAGGGAAAATCATGAGGTGAAAAGTAAGATACTTTAGGGGGAGGAGAAGGCAGCAGCATGTGGGCTGGGGGAGAGGAAATCGGAAGATGCTTCATGTCGAGGGTGACAGTTAAGTCTTAAAGAAAACTTGGCATCTGAGAGGCAGAGGTGAGGAAGGAAAGCATTCTATGCACAGGGAAAGACCAGGGCAAAGACAAAACATTTAAGGTGTAAGACTTGGAATAGAGGAACTGAAAAACAGAAAGAAGCCCAGTATGGCTAGGCCATAGGATGTGGGGCCTAATGGATAATAAGTCTGGAAAGATAAGCTGGGGCATGTTGTGAAGAGCTGTGAATGTCGAAGAGAAGAGTTTATGGTTAATCCCAGAGGTGATAGGAAACCACTGAAGTATAGTGAGTACGAGAGTGAGGGTCTTATCTGGGCTTTAGGAAAATCCCTTTGGCAACTTCATGGAGGATGGATTAGAAGAGGGTGAAGAGCAGAAGCTTGGTGGCACAGTGAACAGAGCCTGGGAGTCAGGAGGACCTGAATTCAAATCCAGCCTCAGACATTTAACTCTTACTAGCTGAGTGACCTTGGGCAAATCACTTAACTCCAATTTCCCTGTCTTCCCCTCTCCAAAAAGAAAAAAATAGAAAAGGGTGAAGAAGCCAATTAGGAGGCAATTACAGTACTCTAGGAGAAAGGTGACAGATAAAGGACTGAATCGAGTGGTGGTAATGTGAGTGGAGAGAAGGGAACAGTTGTGAAAAATGTGCAGAGGCAGAGACGGCACCATTCGGAAACTAATTGGCTTGTGGGGCGAGTGAGCAGTCAAGGATAACACCTGAATTTGGAACCTGGTTGAGTGGGATGATAGTACCCTTAGAGAAATTTGGAAGAGGAGAGGGTTTGGAGATGGGAGTGGATGATGAGTTCTCTTTGGGACTCGGGGAGTTTGAGGGTGAAAACAGCATGAGAGCGCTGCACTCACTGACCTCCAAGGATCCTTTCAGGATGAAATCCTGTGAATACTTATACTATCTCTTCCCTCAGTCAAGAAAAAAGGGGGTTTGAGATGTGCTGGAGAGCTGGGAACATTCTTCTGGCCACTATCTGGAGTCTCCAGTCTCAACCTCCCTATGGATCTCATGAAGGAACCAATTGGGAGACTCATAGTGATGGATTTCAAAATGCTGAGCTAAAGGTCTGAAAGCCATTTGTCAGAGACCCCCTCCTAGGAACTAAAAGGAGGAACTGGAGCCTCTGCCCTCCACTTAAACCCTCCTCAGACCAGCTGGCAATTATCATTAGGAAATGTTGTCTTCATTACAAATGACTTCAGGAAATGTCCTGCATGGCTCCGTGTCTCCCACCCACCCGGGAATGAGGCGGCGATGGGGGCTTCTGTTCCCAGCTCCCCCGGGATTGAGGAGGACTGATTACACACACACACACACACACACACACACACACACACTCACGCACACATACACACACATGCACATACCACACACACATGCATATACACATACCACATACCACACACATATGCCTATACACACACCACATACCACACACATATGCATATACACACACCACATACCACACACACAAACAGCACACACACACACCATACAAACACACCACACACACATACCCTGGAGTAGGAGGGGGTGTTGCGAGACGTTGATTCAGACTAAACCCATCTAGACTCTTTAAAGCTAATCTCCGTCTCTCATTCCTTCTTCTCTGCTCCTCACCTATTTCAAAATGAAAACCCTTTACCTGTTGAAATAGGGACTGCCAGGGTTGGATCAGGGCAATGCTAAGAGAAAAGCCCTTTGGGAGTCAGAAGACCTGAGTACTAGCTCTGACACCAGCCCTGCAGTTTTGGGTATATCATGCCTCTTTCTTGTCCTCAGTTTCCTCATCTGCAAAATGAAGATGATATTTAAACATAATGAGTTGTAATCCCTTTCATCAGGGAGGTTGGGGGTGAGTGGGGAGCAGGTGCCTTCACAGTGAGGGAAGTTGGATTAAAGCAGAGCTGGGCAACGTGGGGCCTCGAGGCCACATGTGACCCTCTAGGTCCTCAAGTATGGCCCTTGGACTGAATCAAGCTTGGATTCCATTAAAGAGCAGCCCTTTAGGACCTGGAGGACCACAGGTTGCCCACCCCTGGACTAGATGCTCCCTGAGGGCCCTTCCAGGCCAGAAAAGCTCAGATTCTATAACTTTAAGCGCAATCATCATCATAATAATATTATAATAATATATTATATAAATATATTATAATACAATAATGATAATAATGATAATGATAATTCATATATATAACCCTTACTATGTGCCGGGCACTTGGCTAAGCAGTTTATAATTATTATCTCATTTGATCCTCACAACAACCCTGAGGAGCAGAAGCTATTATTATCCTCACCTTACAGATGAGACAAGTAAGGCAAACAGAGGTTAAGGGACTTGCCCAGGGTCACATACCTAGTAAGTATCTGAGGCCAGATTTGAACTCAGATCTTCTGATTCCTAGAGTTCTGTCTACCGTACCGCAGTGTACTTCTCTCAGGCTCCAAGGGAGACTTGACCTCGACGCCCGGCATGGGAGCTCACACACTTGAAACACTTTCAGACGTTGTTTTTGGTTCTAGTGCTAGCTCTGATGCTAAGCTGCTGAATGGCTTTGGGCAAGTCCTTTCCAATGGTTCTCAAAGCTCTCTTCCAGCCCTGGCATCCTGTGTTCTATGTTCTAAGGCCCCTCCCAGTTCTAGATCCCATTTTCTTAATGGTAACTATTAGGGTGGTAATCATGGGTGCTTGGATGATGAGGCCTGACAGCCTACAGTTTGGGCCTGACAGGTCACAGGTGCTGAGGCTGAGTCTCAGGCCTGACCACAGGCTACTCCCCACCCCCATAATCACATGCTTACAATAACCCACAATTACCTTTCCTCACCAGGCTCATCCGACAGCCTAATGATGCCTGAGGGGCTTATAAAATTATTTGCTGCATATATTGCAATAAGGAGGCCCCGGGATTCATTTCCTCCAGGCTGTAACCTTTGATTTTCTCTCTAATGAATCAGGATTAAGGCTTCAGGCAAAAAGGAAGGCAGAGTGGGAGAAATCCGCTGCTCCCTCCTCCATCTTTTCTGACGGGACAATAGCTTCATTTGGGGAGCCACGGGCCGGTTCGAAAAGAATCATTCACTTTTTTTTTTTTGCTCTCTTGGTTGGCAGTCCCTCAATCCCTCCTGCCTAGGAGTTGTCTCTGAAAGGGTCCAACAAGAGCTTCTTTGGGGGAAGGTCTCTGTGGCATATATAAAGATGAGCGAGACTGACCTTGGGTGTGGCTAAGCTCACCTCGCCTTGGTTTCCTTACCTGTAAAATGTAGCATAATAATCACACCTGCCTCCCAGGGTTGTTGTGGCAATTAAATAAGCCTTAAAACCCTATGTGAATTATTTTTGTTGTTGAATCATCATTGCTATTATTATTTTCCCAGCACTGCCTCTAAGTACTCGAGGTCTTCCTTCCCCTGACCCGGTGAAATCAGTTCTTCAAAAAGTGCTTCATAAAAGCCGGCTCAGGGTCAGGAACTGGGCTGGCCAAGGAAGCACCTTGCTAGCTCAAAAGTGAGCTCTCTCCACCTAAAATTTCTTCTTTGCGTCATAGTTGTATGTCCGGGTGTGCATGCGCGTGCACGCACACACATGCACGTGCACTTCTGACTCTTGCCTCTTAGATTTTGTGTTCCCTGAAGCCAAGGCCAGTCAACAAGTAATTTTTAAGGGTTTCCCTTGTGCCAGGCACAAAGCTAAATGCCAGCTAATGCTGATGCCATCCTTCTACAGAGGAGAGTGCTCTATTCTCAGTGTGGCCTCATAGACCCAGAGAGCATCAGGACCCTGTACAGCAGCCCTTATTCTTCATGAAAGAAAAGACAACACCGCCTCTCTTGGCCAGGGTCACACAGCTAGTAAGTGTCTGAGACCAGATCTGAACTTAGGTTTTCCTGCCTCCAAGTCTAGTACTCTATCTACTGCACAATCTACCTGCTTGTACATGGGAGAGGTATCCAAAAGGAATGGAAATCCCTAAGAACTCTCTCCAAGGTGCCCTTCCTAGCTCCCCTCTGCACTAATTTCTAAGCCTTTGCTCTGTCTTCCTTACTGTCTTTCGACAGTAAGGATTATTAGCCGGTTTATTGTTCTCATTCTATTCATCCAACACTTAATAGACACAAATCACTGTGACAGAAAGAAAAATGCAATATTCCCTGTCCTCGGGGAGCTTACATTCACACAGTACAAGGTTCTGTAGCCAGAAGACCTGCGTTCCAATCCTGTCTCTGACATTTACTATCCATGTGACCTGAGGTAAATCACTTGACATCTCACATTCTCAGTTTCCTCATCCATAAGGTGAGGAGGTTAGACTACATGGACTTCTCGATCTAAATCTATGACTTGGTTCTAGCATTGAGAAACATCTTGGCTGAATCCACAGGGAATGGGGTCACCTACTCTTCCTCTCTCTGTACCCAGACATGCAGTTTGGATGGGGATCAATAATGAAAAACATGACCTTTGTTGAGATCCTTTGTCTCACATTCATTGACTCTTCAAGTCAACCACCCAGGTTAGCAAGGGAAGGATTTTTACTTTTTTCTAGGATCTCCCCAAAATGTGAAGTGGTGATGGTAGGAGGGAGTGCAAAGGTTCCCAAAGTACAATATGAATTGGGTATGGTGCAGGTAACTTATTCCTGTACACAAAAAGGTTGGCTACATATAAGGAAATACAGTGTTCATTAACAGAATTAGCTATTTTAACGGGATTGAGTAACTTAATTTATAATTACAGATGTAATCCTCTAGGATTCTAATATTTAACCCTCATCAGAACACAGAGCAGTGTATAGAATTGCTAAGTAGGCATTTTACACTTCCCCTTATCTGGACACTGTCCAAATCACTCCTAGACTATATGTGAAGGTAAAAAAACAAAACAAAACCAATCCAGGTCTGGATAACTCTTCTTCCCATGACCATGCTAGATGATTCAAAAGCTACTCCTGCTGCCAGGAACCCAGCACCTTTCTGACTCACAAGGTCATTTCTCACTCTATATAGTAGAGGGTACTTGTCTGCCCAAGACCAGGAAAGAGGAAACATAAAGAAGAAGAGGTAGATGAGAGTCCCATGGCAAACCCACCTACTAATGGCTACTGTCCACATAAGAAAGGGTCACCATGATACCCTTCACTGGTGTCACATCATGACATCAGCCAAGAGGGCAACTAGAAAGGAAGGTAGAGAGGGGAATAGGAGATAGGTTTTGTACATCCTTTCAGTCATCAGCTCTTCCAGACTCACAATTAAAGGACTCCATCATCTCAGTGTGCCAGCCCTTAAGCTCTGAGTCATATCTAGCCAGAGGAAGTACTCCACCACCACCACCCCACCCTTCCTTAAGCTTCCATGTGGTTACTTGGAATCAGAACTAGTGACTGAGTATGCCCCACAGAGACTGGGATTCAAGAAGACTCATCTTCTTGAGTTCAAATCTGGCCTCAGACACTTACTAGCTGTATGTCCCTGAGCAAGCCACTTCATTCTGCCTCAGTTTCCTCATCTGTAAAATGAGCCAGAGAAAGAAATGTCAAGCCACTCCACTATCTATGCCAAGAAAATCCCAAATGAGGTCATGAAGAGTCAGACACAACCAAAATAATTCAAGGGCAAATGATCCACTCAGGGAACTACTCGATCATCCTAGGAAATTAAGGAATCATGGAACCTCAGAATTGGAAGGGACCTTAGAAGTCTTCAGCCCATTACAGGAATCTGTCCTAAAATAGCACTTGTAAGTGGTTAGTTTGGCAGGACTTGTTTTGAGTGGTCCCCATGCCGCCTCCTAATGATTCCATGACCCATCTTTTCAGCTATCTGCTCCAGAATCTTGCTGAGGAAGAACACCAACCTCACCCTTCTGTAACTCGAGGTATCTCTTCCTCTCCCCCTCTTTATGTAAATCAAGATAACATCATTTAACTAGTTCCCACATATGAGTCCAGTTCCCCTAACCAGACCTTGTATTCTTCAGGGAAAGCACCAACATCTGCTTCTCTTCAGTCCCCTGCCCCAGACTTGGAACTCCCTAGGACAAAACAGAACTGTGCATTGACTCCTTCAAACTGTGAGCTCCTTGTGGGCAGGGAAGCTCTTTTCCCTCTCAGTTGTTCCATTTTAAAATTCTAAGTGAAGATTCTGGGTGAAAGATTCTTCAAGGGTTTTCCAGCCCTATGAAGACCCTCGAAGACAACTTGGAAAGTCGTGAGCCACAGGGTGACTCAAGACTCTCTGCCTTGCATTGAAAACCCCCAATCACTCTTCAGAATAGATTGCAGCAGGCCCCATGCATGGCCAACCTTTGATGTCCAAAACCTCTGCTTCTCCCCCAAGTATTGGGCCCAGCCACATGAGGGGTTTGTTGGCTCTTGATGGAAGAGTCGTTGCCAGGGGCTGTGGGTTTGCTCTGCCTTCTGTTGCTGGCTGGGGAGCTGAGAGTTGAGGGCAGGAAAGGGGGTCTGGCCCTTCCCCAAGAGGCCACCACATGAAGGGGAGCCACAGAGGGCCATGCTCAGGCTGCAAGCCGTGATTGGGGCTGATGCTACAGGGCAGGAGCCAAATAATACTTTTCCAATAAGCATTCTGGAAGAGGCCTCCTCTCTCTGATTTCTGTGCTTTATCCCAAACTCTGGTGAGATGGAGCTTCTCAATGCAATTCACAAGATCATGGTTCTAGAACAAAAAGGGGCCTTTGAGTCCAGATAGACCCACCCTCACATTTTACAGTTGAGAAAACTGAGATTCAGTGAAGTTGAGAAATTTGCCTAAATTCACACAAGTAGTAAGGGACAAAATCAAGATTCAAACCTGGATCCTTTCAAGAAATGTGTGTTCAAGTCCCTGCTGTGTGCAAAGTCCTGTGCCCCAAACTGTCAGTTCTCCCCTGAGGTTCTTTATGAAGGACTGGAAAGGCAGGGTAGTGCCAGATTGTGGGGAGCCTTGACTACCAGGCTAAGAAGAAAAGGGGAGCCACTGATGGTTTCTTCTCTTCTCTCCTTTCCTCTCCTCTTGTCTCCTTTCCTCTTCCTTCTCATCCTTTCCCCCAGGTTAGGCTGTGCAGACAGACAAAAAAAGAACCCTTAGCCAGAGCTTGGCAGCCTAGAGCTGACCAGAGGGAAGGAAGGAGACTTAAAACCTCAAGCACCGATTCCTCCCATACAAGATGTTGCCTTTGTCCAAAGAAATGTCCCATCTTTTACTTCCATTTCAAAATGCCCTGTGTTCACTGAGCTGGATTCACCCCCTAGCCTCCTTCCTTCTTGATGGGGGAAGGGTCTGATAGAGAGAGAAGTTCAGCTAGTTCCTAGAGCTGAGGAACCCATCAGGGGACATGATGTTTGTGAAAATAACAACTCTAACATTTTCTTCCCAAGATTCTGGAAACCACTTGAAGGGTTGCAAACTCATGAGACTGGCATTATATTGTTATCACATTTTAGACATGAGGAAACTGAGGCTTAGAGGACTTAAATGCCAGTATGGGTAAACATCTTAGACAAATTCTAAGTGAGGCCCTGGAAATAGTAACGACTGACATTTCTGAGCTACTTTTGCTTCTTTGGACTGAACCAGAGATTCATTGATATAAAGGACATAAGGAATCATTGATACAGAGACATATCAGAACTTACACAACAATCAATGGTCTTAGAGACTTACCTGGAGCAATCAATCAATCAATAAACATTTATTAAGCACCTACTATGTGCTGGGGACTGTGCTAAACACTGGTGATACAACAAGAGGCAAAAGACAGTCCCTGTCCTCAAAGAGCTTAAAATCTAATGGGGGAAACAACATTCGAACAAATATAACACTTTGTGAGGTTTATACAGGATAAATAGGCACTAATTAAAGGAAGGAAGGCATTGGAATTAAGAGGAGTTGGAGAAGGCTTCCTGTAGAAGGCGAAATTTTGGATGGGACTGAAAGCCAGGGAAACCAGTAAAATTAAGGAGAGAGAACAATCCAAGCATGGGGACAGAAAATGTCTGGAGCTGAAAGACAGAGCACTGAGAGGTTATGGGACTTACTCTGGATCACACAGCCAGTGTGTCTCTTGTCTGATCACCAGTCACATGTTGCCAAACCCCAGCCCCGGATTGCTTCTTCAATATGTCTCATTCTCTCCTATTCCCACACTGCCGAATGGAGCTGGAGGAGATCATGCATCCTTACTGATTAGGTCCAATATTGGACTAGGTTCAATGGCTCTAATGTGTTGTCTGATCTCACCTGAGCCCTCATTATAACAAAACAATCAATCATTTTGCTCCTCCCAAATGGATTTTCTACCTCACCACAATGGCTGACTCCTGTAATGGATGAAGAGGTGGCCCTTCTAGCCAAGGCCAAACCTTCTATTTATACTCTTGATCCCATCCCCCTTGGTCTTTTTGAATAGTTTGGTCTCCCATTATCATTCACTCTGTCTTTGCCTCTGTTCTCTTTCTCCCTGGTTGCTACCTCTTTCCCTGCTACCTTTAGACATACCCAAGTTTCTACCATTCTTAAAACAAACCTCATGACTATCCTTGCGAGCTCTTGTCCCTCTCACTCCAAGCAAAGCCTGAATGACCATTTATAAGTAGGAGTTGGACGCTATGGCCTCTGAGGTCCTTCCCTGCTCTGAGATTCCAGCTTTCTAGAACAACATTCCTATCAATCATAAATTAGCTAATGAACTCATTACCTTCTTAAGAAGCAGGTCCCTGATTCTTCCTCTAGGGAGAAGGAAAATCATTTGTTTATTGAAAACTCTACTGGTAGGATAAGAAAGAAAATGGTCAAATGAAGAAAAATCTTTGTATCAAGTTTCTTTGATAATGGCTCGCTATCTAAGATATATAAATTGTCTGTATTTACATATATACGTATCTGTATATCAATGTCTAATAGCTAATCCCCAGTAAATAAATAGTCAAAGGATGTGATCAAACATTTCCCAATAGAGTAATTATAAAGTATTTACAACCACATAGAGGAAAGATGCTACAAATCACTAATAATGAGAGAAATGAAAATCAAAACACAGACAAGTTTTACCTTACACCCTACAAATCAGCAAAGACAAAAAATCTCAACACCTAATGTTGGAGGGGCTATGAAAGGATAGGCATGATAATATATTGTTGGTGGAACTATGAAGTGGTATAACCATTTTAGAATTACACGAAGTGACTAAAATGTCTAAACCCTTTGACCCAGAGATTTCATTACTGAACTTATAACCAAAGGAAGTGATTGATAAGGGAAAAAGTCCCCCTACCCTCCAAAACATTTTTAGCAGTATTTTTGTGATAGCTAAAAATTGGAAACAAAGTAGGTGCCCGTTGATTAGCTACACAAATTGTGGTACATGAAAGTAATAGGATATTACTGAAGAAATTATGTGTATTATGAATACAAAAAAGACATGGAAAGATCTATCTGAACTAATACAGAGTGAAGTAAGCAGAACCAAGAAAACAACATACATAATAACTACAACAATATAAATTGAAAGGACGCCACACCAAAAAATCAAAAATAAATGTAACAAAATTATAAAGATCAAGTGTGACTCATGAAGAGATGTGAGAAGACATCCCCCAACCTACCCCTTGTGGAGGTGGGAGGTCCACAAGTGTTACACAAGGTACAATGGACAATTTTTCCAGAATTTTTCAATGTATCAATCAGTTGTTCTGACTTTTCTCCCTCTTTTTCTTCTCTAAAAATTGTATCTGTCATTTAGGAAAACTCTCTGGAAGGGACACATTGGATAAGCTAGTGATAAAAATTTATTTAAAAAAGGAAAAAAGACAATTCTCCTGGAGTAGAAGTGTGTGTCTATAATCCCTGCTACTAAGGAAGGCTGAGGATGGTGGATCATTTTAGCTTGAGTTCTAAACTGTAGTGGGTTAAACCAGTCAGGTTTCTACACTAAACCTGGCACAGTTTGATGACCCCCCAGGACAAGGGGACCACCAAGCCACATAGGAGGAAAGGGTTGAGGAACAAACGGGCAAACTGGCCCGGGTCAGAAACAGAGCCCGTCAAACTTTCCATGCTGATCAGCTTGGGAGAGAAAGGGAGACCCAGTCTCAAAAAAGAGAACTCAGGTCTTTCTGGCTCCAGGTTCAGTGCCATATCTATCATGCTCCCTAGGTAAGTGAGTCCCATTCCAGACCACACTCTGCTTTGATTCAGCACCTTCTTTCCCTCCCCCTGGCCTCAGTTTCCCCATCTGTAAAGTGAGGGGGGTTGGATTAGCTGGTCTCTAGCAATCTCTCCCAGCTATGACATCGTGTCCTCAGTTCTCCCTTGGCTCTAACATCCCCTCGTTTTACCAAAGTAGGTAACTTGTGGTCCTTGAAGGCCATCACACGCATGATCCCCTAACGTGGATTGCTTGGATCTCAGTTTGTGGGACACAACTCTATATGTCAGCATGGACAAAGGAAGCTGGAACTGGAATGTAGGGCAGCCATAAACAGCCAGCCTCATACCCAGAGCCAGGGGCCGAGGTATCTATAATAAGCCAGAGGGAGACCGCATAGGCAGCTTCCAGCAAAGTGAGGGTTTGGGGGTTGGCTTTCACTCCAGTTGAGACTGTTTTACCGGGGCCAGCTCTTCTGGTGCTAAGCAGGGCTGAGATGGAAATAATTCATAGCTAAAGAGAGGCAGATAGCCACGCCCTTCATCCCAGGCCGCAAGGTTACTTGCGGTGGTTAGAAAAAGGAGTACCTTAAACATCTCCCCTTGGCATTCAAGGTCCTCGACTATCCCCTAAATCCTAGCTCCCCAACAAGGACCCTCTTCTTCAGACAGGCCCATCTCCTCTCTGCCCTTAGCACATGAAATCTCCAAGATATCTTTCCCTATTTCACTAGTTAATAACGACAGTCCCCCAGGACCATATATGAGACTTGTTTCACATGTTTATAATATACATGATAAAGAACTCTGGCCTTGGAATGAGAAGAACCCTGTGGTCAAATCCTCCCTCTGACACAATCTGGCTATGTTATCCTAAGCAAGTCATTGACCCTTAGACTGCCCCAGGCAACTTTCTAAGACTGTAAATTGCAGGTCAGGTGCCTATCTGCATCAGAGGAGGGAATTTCTTCCTCTGGGAGTTCTCTGAGCCAATGAAATAATAAGTCCCAGCCCACCCCAGGCCACAGTTCACTTTTCATGTAAAATTCTATGTTAGGGCTCGTAGAATCACAGACTTAGAGCTGAAAGTGTCACTAGAAGCCACCTAAGCCAACCCCTCATATTTTACAGATTGGGAAATTTAGCCAACATCACCCAAGCAACTGGAATTCAATCCCAAGTCAGTCATTCCTAATCCAATGCTCCTTCTATTAGGTATGCTGCCCCCTGCCTGTATTTGTGTCCTCTCATCCCCCCTAAATTGTGACCTCCGTGAGCACAGGAACCGCCCTTTAGCTCAAAGATTTATGCCCCCCAGCACCAAGTGCTTAATACATTTTTATTAAATGAAGAAATGAACAACTGACTCATTACCCCTTCCTGACCTTTGCTCCTGCTGATAGTAGATACGTGGTTGCTGTGACTGACCCCAGACCATCCCAGGGAGGTTAGAGAGGTGAGGGGGCCACAGGGGAACAGTGGCGAGGAATTTCACTCATTCCATAAACTGGCAAGAACTACTCCCCAGTCACATTGGTTAAGGGGCTGAGATGTTAACCCTTTACTGTCTTGAATCAGTTACTATCTTGAATAAAGACACTTGGTTTCTCTGAGAGCAGGGCTAAGGGTTAATCCTTTTCTGTCTCCTCAGCAAAGCTCAAGAAGGATCTGGGTGCATAGAGGTAGGAGTAGGACCCTCAGGAAAGACTCACTGAACTAAATCAAATTCCTAGAAGAGCCTGTCCTGGCAGACAGAAATTAGGCTACATGCTCAAGGTCACACAACTAGGTCTCTGAGGCTGGATTTGAACTCAGGTGTCCCTGATTCCAAGCCCACCTCTCTTATCCACTACACCACCAGTTGAGCATCTGGATCAAGGGTGGAGAGGAAGAAGCAGAAGTCCTGGTACTGGTACATCATGGGCCCGGGCCTCCCCAGAAAGGAGAAGGTAAGGGCTTTCTTGACTGAGCTCCCCTGCTGGGGGATCTATGCTTTCACCCAAACGTCCATGGCCGCTGAGGAAAGCCAGAGGTGGGGAGAGAAAGGCAGAAACTCTGGTTCCTGGCTAGATTTGCATGTTGAGTTAGACAAATTCTCTCTGCTTCTGCTCTAGTGATGGGAGGGGTTTTATTAGAAGTAGTTAAGGGCTCGGAGAGGTAAAAACGTTATATTTGAATTCCTTAGAATTTGCCTCCCAGAAGTGGTGATCAAAAGGAATTGTTAGCAAGCACCAGCTTGCTAAGGAGGACCTAGAATGCCTGACCCTCCTCACCTCTCCCTCTTACTTTCTCTAAGAGTCACTTTCCCTCCTCTCACCTCTTCTGAGATCACTCCCAGGACTTAGTCCTTTGCGTTGTGTCTCCCTCATTAAAATGTAAGCTCCTTGAGGTCTGGGACTATACTTTCTTTGTGCCCCAGGGCTTAGCGCATCACCAGAACTTAAAGATCCTCAGCTGGCCGTCAGCAAAGTCACTTCTGAGCTTCTATAAAGATGCTTCCAGTTACTACCTGTTCCTGGATGTCCAGGGGGACGGCCTACACTGACCGTGTTGGAGGAGCCTTGTTTGTGCTCTCAGCCTGGGTCTTAGAATAGGGGTGGAGGAGAACATTCTGGCTCCTAGATCCAAGAGATCCCAGATTTAGGGCTAGAAGACATCTGAGACGTCATTTAGTCCAATTCCTCCTTTTTCTTTTTCTTTCTCTCTCTCTCTCTCTCTCTCTCTCTCTCTCTCTCTCTCTCTCTCTCTCTCTTTTTTTTTTTTTTTTTTTTACCCAGAAGAAGTCTGTGGCCCAATATGGTCAAGTACTTGGCCCGGGTTCTCATAGATAATAAGCAATATAGAGCCAAGTTCACAGTTAGGCCTGATGCCAAATTCAGCACTCTTTCCACTATGCTTTGGGTTCCAGTCCCCTGGTCAACCACTGATGTGCCAGTATTCATGAATATCACATATGAGGCACAACCCACACCCTGACACTCCCATTCCTGCCCCCTGGACCTTCTAAGCTCCCGGATGTGTCACAGCTGAGGTCTTCCTCCCTGATTGAGCCCTGAACTTCCCTAAAGGGTCCAATGGCTCTTCTTGCTGCTATGGTAAACCAATTGGGCACCAATTCCTAAAGCAGGCTTTACGTTCCCCTAGGTGCCATTGAAACAGCAGTGACCTTCAGAGTCTGTTTTCTGGGCTTGGAGGAGTGGGTCATACAGCCCAGTGGAAAGTACCCAGGGACTGGGAACCAGGAACTCAGGGCTCTCTGCTACTGAGACATCCCACCTCACTGGCTGATTTGAGCAAATCCCTTTCTCTCTCTGAACCTTAGATTCCTCTTCTATGAAATTAAAATAACATTTTACATTTCTGGGTTGCTTTGGCTCCAAGAGAGGAAGGAAATTCCCCAAGATCACAAATGGAGTAAATTTTAAGAGCCAGCATTGGAACCCAGGTCTAACCATTGCTCCCATATCTCATGTTTGGGTGTTTTTTGAGATGGGATCTTATCCCACCCAGGCTCACCATTCACACACCCAATTCCGCTACTGATCAACCCAAAAGTTTGAACCTATTCAGTTTTCAACCCAACGTGGCTTACCCTCCTAGACAACCAGGTGGCCCTCCAACTCTGGGGGCTCACTATATTGGTTTCAGCCTAAGTGGCAGCAACCAGATAGTTCAGAACTGCTCTAGCAGAGCGGCTAGGTGGCACAATGAATAGAGCACCAGCCCTGGAGTCAGGAGATCCTGAGTTCAAATCTAGCCTCAGACACAACACTTACTAGCCTCATGACCTTGGGCAAGTCACTTAACCTCAATTGCCCTTCAAAAAAAAGAACTGCTCTAGTTCAAGAGATTCAGCCACCAGCCTCTGTCTCTTCCAAAGAACGGATCACAGGTGTTCCTTCAAGTCCATTTCTGTCTCCTTACGCCTTATCATAAGCCTTGTGAGACAGGTAGTATAAGGATTATGATCATCCCAATTTCACAGAGAAGGAAACTGAGGCACAAAGCTATCTGGTGACATCCAAGGACAGTGCTCTTTCCACTGCAGCACTCCTTTCCATGCTGCCTCCTAGGGTTTAGACTCAGTGACCTTTGAGTCCTCTGTCCTCTTTCTCTACCAACCCACTATTCTAATTTCTGGGATTTTTTAGGAATTCACCAAAACATAGTCTAATATCAAGTACACAGTCAGTTCCTAGAAACAGTTGCTCAAAATTCTGAACTTTCTGTGTCTTAGTTTCCTCATGAAATGGAGGTGATGGTCATTCTTACCTCACAATGACTATTTTGAGAAGAAAAACAACTTTGTAACCCCGAAGAGCCATAGAAATAGGGGTAATTATTCCTAGTCAGGAGACCTGGATTCCAATTCTGACCTATGAGATCCTAGGTAAGTTCCTTTGCTCTCTGAGCCAAAGACCATAGAAATATGAGTCATTGTTCATATTCACAAAAAGGAAACTGAAGCCCATAGAGGGGAAGGGAGCTTCTATCAAACCTCAGAGCTCTCAGTTTCAGCCTTGGTGCATTTCTGTGGGAGACGATCTGAGAGCCGAAGCTGAGCCTCTAAGCATGGGGCCAGAGAGGGGAAGGAGCTGTTGTTTTACTAGAGTAGTTTAGCTTTCTTTCTCTGTTACGCTCCAAGCTTCCCTGGATTCAGCTCTTGGGAACTCAAACTCCAGAGCCCCACTGGGGAGCAAGGCACAACTTGGACATGCTACTGGGTTCTCAGGGCGATTTGATACTGGGGAGTGATTGAAGACCCCCTGCCCCCTCAAATCATTCCACCACCACCCCCTGCTGCCTACACCTGGGAATCTCTTCTCCACAGTCCTTGAAAGGATAGACTTTCTCTTTCAGATCTGAAATCAGAAGACTGGGTCCTAATCCCAACCTTGCAATTTATTATCTGGGTGTTCTTGTTCACATTACTATGAGCCTCAGTTTCCCCATTTGTGAAATTGGGGCAATTGAGCTGGAATCAAGGATTCTTAACCTGGGGTCTGCAAACATTTATTTTTTGCTATTTTGATCATTACATTTCACCATAATTGGTTTTCTTTGTAACTCTATGTATTTTGTTTTTATGCATTTAAAAAACATGATTCCGAGCAGGGAGCCATAGGCTTTCTCGGACCACTAAGGGAGCCCAGGATACACACACACACACACACACACACACACACACACACACACACACACACACACAAGATTAAGAACTCTTCATCAAAATGCTCTCTAAATTTCCTGCCACCTAGAAATTCTGATTGCTATAATGAGTTCCTCCCTAAGGAGCTCAGTCTGAGTTTCCACAAAGCTTCAGAGAGAGAAAAGCAGGTGTAGTGGAAAGCATTTTGGGCAGGGGGTCAGAAACCCTAGATTCAAGATCTGATCGTTCCATGCAAATTGATTTGCCACCTTGAGCTTCAGTCTCCTCATTTGTAAAATGGGACCTATGTCATCCATGAAATTGCTTTGTGAGAGTAAAAGCATTAACCATGTAAGACTCTGGGATCTCTTTTGACTGCTCAACCCACAGATTCTGATAGGAGCACCTTGTTCTCTCTCCACCTCTTACCCCACTTCCCACTCACCCCCACCCTCATCCCCCCTCTCAGCAAGCTTTTAGTAGATGATTTAAAATGTAAGCACCTTGAGGGTAGGGGCTGCATTGCTTTTGCTTTTGCATCACTTGTGAGAATGTAGTCTCTACAGAAGTAGCTTAATAAATACTTTTCATTCATTCATCTCTTCATTCATTCAGTCCTTCACGAACTCTTATGACCAGATAGAGTGCTGGACCTGGGACTGGAAGACTGGAGTTTGAATTCAATGTCAGACACTTACTAGCTGTGACCCTGGACAAGTCACTTAATCCATTTGCCTCAGGTTCCTCATCTGTAAAAGAGAAATAATAATAGCACTTAACTTGCAGAGTTTTTGTGAGGATCAAATGAGATGATAATTGTGAAGTGTTAGCACAGTGCCCAGCACCTAGAAGGGGCTATAAAAATGTTGGCCCCCTTTCCTTCCCTTTTCTCTTTCTTCTCTTCTTACTCTAGATCTCAGTTTCAAGACAACTCAGCAGTGATCCTTTGCAGATTGTCTCCCACCCCACTCCAAATACCTCCTACAAACACACACACACAAACAGATGTACACACACAAACACACACGTATACACACACAAACACATATACACACAAACACACACAAAAACACATGCAGACACACACAAAACATGCATGTATACACAAACACACATACACACAAACACACACAAAACATGCAGACATACACGCACGTATACATGCAAACACATAAAACACATGCAGACACACATATACACACAAATACACATACACACAAACACACACGTATACACACAAACACACATAAAACACATGCCGACATACACAAACACACATAAAACACATGCAGACACACACAAACACACATGTATACACGCACGCACACACACTACCCTTTTCCAAATCTTTACTGGAAGACTGATCTTATCTCCCTCTCTCAGGCACCATTTCCTTCTAATTAGTGGGTGGCTGGGGTTTTCATTCCCTCAGATGCAAAAAAAAAAATCTTCATGGCTGAGGACTCTGAACCATATGGAAATGATTTTGCTTTATGGCCATCAAAGTTATAATTAAAATATATTGGTTTTTATACTGATCATTGACCAAAGCTGAATCCAGGCTGGTTATGGAATGAGACGATTTGAAGCAAACCCCCATGTGCTGCCAGGGGCTGGCTGGGGCTAGACTGGGAAGGGTGAAGATAGGGGCTGGGGTGCGGGGGGGTGAGGACTGAGGGTGAGTAGCCCTCAGAGGCAGAAGCTGATGTGGATGGGCTCCTCCTGGAGTTAGCTCCTCCCCACAAGAACCCACAAGCCCCATCCAAATTTCCAGTGCCGAATAGGGACCTTACGACAGAGAATGTTGGAGCAGAAATGGGGGAGGAAAGGGAGACAGGAATAAGGCATTTATATGGTGCCAGCTATGTGCCTAACATTGTGCTAAGTGCTTTTTATAAATATCATTTCATTTTATCCTCACAACAGCCTTGAGAAGCAGGTGCTATTATTTCAATTTTACAATGAGAGAACTAAGGCAAAGAGAAGGTAAGTGACTTATGTGTATGAGGGTCGGGTTGACAGATAAATGTGTTGGCTCTGCCTTACTGGAAGAACTCAATGTAAAGTCCCTTTCAGAATCTTCCACTCACCACCACCACCTCCAACTCTCTTCAAAAAATGGTTTTGTCATTTTTCATCCAAATATGCTGATATCTTATAGCCACTGCCCAAGTGAGCTGGAGAAATCATTCACTAACTCAGTCATTCAGCAAATATTTACTGAGCCTATGCTATGCTCCCTGCCCTGTGCTAGGTACTGAGGGAAGTAATACAGAGATTTCACTATTTTAGCCTGGGGTTCAAGAGAGAACCCTGAATTAGAAATGTAAAATCAAGGTTCTCTTCTTGAATTTGCCACTATGTGACCTTGGACAACTCCCTTCCTTACTGAGTTCAGTGCCCCATATGTAGGATCTTTTCCAGCTCTTAGTTTTAAAGAAGTGAGTCCCGGCACTATGTACTTAGGTCCTGGTGGAACCTTCTATTTGCCACTCTTTGTGCACATTCCCATCTTTTCTTATAGTTGGTCCTGAGAGGTCTCATGGAGATGGGGGAATTTCAGAACTTAATCTATCTTTCCAGGAACTAAGAGGCTTCTTTCTGTTTGGATTAAGCTCAGAATCAGTTTGAAAAAAAAAAATGAACCAAAGGGAAAAAAAAATCCCCCAATAGTTAGAATAATAAAAATACCAAATGTTGGACGTATTGAGGACAAATATTTGAGGAGAATTTTGTGGCTAAGCTCCCACTTTCTAGATGGGCATTGCTTTGGTGGAGGAATGTCTTGAATGGATGGATAAAAAGTCATCCATTAAGTGTCTATAGACTGCCAGGCACTGTATTCATCTTCTTGGATCTTGTCTTCTGAGTATCTTGAATTGCCCTAAGGCCCCTCTTGACCCTGTTCTTAGGTTAGAATAAGGTCCTGACATTAGATTAAAGCCCCTCCAGCTCTGATTTTCTATGTTCTAAGGTCCCCAACTGCTCTGAAATCCAATGTTCTTTCATTAAAAAAAGTTAATAAGCATTTTCTCTTCCTCCCACCACCTTTACTTTTGGGGGAAAAGAAGAAAATTTTTAGAAGCCTTGTAACAAATATGCACAGTCAAGTAAAACAAATGTCTACATCAGCTATGTGCAAAAATGTATGTTTCATTCTGCCCCCGGAGTCCACCACCTCTCTGTCAGAGTAGCATGATTCATCATCAGTCCTTAGGATCATAGTTGGTCATAGCACTGGATATCTTATGCTCTAAAGTCTCTCCCGGTTCTAATATTCTATGCTTTAAGACCCCTTCCAGGTATGACCCTCCATGTTTTAAGGATATTAACAGATCTAACTTTCTATGATTTATAGTTTAAGGTCTGAACATCCTATGTTCTATGTTGTAAGGGCTCTTCTCAGCTCTGACTTTCTATGTACTGTATTCTAAGATCCCTCCTTGCTATAATATTCTATTTCATGACCCTACATTTTCCTAACTCCAAACTTGTTTATCCATTCCTCTGGATGGGGAATTCCTTCCAGGATCTCCTCTCATTCAGGTCCTATCTCTTCAGGTCCTACCCACTCTTCCAGGTTCAACTCAAATGCAACCCACCTCTTTCTGGAAGCCTTTCCTATCTCATCTATAAAAAGAAGGGGTTGAATTAGATGAACTCCAAGGTTCACAAGGATCTTCTATCTCTGAATCCCATAACTCCCCAAGAGAGAATAGTTTGTTCAATACTTCTTTTACAGTAATACAACTGCATTAGAGGGTTTTTTGGTCTATATCTTAACAACGCCCCACTTGAAGACTAATCTATGCAAGCAAATATTTTGCATCTCATTAATTTCTAAATACTCCAAAGAGTCCAGCATAGAGTAGGTGCACAGTAAATGTTGGATAGATAGATGGATGGATGAATGGATGGATGGATGGATGGATGGATGGATGGATGGCCGCTACTAATTCCCAAAAGCTTAGTGTAGAATGAATGAAATGAATGTAGGGGGAAAAAAACATTTATTAAGAATTATGTTGGGGCAGCTAGGTGGCACAGTGAATACAGCACCGGCCCTGGAGTCAGGAGGACCTGAGTTCAAATCCGGCCTCAGACACTTAACACTTACTAGCTGTGTGACCTTGAGCAAGTCACTTAACCCCAATTGCCCTGCCCTCCCCCTCCAAAAAAAAAAGCAAAAAAAAAAAAAAAGAATTTGTGTTAAGCATTATCCTAAATTCTGGGGATACTAATTCAAAAGTGAGGTAGTTCCCACCTTTAAGGAAGTTATAATCTAATCAGGGGAAACAACACATAATAGGAGAATGGTGTCTATGAAGGGATTTTTTGGTCTGGGAAAGAGAGAGGTGACATTTTTGCTGCAGCAGGGTGGATGGCAAGTTCTGTGTTGGTGGGAGTGGAGTGGGAAGATCTGAATGGCTATATAGTCTGGTGGTCTGAGGATGGTTACATAAGATGGTCTACATGAGTTTTTGCTTGTTCACTTACCAAACAGGACAGTGTGGCCCTAGGACCAAGGTCCATGATACTCAAAAGACAAGATACAAGAAGATAAACAGTGTCTATTATAGTGTAGACACTTAATGGATGCTTTCTATCCATCCATTCAAGACATTCCTCCACTGAAGCAATGCCCACTTAGAAAGTGGGAGCTTGGCCATGAAATTCTCTTCAAAACATCTTTCCTCAATATATCCAAGGTTTGGTATTTTTATTATTCTAACTATTGGGGGGGGGGGGTTTCCTTTGTTTTGTCTTTTCAAATTAATTCTGAGCTTAATCCAAATAGAAAGAAATCTCTTAATTCCTGGAAAGATAGATTAAGTTCTGAAATTCCCCTATCCCTATGAAACCTTTCAGCACCAATTACAAGAAAATATGGGATGTGTGCAAAGACAGAGGTAAACATAAGGTGCTATAAAAATTTGGGCTCCAGTTTCACCAGCACAGATTGGTGCTCTATTAACATAGATGGCAAATCATCCATGTTTTAGTAAATTGTCTTCATGAGCTACTATGGCCAAGAGAATGGTAGTGACCAGCCAGTCCTCAGATGGTGAGTTTCTTTGGATTTGCCTGGGCTAGTTCTCTGCCAAAGGAACTGGTCCGTCTCTGGGCCTGTCCATCCTGGCAGGACTTTCCTCTGCCATCTCTGCCAACTCTGGTGGAATCATCTCCACACCAGCGGAAGCCTTTGGTGGAAGGTTAGAAGATTATTTCTGTTAACCCCATCCCTTCCACCTTCTCCCCCAATAACACCTTGTCCCATCATAGAAGTCCTACCCCTAGGCCCCTTTTCCACACTCATCCCTCCCCACTAAGATGCTTGGTGATACCTAATGCAATGTCTTTATACTATTTTGTTTTAGCATAAATGTCTGTGCATTTATCTGCCTATCCACCCTTAATCTCTGTTCGAAGAGAGACCTGATGAAGTACAAATTAGCCATTCAAAAGCATGGGGAAGATCTCTCCTTTCTTTGCAGAGATGAGGGGTATGAATATGGAACAATGCATTTATTATGTCAGAGTTTTTCCATTCACCCATTAGTTTTGCTAAATGTGTTTCCTCCTTTTTCATTCTTTGCTATAATAGATGTCTCTCTGGGAGGGGAGAAGGCAAGAAATACATAGGAAATGTCAAAATATAGCAATAAATGTTTTTATTTTGAAAAAGGATAAGTTTGAGTGAAGTAGCAGGGCAGGATTGGGAAGCGGACTGATGTTTTGATTGGATAAACCTGCCATAGAGGCTGATTCCTGTCCTGGGAGAAATGTAGAACAAGATGCCGTCTGAAGGTTCTCCCATTCCAGAGCCTCTATTAGACAGTAAACAAGCAGTCTGCTGACAGCAGCCAATACCTCAGAACAGAGAATATCTTCAGCTTCATATCATCAATTGCCTATTGGACATTGCAAGCCGGGTGTCCACAAGATTGCTTTATCTTTCTGGACCCTGGACCACTTCCCTTGGGTTCTACTTAGACTATCACACACACTCCCACTTTTTCCCACCAGTGACCTGAGCTATGTCCCTGAGTCCCTCAGACCTGAGAGCTCAGCCTCTGCCTTATCTTTCACATGTCCCTTTTTAATCCTTCTTTATGTGTATTATTATTTTGTGCATCCCTTCCATTAGAATGTAAGCTACTTGAGGTCAAGGGATGTCTTGCTTGTTTATTATATATATAATAAATATTCCTTGTACTTAGCATAGTGCCTTACATAGCAAGCACTTAATAAATGCTCTATTCACCTATCCATCCATCCATCATCTATCAATCTATCCATCCACCCATTCATCATCTATCATCTGTCTTCTATTGATCTATCCAGCTATCCACCATCTATCATCTATCTGTCATTTATCTATATTTCCATTTATCCATCATCCATCTATATATCATTTATCTAGCTAGCTAGATAACTAGCTATCTCCCTAGCACTTGGGACAGAACTTTGCAGATCAAGGTGTCCCAATAAATACTTGCTGATGTTAATGATGAACTGGGAACCACTCTAGAGCAGAGAATATAGAGTATGAGAATTAGAAAGGACCTTAAGGACAGAAAATGTCAGCATGAGGAGGGCTTTTAGAACAACAACAAAGTCAGAGCTAAGAGGGACCCTTGGAAAGAGTGTCAGAACTGAAATGTAGAACATAGAATATCAGACCTGAAGAGACCTGAGAACATGAACTGTTAAAGCTAAGAGATACTTTAGAGATCATCTAGTACAACTCCCCCATTTTACAGAAGAGGAAACTGAGTCTCAGAGGAGGCAGCATTTTGCCCAAGGTAACAGAATTATGGTGGCAGAGCTGGGACATGAAATCTAGTCTTCTGATGCCATCACTGGCTCATTATATGGCTCCATTCTCTTTCATGGCACAGGGATGAGGGAGATAGGTTAGGGAAAGCTTCCTGAAGGAGGCAGACTATAAGCCAGGCCTTTAAAAAGACACAAATTTTAACAGGTCTGGAGAAGGAGGTGGCCACAGGAACTCCAGGTGATAATAAGAGTGTGGGCAAAAGTTCAATTCAATTCAGTTCCACAAACATTTCACTGAATACCTATCCCCAGGTCCCTTACAGCTCTGAGGGAATCCTGGGTCCCTATGTTCTAGGCTGAAGGACACAGGAGTGAAAACCAAGTTCAAAACCATGCTGTGTTCCAGAAGTGTACAGTCAATCAGTCCCCTGTGAGGCTATGGAATGGACAGAGTTAAATATGGCCCAAGGTAGAATGTGAAAGGCACAAAGAACAAACAATTCTAGGAAAACATTCTGAGGGAGAAGACACTCTCAGCTGGAAGAATCAAGGAGGGCTTCAGAGAGGAGATGGGATGTGAACCCAGCAGATTTGGGCTAATGGGGAAAAGAAGGATTTCAAGCATGGGAGAAACAACTAGAGTCGAAGTTAGATAAAATATAGACTATATGAAGAAGAGCCATGTAAACTAAGGTGAAAAGGAGAGATGGGCTATAATTCCCCCCCTCTGGTCCTCAGTTTCCTGATCTGCAAAATGGGGGAGGTAGGCAAAGATACTTTCCACCTTTTCTTATGATTCCAAGATTCTAAAATCTTATGAATTCTTCTTAGAATCCCTATCTAACCTGGCATCTCCCTTGTGGGGGGCTTCAGACTCTCTAAACTTCCATTTTGTCCTAGAAGCCATAGGGAGACCATGAAGGGTTTTGAACAAGAGAGAATCATAGTCAGAGTTATCCATTAACATGATCGTGTTATAGCTGTGTAAAGGGTGGAGTCAAAGTGGAAAAAACTGAAGGCAAGGACACATTGGAGATATCCAACATCTTCTACAACACCTTCTACAACCAGGCAGATCACTATCACTCAAGGCAATCCTCTTTTGTAAGACAGATGTCATGGTGGAGGTCTTTATGTTGAACTAAAATCCACCTCCCTCCAATTTCCACCCTTTGTTCTTAGTCTTATCCGCTAGGGACAGGCTGAATGAGTTTAATCCCTCTTCCCTAAAGCAGCTACTCAGATTCTTGAAGGCAAGTATCACTTCCCGAGAAAGTGTTCTCCAGGCTAAAACATCCAGAGTCCCTTTCATTTGTCTCTGCATAGTGTGATGTCCAGTACCCTTCGTATGCTGGACATATTTCAGTTTGCTAACATCCCTTTGACAATGTGGTGAACACAAGAAGTGAACATAATATTCTAGCAACAGACCAGGACAAAAGACATACTGCACCTGTCACCTTTCTCATTCTCAGCCCTTGGGGCAGCAAGGTAGCACAGTGGAGTTCTGGGTCTGGAATCAGGAAGACCTGAGTTCGAATCTGGCCTCAGATGCTTAACTAGCTCTATGACCCTGGGTAAGTCATTTAACCTCTGTATGGCCTCAGTTTCCTCAACTGTAACATGGAGATAATAATGGCATCTACTCCACAGGATTGTTGTAAGAGCCTGGAACACAGCAAGTGCTTTATAAAGGCTTATTCCCTTTCCTTCCCCTAGTGGATAAAGCCTGGGGTCAGGACCTGTATCTACCATTGACTTGGCTGGTGATGCTGGCAAGTGTCTCCCAGCTCCGAACTTCTCACTTCTGTGTTCTTAGATCCCCTCAGGTCCTGACATTCTATGTGCTAAGAGTCCTTTCAGCTCCATGAAACTACATGTTTAAGCTTCTATTAATATGGGCAGGTGTGACTTTGGGCATTGCAGGGAGATGGACTTTCTATATATATCAAGATTTGTATGTCAAGCTATAGCAATTTGATTTTTTTTCCATCATTCATTTTTCCTAGGAAATCTTTGAGCTATATGTGTGTGAACAAATGTTTAAATTTACTCCCACAGATTTCATTGTGCATGTATCTCTTCTTCAAGGATCTATAGGACTGGCCACTGATTGGTGTCTGAATCCTTCTGATACCACCCTGGATCTGCACATCCATCCCCCTGCCTCAGAGCACAATGGGCCCTGAAATCAACTGAGATGGATGTAGGCTAGGCAGATTCTCCTGGAACTCCAAAAGAAAATGGGATTTCTCAAAAGACTCCTCCTCTGAGCAGCAAAGAAGCCAGGCTTTACAGGAACAATATTTATTGTATACTTTGGGCCCACCAGAACTCAACGTTTCACCGGGTCTCAGAGGTCCGCCAGACCTCAGCCTTCTTGGAAGCTACTGGATGAAGCCCCCCCCCGGGAAGGGAAGAGGAAGAGGAAGAACCCTTTTGACCATTGCCTTGAATTACTTTGTTTGTCTTGGAGGTGCTGACCATCAGTCCTCATTTTACTAGAATGAGGCCTGCCCCTGAAGTCCAAAGTGAATGTTCCCATCCAAGGCTGGCAGTACTTTTATGAGAAGCAGATGGATAGGGAGCAGTACTAATGGGAAGGTAAGAGAGTCCATTCCAACACTCACATTTACCAAACTTAGTGACTTCTTTAGTGCGTTACACACCACACACACACACACACACACACACACACACACACCAATGGACACACTTTCAGAGGCACAAGCACACCATCTTCCCCAAATAAGGAAATCTCCTCTGCCATTATCTTCCTTGAAAGCTATTGTTTCTCCCTCCCTGGTCCTCAGTTTCCTGACCTGGAAAATGGGGAAGGTAGGCGAAGACACTTTCTACCTTTTCTTACGATTCCAAGATTCTAAAATCTTATGAATTCTTCTTAGAATCCCTAACCAACCTGTCATTTCCCCCAGCACCTAACAAAGTTACCCACTGTAGATGTCCAGTAAGTGCTTGTTAGAAGCCACTGCCCACAGTGTCATGACCCTTCGCAGTGTAAATCTCAGCTCTGAATATCAGGGCCCAGAGGAACCTTGGAGATCATCAAATTCAACCCTGTCATTTTACAAATAAGCCCTAAAATGGGCAGGACTTACCCCGATAAGTAGCAAATGTCCTGGCTGGGATTCATACCCAAGTCTTCTGACTACCACTCCTTATCCAGTACTGTACCCCCCCACTATTTAATAAGACACACACACACACACGCACACACACACACAAATGCACACATTCTAAAGCGAGGTCAGAGACAATCCAATTACATTTCCCAACCATATCCTGTTTATCTTTTCATTTCACAGTTATTTGATTTATTTTCCTTAATTATTATTTTAGGGAAGAACCAGAAAGTCTCCAAGATACTTGGAAAGTTAATGGGAATGCACAAAGCAAGGGAAATGTATCCTTATTTCTGAATCCTTTCTTCAGGCCAGAGAGCTAGAGAGCAGACTCAGGGTGCTTCTGCTGCCAGTGACCTTTGGGGCCCCTTCAGAGCTGTCTTCCTTCCCTCTTAGTCCTCTCCACCCTCTAAAGCCCAGGTATCCCTCAGGTGCCCATGGAAGCTTAGACTAAAGGGCAATCTTGAGGAAATCATGCCCCTGGCTTGGTCTCAGTTTCCTGGGCACTGTTCTCACAGAGCTCAGCCTCATCTAATTTCTCTAATTCAAATATTGTGGGAAAGAAGATCATAGAGAGAGCTGGAAGGGGGCCTCAGAGACCATCTCACCCAACCCCTCTATTATATGGGAGGAAACTGAGGCCCAGGGTTCCAGTTCCCAGGTTCACAGCAAGCTACCCAGGCTTCATAGGCAGGTTGGTGGAGAGAGGAGGGCAGACCCTTAAGGGCTCCCAAACTGCTGTGTGACTTTGGACATGTTACTTTCTCAGTTTCTTCCTCTATAGAGTGAAGAATTGCTGTTGAGTCTCAACAGACCAGCATCCTGCCTCCAATCCAGTCCAGTAGGCATGTGGTAAGTAAGCTCTCCAAACCAGCTGCCACAAGACAGAGAGCCGAAGGAGGTGGGGGCCTAATTCTCCATCTCCTGAAGGAATCATAAAAAGTAATCATAGCACTTTAGGGCTGGGATGGGACCTCGAGCCCAAAGAATCCAAATTCTCCATATTACAAGGGCAGAAATGGAGGCCTAAAGAAAAGGAAGGATTTTCATGAGGATTATGAGACCCATTTTACAGTTGAGGACATTAAGGCCCAGAAACATTGAGTGATTTTCTCAAGATTGCAGAGCTACTGTATTAAGTGATGAAGTCAGAACTTCAGGGCCTAACAATTCCCAGTCCAGGATTCTTTCTACCAAAACTTACTGAATCTGCATAACCTAAGCCTACCTTCAATCAGCTTGTTGGGGGAAAGTGCCCCAAATAACCAGACACAGGGAAAAAGCAGAAAGTTCAATGGGAAAGGCGCTGACTTTGGAGTAAAAGGACATGGGTTTGAATCTCACCTCTGACACCTACTGCGTGACTTTGGGCAAGTCACTGAGCTTCCCCAGACCTCAGTTTCCTCATGTCAATGA
>CM053592.1:144452590-144529714 GCA_028646515.1 Pseudochirops corinnae
CTATGCAGTAGCTGACCAAGAAATACTGATCAGTGTGCTGCTGAGTATATCTGTATCTATATCTATGTAGATGTGTGTGTGTGTATATATACACTCACATATGGACATATAGGTGTACATACATACACATGTGTTTGCACACTCTGTAAGTAGATATGGACATGTCTATATGTACATGACATACATGGACATATGCATACACATGCTTACACCCTCTATAAGTCTATGTGAACATGTGGACATATGCATATGTACACTATATATGTGTGTGTATACACCCATATGGACGTATGTGCACAAAATATTTACACGAGATGTGTCTGTGGACATGTATGCGTACACTGTCCTTACATGTATGTGTCTGTATACTTGTATGTACATATGTACGCATACATACATATGTAGTGGACAGCTAGCAGTATGGGAGATAGAGCACCAGACTATCAAGAAAATTTTAGTTCAAATCTGATCTTAGACAATTACCAGCTGTGTGACCCTGGACAAGTCACTTAACTGCTTTTTGCCTCAGTTCCTCATCTATAAAATGGGATAGTGGAGGTGTAGCTATTTTGAACTCCCATTGTAATGTCTCTGTCAAGATCCTAGACATTTCTGCTTACTATTTTAAGGTCCTGTACTTAAAATGCAAAAGATGTCAGAGAGAATTGAGAATTGTGCTGGAGAAGGAAACGGCAAACCACTCCAGTATTTTTGCCAAGAAAACACCAGACACAAAAGTCCATGGGGTCACACAGAGTCAGATATGACTGAGTAACTGGACAACGATACATACATACATGCATACATGCATGCATACATGCATACATACACATATATATGGACCTGTGATTTCCCTATGGGGGTCTATCTCCCTCCCTCCACCAATACAGACTCCAGCTTATTGCATGATAGATCTGGAGGCTGGAAGGGCCCTCAGAGGCATCTGCTCCAGCCCCTTATTTCACAGAAGAGAAAGCTGAAGTCAGGAAGTTCAGGTGGCTTGCGAGGCAGTGAGCCTCAGGAGGCAGCATTTGAATCTAGTTCCTCCAATTGCAGAGACAGTATTCTTTCCACTCTACCACCCTGCCTGTGACACAGGGAGATCAGGTGCCCAAGCAAGGAGGGAGCAAGCATTTATTAAATACCTGTGGTATGCCAGGTACTGGGCTAAGCGCTTTATAAATATTACTTCATTTGATCCTCACAACAACCCTGTGAGATAGATGCTGTCATCATCCCCATTTCACAGTTGAGGAAACTGAGGCAGACAGAGGTGAAGTGCCCTGCCCCAGGGTCAGTCAGTCAGTGAATGTCGGAGGCTGGATGGGAATTCAGAGTTACACAGCATGTCTCAGACATAGTAGGTCTTTCCAACTCTAAGATCAATTCTCTATCCACTATGCCAAGCCCCCTCATCCTATAGTTATGAAGCATTGCAAAAGATCTCAAAGCAATGACGACCCTAGTAGAAAACATCCTGACCTCAGAATCAAAAGACATGGGCTCTTGGCCTGGCCCTGATGCCAAGTCGATCTTGATTACCCTCCATCCCCTCTGTTCCTCAGTCTTCTCATCCCTAAAATGGGGAGGTTCCTCCCCGCCGCACCTCCCTCAGAAGCCCAAAGAAGAAACAGCCAGCGTAAACTCAAGGTTGCAGAACAAAAATCCTCCCCAGAGGCTTTAAGGGGATACAATCACTTGTACCCAAGTGGTCTCCCTGCCCGCCCAGTGCAGGCCGCCAGCCTCTTTTATGAGCTTATATTTCTAGTTATTAATCAAAGCACTAACATTTGGAATGTGGCTGTTGACCTCCCTTGGCCCCATTCTATGGAAACAATTTTCCCAGTGAACCATAAATCCTTCAGACTCTCCAGATAGCTTTATAGACTCCCATTTTGAGACTCACACCTTGATCTCTGACATGGTCCTTTCACTAAGAGGCCCTGATCAAAGAGAGGGAAAGACCTTCAGATAAAGCTGTTCCCTTTAAACTGGAGAGAAGAGGGATAGGTTCTGAGGCCCTGGGGCACGGGCAAAATTTGGAGGGTACCATTTGGGACTTAACAAAATGCACACAATATAGAATACATATTTCATGGAGGCAGGAAGTCAGGCGCAGCTGAGGACAGCACCAGGATCTATAGGTTATAGGTGGCAGATAAGAGTGGGGAAGGCCTGGAGTCTTGGGGCTAACATTCTAGGCCAGCACTTGTCTTGGGTGGCGATGGGGGGTGGATAACGGGGGTAGTGGCTATGCATAAAACCAAGTACATTTGGCAGAGGAGAACAGGAGCCGGACAGAACCTAGGAAAGTCTTGCTGCTCTGGGGAACCTGGTCTCCTGGGAGGCTTTCCCTGTGAGCCTATCTGTGTCCCCATGGGATATGTATGTGGCCCTGGAGAAGCCTTGAGCATCGGAGGTGAGCTGCCTCTAAGCCTTCAGCTGTGAGAATCCAAAAGAACTAGGTGACTCTTTGTCACCAAGTCAGTGATGACCACCCTTCTGCCAGCTTGGAAGCCTGAGGGCCTGGGTTCTAATCTTGGCTCTGCTACTTCCTGACTGTTACCCTTGACAAATACCTTCCCTTTTCTGGACCTCAATTCCCTCCCTCTCCTGTGCCCCCTCCTCACTCCAGAATATGACGGGATGGGACTAGGTGACCTTTAAGAGGATGTTCCCTAGTTTCTTGGGCACTGATGTGTCAGGGGTTGAAACCCCACTGCTGACCAGCATGTCCTGGTCAGCTTTACACAGAAAGCCCTGGGCTCAGATTGTGCCTCCGGCCATGAAGCCTCCCAGCTTAGCTAGGGACACAGGCCATCTGGACTTGTCACACTGCCCTGCAGGGCCAAGATGAGGCTCACAGGAGCTTAGAACAGTGCCGGACACGTAGGAGGTGCTTAATAAATGCGTATCAATTGAGTGCGATTGTGAGAAAGCTGGTTAACATCGGTTCTCTCATCTTCAATCGGAGATAAAATTAACTATCATTTGTCTAGTGCTTGGGTTTGTAAAGCACTTTACAAATGTTATCTCATTTGATCCTCACTACAACCCTGAGAGGTGGGTGCCATCGCTATCCCCCATTTACAGGTGAAGAAACTGAAGCATACAGAGGTTAAGTGACTCACCCAAGGTCACACAGCTAGCAAATATCTGAGGCTAGATTTGAACTCAGTTCTTCCTGACTTCCGGGTCTGGCACTCTTTACATTGCACCACCTATTATTTGGGGGAGATGAGTGGAAAAACTTGGACAATATCAAAGTGCTATATACAGCTGCTAACTTTTATTACTATGGTTAGGAAAGATTTCTTGGAGGAGAGATGCCTTTAAATGCTCTAAAATGGTTTAAGTGTTCTAGTACTTAAAGACAGCTATTTCATAGGTAACACTGTGAATAGAGCCCTGGACCTGGAGTCAGGAAGACCTGAGTTCAAATCTGGCCTCAGACACTAGCTGTGTGACCCTGGGCAAGTCACTTAACCTTGTTTGCCTCAGTTTCCTCATCTGTCAAATGAGCTGAAAAGGGATATAGCAAAGCACTCCAGCATCTTTCCCAAGAAAACTCCAAATGGGGTCAAGAAGAATCAGACATGACTGATAAATGACCAAACAGCAACAACAAACAAACTCAAAAAAAAAAGTTCTCCAATCACAGCACTCCAGGATGAACTTTGATTAAATAGGCTAATTGGAAAAGACCAAGTCTTTCTGTTATGGTCTGTAATGGAGCCCATTCTGCTGAATGAAGGTCTTATGAGGTGTTCTGTGTATGGGTCTTTAGAGGCTGAGACCAAAGGTAGAGATGGAAAAGGTTGAAGAGATTAGAGTGAGCATGAATTGTCCCCATCTGTGCCCTGCCCCAGGGAGCTCAGCACTGCGGCACAGTGGAAAGAGCTCTGATGTGGACTCAGAGGGCCTGAGTTCAAATTCTGCCTTAGCAGCTCCCTGAGTGACCTTAGGCAGATCATTTCATCTATGAAATGAGGAACAGTTGGGCTAAATGGCATTGAAGGTCCTTGCAGCTCTAAGTCTATGGACCTGGGGGAGGTAAAGGAGGAGAGACCCCTCTGCATGAAGTTGGAATTCTTTGGTGTGAGAATGGAGGCTTCTTGACCCCAACTTACTTCACCTCTCATCTCCCATGACTCCTAGACCTCCTACCGAACTTAGGCTGATCTCCCCAAGTTTGCCCCTCATTTTCTTAACTCTTCCCCTTTGTCCATGCCATGGATTTGGCCTGGCGTGCCTTTCCTTTCCATCTATTCATCTTGAAATACACTTTAGAGGCCCAGCTAAAATGCCACCTCCTCCAAGAAGAATTCCTTAGGATCTCCTGACCGCCCAGGCAAAAGTAATGTCTCCTCCTCTGAGCTCTCCTAGGCTTCTGCTTCTCTTTCTCTCCATCTCTGTCTGTGTGTCTAGTGTGTGTGTGTCTCTCTCCATGTGTCTCTCTCTCTCTTCCCTCCTCCCTTTCTCTGCCTCTGTCTATCTCTGCCTCTTTCTCGTTCTGTCCCTGTCTCTCTCTTCTTATCACATCATACTTTATATTGCAGTTATTTAGGTATGTCTTATTTCCGCTATAAGCTCCTTTCTTCAAGATGGGGACTATATATAATTATCCCCATTTTATACATAAGGAGGTTCAGATTCAATAGATAAGTGATTTCCTCAAGGCCCCACAGCTAGGGACTCAAATCCAAGTCTTGTGATTCCAAATCCAGTATTTTTCTACTCACCCACTGTTGCCTTCATAAAGAAAAGCTCATAGGGTTTATATATATATATATATACATATATGAACTTGGAAATAAATAAATATAGCCCATGTACCATTCAGTTCTAAACTCCATACAGACTTTCAGCCCAGCCATACTCCCAACAGCCTCTGATTACATAAATAAATAGTATATTTTGAAAACAGCAGATGACAGTCAACAATCAGGCTATGATTGTGTGTATGTGTATGTGTACATATATATTATATATATTCATATATAATATATATACATACATATGTATATGTGTGTATATAGATGTAGATAGACATAGATATAAAATGCTCAGAGGCAGGACTGATGTGCCTAAATTCCAAGACTCTGATTTTATTATTATTGCACTAGATGGATCTAGGAATTGTCCAGGTTCTAAATTCACTTTTTTTAAAATCTGGACCTGTTATATAATTTGTGTTATTTCATTAACTTATTCTCTAGAACTTTGAGAGATTAAGTGACTTGCCCATGGTCACAGAGCTAAGATACGATTGAGTCTGGACCTGAATCTGCATCTTCTGACCCCAAGGCCAGCCCACTAGCTGCCATGTCACAATGCTCTCTTCTCTATGGATGGTCAAAGCAGTCTTTGGAGCCAAAGGACCTGAGTTGAATCCTCAGTCCAGACCTCCTTAGATGCATAACCTTCCTTCAAACAGGAAGTCTACACTTCTTCAGCCTCTTTTTCCTCCTCTTTACGATTTAGAGATGGAGAAAGCTAAGCTCTCAGGTCCTATCTACCTATAAATTCTATACTCCTTGTTGAGAGGTTTCGTGTGTGTGTGTGTGTGTGTGTGTGTGTGTGTGTGTGTTTTAAACAAGGAAACATGAGCCCCAGACATCAGCATTTCTCTTAAAAAGTATCAGATTTAGGGACTGACATAACCCCGAAGACACAAACATATGCTCCGGGTTGGTGAGTGGAAACTCTATCCAGTGTCAATCCTGGGTGATCAGGGAGTCTGCTAGCCTAAAAACATAGGCTCATAAAAATGCCCATCGATTCTGGCCCATGATGCTCTGAGTGAAAGTCAACAGAAATGCTGTGATTCCAACACTCATGAGTGTTGGGTCAGTGTCCACTCAAGAGGGCACAGTGGAAAGGCTGGGCCCAGAGTCAGGCATCTTGGGTTCAAGCCCCAGGTGGCACACTTACTAACTGTATGATTTCAGAAAATTCACTTTTTTCTGAGTTTAGTTTCAGTTTCTGTAAAATGTGAATTATAACATGTGTACAATTCCCCGGCCCCAATTGTTTTGTTAATAGAGTATTTGGGGTAGCTTAAAATCCAAATTAGAAGTGACTAAAAGCTTGGACCAGAGAGGAGTGTGGACTAGGAAGGAGTCTGGGAATGGCAAGAAGTGGGTCACTGAGGCAGGAGAGACAGAATGTTTCACTGTGGCATGGACCAGAATGGTCAGAGAACTGGGAATCAGGAGACCTGAGTTTAAGTCCTGACCAGGACATTTATTTTTCTATGTACAAGACTTCCTCCAATACCTTGTCAGGATGTGGAAGGTAAGTCTGACTTTTCAAAGGCTCTGGCAATAGTGCCAAAGTCTGACCGTGGACTGGAATGACTTTGAGGATAAGCCGAGTAAAACAGGATATCTGTTGTCCAAGGACTGGCCTGGCTAACTGGAGAAGACTGTGGGATTGTTGCTTGGGGTCCCTTAAGATCTTCTTCCTTTCTTCATGCAACCTGCGATCCTGTGAGGTCTTTTGGTTGTTGTGTCACACTGAGTAGGGCTTTTGTACCCTTCAAAAACCCCAGAAGCTCATTGGGACAAAAGTGTTCTTCTGTATACCTTTAAGTGCTATAGAGATGGCAGTGGGGATGACTCACCACAGAATGGGGTCTGATGCTCAAAAACTCCCAAATCTCAACTGCTCCTGACCCAATTTTGAACTTTCCCCAAAATGGCAGCCCCAAGACCTCAATCCTAGGCTACTTCAATAGCCTGCTGGTGGGTCTGCCTGCCTCAAGTCATTGCCCCACTCTAATCCTTTTTCTAAAGCACAGTTTGGACCATAGCACCCTCTACTCAATAAACTCCAGTGGTTTCCTATCACCTCCAGAATCAAATACAAAATCTTCTGTTTGGTATTCAAAGCCCTTCCTAACCTAGCCTCCTCTTATCACTCCAGTGTTCTTATACCTTCCTCTTCCTCAGGAACCCTTCAGTCCAATGATCCCTGGCCTCCACAAACAAGACACCCCATCTCAGCTCTAGGCCTTTTCTCTAGTTTGGCTGCAACTGTAATGGTTATGGGATTTGAAGATCTTCCATGTCCCTTGAACTTGCTGATGTAGCAGGAAAGGCTGGGGCAGGAAGAAGCCAGAGCCGAGCTGGAGCCAGCATGGTGACTGGAAGTAGCAGCAGTGGCGGCAGTGGCATGAACTCCTTTTTTTTGAGCCAACCAGAATTTCTGCTGAGGACTTCCAGGGACAGGAACTGTGGGGTGGCCAGAGATGCTGAGAGTGAGCTGCATGCTTGCTGAGCAGTTGCCAAGAGTGAGGAGAGGAGGATCTTTGCCTGAGGTAGCCTGTACTGTTTTGAAGGCTTGGGAATGTGGGTGTTTACTGCATTAACTATGTGTGCCAACTCCATAGCTACTGTGATAGCTTTGATTCTCTGGTTTTGGGACTCAGTTTTCTGGTATTTGAATAAATGTTCTAGTTTTGTCCCCCATGTAGAGAGCCTGTTATATTTTGTGATTAATACCCATATCAGCATATTTATAGTTACCATAGGCATTGTGAATACTGCATTGCTGGTACAGCAACACTCTGCCTCCCTGCTTTGCTGGCTTCCTTTCAGTCCCAGCTACAATCCCACTTCCCCAGGAAGCCTTCCCCAAGCTCATCTTCATTCTAGTGCCTTCTCTCTCAATGATCTCCTGTTTATCTAGTATATAATGTGTGTGTGCATATTCATTTGCTAGTTGTCTCTTCCATTAGACTGTGAGCTCCTTGAAAGCAGGGACTGGCTTTTGCCTCTTTGTGTACCCCCAGTGGTTAGTGCAGTTTCTGGCATATTTTGTTGTTGTTGTTGTTGCTCAGTCATTTCTCAATCATGTTCAACTCCTCATGATCCTATTTGGGATTTTCTTGGCAAAGATACTGAAGTGGTTTGTCATTTCCTTCTCCAGCTCATTTTACAGATGAGGAAACTGAAGCAAACAGGGTGAAGTGACTTGCCCAGGGTCACACAGCTACAGAGTGTCTAAGGCTGAATTTGGGCTCAGGTCTTCCCAGATCCAGACTTAGTGCTCTATCCACTGCACCACCTACCTGCTAACAGGTGTTTAATAAATATCTTTTGACTGACAGTTATCATAGGGTCACAAATCTGATGCTGGAAGAGACCTCAGGGGCCATCTAGTCCAACCCCCTCAATGCGCAGACAAGGAAGTTGAGACACAGAGAGAGTTGAGGAGAGGAGAGGTTACCAAAGGTCGCATGAATAGCAAGCATCAGAGGGGGAATTGGAACCCAGATCTCCTGACTACAGAACCAGGGCTCTTCCTATCCCTCACCAACAAATGACTTAAGTCCTCTGATGATTAAGTCCTGTTCCCCCGGCACTTCACAAACTCTGGTTCTTTGGTCTTGTAAAAAGCCTGGGCAGTGGGTAGTTTTTTCATCATTGTGCTGCATTTAAGGTGTACAAGATATTTTTATTATCCCAGCTGAGAGGGAGACAGAGACAGAGAGTGAGAGACAGACAGAGACATAAAGAGACAGAGGGGGAAAGGAGGAGAAGGGGGGAGAGAGAGAGACAGAGACAGACAGACAGAAGAAAGGGTACCTTTCTTCCATCATGTAGCAAGTCAGGGGCAGGGCCTGGACTAGAACCCAGGTCTCCTGATTCACAGCCTCAGGCTCTTTCCATTTGCATCATTACAAGCCAGGTGCTTCTGTGTCTCCTCAAGGGAGGGTAGCTGGCAGGAAGCTGGGCATCAGAACTCCCTGGCACTGGGCTGATGGAATCCCCTCAGTCCTGGGGCTTGTTCAGAGGATGAACAAGAGAAGGCTTCTGATGATTCCTTTGCCTGAGGGATGTTGAACTCCTATTGTTCCCTCCTTGGCCCTGCCTCAGGAGGAGCTGAGGCAGGGACCTTGTGCAAGGTTCCCAGTGAACTCAGGGTCAGAGATGAGAAAACAGGCCTAGGATCCAGCCTCAGGATAAGGGCTGGGACTGGCAGACAAAGAGAACAGGCCAAAACAAGGCTTTCCATTCCAATCTGGCAGGACTACATGAACCACAGTGCTCAAGCCAGGACCCCAAGGCAGCTGGGCAGTTAATCAAAAAGTCAAGGTCAGTTGGAACAGACCCAGAAGCAATCCATCCAAATCAGGTGTCTTACTCACACCTTTATGGTTTCTGGAGCCCTCTTATATCATGATGTTGTTGGATCCTTACATCCACCTCAGGAGGGCATCAAGCATTCTTATCCCCATTTGACGATGAGAAAACTGAGTCTGATAGAGTCTTCTCCTTTACATGTTTGTGTGAATGTCAATTCCCCTGACAGAGTGTAAGTTCCTTAAAGGCAGAGCACAGAACTTGGCACATAGTAGGCTCTTAATAAATATTTGCTGAATTGTTGCTGAGAAAAGAGAATTAACATACCCAGAGCTACATAACAAGTCAGTAGCAGAACTTAGAGCCAAATGTCCTCAGGCATCTCAAGCCCAGGGTTCTTCCTACTGTACTTTGAAGAAACAGAGAAGTAAAGGAAAGAACCGGGACTTGTTACCCCATCTCCTGATAGGTTGGACCTTCACCCAACTCACTGGTTTTAAAAATAGTAAAGTACACAGGGACCAAGGACAGTTCACCACTAGGGACTTTCATCTAAGTTGATGTGGTGCCATTAACTTATTCAATCAGCTTGGAGTAGACCCCATTATACTATCCTCTGATCAACAAGGATGAGAGATTGTCAAATGCTTGGATGAAATTCCTGATTTCTGGTGTTTACAGAAGTTCCTTCTATCTATAGATCTAAGAACTCTGCCAAAAAATGTGAAATGAGGTTATTCTGATAGATAAAATCCTCAGTAATTGCTGTGTTCTTTTCTAAATGCTTACAAGCTACCCTTTAATAATATGGTCTAGAGAATCTTGTCAGAAATTGAAATCAGATTGACTGACCTCTAATTCAAAAGGAAATCTACCTTTTCTGTCTTTTTTTCTTTTTTCTTTTCTTTTTTTTTAATTGTGAAAAAGCTATCTGTCCCAAGCTCTGGGTTGATCTCTATCTGACTCTCTCAGCATGGAAAGTTCTGACTCATTGAAAGTGTACAAAGCAGCAGGCCCTTTCCCACCCCTAGGGCAACAGAAAGAAACCTGGCCTAGGAAGCAGGGAACTTGGGAGTCAGGCTCAGTTTTCAGTTATTTTGCTGGGTGACCTTGGGCAAATCCCTTTTCTTTTTCCTTCAGTTTCTACCTCCTGTAAAGTAAAGGCATTTGGACTCAATGGTCTTTAGAAGCATTGAGGAAAGAGAGCTGGACTTGGCATCGAGTGGGCTGACTTTGAATCCTGGTCCTAACACTTAGGAGCCTCACCTTTCAAGACTCAGTTTCCTTATCTGTGATATGAACCCCTTGAACACCTTGCCTCACCAGGTCCTTGGCAGGTGGGGCACTCTGTAAACTTTATTAAGGCCCTGTAGAAATGCCAGCTCTTACTGTAGGATGACAGAGTCAATAAACAGAAAATCGTTCACAGTTTCTCAACTTCATCATTTCCCACATTTAATGAGGAGACAGGGTATTGCTGGTGGTAAGAGGCATTTCCAGATGAGCACTGAGCAACAGCTGGGTCATTGGAGAGCTTTGGAGCCTCTAGAAGCTGGGACACAGCTTGTCTTGCTCTCCCTGACCCCACCCAGGCTCCTTATCCTTGCCCCCTCAGATCCCTCATCCCTCCCCCCAGTTCCCTTATCCCTGCCCCACCCCAGGACCTTGTCCTTTCATGGGCACAGAATCAGAAGCTTGCCGCCCTCTCATCTTCCAACTCCACATTCACATATACACACCCTCACAACACTTGTTCACACACATACACATATTCACGCACTTATCTGCACATGCATTTACACATTCATGTACTCATACACACACATTCATATACATATACACACATTTGTGAATATACCCCCTTATATACATATTCACAAACTCACACACACTCTCAAACACTCAAACTCACATACACACATATACTCACATACATACAGATACGCATACACACATTCACATACACACATGCACATTCACACTCATATACTTACACACATACATATATACACTCACATGCACATACATTCAGGAATACACTCATATACACATTCACACACTCATATACACACAGAAATACACACTCTCACAACTCACACTTACATACACATACATATTCACATACGCACATTAGCATACACCCATGGACATTCACACTCATCTACTTACACTCTCACATACGCACTCACATACACACACTCACACATACACACACTCATATGCTTACATTCTCACATACACACTCACACACACACATACACACACTCATATACTTACACTCTCACATACACACTCACACATACACACACTCATATACTTACACACTCACATACACATACACACACTCCCCAAAACCTGGTCATACTAGATGAGGTAAAAGTGACCACAAACTGTCCATGACCTATGACAGCCCCATTGTAACTGCAGAGACTTAGGGACTCCCACAGTGACAGGAATGAGAGGGCCCTTTGAAGACAGAGCACAGAATACAAGACATAGCCTACAATATCAGAGCTTTAAAGGACCTTAGAACATAAAATCTAGAACATCTAGAGGAGGCACATTGACTTAGTTTTAAATGTAATATCGTCTATGTCTTATTGTGTTCATATTTGTTTTCTTCAACATTTTCCTTTTACACTTTAATGTTACCTGGAAGTGTTGTGGACTGCCTACCTTTTGCTTAACACCTCTGGTGCATTAAATAGAGAGGGCTGGTTTTGGAGTCAAGAAAACTTGAGTTCAAAGCCTTCCTCCAATACTTATGTGCTGTGTGACCCTGAGCAAGTCGCTTAACCTCATCTCTCTTCCTCAGTTTCTCCATTTGTAAAATAAGAGTTTTGGACTCACTGGCCTCTATGATTCCTTCCAATGCTAAATGTAGCAAAAAAGCAGGGATCAAAAAGCCAGGCTTCCTTCCTCGGGACACCTTGCTCAGTCAGCTTCACTGTAGCTTTCTCCCTTTGCCTTCTCTGGTGAGTCAGAACTCGACTCTACTCAAATACGTAGGAGATGAGCAAACAGCACCAAGAAGAGCTAACATTTGTGTAGCTCTGTAAAGTCTGCAAAACACTTTGCATATCTCAGCCATCAGTCAGTCAACAGACATTTAATAAGCCTTTCAGTGTGCCAGGAGCTAATCGAAATGATAGGGATACAAAAAACAAACAAACAAACAAACAAAAACACCAGTCCCTGAGTCTAGTGGAAGAAAAAGGCCTTGGACCAGGATTCCCTAGTCAGGCGGGTTCTCTCACTAGATGGCTGTATGACCTTGGGAAAGTCTCTTTCCCCCTCCATGCCTCAGTTTCCTCCTCTGTAAAATGAGGGACTTGGGCCAGAAGGTCTCTAAGCTTTCTCCCAACTATACTCAGGACCCTTTGTCAGCTCTGATACTCTGAGTCTAACATGGGGAGTGTGTTCAAACAGGGTTCCTCTTCATTCCAATTTAGAATGAATAAATATGGAATTAAAAAGAAGCCTTTAATAAGCTTCTTTAATGTGCTAGGGCTGACAGACTATACTTAAGAAATAATTGCATCCAAGCCCTCAATAAATACTTGCTCAGTTGCCGGACTGAGCAGGCTAAGAGCCTGAGGGGAGCAGGCTGGCCCCAAGCCCCAGCTCTGGCAGGTGGCACGGAGGGTGGCTCAGCAGACACTGTCCCTGCCAGGCACCACTTGTGGTCACCTTGTATCTTCCCCAGCACACGGGAAGCATTTAATAAGTGTTTGTTGTTGCTGTCACTTCCCCTGAGGCCAACCCTGGGCCTGACGCTGAAACTGGGTAGATCCTTAGCTCAGCTCTGAGGGCCCATCCCTGGCCCCGTCCTGCTCCCTAGTGGAATAAAAGTCTTTCTTCTGTGGCACATTTCATCAGCCTCCTCAGCTGCCCCAGCCTCCATCTCTACTCTGCCTCCCGCATCCACAAGGGAGATCATTATCACCCCCCAACAACACTTCTCAGCTGCCCAACTCACCCATGGCTTCACTTCAAAAACTACTCTGTATTCTCATGGAAACTTCTAGGCCTCTATCCCTCTCTGCTCAATCAGTCAATTAACCAACAAGCTAAGTCTAGTCAAAAGCATTTATTAAGCCCCTACTGCATTCCAGACAGTGTGCTAAGCTCTGGGGATACAAAGAAGTGAGGAAAAAAGTCTCTGTTTTCAAGGAGCTCCTAGGCTAATGGGGAAGACAAGAACCAAGCAAGGAGGAGCTCTGGAGGCTGAGGATTGGGTCATATCCTGTACCTGGTGCTTACTCCATATGTGATCTCAAAATCACCGGTCCTCCCTGTACCTCTGTATCCTCATCTGTACAATAAGGGGATCACAGTAAATGACTCCTTCTGCTCCAGACCATGGATCCAAGGATCCACCGATGTGTATGTCTACAAATGGAAGGCATACAAAGTCAGCCAGTTGGTGCTTGGGAGAGATACACTGCTCCGCTAAGCCCCTGGGGTATCAGTGAGAGTTGGGCTTGGATCTAACCTGACACCTTCAAGGGACTTAATCTATTCAAAACCAAAAGTGAAACTGTTCCTGCTGTCCGGGGATTTCAGGTTTACTTTCGATCCTATGATGGATTAGGTAGATGTTTCACTTAGGTAAAAGCGGGAATCAGGAGAGGCTTCATGGAAGAGGTGGTTCTTTCAATGAGCTTTAAAGGAAGGAGAGGGTGTGGTGAGGAGTCAGAATACAGCAGGCATTGGGGGAGGCAGCCAGTGCAAAGTGAGATGGGAGATTGGAGGATCATGCGTTAGGAAGAGCGAGTCTGGTATAGCTGGGCCAGATAGTGAATGGAGGGGAGTAATATGTTGGAGTGGTTCAAGGTTGAAAAGGTCAAGCTGGATCAGATTATTCAATATGGTCATTTTTCAGTCATGTCTGACTCTTTATGACCCCATTTGGGGTTTTCTTGACAAAGATACTGGAATGGTTTGCCATTTTTCCCCCAGCTCATTTTACGGATGAGAAAACTGAGGCAAGCAGGGTTAAATGGCTTGTCCAGGGTCACACAGCTAGTAAATGTCTGATGAGTCTTCCCGCACTCTAAGTGCCAACGGAATCAGACTGTAAAAGGCTTTAAATACCAAGCAGAGGAGTTTACACTTGATCCTAGAGGCAACTACAGTGATGGCCAAGTGCCCCCGCCTAGCAGTTAGGAATCTCCACAGTCTGCTTCCAGCTTCATTTTGAGCTTTATTTCACATTTTGAATCTCCTGGCATTGTCATTAGCTGTTCCCCACCCCTTCCCTTGCCTGGAATTCTCTCCCTCTTCATCTCTGTCTCCTGTCTTGACTAGCATTCTTCAAGTCCCAGGTAAAATCCAACCAGCCTCGAGAAACCTTTTCCCAATTCCCCTTAATTCTAGTGCCTTCCCTCTGTTAATTACATATTGTTTCTTCTGCATATAACTTGTTTGCACACTATTGTTTTCATATTGTCTTCTCCATTCGACTTCATATGAACTTCTTAAGAGAAGGATGTCTTTTGTCTCTCTTTGCAACCCTAGCATTTAGCACAGAGCTTGGTAATGCTTGTTGAGTGAATGAATAATGAATGAAGGTCCTTGAAGACAGCAACTGTTTCACTTTTGTCTTTGTATCCAAAACGCCAAGTACAGTGTCTTGATGCACATTTATTGAATTTGTTTCTTTTTCCCTTTGTGGCCTCTGACAAATTGTTTCTCCTCTCTGAGCCTGTTTCCTTATCTGGAAGACGGGGGTAATAGTCATAGAGCACAGGATGGTGGTGGATTTGAAGAAGAAAAAGAAAGATACTGAATATGACCCAACTCTTTTTAAAAGTTGTCTCTGCACAAAAGGTAATATTGTTTGTTCCCTTCTCTTTCGATGCTCTTTCCTTTGATGATTTCATCCACTCCTGAGGGCTCAGCTCTTACTTCCATGCAGGTGACTCTCAAATCTATCTCCCCAGCCCTGACTTATCTCCAGTTGCCTACAGGACATGGATAGAGTAAACTAATAGGTGTCCAACCAAGCCAATCACTGTCTCTCTTCCAACTCCTCTATTTCTGTTCACGTCATTGCCGTGATTCCAGTCACACAAGGCCCTGTCAGGATCAACTCTGACTCTTTCCAAGGTGGTGTAGGATAGGGCCCCCCTGGAGGGAGCTCTCTGTCCCTGAAGGTCTTCAAGAGAAGGCTGGATCTACTCATTGTGGAGATTCCAATAGAAAGACAGGTTGGAAAAGATGGCCTCTAAGGTCTCCTCAAGCTCCAAGATTCTGTGATTTTGTGGATAGAATTCCCAGGGAAAAAGGGTAACAAAATCCAGGCCCTGGGGAGAAGCCCACCGCTTGCCCCGAATGCTGAAATCATGGCAGGATACATTTCGTGGTTTGAATTAATTGTACCAGGGGCAGTGTGGAAGGGGGCCGGGGGAGAAAGCTAGCCCTGAATACGGTTTTCCAATGTCATAGGGAGATATTTTTCTTTTAATAACAATGTTTGCATAAGGAGTTTATTCCCCTTCCTACTCACTCTCCCGCTCTCCAGAGTGAACCCTTCATTATGCATTTTTTCTCCAGTGTTCAGAAGTTTCTGTTCTTTGTGGCCTGGGTCTGTCTGCTGCCCTCATTCTGTGGAGGGAATGCTGGCTCCAAGCTGTGTTATTTTGACAATTACTACTTTCATTGAAATAGTTCTGGGTAATCCACAAATACTTTCAAGTATTCAGTCATATGCCCTGAACTTTAGAGTAATGGCTTGAGCTTGGGGGATGGGGAGAGTGGGGAGAGGTAAAGACAGGGATGGGAGGGTAGGCACTGACAAGGAGCCAAGGAATTTTTTAAAATCCCTATACCCTGCTTTAATTTGCTTCTTCCCCCTGACTGCATCCCCCTCCCCAGCAGGCCCAGTCATCACAGCTGTCAAGGAGCAACAGTGATTGTTGGGGCCACCAGGGGAGCACCTCCTGCCTTGGGAGACTCAAAAACCCCTGGAAGAAGAGATGACCAGCTAAAAGACCATGAATTCAAATCCTGGCTCTGATACCACTCTTGTGACCTCGGCTCAGTCCCTTCCACACAGGTCTTACTGCTCAGGAAACTCCTGATCTTTAGGAGCAAAAAAGAGAATCCTCTGTTTGACTATTAAAGCCCTTTCCAGGCTTCTTACCCTCCAATCCTCTCCACAAGCCAGCAGCATTGGCCTTCTTGTGCTGCTCACTCCATCTCTGGTCTCAGCTGGCTCCTGTCCAGCCATGCCCACCCTCCGCACCTCTGCTCTCAGAGGTGGGGGTTACATTATCTATAGTTTCTATGTGTATGGCTGTCTCTTCCCTTTCCCGTCTCCTTCCCCTTTAGAATGTGAGCTCCTTGAGGGCTCACATGGACAGTGTTTTTACCTGGTTTTGTATCCCTCAGTCCTTAGCACCGCCTCTGGAATATAAAAGTCACTTAAAAGGAGGCACTGGGGAGGGACATGGGGAATCAGATGATCTATCCCTAGAGTCTCATTTAGCTCAAAATCTTACAGTGGCCTTCCTGTGAACCCCTTCATTTGACTGAACTGAGACCCCCAGTGGGAAAGTCTTGGCCAAGGTCACAGAGCAAATCTGTGATAGACCCCAGACTCTGATTACCAATACTGCTCCATCATCTTCACCAACATCTATCTTCTTTTAGCCTCACAACATCTCTTTGAGCAACTTAGGTGCTACAGGTAACCCATTTTACAAATTGGGAAACAGGAATAGATAAATTGCTGTTTATCTATAGTCACACAGTGGCAGCTAGGTGGTGAAGTGAATAGAGTGCTGAGCCTAGAGTCAGGCAAATTTGAGTTCAAATCCAGTCTCAGACACTTACTAGCCATGTGACCTTGAGCAAGTCACTTAACTCCTATTTGCCTCAGTTCCTCATCAGCAAAAGGGGGACACACTGGAGAAGAAAATGGCAAATCTCTATGATGTCTTTGCCAAGAAGACCCCAAATGGGGTCATGAAGAATCAGGCATGACTAAAAATCAAATGACAACAATGGTCCCTCTGCTAGTCAACATCCATTGCAGGATTGGAACCTGCATCTCTCAAGTCTCAGCCTAACACTTTTTCACTGTTGCTAAAACAATTTCTGTAAACCAAGACCCACCTTTATGGCTGAATCTGTGAATCTATGAACCATGATAACTTACAAATAAATTAAAGGCAGCCAGAGTTCAATTAGCAAGAAGACAATTCGAATCTTCAGTGCCGAGGACAATACTTGCCATGGACAGGGACTTAATAAATGCTTGTTGAAAGCTCCAACACTTAATGGAAAGAGTACAGGATATAGGGCTGGGAGCAAGGACACCTGAGTCTGAGTCCTGGCTCTGCCACTAACTTCCTACATGACCATTTCCTGGAAAGTCATATAGTGCAGTACAAAAAATGTCAAATTAAATTACAGGGAACCTGAAATCAAATCCTAGCCTGTCATACTACCTGTATGACCTTGAACAAGTCACTCCACCACAATGGGGCTTAGTCTCTTTATCTGTGAAACAGAGTGTAGTTGGCCTTGATGCCCCCCCCCCCAAAGTCTCTTCCAAATCTGGAGCTATGGTCTTTCCATTCTTTCTCTGGGCCTCAGTTTCCTGACCCGTAAAATGAGAAGAATGGGTCTAGATGATTTGGGGGGAAGGCAATTGGGGTTAAGTGACTTGCCCAGGGTCACACAGATGTTAAGTGTCTGAGGTCAGACTTGAACTCAGGTCCTCCTGACTCCAGGGCCGGTGCTCTATCCATTGTACCATGCAGCTGCCCCTCTGGATGATTTTTAAGATCTACTTTAGCTCTAACATAAGCCTAGTGTTCTCTTCCTTATGAGTCCTTCAGATAAATACTTGAAAATCCCTGTCATATCCCTGCCCGCCTCAAGTCTTCTCTAATCCAAACTAAACATCCCCATTTCTTTTCACTGGTCCTTTTATGGTGTTCCTTAGAGTTCCTCACTCACCATCCATGGTTTCCAGATTCTGCTTTTAAAAAAAAGAAGATGGCATAGAGATTTGGTATGTCATGGAGAAACTGAAAACCTATGCCAGACTAGTACAGTAGAGTCAGTAGATGTGGGATCTTGTCCCATCTCTGCCACTACTTCACTGTGTGAATCCACCATGCATCTCTAGGCCTTGATCTTCCTCTAAAGTAAAAGGGTTAGACTAGGCGATCTCTAAACACCCCTTCCAGTTCTGATGTTCTATGATCAAATGAGATAACATATATAAGGTACTTTGCAAAGTTTGTTGGCTATTACCATGATAAGGTCTTGCCCTACTCTGATATTCTATGTTCTAAGGTCTCTCCAGGTCCAACTTTCTATGTTCTAGGATCTCTCCAGGGCTGACTTTCTATGTTCTAAGGGCCTGCCCAGATCTGATGTTCTACTTTCTAAAGTAGCTCCCATTTCCAAACTTGCAAATTGTACATATTTCCTAAATCTAACATTCCACATTCCTAGGTCTTTCCTAGCTCTGACATTCTATGGTCAAAGTTTCCTTTCAGCTCTTTTTTCTAAGGGTTAAAACATAAAGAGTCGGTAGGGGTTCCCTTCAGTTTCCCAATCACCAGATCTTCCCAGATGCTTAGCTCCCTCAGGCCTGGCCTCAGGACAGACAGAATTCCAGGAGAAATTCTGTATGTCAGCCTGTCCTAGGGATTAGAAGCTGGATCACCTCTGGATGACCCCAAGGCTATCTGAGAAGCCCAGAAAGTCCCTATGCCGCCAGGTCTGTATTCAATCACTCCATCATTTATTACCGCCAACAAAACAGCCCAACCATAAACTGGGGGTGAACAAATGTGGCTTCTGTTGAGCGTCAGCTAATCCTTCACGTAAACCCAGCCTGGCTGAGCCAGGGAATACTTGGCTTGCTCCAGCCTCAGCCTCTGCTCTCTTCTGTGCTGGGATCTGCCCTTGAACACTCCCAGATCCCTGTTTCAGCTGCTCTATATAAAGGGAAAGCCCAGAGGATGGTGACAAAGGCCTTACCCTAGAAGCTCCCCTAGGGACCCACTGAGGCCTTAGGGTACTGAAATAAGGACTCCTTTGAGAGCAGAGTGCTAACTAGGGTAGGGCAAAAAGGACTTTGATTCACGGTACTAAAATCTAGGTGACTCTGGCAGTGCTTGTACTTCTTCAACGAGTATAAACAATTTCATTTGGCATCTAGTTAGTTAAGAAAAACTAGTTATATTAGTAAGCTCCCCTATGGCACTCTTCTTCCAACTTCCTCCCTTCTATGGCTGTCTCCTAGGTAAAACTCCTTCTTAGCCTGGCACTTCCCTACTTCTTCCCCAGGGATAATTTTTAATAAATCAACAATGAATTTAAAAGCATCTTTCAAGCATTTCCTATTATGTGGTAGCCACTGTTCCCAGTAATGGCTTCTTCTGTCCTAGGGTTTCTGTCTCTCTCCCATGTCCTGATATCCAAGGCCTCTCCCCAAGGCCTCCCCTGCCCAACTGAATTTGTCTCAAAAAGTCCATTTGAAAACACCTTTCATGCTGCTTGTCCAAGAGTGTGATGGATGGTATTTGCCCCAGGTACCAGAATAACTCCATTCAAGAGGACTTTGAGCAAATCATCACCTTCTCTGGGTGTAATGGAAAGAATCCTAGACCAGAATCTAGGAATACAGAGACCTAGTCTCAGATCGCTGACTGACTGTATGACTTTAGATAAGTCACTTCCTCCCTCTGGTATAGTTACTTGTTTGGAAAAATGAGGGCGTTGGACCAGGTGTACTCTAAAATCTCTCCTAAACCTGAGTTCCATGTTCTAAGTTCCTTCCCAACTCTGACATTCTATGTTCAATGCTCTAAGGTCCTAACACTAATTCATTAATTCTGAATTCCATGTTTTCAGTTCCTTCCCAACTCTGCCATTTCATGTTTGGTGTTCTAAGGTCCCTCCCAGCTCTGACAATCTATGTTTCCTATCTTGTAAGATTTCTTCCAGCTCTAATATTCAGCATTTTAAGGTCCCTTCCAACTCTGGCATTCTTTGTTCTCAAGCCCCTTCCACTTTTAACATTCTGTGTTCTAAGATTCCTTCCATCTCTGAAAGTCTGCATCCTATATTCAAAGGTCCCTCATTTCTGGTGATTCTGAGGTTCTATGAAAGCATCTAGAGGGCCTCTCTGCTGTCCCGACCCAAAAGTAATCCAGGAGAAACTCTGAGCAGTTAACACTCCTGCTCCTGTGGGGCAAACAAGTGCTAATGTTCCAATTGTTCCTTTATCCCAGCTCTAAATGCCTACCTGATGGGTTTTGTTCCTTGTGTAACACTACCCCTGGGCTCACTCCCCTAATCAGCACTGGTAGCTTGGTTTCACAAAGGGGAAACTGTTACTATTTTTTTGGGTTCTAGTGGTAACCCTGTAGGTAGCTATCCAGCAGATCTGCAGTTCGCAAGCCCCCAACCAGTAAGCTTTCCCTTAACAATCTGACAGAAGACTTAGTTCTTTAGAAAAGGCATTTGCTCAAATGGCATAGGAAGAACAGTAGTTGCAAAGCATTTCCCCCCCCCCCCAAACTGGGAGCATACTCTCCTACAAATATACACAAAGTCCGTGAAGGGGAAGAATGGGCACAAATTTAAAATACAATGGCAATGAAACACACATGTAAGAAGCACCCACAGCCAAGGTAGCTTATAACTCTGAAACCACAAAGCCCTGATGTCCTTTCTTTTTCTGGGAAGGTCCCCATGAAGTTTACTGTTACATAGTATCAATGAAGAATGAATTGCTCTGAGGATCAGCTGTGGTGCCTCCTCAAAGGCACAGCATCTCTGCCAGATAAGCAACTCAGCCAGGCTTGCTTCTCATAGGGTTAACAGATCAGGCTGTTGCTGGGAGCATCAAGCAGGTCCTTACCAGGCTCAGGTATTGTTGTTCTAAAACAGAGAGGTTGCTCATCTACTAGGCACCTGCTCCTGGATGTGGCAAGGCATGGACTTCCTGGGCTTACACCTCAATAAGCAACTGAAGTCTTTGGCTAGCTTCAGCCACTGGTTTGGCTGGATGATACTGTACTCTCTTTTGCTAGAGCGTTACAGTGTTCTTTTCATCTGGAGTACTACCGGTGCTTTTTCAGCAATACTAACAGCCCTTAGCTTAGGATTATAAAAAACCTATCTTTCGGCTATTTTTCACCTCCATGATGGAAAATCCAGGGCCATCTCCAGTTGTCCTGATCTATATCTTGCCACTGAACCCAGATGGCTCTGGAGGAGAGTGAGGCTGGTGATCTTGCATGCCCTCCCTCACTCAAATCCAATTCACTTGCATGTGGTAGCATCACCTTCCTGATGTCATGGTCCTCCTCAAGAATAAAGGACAAACAACAACCACGCAGGAAGCAGGAGAGCTCTAGCCTCTTCTGTTCAGCAGTCCTTCCCTATCCAAAGCAAGATACTTCAGTAAGCCACTCTCTCTACCTTTGGTTATGGTGATCAGGTTTGATCATACAGTTAGACTTCCCAGACTGCCCTTGGTGTCTTATGCAAATGAGTGGCTAGGGACAAAGTGATGAACGCACTCTGTACTTTAGAGGCCACTTCGTTGTCTTGCTTGGTCTTTTCATAAACAAATGAATTGTCAAAACCTCATACTCTTTCTAAGACAGAATTTTCCCTTTATAGCTACAGGCCTTTCCCTTTACATTTCACTATCTCTGTCTTTTTTCTCTTCCAACCTTCAGCCTTTCTGAAAAACAAATGGAGAAACAGCACTTGTCTTATGGTTTGTGACATCTTCTTAAATCTAACCTGTTTTTAAGTGAATCTAAAATTTAATTCAACTAAAATTAATTAATTGGTATAATTAATTAGAAATCAGAGAATGTTAGAGGGGAAGGGGCCTTAGAGATTAGCCCATCTAACCATCTACTTTTACAAGATTAATCCTTGAGAATCAGAGAGAAGTGACTTGCCTAAGGTTATCCAGTGAGTTAGTTGTAGGGCCATACAAGTGTCCTGGCTTACAGTTCGATTCAATTTGATTCAACGAACATTTACTAAATGAACATTACTATATTCAAAGCCCTGTGCTGGGTGCTGGGGACACAAAGACAAAACCAAAACTGGTCCCGCCCTGCCCTCAAAAAGCTTTCCTTCTAATGGGGAGCCCATTCCAGGGATCTTTCCACTAGACACTCCCCTCTAGTCTATATTTTTTTTTGGTTTGGTTTTTTTTTTGAGAGGGAAGGTAGGGCAATTGGGGTTAAGTGACTTGTCCAAGGTCACACAGCTAGTTTTTTTTGTGTGTATGTTAAGTGTCTGAGGTCACATTTGAACTCAGGTCCTCCTGACTCCAAGGCTGGTGCTCTATTCACTGCACCACCTAACCATGCCTCTAGTCTATATTTTGAAATCTGAGACATCATTTCCCAATTTCCATTGAGAGAACTAGCAGTGTTGATGTTCTTAAAATCAGAACAGGCAATTACTGAATTAATGTGAAACCTTGATCAAGTCCCTTCCCCCTTTCTAGGCCTCAGTTTCCTCATTACGGAATGTAAAGTGCATACAAATACTTGCATATTAGCATAATGGGAATAATTATTATTGTTCAGGACATTAACTTAACCCATCATGGAGACAATAACCTGACATCTTCTGGTCTCCAGTTACTTTCCCTCCCATCTTTTCCTTTGTTACCTCTTAGGGTTGCCAAGGAGATATAGATGCTGGAGATGTGCATCAGATGAGCAGGTTGGAGATATCCCAGCATGCCACTCCTTGGCAACTCTACTGGCAGGCTTTCCACCTTCCCAGGCAATCAGAGTCAGCTAGAGAAGACCAGCAACTCCGGTCTGCTCAGAAATCTTCACAGCCTCCCTGATTAAAGCCCTCACTCTCCCCTCCATCACCAGATTTAGAGGGTGCAGATCTGATCATTTGTCTTTCAAACAGGGGAAGGAAGACGTAGAGTCTGAATTTCCAAAAGTGTTGGGTAAAGTTTTCTCAGCACACAGGCTCCATCCCACTGTCCCACACACTCTGAGAGTATTCCCTGCTTCCGGCCCTTCCTCCTCCCTTACAAAAATTCTTCCAGTTCTGGGTCTAGATCCACAGTTCTCTCCTTCCCCTCCCCCAAGCCTTCATGGACCACCACCATCTCCCTTCCCATAAGGATCCCCTTCATCAGCCCTCCTACACTTACTGTGTCTCTTCTTCTCTTGGTCTTCTGCACACATAGCACAGGATCATCAAAGTGTGTCTGCTCTGATCTCTGTAAAAATCTTGCCCCCAACTCCACCCCCAAACTGGGAACTTCCTGAGGGCCGGCCCAGGTCTTTTCCTCTTCTTGAGCTTCCCAAGGGCAGAAAACAAGCCTAGTCCTCCTCTGTCTCCTCAACACAGGATTAGATGCTTTTTTTTTTTGAAAGGCAATCCTGGTAAAGTGACTTGTCCAGGGTCACATAGCTAGTAAGTGTCAAGTGTCTGAGGCTGGATTTGAACTCAGATACTCCTGACTGCAGGGCCAATGTTCTATTCACTGTGCCACCTAGCTGCCCCAGGATTAGATACCCTTAATGGTTCCAGAAAGACTCCATTGAACTGAATTGTTGGAAAGCTTATTAAACACCTTATTTTTTTTTCTACTAATGATACTTACATGAGAGGCAATGTGCTGCAAAGATTGGTCAGCCTGCAATGGAGTCTAGAAGAGTTGGACTGAGTCCTTCCATACTGAGTATGTAACCCTGAGCAGTTACTAAACCCTCCATGCCCTAGACAATTCTCTAAGGCTATAAGCTGTAAAGAAGGTGCCTATCTGCATTGTAGAGGAAATTTCTTGTTGTGGGACCTCTCTACAATAATAAAATCACAAATCCAATAATTAAAAAATAAGGATCCTAATATGACCTTGTATTTACACAGCATCTTTTCTCCTCAGAACTCAAAGTGCCCCTCTCATCTGTTGGCTTCTTTATCTTCCTACAAACTTTTGGAGCTCTCAGAAAAGGCATGTGATTTCATTAAGTTTCCAGGATCCAAGGATTTACAGTTAGCTAGTCAGAAGACCTGGGTTCAGATCCTGGTTCTGTCACTCTCTGTGTAACCTTATGTAAGCCACTTAACCTCTCTGAGCCTCAATGTTCTCATCTGTGAAATGAGGAAGGTTGGAGGAGAGGATTACTGAGGTCCCGCTTGGGTCTATGTCTTTGATCCTCTGATTCTCTGAAAAACAAAACCCAGAAGTCAGTTCTCTCCCACTGAGGGAAGACTCTCATGACCCAGGCACATTCTGACACATTCAAAGTTGGAGCAGCAGCATCAAGGTCACATATCCCATTACCAGCCCCTCCATTCACCCACCCCAGAGGCTCTCCCACAGGGGCTCTGTTTAGTCAGCTCGAATAAGAGTCTCAAGGCTCCTGCGGGCACCAATGACAGCCCAGTGCCTGTGTGGCCAGCCAGCTGCTCCCCTGCTTTCCCCTGCCTCCAGAGGCTGCAAAACGAAGACCATATGCAGCCTGAAAGGAAATACAATACTACCATCATGTAAATTGCATTTCCCAACACTGGCTCCCCGGCCCCATTAATGTTCCAACTCTGCCATTGTTAGTTATGTGACCTTCAACTAGTCTCTCAGCCTCAGTTTCCTCCTATACAAAATTAAGGGGCTGGACTAAATGGTTCCCTTCCCACCAGCTCTAAAAGGCTGTAATCCTAGGCATTAATGGAGAAGTGCTTGGACCAGAGTGGCAACAGGGTTGTCTACCTTGTAGGACTGGGTCCCATCCTATACTAATAACATAAAGAAACCTTTCTGGTGGGATGGAAAGAACCCTAGAAGAGGAGTCAAGAGACCTTCTTCCTTTCAAGCAACGATTGATTCTTTACATTTGTACCCTGAATGCTAGGGATTCTTGGAAGGAAAGAAAGACTCTAGGAAGAAACTGACATGTTGAAATGGTGGCACTTCCATCATGTCCCTTCCTATTGCCACATCAGAGACTTCAGGACATTTCCCCTTGGGTGAGGTCCGAGACTCTCTTTGTGGAGCTGAGTTATCTCACTCCCAACAGGAGACTGCATTTACGCTGTGTATTGTGTGCTATATATTCATTCTCCTGTGTATACACTTTCTGATTTCTGTTTGCTATCATTTCGGACAAGTGGATTTATTTGCTATTTCCTATATGTATTTGTTATAGAACTGGAATTTGGTTGGAAAGAGTCAAGCCTTTTCATATATAACTTGGAGTACTCCCTCCCTATTAAGCGACAGTGATCAGGAGGACAACATGAGTCTAAAAATTATTTCTCCTAGACAGAATATTTAAGGAAGTAGACAGATAAAATTCTATCCATGTAGCCCTTCTCTCTGAGGAGAGCAGAGTGGCCAGCCTCTGGCCCCAATCTTCTCCTTCCTCTCCTGGCAAGAATCAAAGTCTCCCTTAGAGAAGAATGGTGGGGAGAGGAGACTCTAATCTATTCTTGCCTCCCTTTGAGACCCCTCTAGACCCATGTAGACAGGCACAACTTGCAGGGGCAACATACCACATCCCTACATGTGTAATCTTTTAATCTGTAAAAGATTAATTAATTTGATTAATTAATTAATTTGAATTAATGAATTCAAATTTTACAAATGTGAATCTGTGAAAGTGACCGAAGTCTAGGCTGAAGGGGGAAGGGAATGGAGAGTCCCAGATCTACAGGGAGGATGTGTTGTTGTTGGGTGTAACAATGGTGGGGGTAACAATGAACAAAAACCACAGCAGCGTCTTATATTCTCTATACCTTTCAATCAGTTGTGTGACTATGTGATTATGATCTTGCTAAAGAAAATTGGCTATAAAAGTACACCAGGTCAAAAATGGGGTGATTTGATTACTACCTTGTTAATTTCTTTTAAAAACTGGGTTTGTGATCTCATTATTATAAGGAGCTCCCAGTGAAGAAGATCTTCTACCAATGTAAAATTTCCTCATGCATCTTCTCTGCAACAGTATAGTCTTAGGGAGTTTCCTGGGGTACTGAGGGGTAAGTGACTTGTTCAAGGTCACTTAGACCAAAACTCAGGTCTTCCTGTCTCCAAAGCCAGCTCTTTATCTGCTACTCAACAAACTGTATAAATCATAAGTTCAAAGTTATATATACAATAAGGGGGAAAGAGAGGGAGAGGGGGGAGGGGAGTAGAAGGAATAATATGACCTCAGAAAAGTTGCTTTCTCCTTAGACCTCTTTCTGGAACTGTAAACATATTTTGATATTTGAATAGCCCACAATCTCATGTTTATGGTCAATCCTTGTGCTGACATTCGTGTGAAGATTACAACCCATCCACATCTAACATTCTTGTCCATATGCTCCCACTTGTCCTCCATAGAGAATCTGCCCAACTGATATATACTATATACTAGTCTATAAAACAAGGGTTAAAATCTGTCACAAAAGATTCCTTCCTACATTGTCTGAGTCTAAGTCTGAGACGCTGTTGGGAGCAGAGAGAACTCAGAGATCAGAAACGAAAATGAAATCTACTGTTATAGTAGAAGGAGATTAACGACACAGGAGAAGGCTCTAGGCCATAATAACGTCCACAGTATGGAGGCTCTGTATGAAATATAGCATGGAGATATATTTTAGACACCAGATCCTAAAAGGAAATTCAGCATCAAGTTAATTAAGTTTTAACAAGAAACAACTCATACAAATATATAAACTCAGGGCTGCTAATGGGACTGAAATCTAATTCAAAAAAAGGATGCTCTGAAGGCTGAGCTAATTGGCTCTAGCTGGCTCTGGATGTTGGATGTGGGAAGGGGGAGCCACCTCAGGGAGGCCCTAACCACAGGGTTCAATGCCAGGCTGGGAATACTGACTAACAGTATGGCTAAAGGTACCTGGGCTGTCCACCAATGAGGGCCTTACTAGTAATTCTGGTGACCAAGGTAAGCACCCCTAAGCACCACTACCTGAGGCAAGTACAAAATGTGTCCTAAAGTCAAAACAAATTTAACTGGGTAATGAAGAGACCTTGGAGAAAGAGCTCAGACTTTGGGACACAAGGCCTAGAGGGGAAAGAACTTGGGGCACCTCAAAACCACTTCTGGGGAGACCACACCTGGAGGGAGGAGCAGGGCTGGGCAGAGGAAGAGCTAGCTCCCTAGCGTATTGGGAGAGCTCCGGATCCCACCTCAGTGAGACAGCAAAACTGGGTTCTGAGCCCCTTCTAGAGGGCATGTTAGACTCCTCAGGCCTTGTTTCAGGATAGACAGAGAAGGTATCAGCAATTTCCCACCCCACTTCTGGCCCAGCCTCCAGCTAGTTACAGCCTCCACACTGACCGATTGGCCCTTGGAAAGGAAGCCACCTTGAGGCCAACTCAATAACTAATGAGTCCCTCCCTGGAACTACCATATCATAAGAAAGACCAGTCATGATTCTCACTCTCCATTTCCTCCTTACTCTCCCAGCTCCCCCACCTCTACAGCGACTGATTATTCTAAGGGAGGTGCCCATATGCACCCTCCCTCTCTTTCCAGCTTCCCTTTACCTTTTTTCTTCCCCTCATTTAATATAAGCTCCTTGAGAACAGGGACTAGCTTGTGTTCTGGCTTTTCTTTCTATCCATCTATCTATCTATCTATCTATCTACCTATGTATCTATCTATCACCTATCTATCCATCCATCTATCTATCTATCTATCTATCTATCTATCTATCTATCTATATATATATCTGTCTGTCTAATTTGTCTATGTACCTATATATCTATTGCCACCCTGGGGTCCTCTGGGAAGATAAAGTTTGACCTTGAGACCCAGTGGTCAGGGCACACTAAGATCAGTCTGTCCCAGCTCCTGGGCTCCCCATGACCACTCCAGTGGCTCCCTTGTTTGATCCAAAGGAAAGGGGACTTTCCCATCTTAAAAAATCCCCAAGGCTCTGCCCCAAGTCAGAAAACATTGAAAGAAATACCAGGATTCATGCTGAATCTGCCGACTCCAGAATTTTTCTCTCCAGAGGATTCCAAAGATTCCTTCTCCTCCAGAAATGGGCTTGATCCCAGAGGACTGTTTGTGATTCTGATTGGGGGGGGAGGGAGTTGACTGACAGCATCTTGGGTCTCCCTAAGCTCCTGTTTTAGGATGCAGTGGGCAAACCTCTGCTCCAACCCTGTCCTCCAACTCAAGAAAAAGGTTACCTAAGGTCAGAGGAATCTCTCAATAATTATAGTAATAGCTCCAATTTCTATAACATTTTAAGATTCATGATAACCACAAAAATATAAAGGAAAGCTTTGATAGGCCTCAGAATTCTCCTCCATGCATGACCAGTGGTGACTCTAGAGAACTGGCAGGGGAGCTGGGCTCCTGACTCTGGACAGAGAAGGGGTGGAGAGAAAGAATTGGCTCTAAGAGAGAAATCCAACATGGCCCATGTTCAGACATGGCCTATGTATTGACTCACTTCGCTAGACTGCACTGACTTGTTCCAAGGGAAGATTCTATGGAGTTGGTTGGTGGGAGTCACTGGGAAGTGATAGTGCCTGGAACATAGTAGGTGTTTCATAAGTACTCTTGAGTGACTGACTATAAAAAAGAAAAAGAAGACTACATCAATAGAATATTTGAAATAAAATTTTTTTAAACACCTGAAGGTTAATAATGAGCTTTTTTTATACCAGCTCTGTGAGGCAGGCTGAGCAAGTATTTATTCTCCCCCATTTTACAGATGAGGAGATTCAATATCAGAGAGGGTAAATGACTTGTCTATGATTGTCCAGTCAACGTCAGAGTCAGATCCCAACCTTAGATTTAGAGTTTAAAGGAGCTTTAGACATCATAGAGTTCTCATTTTTTCAGATAAGGAAATTGAGGCCCCTTAGACTCTTGGTCAAGTGATTTGCCCAAGGTCATACAGCTAGTATCTGAGGCAGGATTTGAACCCACGTCTTCCTGACTTCAAGACCACCACTCTATCTATTCCACCACCTTGCCTTCAGAGCCTTCAAGTCCAGGGTTCTTTCAACTGCATTGAATCATAAGGTCACAGATCTGATGACCTAAGAGGTTATCTCTTTCAACCCGTTCCTCTGATGCTTGTTGAGTCCTCAGCCCCTTAACCTGGCCACACCAGCCTCTCTCCTGGTGTAGAAGTTCTCAAGCCTCCGTACCACGAAGCAGAAAGATGCACATACTAAAACCAGCTTATAAAGTCACTTTTATTTTCACTAACTCATCCAATAGTAGCTTCCATTTTTAAAGCGTTTGAAAGCGTTTTCCTCCCAACAACTGGGAGGTAAGCAGGGTGATTATTGTTATTCCCATTTCACAGGGCAAGAAAACTGAATCTCAGAAGGGGAAGATGACCTTGCTTCAAGGCATACACCAACTCAATGGCAGAACCCCTGCTAGAAACCATGTCTCCTGACTCGATCTGATGTGTGCTGTCCACTACAATTAGTGTTGAAGACAAGCTTACTTATAGTAATGTTACATTCATGTAACATGCAATAGACTCACTACTGCCTCCATGCTTTTGCTCAGACTCTTTCTCCTGCCTGGACCCCCTCCCTCCTCTTCTCTGTTTCTTCATATCTTCCTTATCATTCAAAGACCAATAGCAATCCACCTCTTCCAGGAAATGTTTCATCTCTTCAATTCGAACTGATCTTTCTGTTCTCTAACCTCCCGCAGGCCTCAGGCTGAATTTAGCATTTGATCTTATCCAGGGCCCCCCCACCCCCACCCCCCAAGACTAGTGAAAAGTCTTGGGCTTGGAGTCTGGAGATCAGGGTTGAGATCCTGGCAATCTCACTCACTTAGATGGGTGACCCTCAGCAAAGGACTCCGTTTTTTCCCTTGTAAAATAGGTAATTGGACTAAAAGTTCTACCATCCAGCTCTACTTTCTATGTTCTAAGGTTCTAGTCAGCTCTGACAAATGAGCTTTTGTAAAGTGCTTGATGTTGTGCTTAATAAGATATATACACACAGTAGGTGCTTAATAAATTTTTGTTCTCTTCTTATTCCCTATGTTCTAAGGTCCCATCCAGCTCCATCATTCTATATTCTAAGGTCCTTCCCAGAACTGACATTCTATATTCTGTATTTCTAGTTCTAACATTCTATGTTGTATATTCAAAGGTCCCTCAAGCTCTGACATTCCATGATTTATGCGCTAAGTTTCTTTCGGGCTGTGAAATTCTAAGATCTACCCCAGCTTTCACATTCCATGTTCTAGAGTCTTTCCCAGTTCTCACTTTCTGTGTTCTAAGGTCCCTCCCAACTCTAACAGTCTGTCTTTAAGGATCCTTCTAATGCTGATATTTTCTGTTCTGTGTTCTAGGGTTGCTTATAGGTCTGACATTCTGTTCTATTTCCTAAGGTGCCTCCTGGTGCAGACATCCTTTGATCTCTGCTGTAAAGTCTCTTCGTTCTTTGAATACATAGGTCTAGGGAAGTGACAAGAGGCAGTAGGTGGGGGCATTATATAATGTATGATTTCATTTTTTATTCAGACTGATGTTATTGAAAGCTATCAGTGTGTGTGGAGCAGAACCTGTACAGACACAACCTGACCCCAGTTAAAGCCAGACAGGCGGTGGAAAGTTAGGGTGGGGGTGGGGGGAGGGGGATGGGGATAGTTTTCCTTTCTGAAATCAAGTTTGCTGGAATCTGAGCAAATTGCCCAGAATACATTGTGGTGAGTCAGTGTTTATTGGAAGCCAACTTTTTATCACAACAGTCTGCTTGAGGTTGAGGATTAGAGGGATGGGGAAGACGGGAATTGCTGGGGCTGAGATTTCAGGAAGACATCTCTGATAGGACCAAATCAGAAAGAAATCACAATCACACTCATGACAAATCAATCCCGCCCCCCCCCAAAGAGACTCATTTGGATCCCTTCCTCCCTATCTCCCTCTCCCCATCTCCAGTCAGTCTGGGCATGAAGCAGCTATACAGCAGCAGCAATTAGAAGTCACTGAGATTAAATGTATCATGAGCTCTCGCTCTCTCTCTCTCTCTCTCTCTCTCTCTCTCAACCATTTGTGAAATAAGTCACGTCAACATACACAGTTCCAGGAACTGGGGACTCAGGTGAATTCCTTGGCCAAACCCTTTGCAAAAATAGGCATTATCATGGCAAATACTGCCAACTCTCTCTGGGACACCTTGAGGCTTATTCTCTTAAAAGAACAACCCTGTGAGAGAAAAGATAAGTGTTTGGCGAATGAAGAAACTGAGGCTTAAGAAAGTTAAAATGACTTCCCCATGACCACTCAGCTAGTAAATGGCAATGCTGGGATTTGAACCTGCCTCTCCAAACTCCAGGTCCAACAGTTTTTCTGTTCTTTGAGTCCTAGTCATACAATTCAAATACTTCTCTCCATGAAAACTCTTCAAGTACTTAAGGTTACTATAATGTCCACTAAGTTTTATCATCTCTAAATTAGACATCTCTAATGCCTTCATGTGATATTCCTATGGCATGGCCTCTAATTTTCTGCCAATCTGGGTCACCCACTTCTAGAAACACTCTGGTTGGTCAATATCTTTCCTAAAACACAGTTCTCAGCAATATTCCAAATGTGCTATGACTAGGCCAGAAGATGGTGAAACAAATCATCAGTCCCTCAATGTGGACACTAGGCCTCTCTTAAAATATTCCTTCCACATCACAGAGGTTAGGGGCACAGCATCCCCACAATCTGAAAAAGGTGCATAAAATTTTGGGCCCTCCCTTCGTACCAGAGAAGAAGTCTGAATTTTTTCTTTTTTCCTTTATGGGGTTTACAGAACCTTATTGTAAAATCTGAGTTGATATTGTACAATACCATACATGTATTTTATGCATTTCTGAGATTCGAAATTTTTTCTGTCACCTGCTGACTTTCATATGTTGTCTGTGGCTTCCACAAAACTTTCCAAAAATTCCTATTTAATTTCTTATATTGACCCATGATATATCAAAACTACAATGGAAAAAGTCACGCTGTGGAAGGGATAAACTGTACATCCTAAGATTACATTAACTTTTTGCCCACATCACACCACGTATGCCTATTAAGATCACAGTCTCCTTAAGTCCCCAGATCAGTCTTTTTGTGGCTGATTCTTTGAACCTAAGTATAAGACTTCATGGTATTCAGGTTCAACATCTTGGCCTTTAAGATCTTTTTGGATCCCAACCATCCTATAACACATTAGCTAATATTGCCTGTGTTTTATGCAAATCTTCTAAGCCTGCCATCTATACATTCACCAAGCCCTGGATGAAAGTGTGCCGAAGGTCAAGGGCAAACCTTGAGGCATTCCACTAGACTAAACTAGATCACAAGTTGACACTGATGTATTATTGACAACTCTTTCATCCCAGCCCTTCCTCAGTCCTAAATCCACCCATCCATCCTATAAACTAATCTACAACTCTACATCTTGTCCTCTAATAACAGTATTAAAAACTTTGGTCAAATACTTGGATGAAATCTAAGTAAACTATTTTTACAAAATTCTCCCGATCAGTCTAATAACCCTGTCAAAATGAGGTCAGAGAAAATATGTTGTTGGTGAACCCTTGTTGGTTCTTAATAATCACTGCTTTCTTTTCCAAATGTTCACAAACAATTCATTTAATGTGGTCTAGAATTTTGCCGGAGAAGTTAAGTCAAGCTCACCAGCCCATAGTTTGCAACTTATACTTCTTCCCTTTTTGGAAAATCAAGACAGCATTCACCATTTTCTAGTCCAAAGGCATTTCTTCCCTTCTCCATTATCCCTAGTGATAGCTCAGCAGTCAAATCTGCAGTTGCCCTAGAATGTAGTTCTTGGGGGCTAACCAACTCAAACTCAACAAGGGGAGGTGCTCTCTTTACTCTTTCTTCACTTATCTTAAGCTACACAGGTGGAGCCAGGACTCAAAAGTAGTTTTCTTCAAGTTTTTGCAGAATTATTATCTAGAAGAGGGATGAGATTTTTTTCCTGCTTGACCCCAGAGGACAGGACTAGGAATAATAAGTCCAAGTAGCAAAAGGGACAAATTTAGGCTAAATTTAAGGAAACGTTTCTAACTATTAGGGTTTTTTAAAATAAAATGGGCTATCTCATATATAGTGGGTTCTTCCTCATTAGAGGTCTTCAAGCAAAAGCTGGATCAGTGCTTCTCAGGGATGTGGTAGAGGGGATCCTTTTTCTGATCTCAGGTGGACTAGATGGTTAATTGAATGGAATTAATTTGCCTTGTACTCTGAGATCCCATAATTCTGTCTGTTGGCTATATGGCCACATCACTATACTGACTCAGCCTCATTTTACAGAGGAAACTGACAGAAAAAAATGATTTGTCCAAGGTCACAAAGTAATTCTTTTTTAGAACTCCAACTGTAATCCAAATCTTCTGACTGAGTCCAGTGCTCTTTCTACCACACTTCTAATACCTCAAGAGAACTTTGGGCAGAATCACCTTCATGTGATGTGAGGGTCCCTAGGAAAAGGTTCCCCATTGCCTCAAATGATCTTCCCAGAGGTCCTTAAGATAATGACTGACATTCCACTGTTAAAGAGAATCATATCTCTCTTATAAACATCCTCCCTCTGAATTTTCCCAGCGGGGTAAGTGGGACTGATGCAGATGTTTTTATCCCCTGGGGAAAGCTGACATCAGAGCAGGTCTAAATCATTATCATTACAGAAGAGTTGAACCAAGGAGCCAGAAGAACAATTTAGAAGGACTTGTGTATAAATCCAACTCTGCTACTTACTAGCAGCATCTCCCCAAAAAATAAGCTTTCATTAAGCCACTACTATGTACCAGCCACTCTTCAACTATAAAATGAAATCAGTGATACATGATCTCGAAGTTTACTTCCAGCTCTCAATTCTATCATCCTAAGAAAATAAATTCATTCCAAAAAATGTCATTAATTTCATTCAATGCACCAAGCATTGATTGAGTGCCTGCTAGGCAAGGGGCACAGTATTAAGCATGGAAGATACAAAGACAAAAATAAAACAGACTATGACTACAAGAAATTTACATTCTATTGGTAGGGAGGGTGAGAGAGATACATGTAAATAGATACACAGATACAAATAGCATTGATTAAGTTCCCATTGTATACAAGGTCTTATATATAAGGAGCTAGGAATCTGAATGCACTAGGACAATAGAGGCATTAGAGAGCATAAAAGAATAGAGATGGCACTCCATACTGAGAATAAGGAGATCTGAGTTTTGATTCTAGATGTGCCACCAAAAAAAAAATGGCTACAACTTGGACAAGTCATCATCCCTCACTGAGTTTAAGTGTCTTTGTCTGTAAAATGAAGGCATTAGATTAAATAATCCCCAAGGTAAATCTCAAGGTCTATGAGTCTATGAGATCACAACCTGCCCTAAAAGAGTACCTGGGGCCATTAGTTATCTAAGGATGAGTAAATTTGCTAGAGCTCTACCCAGAAAAGCTACTCACTATGCTTTTCTCCACTGCCTCATGAGTCACTTGAGACTTTGATTCTTTAAAGATTGAAATGTTCCAAGATTTTCAACCAAATAGTTTCACTGAGAGAACATTTGTGTTTAAAAAAAAAAAAGGTGAGTTTTTGTGTTGGGAAGCATATACATGAAGACTCTTTACACCTTCTAAAAATACTTTAAAATAATCCCCAGTTCTCTTCTTTTTTTAATCTTGTCTCTGAAGAGGTGGCCCTTCTCCTTGTCAAATTCAGCCTTTCTGTATGAACTCTGGATTTAGTCCCTCCTCCATCCAGGCTTCTCCAAGAGATTACCCCATCAATTAATCCCTCCCTCTAATCTTCTGTTCCTAGCAGTGTCTTCTCTGAGCTTTGATACAGTGAAATGACAAAAGAGGTACACAATTTATGACCAGAAGAATATAGTCACAGAGGCACAAGGGACCTCAGAACCCATTTAGGGCAAGTTCTACCTCAACAAAGATTTCTTCTACAACATGCCCAAATGGTCACCTGGCCTTTGCTTAAAGACCTCCAGTGAGGAGCAAGCCACCACCTTCAATTCCTTATATAGAACTTAAGTCTGTCTATCCTAGCCATTGTTGGGGTTAGTCCAAATGATAGCCCTTTAAATAATGGAAGTCAGGGGTGGCTAGGTGGCGCAGTGAATAGAGCACCAGCCAGGGAGTCAGGAGGACCTGAGTTCAAATTGGGCTTCAGACACTTAACACAAAACTAGTTGTGTGACCTTGGGCAAGTCACTTAACCCAATTGCCCTGCCCTCCCACCTCCAAAAAAGCATAAACAAATAAATGAATAAATAAATAAATAATGGAAGTCTATTATCGTGCCTTCCTTAAATCTTCTCTTCTCTAAACTTTTTGTTTGTCCAGTTCGTGTCTGACCTTTATGACCCCCTGGACCACAGCATACCAGGTTCTTCTATCCTCCCCTATCCTTAAAGTCTGTCCAAGTTCATGTTGATTTTTTCCATGACACTATCTAACCATCTCAGAACCATAAAGTTCAAACTCTTCCCTTTACAGGGGAGAAAGTTAAGAAGATTGACCGAGGCTGTTCGGAGAGTAAGTGGCAGGGTTTGTGCTATGACTCCAAATTCCAGGATTCTTTCCAATGAATCAAAGTGATCTGGGATCAGTCTCTTTAGAGTAATTTATCCCCACTAAAGAGACAGCCCCAAAATGTAACAGAAGTATAGAAAAAGGGATAAAATCATCCTTGGTTTTACAGTAATAAAAATAAAACTTTGACTTTATCCACTAAAACAAGATGTATAGGGATTTTTTGTGGGCTTTTGTTGTTCTAACAGCAAGAACAAAACAACTTAACAGACAATAAATATACCAAGAAGGGAGAAAAGAAATATTTTCCCAGAACCAAGCTGGTTTTCCTCATCCTAGCTCTATTTGATCACCATTGGCAGCTTAGTTAAATACATATATGTTTGTGTATGTGTGTGTGTGTATACACACATACAAATTTGCATGCACATATACCTGTTATTTTATGTACAGTAAAGGAATTGGGAATAAAAGGACATAATCAAAGAAAAAAGAAAACTATACTTTGGTAGTTGGGATGTGAACAAATCAAATCTCAGTTTTCTCACTGTGAACATGTTATTTACCTTGGGAGCACAGTTCTGGAGTCTGAGGGAAGGTTGTCTTTTTCTAAGCAGATACCTTCCTTTGACCACTGGAACACATCGATTGCCTCTTCATTCTCTGTACCCAACTGTGCATGTGTCCATTGCATTGACTGACTGCTCATCAAACTGGAATCAGATCTGTCCCATTGACAGATCTAGTTGTTTGGGCAAGATAGCAGCTTAGACACTTTCTCCAGGGCCCTTTAAACTCTTCAGCCCTCAATTAAAAGAAGGTTTGGGGGCAGGATTTATGTACCAGATACAGAGTGATTATAACAGAATTCACAAAGAAGCTAGAACTTAGACAACTCAATCTCCAATCTTGTGATCCTAAGAGATAGGAAAAGAGTACATGATGTGGTTTAGTAGAAAAAGGAGTGGAGGTGGAATCCAGAGTACCGTGGAAAGAGAGCTAGGTCTGGAGGGAGAGAGACCTGAGTTCAAATCCAGACTCAGATATTTATTGCTGTGTGACCTTGGGTATGTCAGTTAGCCTCTGTTTGCCTCTGTTTTCTCAATTACAAAGTGGGGATCATAATAACAAGTAACTCTTTGGGTTGTTGTGAGGATCAAATGAAAAAATAATTCTAAAGTACTTAACATAGTGCCTGATATATAGTAAGCACTTTATAAATATTACGTATTGTTATCATTATTATATGAGATAATATTTGTAAAAAGTGCTTAGCAAAGTGCCTGGAACATAGTAAGCACAATATTGGGGTTGTTGTTCAGTTATTTTCAGTCATGTCTGACTCTTTGTGACCCCACTTGGGGTTTTCTTGGCAGAGATACTGGAGTGGTTTGTCATTTCCTTCTCCAACTCGTTTTACAGATGAGGAAACCAAGGCAAACAGGATTAGGTGACCTGCCCAGAGTCACAAGCGAGTAAGTCTCTGAGGTTAGATTTGAACTGAGCTAATTCCAGGCCCAGCGCTCTATCCACTGCACCACTTAGCCTCCCTAGTCATTATACAAATGTTACTTATTATTTTAATTAAATGAGATAATATTTGCTTTAAAAATGCTTCACATATAAATGCTTATTCCCTTCCCCTCCATTCCATCCTTGTGCTGCTACTTACTACACAATTCACTTAACCTCTCTGGGGGCCTCAATTTCACCATCTGTAAAGTGAAGGAGTTGTACTGGATAGCCTCCCAGACCTTCCAGCTCTGAAACTGTGAGCCTATGAAAGAGCCAGAGCCAGATGGAGAAGAGACAAGAAGCAGGGAGGACAGAGCTAAGGATAGGGGAGGGGTGGGGAGGGAAGAGGATGGGCAGGAAGGGTGCAGGGGAGAGAGAAGAAGAGGGAAAGAAAAGTTAAAAATGAGAAGACAAAAAGATTGATGAGCCCTGAAAGCCTGGAAGAGTAGAGGACCCTGTCCTGATGAGAGTGTGATGAGATACGACTAACAGTAGGATTAGCTAAGATTCACTATGTTCCAGGCACCATGCAAAGAGCTTTTCAATGATCTCATTTCATCCCCAGAACATGGAAGGAAGAGTCACAAATGACCTAGCACACCAAACTCTTGGGAGGAAAGCACGTTAGCAGCCCTAACATGCTACAGAAACACAGAGTCCGGCCCTCTCTGGGTCCAGCAGGGAAGACCTGGACCTGAGGGAAGGAGACAAACACACGGCCAAGCGTGGAGCAGGCCAGGAAGAAAGCTGATTATGAACCCAGGCACCAGGGCCAAACCTCTCTCCACCCACTCTGCCACAAGCAGCCATTTCTTAGAACGTTGGATGTTATTTAACCTTGTAGGAAGAAAAACACCCCTTAGGGAAGGAATGCTGTTTAAGTCACCCTGGATGAGCCACTGCCACCTCCTCAGTCACTCCGTGGGTGTTTACTGATAAGGGTAACGTCAGGAACAGGTTCTGCCCTCAGTCCGAGGGAAAGAGAGGAGGGAGGACCTACTCCCTCTAAGTCACCCTCCTCAGTCTGTGAGCTCCCTGAGGGCAGAGCTTAGATCTGCTCCTTCTGTCTTCTCTAGACTTTGAGCCAAGATGGCTCAGGATGGGACTCAAGAACATTGCTTCAATGCACTACATTTGTTGTTGTTATGGAGTCGTTCCAGCCATGTCCAACTCTTTGTGACCCTATTTGGGGTTTTCTTGGCAATGATACTAAAGTGGTTTGCCGTTTTCTTCTCTAGCTCATTTTGTGGATGGGGAAACTGAGGCAAAAAGGGTTAAGAGACCTGCCCATGGTCACACAGCTAGTAAGTGTCTGAAGTCACATTTGAACTCAGGTCCTTCTGACTCCAGGGCCAATGCCACCTATCTGTCCAATGTATGAAATTAGGTAAGAATTAAATGGGATAGAGGGTAGCTGGGTGGCTCAGTGGATAGAGTGCTGAGCCTGGAGTTGGAAAAACCTGAGTTCAAATCCAATTTCAAAGACTTCCTAGTTGTGTGACTCTGGGCAAGTCACTTAACCCTATTTGCCTCAGTTTCCTGATATGTAAAATTATCTGGAGAAAGAAATGGCAAACTACTCCAGTAGTTTTACCAAGGCTTTACCCCAAATGGTGTCACAGAGAGTTGGACAGGACCGAAGCAACTCACCAACAGCAAAGTAAAAGATTCCGGACATAGGGGGTGGCTGCTGAAATCATCAGCTTATGCTTCTAACGAGACACCCAAAAACAGCACAGAGTACAGCAGCCAGAAAGGAGTGGTCATGGAGAATGGGCACAGGAGCTGGGTGCCCCACTGGGGCTCTGGGGCATATGGAGCAAAATGCCCTTTCCCAACAAGTCAAGTCTGGTGGGTTTTATTAGGCTATTATCTGGATCTGACAGAACCAGGCACTGGAGGAAGGGAACAAGGAGCCTGGGCCTGGGGACTGGTGCCGATCTGCACTATCATGGGGAGAGAAGACTCCTGGGGAATTGACAGCAAGATTAGATTCAAACTCCCTGCTGGCCTCAGGAGAAGGGGCTTCGGACCATGATTGCTAATTTTACTATGACAAGGTAACTCAGAGATTTTGAGCTTCTCTGGGGCTGGGGGCAGAGGCTATTGCTGGGGTCATTATAGGTCATCTAGTCCAATGCTGTCATTATATAGATGAGGAAACTGAGGCCAAGGGAGGTGAATTGATTGACCCAGTGTCACTCAGGTCCTCTAGCTGCAGAACCAATGGTCTTTCTTTCCATCTTGGCCATTGTCTTGCCCCATCCTTTTTCTTCAAACCCCAGGTCCAAGGCCCACTCCCTCCCCTTCCTCTACCTTCTGGTTCCCTGAATGCCTTTCACTGTAGTCAATGGGTGGGCTTGGGCCCTGGCGAAAGCCCAACCCCTCACCCACATGCAGGTGGCTACCTTCTGCCTGGTTCAGTGCCCAGTGCCTCCTCCCTCCTGTACCCCTACCAAGTCCCCAGATTCAACTCTTTCCTGTACAACATGGACTCTGACTCTATTCTCTGGAGAAGCTTTGGAGGGGGAAGGCAGAGAAGAGGAGAAGTATCTCAGGATGGCTGGGTCAGGGGTGGGGGGAACAGAGCTGAAGAGAAGAGAGTGAGAGAAAAGGACCTCTCCACCACTGAAAACCATCAGCCATCAACTCCCTGCAGGCAGTGGGAGCCCAGTTCTTTCCAGCTGGGCCCCCAAAGAACAGAATGACAAGAGCCTTTTATTAGAACTGCCCAAGTCTGGTGTTTCAGATCCTGGACTTTGCCAACGTTTGCTTACTCTCCAAGCCCCCCTTTGAACAGAGTCCAAACACTTTGGCCAGGCCTTATTTAGCCTTCATTGAAACTCTGCCTGCCTCTGGGTGCCAGCTCCCGTGTCCCCTTCCCCTGCAGGTGGTAGGTTAGTGGGAGGGGGAGGGAGCCCTGGGAAGAACAGACCCAAGGAAAGAACAGGAGAACGAAGGAAGCCAACGGCCACTGGACAAGGCATTTTCTCCCAGGGAGAAACATGGATCCCAGAGACCCATCTGGCACATGAGCTCAGAGGGGCTTCTGTGCCCTGGGCATAGCAGTTAAGGGTGGGCTGGAGAGTGGCCTAGGGGAGGCCATTTGAATGTGTGGCCAAACCCCACTTTGGAAAAGACACCGATTGTTCAGTCTTTTCACTAGGGTTTGTTCATTTTCCCCGTCTTCAAACTCTGGAACATTTCTCCCCATGGGGAGGGAGGGAACAAGGGCAGGAGGAAGAAAGGGTCAGTTACTTCCTTGGCTTCCATCTGTCTGGAATGGCTACCCTGAGAGGGACCTCACTAGAGTGCCTCCTGGCTGGTCTGGCCAACACACCACCTCCTCATCCAGAGCAGGCCCTACCGCCTTAGCAAGACCAGAGAATAACAAAACACACAACTGATCAACAATAGTAAGGACAATCATAACATATTTCTATTGAGCTTTAAGGTTTACAAAACACTTTCCTGAAGGTTCTAATTGGAGAAGACCCCTGAGGCAATCTGGGTCACAGATGAGAAAACCCAGGCCCATGGAAGTTAAGTGACTTACCCAATATCACAAATAGAGTCAGATGAAGTAGAATAAGTAACAGAACCAGGACTGTAACCCAGGTGTTCCGATTTCCAGGCCAAGAGAACAAATGATCTACGCTATACTGCCTTCTCTGGGAGCCCCCAGAGACCCCTCCCCATTGAATTTCCTGTACATACAAGGCTGAACATTAGCAGGTTGTCTGCACTATTTGCTAAATGTTTTCTGCATGGATCCTGTCCCTCCCCAATCAGAAGGCATGGCCTGAGTCTGCTCTTCCTCTACCTCCTTCATGCTCTGATCTCCTTGAGGACACTCTTTGGTGTCCCCCAGACTATCAGCTCCCTGAGGGCAGGGCCTAGCTGGTCTCCTCTTCTATCTCCACCTGCTCAGAATGGAAGCTCCCTGAGAGCAGGACTTCAGTCTCCCCTTCCTTTGCTCCTACCTCCAGATGATGAATTTTCTACACAAAGTTGGGCTCACAATGGGGGCAGCCAGACGGGCTCAGGAATTACTGGTATAGGCATTGATTACACAGAGCCCAGGACTGGTTGCTGTTTAGGATTTTATAAAGAAGGAATGAACTCAGGCTCTGTCCTCAGGAAGGGTACAGTCTTACAGAAGGTGGATTGATTTTGTCTCAAAAGGAGAACATTTGTCTCTCCACATCTCCTGACTAGAGACCCACAATGCCATCCCCCCCCCCACCTACACACACACACACACACACACACACACACACACACACACACACACACACATCCTCCTTAATCCCACGGTTCCAGTTGCTCTTCCAGGACAGCAGGTAAGCTGGCCTCGATTACCCACCAGCTGGCAATGACCAGGCCCATCTCTGGAGCTCCCGTCCTTTGGCGTCCAGACCTGGGCTTTGCTTCCAGCCTCCTGGCTGATGAAGGATTTATGGGGTGACGAGAGAGGAGGAGAGAAGAGGAGGTGAGGGTTTTGCAAGGAGGCTGTTTTGTTTGGCTCTGCTTTCTTTTCTTTTAATGACTTGGGCTGTACCTGCTCAAGGGAACAGAAGACCAAGAGAAGTCTGGGAACAACTGCATAACATAACAATTAACAGCCCCCCACTTCTGCTGCATTGTAGTTCACAAAGAGCTCTCTGGCCCAAGAGACAGCTGTTGCAAGAATCATTCTCCCCGCTTACAAAAGAGGAAACAAACTTGCCAGAAGTCTAGGAGGCAGTAACTAATGTAGCCAGGCTAGGGAATATCTCGTCCATCTATTGCTTTTCCTTGCATCACCCTCTCCCTCTCCAGTTGAGAATTCACTTCTCTCTGTAACCTTCAGTGGCTCACTGCTACCTCTAAGAAAATAGACATCCCTCAGTCTAGCACTGAACACCCTCAGCAATCTGGCTCCTACCCACCTTTCTAGCTCCCATGATTCCCCTTCACCCACTTTCTATGCTAGCCATACTGGGTTACACCCCTGCTCCCGGAGTTTAGCAATCCAGCTCCCTCTTCCATGGATTCTTGCAAGGCATTTCTCTCCTTTCTCTTCTCTGCCTCTAAGAATCTTTGTCTTCCTTCAAGTCTCAGCTCAATCACCACCTACTCCAGGAACCCTTCCCTGACAACTAGCACCTGCTGGTAGAGCACTGTCTCCCTTCTCTGATGACCTCGTTTGATTTCTCTGTGAACATGTATAAACTCCTGAGGGAAAGGACTTTTTCTTTTCCTTTTTTGTCCTTATATCCCCAGGACCTGGCACAAGGCTTTTGTACATAGAAAGTGCTTGCTAAACACATATTCACTGAATTGAATTGGTGAAATTAACTTTAAATCTACTCTGTTCAGTGTTGTTAGGGACGATGAGCCAGATTTCTCTGGAGCACTTCTCCCTATGGGGAGGGGGGACAAAGGGAGAGAGAGCTGAGTTATACTTGGTCCAGAATCAATTTCTATCCAGAATACACACACACACACACACACACATATTTATGTATTAAATATAATACATATACATACATAATCACTACACACAAGCATATATGTATCTCCACTTAACTACTCTGGCCTCAGTTTCTTCATGTGTAAAACAGGAGGGGGGGGGCTAAATAAGCTCTGAGGTTCCCGAAAGTTCTTGATTTATGATCCTGCTCAGCAAATATTTGCTAAGTATCTCTAATGTGCCTAGACCCCAGGCTCTGACCTGAAAACCACCAGATAAATCTCAGATAAATGATTAAAATGGATTTTGCTCTGAGCAGGGACAGAAATAAATAAATACAGTGAATAGCATTGAATAGCATGGGGGGGTGGCAGGTACTTGGACTCTCGGGAGCTTGGGCTAAGGGCAGGGGTCCTGGAGAGGGGACCCTCCCAAGGTGGGGAGACTTTTTCAGGAGAGAGAGGTTAGAGTGCCCTAAGCCTTACCCCTTGGAAGCCTTAGTGGATTGCTCACTCCCTTTGTCCCTCACATGTCTCCACTATATAATTAGCACCTCATTATAGTACCAGCCTCTAATTGTCTGTACTGAACTCGTTAGTACTTCATTAAATCAGGGTATTATGTATTATACTGGCTGGATGACTGCTCCCTAATTCACTAACTGTCCATCTGGGTGTGTGAGTCCCGCACCCAGCCAACCTCCTGGGTGCTCCTTCTGCAGCTTAGATACAATGCCCTTTAGCACCTGGCTAAATGAATTAAAACAGGAAGGTGCCAGATGGCTTGTACCCTCTGTGGGTTCCCCCAAGGCCTGCCTAGCCCCTCCTGCAGCAGGCTCAGAGGGTTCACCTTACCACCACCCCTCCCCCCAACTAAATTACCCCAGGTGCCCAAATTGCTAGGTTGTGGTGAGTTCTCTCTCCCTGACTGTGAGTTCTCTGAGGACTAGGCCTGGATCTATTTCTCTCAGATCGTGAGGCTAGCCGGTGGATGGTCATGAGGAGTGGGGAGTAGGGGATGGAGAAGTCTCTTTCTCCAAGACTTGAGGAAAGGGGTTGGGGCTCTCCTCCTGTTTCTATTACTAGCTTCTTAGCAGGAAGAAGCTGACGGCCAGCTGAGAAGCAAAGTGGGATTGAGAATGGGAAGGCAGGGAAAAGAGGCCAGCCAAGTTGGGCGTGGCAGGGCTGGGTTGGGCTGAGAAGCACCTGGAATAAAGGTGGAGGGAAGGGTGTGAAAGACAGACTGTATTTCCCAAATTTTGCAGTTTGGTGGTGGGCAGAGCCTAGTGATTTTTTTAATCACTACATCACAGAATATCAAAGGGGGAGAGGAGGAAGATCTTAGAAGTTCTAAATCATTTTTGTGTCCCAGAATCCTCTGGAATTCTTAGATCCCTTCTCAGAATTATGTTTTTAAACACATAAAATAAAATACATAGGACTGTAAATGAAACTAATTACATTGAAATACAATTATTTTTTAAAAGTTAAATAAGTTCATGGACCCAGTTTAGGAAGCCTTGCCTTAGAGATCATCTAATCCAAAACCCTCATTAAACCGGTAAGGACACTGGAGCTCATGATTCAATGGCTTCCCAATGGCAAGGTCAGGTCTTCAGCCTCCGTTATGTTGTTTGCTTTAATATGACATTAACCCCCTGTTTCTTCTTTTGTCTGTTTCCTAAGAGACAGCTTGGTGCTGTAGCAAGTGAAAGTCAGCCTCAAAACCAGGAAACCTTGAGTTGAGTCCCATCTCCAACACATGCACTGGTCGTGTGATTCTGGACAAGACAGCCTTGTCAACACTCTCAGCTACTCTCAAAGGTCAGAAAGGGTCAACTTGCCTTGGGAAAGAAAGGATTTTCACCTGTGAGTTCCCTATACAAACGAAATCACAGGACTGGTCCCTCTGCCAACCCCATCTCCTGGCATGGTGCCTGGTGCATGAAAATGCTTGCTGACTGATTGATTCTCAGGCCAATGTTCTTTTCCCTTTATCACATTGAAGCCAACTGGAAATGATTGATCATAGTCCGAAGGCCTTTCTTGGAGCAAGGCTGAGTCTCACTCTTGGCAATATGAAGATTTCCTCCTATATCCAAATTGCCTCCCACCCCTTCTCTCACTGGCTTCTATCCTCTCTTCCTACAAGGTGAACCTTCCTCTTTCACGGGCTAGGATTATAGGATTTGAAGCTGCAAGGACATTTGTGATCACCTCTTCCAACCCTTTCACTTTATAAATAGGGAATTTGAGACCCAGAGAGAGGAAGACACTTGTCTAAAGTCACAAAGCTTAAGAGAACCAGGATTTGACACCACCAAGGACCTTTGGTTCCAAATCCAATTAATTGACAGCACTCCCATGAGAATGCAATTCAAAACAAATCTTTTCCAACCAATTTTGTTTGTTTTTATTGAGCCTTTCAGTCGCCTCTGATTCTTCATGATCCCATTTGGTATTTTTTGGGGGGGCAAAGTTCATTTCACAGATGAGGAAATTGAAGCAAACAGGGTTAAATGACTCAACCAGAGTCACACCTTTGTTTACTACAACATTTAATGTGAGAGTTCCCCCCCTTTCTTTCAGAAGGGAACTTGGATTACAGTCTTTCCTTCTTTTAAGTTTGATTAATTTTACTACTGATGTATAAATCTATTTTTTAAAAAGGTCTTGTCTTCCAAGACTTGAAGTCACAAACTCAAGGATGTTTCAGGTGAGAGCTAACCAGTCACCTAGTGACCAAACAGAAAAGTGTAGTCCAGCTCCATTAGATATTCACAGACTCATAGGTTATATTGGAGATCAAAGAATCTCAAAGCTCACTGTAGTCCAACCCTCTTACTTTCCAGATAGGGAAACTGATGCCAGAAAGTGATGTGACCAAAGTAAGTACTGAGGAGGAGAAGGAAAAGAACCACTTTATTGGAACCACCAGTGTGAAATCAGGAAATGCCCAAATGAGAGGGACAGCTCTATAATTTGGGGGTGGGAAGGAGTAGGAGTCCCTGGCAGAAGGCAGATTCATGAGTCCAAAGACTGTAGATGTACACTGCAGAAAACACAATAAAGGGTAGCTCATTCTGAGATGCAAAGTTTGTCTCATAAAGCTTGAAGTCTAGAAAGGTGGATGCTTACTGTGCATCAAACCCTGGACTAAGCACCAGGATTGAATAGGAGGAAGAGAGCAGGCTGGGTTATATTAAGGAAATTTGAACCACTTTCTGCTACAAAAGATCATCTTTTCAATACTAACATTGTCCCCACATCCACATCCAGAGAAAGAACTATTTTGTTTTGTTTTGTTTTGTTTTGTTTTGTTTTTCTTACTCACGGTTTCTCCCATTCGTTATAATTCTTCTACACAACACGACCAATGTGAACATAGGAATGTTTAATAGGAATGTATATGTAGAGTCTATATCAGATTGCATGCCATCTGGGGGAGGGAGAAGGGGAGGGAGAGGGAGAAAATTTTAAATTTATGGAAGTGAATGTTGAAATAAACAAACTTTTTTTTTAAACCCTAATATTGTCCCCATGATGCTATAAGGCACAGCACAATCTCACAATCACGTATGAGTGAACAAATTTATCTCTTAAAAGCATTTACTATGTGTCAGGCACTCTGCTAAGCTCCAGAGATACAAATACAAAAGGAAAGACAGTGCACCTGCCCTCAGGGAACTTGCTCTAACGGAAGAAACAACATACATACAGGAGTGGTGTATGACAAGAAGGCCAGTGGAAGATGCATCATGGGCTTAAGTCAACAGCAGAATTTAACGATGAAGATGCTTGTTCAGTAAGTAGCATCAAAGTCATCATCAGAGACATGGATGACCAGAAGAGGAGGTTGGGTGCTAGCATATCTTCAATGATCATCTCTATGTAGACACCTCCCAGATCTTTCTGTCCAGCCCTCGTCTTTTTCCTGAGCTCCAGTCCCACATCGCCAGTTGCCTACTGCACATTTCAAACTGGACTACCTTTCATCTGGACTATTACAATAGGTTCCTATTTGGTCTCCCTGCCCAAGTCTCTCCCTTCTCTAACCTATCTTCCACATAGCAACCAAAGTGATTTTCCTAAATCTAACCATGTCACTCTCCTACTCTATTTAGTGACTTCCTGTTGTCTCTACCTTCTCAACTTCAAAGCTCTTCACAACCCAGCCCCTTCCTGCCTCTCTGGTACTCTTATATATGACTCTCCTTTACACACTTTCCAATCCAATCCTACCAGCCTATTAGCTCTTCTATACACACACAAATGTTTGTCTCCAGTCTCCACACCTTTGCACACTCTCCTAACCTCTCTCTTTTGGCATCACGGGTTTCCTTAACAATTAAGCTCAAGTAGCACCTTTTACATGATGAGTTTCTCAACCCTCTCCTACCCCCTTCAGCTCCTACCTCTCAAAACTACCTTGTATTCATTTTGTATATGTTTTCTACATCATCATACAGTGTGTCCCAAAAGTCTTAGTGTGGTTTAAATTTTTAATCTCTTAAAACCACACTAAGATTTTGGGACACTCTGTATAGGTATATATTGTCTCCTACATTCAATTATAAACTCCTTGGGTGCAGAAACTGTCTCAAGTATTTATTGAATATAGTGCTGGGCCATTGCCACTCATTTTGACTTAAGTGTTGTCAATGGACTCTGATGACTCTGGAGGAGAGAGTTAAGGCTCAGTCAAATCCAATTCACTCTTAAGTCAAGACATCATTATGTCATTGGTCCTCTTTGAGAACAACAACAACAAAACAGTGCCTGACACATACTTAATAAGGGTTCATAGAGGGATAGATGGATGGATGGATGGATCAGGTGAGAGAAAACAGACGGACAGCTAGCTAATGGTCTATCCCCACAAAATATTCAAAGAATGAAAAGGCCTTCAGACTTCCATGATGAGATCACAGACTCATCAAAGGAGAAAAGCAATTCTTCCTAGAATATATGCTGCTCTAATTGAATGAAGGGGATTCCTTTCTGCCCAGAAAATTCCTGATTTTCATTAGTGGTAAATCAACTCTTTTTTTGAGAAAACTTCTAAACAACCCCCTCCAAGGCTTGGACTTGTCCATAAGCAAAATATGTGGCCACCTAGCTAGTGTAATGGATGGAACACTGAAAAAAAAGAGGGTAACACTTTAAACGCCTCAGATATCTTCCCTGTGTGCCCATGATGGCCCCTGAGATCCCACCACTAGGCTCACCCCTTTGAGTTAAAGACAGCAAGCCCAAAAGGAATGACTTCTTGACAATGAGAGGCGTCCACTAACCAAAAAGGCCAAAGAGAAGATTCCTTCTCTGGGTGGGAGATTAGACTAAATGCCCTGGGAAGGTGATTTCCATCCCTGAGATTCTAAGCTTCCAAGCTTAGAGCTCTTGGAACACCTGGAACTCTTAAACACAGCCTTAGAGGGATAGGGTGGAGTCTCAAATCACTTTTAAAGATATGCAGCCTAGTCACACACTCATCCTTCCAGTAATTTGACCTCCTGCTCCAGATCAGATACAAAGCACAGGAGAAAGGCATGAGACTCTTGGAGAGGCAAACAGACTACAATTTGTGCACAATTGCACAAATACAATAGTATTCCCAGAGCATCACCGGCCAATATAAAAATATCTAAAATGGGGAAGACTCTCCTTCTGTTACTCACACGGGTCAAATGTAAATTATCATGTGTGCTGTCGTCGTTCAGTCACTCAGCCATGTCTGACTCTTTGTGACCCCATGGACCATAGCACGCCAGGCCCTTGTATCCTCCACTATCTCTCAAAGTCTGACCCGTTTCATGTTCATTGCTTCCATGGCATTATCTGTCCATCTCATCCTCTATCATGCTCTTCTTCTTTTGCCTTCAATCTTTCCCAGAACCAGTCTTTTCCAGTGAATCCTATCTTCTCATTATGTGACCAAAGCATTTAAGCTTCAGCTTGAATATTTGACCTTCCAGTGAGTAGCCTGAATTCATTTCTTTAACTTATTTTATCTCTTTGCTGTCTAAGGGATTCTCAAAAGTCTTCTTCAACACCACAATTTATAAAGCATCGATTCTGTGGTGCTTAGCTTTCCTTATAGTCCAAGTCTCTCAGCCATACATTGCTACCAGAAACACTGCTGCTTAGACTATACGGGCCTTTGTCGGCAAGGTGATGTCTCTGCTTTTTAGTACACTGATCAGACTTGCCACGGCTTTTCTGCCCAGGAGCAAGCAAATTTCCTGGATGCAATCACTGTCTGCAGTGATCTTTGAGTCCAAGAACATAAAATTTGACACGGCTTCCATTTCTTCTCTCTATATTTCCCAGAAAGTGATGGGACCAGTTGCCAAGCTCTTAGCTGTTTTGGCTTTTTTATGTTAAGCTTCAGGTCGACTTTTGCACTCTCTTTCACCATCATCAAGAAGCTTCTTAATTCTTCTTCACTTTCATGTGTACTGAACCTTTACTGGGGCCAATCCTTCTCTCCCAAAATTCTTCCCAAAAGCAGTAGGACTAGCGCCAGCCCTACAACCTGTACACATTCTCTCTTCTTAAATGTCCCAGCTAAACCCTGCCTCCAAACTCTAACCCTACCCAATTACTAACAATACACTTTAACTGCTTCTTTTCCTTCCATGATTGGTTGGCTTTCCCAAATGACCATGCTAAGGCCAAGATTCAGAGGTCCTCTGACTCTAAGCCCTGTCAGATGTATACATGTTCCCTGAAAGAGGAAGTAACAGTAATTAATACCTTATCATACATTAACATGGTAGAGCAGATGAACCTCTCAATTTGGAGTCAGGAAAATACGGGTTCAAATACTGCCTCAGATATCTGCTTGCTTCATGACCCTGGGAAAACCTTGGTTTGATTCCATTTCCTCATCTGTAAAATGACAGGATTGTGCTTAATAACCTCCCAGGTCCATAACAGCTTTAAATCTATGATCCTAAGACCTGGTTCAAATCCTCTCTGATGCTTATTGGCATGTGACTTCTCAGACCATCATTTATTAAATGAAGAAGTTAGATACGATGGCTTCTGAGATGGATATGAAATTCTTTCCAGCTCTAAATCTGTAACCCTATGGACATATCCCTGAATTAGTTCACCTTTCTTGTATAATAAAAGTCAAGTTAAATGGGGGAGAAGAGTCTAGCTTTGAAGTGACTACTTGGGTCTGGTGCCATAGAGGGGGTCTAGGCCATGGTAGGAGGAACAGCAAGTGTAGGAACCCTTAGAGATATGAGGATGAGGAAGAGAGGGATATCAAAAGGGGAGAGAGAAGCCCTAAAAGCCTGAAGGGGTCCCTACAGACCCCTTGATTATCTCCCCAAATGAGCCTTGGGTCCCCTTTGCTAACAGTAATAGAATTACTCCTGTAGGATTTTTTTAATGAGCACACACCCTCTGAGGAGCCTCTGGAGGGATCCAGGGCCCCAACATGTCTGGGCACAGAGGAAAGGGTGCATTCCTCACAGGGCTGGGGCCCAGAAGGAACCTGTTCCTATGCTGTTCAGGATGTCCAGGCAGGGTGGGGGAAAATCTCCCCATCTCCTCCTAAGGCAGGGCCATCAGTGGGGGGAGCTGAGAGGATAGTTGGAGGCAGGCAGAAGATAGGTATTCAGAAGACAACACCCTGTACTTTACATTCTCAGAATCTCCTGTTTCATAAACAGGAATCAGTCCAGAACCCAGAAGAATGGATAGACTTGAGGATGACAGGGGACTAAAGAGAGCCAGACAATTGCCAAGGAGCCTGTGCTCCCTTGTTTAGATGGTGTTCTTGTCCTGCCATCAATGGGACATACACATGGAGTTATGTCCCCAGCAGCAGGGATGGACTGTGTCAAATCATCCACACTCATTCATGGTCCTTTTGTAATCAAGAGAACTAGAAAAGAGTTACATTGACAACCCAAATTAAATTTTCCTAGAGAGACTTCTGGGAAGGGGCAAACAAAAGTGATATGCATTACTATTTAGAGAAGCAGTTCTCAACCTGTGGGTTATGTTCAATTTGTAACAAAGAAAATACATCCTGCATATCAGACATTTACATTACGATTCATAACTAGCAAAATTACAGTTATGAAGTAGCAATGAAAATAATTTTATGGTTGGGGGTCATCACAACATGAGGAACTGTATTAAAGGGTCGTGGTATTAGGAAGGTTGAGAATCACTGATTTACAGGATCTCAACAAGAATAAATCCAACAACCTTCCAAGAAGAGAGGGATCTAGGAACCCCATCTGACAAACTGGTTACCTTCAGGGGCATGCCAGAGCCAGCACAAACATCTCAGGAGAGCCTATTGTTAAATTTGCAGTATAAGCATTTATACCTGAAAATCAGTAAACATCAGGGCTTGATTTAGTCTTTTGTTGATTGTACAGACCTAAGAGAATAATGGAGAAAAAGTTTAAAAATGCAGATTGAACTTAAAAGTATATGGTAGGTAGTCTTTCCCCCAGAGAGCCAGTTGTGAAACATTTAGCAGCATGTTTCTGGAAGAATAACAACAGTAAACACATTTATAGAGAACTTCACACTTTACAAAGTACTATCCTCATACCACTCTCATGAGGTAGGTTCAACAAGTTTGGGGGATTTCATTATTGGACTATACCTTAGATTTCCTTGGTATGGTGAACTCCCAATGAAGAAATGCCCTTTGCTAATGTAGATTATCACCTACTGTGCCATTAAGCCTTAGAGTTGTTTAGAGCACTGACTGAGAAAGTAGACGACCTGCCCAGGGGTCACATAGTTAACTTGTGAAAGAGGCAAGACTCTGACCCAAATGTGCCTGATTTGAAAGCCAGCTCTGTATCTATGAAGCCACAGCTGGGCTAAATTGTATTATCTTAATTTTGCAGATTATGAAACTAAGGTTGAGAGAGTGTTACTGCCTTACTCAAGGCCACACAGAGACTAAGTGACAGAGCTGGACCCTGAATGCAAGCCTCCTGACTGCAACTTGCTGCCTCTTATAATATGTTTTAACAAAACCCCACAATCAGTTCTCTTGGTACTATCTTTACCTTATTGCCTTAGAGGTAGATTGAACAGTCAGTGATGATATAACCTAGCAGTTGACCACAGTGGGCATTTCCTCCTCTAATCCCCAATCTGTCTACCATCATCATATGGTTTCCAGCATGTACTTAAGCGTTCTTCCCATGAAATTGTAATATCCTGTCATCTAACGTGTTTTTGCAGAAACAATGGTCAATGTTTAGCCAGCTCAGCCTTGAGTTAACAACCATCGCTGTTACTGGTACCTAGAACAGTATGAGTGAATCATAAACCAATAGTGTAGGCTTCAAAAAGTCAAAAGATTCAATTCTAATTTCAAAAGCCTTCTGATTGAGCCAATCAGTCAGGGAGAGGATAGCCATACCAAAATATGGTAGCCATATTTTCACAGTTTGGTTTCATTTTAGAGAGGGAAAAGCAAACATGTGCTGGTCCTCCCCTAGGTGGGATAAGGATAACCCAATTTGTAAAACAACCACTACTTGGCTTCAAGGAAGATTAGGGCCTTTGTCTTTTAGAAATTACCTTCAGAGCACAGGTTATAAGCTGAAGCCAACAGGGGCTACCATGCTTGGAGCAGACAACAGGCACCAAGGCTCATCTTTGGAGTTCAGATAAACCATCCACAACAGATGAAATTCAGTTCAACAAGCATGCATTCAGCATCTAAGTTCAAGGTCCTATGCTCTGCCAGGTGGAATGTGTGACCTATTGAGGGATGGTGCATAAAACATGTACAAAGATAAATAAAACACAAGATTCATGATTTAATGAATAATTGTTAAATAGGATCTGACCCTATCACCCTCCCCCCAACTCACACACCCATTCAATAAATTCCAGTGGCTGCTCCCTATCATCTCCAGGATCAAATATAAAATCCTCTGTTTGATGTTTAAAGCCCTTCATCACCTGCCCATCCATCTCCACCTTTCCTGTCTTCTTACACTCTACATTCCCCGCTCCCCCCACCATGTGCTTTTCTATCCATCGACACTGGCTTCCTTGATGTGCCTCCAACAAGATGCTCCATCTCCCACCTTCAGGCATTGCCTAGAATGCTCTCCTTCCTCTTCTCCACCTTCTGGCTTCCCCAGTTTCCTTCAAGTCCCAAATAAAATTCCACCTTCTAGAGGAAGTCTTTCCCAATTCCCTAATTCTAGCACCTTCCATCTGGTGATTATCTCCAGTTTACCTAGTGTAGAACTCGCTTGTGCAAAGTTGTCTGCATGATGTCTCCCCTTGAGACCTTTGAAAGCAGGGACTTTCTTTTACCTTTCTTCAAGGCTTAGCACAGTGACTGGTATGTATTAGGTGATTGTTATTTTTAGTTGTTTTTCAATCATGTCCAACTCTTCATGACCCTATTTGGAGTTTTCCTGGCAAAGATATTAGTTTGCCATTTCCTTCTCCAGCTCATTTTATAGATGAAAAAACTGACTTGCCCAGGGAGGAGGGGGGGAAGGAGAAGAAGGAGGAGGAAGAGGAGAAGAAGAAGAAGAAGAAGAGAATGAGAAAGAAAGAGAGAAGAGAGAGAGGAAGGGATGGAGGGAAATAGAGACAGTCAAGTGACTTGCCCAGGGTCACATGGCAAATAAGTGTCTAAAGTCAAATCTGAACTCAGAAAGATGAATCTTCCTGTCAAGGGACAGCTCATTGCGCTAACTAGAAACCATAGTGGGTAACGAGTGAGTACTTATTGGCTGATCAGCTATGATAATTCGTATTTCTCTAATATTTTAAGATTTACAAAACAACTTTCCTCCTAAAATTATCTAATGCAAATATTACTTCCCTCATTTAATAGATGAGGAAACTGAGGTTTATAGATCGTAAGTGATTTTTCTAGGCATGGTTTAATGGAAAGGACACTGGATTTGGAGTTCTAGGTCTGGGCTCAGTTCTTAGCCCTAAATGAGGAGAAAGATTTCAATAGGCAGAGATCCGTGGAAGAGGAGAGGGAGAGAGAGACGAAGGGAGTCCTTTCCAAGCCTGGAGAACCAATGACATGAGCAAAGACGCCAAGACTGGAGGGGGGCAGGTTATCTAAGAAGTTCAATAGAAGAAAAGTTATGGGTACTTAAAAGAGTCGATTGAGCTGTAGGCTCTTAAGAGTCTTGTAAATCTGTTTCTCTGAAGGGGATTCTATAATTGCATTTATTAAGAACTGGTTACAAAATTACATGGTTCGTTAATAAAGAGCTTGATTGGCTGGGAATGAGAGTCTGAGTCTTTGAACTGTTTTTCAAACAACCTCTTTGGAAGGAAAAAAAGTTTCCTCAGATATGCTCTAGTTGCAGATTTTGTCTATTCTATGCCCACATCTCTTGCCCCCAGTCTTAGTCTCTACCCTGATAAGACCCTCATCACCTCTGACCTAGACTAAAGTAATAGTCTTCTAAGTGGCTTTCCAGGTTCCAGCTTCCGCAATATGTCCTTCACAGAGCTGCCAAATTTATATTCATGAGACACAGATCCAACAATGTCATTCCTCTCCTCAAAAATCTTCAATGGCTCCCTATTGCCTCTACAATAAAATACAAAATCTTTAGCCTATCTTTTAATATCCTCTACAATCTGACTCCCACCTACTTTCTCAGTAATATTCCATATTTCTCTCCTTCACAAACTCTCTATCATGACTAAACTACTCACTGATCCCTGTATAAAACATTTCATATCCTACCTGTACACAGCTTATTTCCCATGTCTAGGCTGTGTCTCCTCCTTACTTCTACCCCTTAGAATCCCTAGCTGCCTTCAAAACACAGCTTATATGAGTCCTTTCCTGATTCCCCCAGTTATTAGATCTCTTTCTCTTTCTGTCAATGTCTGTCTCTGTCTGTCTCTGCCTTTCTCTCTCTCTCTCTCTCTCTCTCTCTCTCTCTCTCTCTCTCTCTCTCTCTCTCTCTTTGTCTCTCTGTCCCTTCCTCCCTCCTCTCTCCCTCCCTGGCTCTGTCTCTCTTCTCTCTCTTCTTCTGTCTCTGTCTCTATCTCCCTCCATTCCTTCCTCTATCTCTTTCTCATTCTTCTCCTCCTCCGCCCCCTCCTCTCTTCTGTCTTTGTCTCTCAATTGCTTTTGTACATTCTTTGTAATTACTTACTTACTTGTGTCTATTTTCCCTTAGGAAAATGTAAGATTCTCGAAGGCAGAAATTATTTCACTTTTTTTGTCTTTACGTCCCTAGAATCTAGCACAGGGACTCCCATGGCTTTGTTTTATTGGATCTATTATTTCATTAGTAAAGGGAATTCCCAATACAAAAACTCCCTTTTCCAATGCAAAAACAAGCAACCAAACTTGCTCAGCAACTAATCATCTTAAAGAGTTGCTCAAGGCACTGAGAGGTCAGGTCACTTACTCAAGGTCCCATTATCAGTACAGTCAGAGACAGGACTGAACCCAGAACTTCTTGTTGCTGTGTCTGGTCCTCTTTCCATTCTCCCATCATACCCTTACAACTGCTTCTTATTCCTTGCCCACTTAATAAATTCTTGTTGAATTTAATTGAAAAGTGAAAAAGGCATCAGACAGGAAATCAGAAGACCTGGCTGGAGTCACAGAGCTACCACTGATTCTCTCTCTCTCTTCTCTCTCTCTCTCTCTCTCTCTCTCTCTCTCTTTCTCTGTAAACAAATATTAAAAAATTGTATTTACATACAACTGGGAAATAAGATACACAGGCAATGGGGTATAGAAATCCATCTTGTCCTACTAGGAAGTAAGGGGGATAGGGGGATATAAGAGAGGGCAGAGTGAGAGAAGGGGTAATCAGTTTGCATGCCATCTTGGTGTGGGGGTAGGGGAGAGATGAGGAGAAAATTTGTAACTCAAAGTCTTGTGGAAATGAATGTTGAAAACCAAAAAATAAAAATAAATAAATTTTTTAAAAAGGAGGAGCTGCAACGGGTGGCCCTTAAGGTCTCTTTGAGGTCCAATTTTTTGATTCTGTGACCGTCTATTACAGTAGAGACTGTACACAGCAAAGCTTCCCAAAGCAACTGGGGTTTTTTCCAGAGAAAAGCCCCCAGATGTGGAAGTTTTTACAGCCAACTCCTACTCTTCTGTGGTGCTAGAAGATGGTGACCATAAAACTGAGGTGATTAGATTTAGGACTAGAAGTAACTTTAAAGGTGATTTAATCTAGCCTCCACATTTGATACGTGGAATCACAGACATGGGACCCCAAAGAAATTTGTCATCTAGTCCAATCCCATCTTTTTACAGAAAAGGAAACTGAGGCTAAGAGGCAAAGTGGTGTGTCTAAGGTCACGGAGATAGTAAGGAGCAGAGCTGGGATTTGAACCCTAGTCCCCTAAATTCTAATTCAGCCTTCTTCCCACTGTACCATGGCTGATATGGAAACTGAGGCCCAGAGAGAAAAAGAAACCTACCCAAGGTCACCCAGCAGATCAGAAGCAGAGCTGAGACAAGGACCTAGTTCTCCTAACTCCCAGACTGATTACTTCCATTATACCCAGAGAGTAAGCTCTTTAAGGCCAGGCCCACATTTTATTCATCTCTATAACCTATAGCTCTACACACAGAACTAGGTATTCAGTAGTACAGAGAGATGGTGGCCACCAGGAGAGACATCCCGAGTCTGCAGTACTGAATCAGTGATACAAAGATGGGATCCAGACCCTGGAATGAGGCAAGTGGCCAGAGCAGACATGATCTGGAGATGAAGGGCCATCAGAGAAGAAAGCAGCTTGGGTACTTGGCTTGTGAGAATCAGTACATGTCATGCTGCCCCTCAAAAACAAAAGAGGCCTCTAGACTGCAGCACCCATGAATGAATTAACTGCCATGAATATCTGGGAAATCTGCCCTGAGAGGCAGAACTATTGGGGAGCCAGCCCAGGGAGTGGAGAGAGATGAGGCTCATCGCTTTCCATCCCAAAAGGGTGGAGAGATGAGGAGGATGGCCTAGGATGGTGAGGAGGGGTAGTGCTTCTGATAAGTTTCCTTGATACCACAAGCTTGTTATTTTAAGTAAATTGTTCTCATTCTTTACTACTGACATGAAAGTTTAACTGATTTGTTATCAAAATGATGAATCTGAGAGGAAATGGGGAGTGTCTAGTGGTATGGGAGCAAATGAATCAGTAAGAGTTTTCTAGAGCCTGGGAATAAATGTGGGAAACTGCCCTCCCCCCAATCAATAGAGAATGCATATGGAAGGAAGGAAGGAAGGAAGGAAGGAAGGAAGGAAGGAAGGAAGGAAGGAAGGAAGGAAGGAAGGAAGGAAAGAAGGAAGGAAGGGAGGGAGGGAGGGAGGAAGAAGGGGGGAAGAAAGAAAGGAGGAAAGAAGAAGAGAGAGATGTGGAAGAAGAAGAGGAAGGGAAGGGAAAGGAAAGGAATGGAAGGCAAGAGAAGACAAGGAAAGGGAAGAGAGGAAGGGGGGAGAGATTTGGAAGAACATAAAAGAAGACAATGCTTGGAAAGGGAAAGCAAGGGAAATCAGGGAAAGGGAAGGAAAGAGAAGAGAAGAGAAAGGAAGGAAGGAAGGAAGGAGGAGGGATATGGAAGAGGAAGAAAAAGAAGGAAAGGGAAAGAAAGGGAAGACAAGTAAGAAACAGAGGAAGGATCTTTTCCATGTTTTCTGTCCTCTGGGGCTAGGGAGCATGACCAGGTCTATTTCTAGACAACTCCAGGTAGAACATTTCAGTTTCATTTGTCTTTCCAAAGTTGTGGGCCTTGCCTCCAGTTGCCATCCACCTCAATAGGGAAGGACTGACTGAGGCCCTGGAAGCCCCACAGTTGAGTCAAAACCCTTAGAAACAACCTATGTCCAGGGACCATCCAGAACTTCTGTGACTCCTCGAACATGTCCAGGATCTCCCCCTGCAGGCTCAACAAGATTGTGAACGTGGGTGTTTTGAGGGAATCAGTGAAGTTTCTTTGAATAGTTTGATGAGACAAATGCCAACAGGATCCCAGGTAATATTCCAGCCAGTCGGTCAGCACAGACTCCCAGCTCTTCCCTTTGTGACACCCTCATTCTATTCATTCCAACTATGACTACGCCATCTTGTCTGCCTCTCTGGCTGCCTCATGTGGCAGCCCTACAGCCTTCCCAGACTGGAAGCTCCTGAGGATGAGTCCCTGGTCTGCTAGGGCAGGGCCTAGCCCTCTTCCTAGGGCAGGCACCTAGCTGGACCTAGAGGGAAAGACTTGTTGAATTGAAGAGGAAGCAAAAGATAACTGGAAAGTGATGGCATTTGGGGGCCATGCCCAGGGAAGAGGCGAAGGCAGGGAAGGGGTTGGTTGGCAGCCAGACAACAGGAGATGCCCCTGGGCCTTGGAATAAGCACCATGGCCCTCTCTATCACCAGGTGTTCCTACTACCAAACACTTCCTCTGGCTAGCCCCCAGAAGCCCTCCTCCTTGGCTCCTGGCAGCAGCAGCTAGCTTTACCAAAGTGGTCACGTGCTCAGCTGTTCTCAAGTACCTCCACTCCCTCCTGTCCCCAGAGGGCTTCACGGAAGACAGGAGCTGCTGAATCCTCGGCCAAAAGAGAGTTCGGCGGGGAGGGTGGGATTAAACAAGCCTGGACCAGCCCACCAAGGCTCATAGAGAAGCAGGACCTCCCTTTCCTCATGGGGTGCATCTGGGAGTGCTGGGGAGGTGATGAGGGGCCAGAGAGGGATGGGCTGGGAGGCAGCTCCAAAAGTCATTAGCTTTGCTTTGGACTGAGCAGGAGAAAGCTTTGAAGGATGACTCGGGATAGTTTTCTGAAATTCAGGAAAAGTCATTCCAAAGCAGTGACAAGGGAGTCAGAGCATGGCCAGAGTCACAGGATGTCAAGGCTGGAAATGAACCTTAGGCTGACATCAAGCCCGACCTCTCCATTTTATAATGGAGGAAACTGAGATCCAAAGAGAAATGACCTACCCAAGATCACGCATCAAGTTGCTGGCAAAAAAGAGCCTGGAGAGTCAAGATATATTTTTTTTCCATTGCACCAAACTACAGTCATATTTCCTTAAGGAAGAAGACCCAAGAATGCTGAATTTGTGTTGATACAATTTAAATATTCTCTTTGCACTATCTATCCAAAAAATCAAGTGTGTAGGACAATGAAGACTGGTGGTAACAGGCAGGAGATGACTGGTTTATCCATGTGGGAGTCATTTGTCAATCAACAGTATGGGGCAGTCAGATTAGAGAATTTTTTTTTTAAAAAAAGGTAAAATCAACACCAAATTAGAAAACTATGAAAAATAGAAAATAGATCAAAGTAAGACATTGTCTCTGGTTATCACTGTCTCTTAGGAAATTTTAACTGATGGAAAAAGTGGGGGGGAGTCACCACAAAGAAACTGAAAAAGCTTCTTTGGAAGGGAGGAGGGGGCAGGGTGGTCTAATGGCATTGGACCTCATACAGGAGATGACCCTTGAGCTAGACCTTGAAAGGAGCTAGTGATGAGAAGGAGGAGCATTCCAGGAACAGGCCACAGCCTATGCAAAAGCATAGAGGCTGGAGATGAACAAAGAAGGCATGTCTGAGCTGCAATCTTCATTGGTGAAGGGATTACCACATGTATGAAATAATAGATCCACTGACATATTAAAGTATAGGGGAAAACTTCCTAATAATTTAAGCTGTCACAGAGAGGAAGGAGCTCTCAAAAAATAAAGAATCCCAGGCCTAACACTAAAGGTTAATGAGATGAGGTTGCATGGCCCCATATCAGAAATATTGTAGAGGGGATTCCCATTTGTGTGGGGATTGGACAAGAAGTGCTCTGAGATCTCTTCCAGCCCTTAAACTATATAATTCTGAATAAGAGGGTACGTACAATAGGGTAAGAGCATAATAAGGCAAAGTATGGAGAGTATATAGGAAAGGCATAAAGGAAGGAGTTCTTTTGAGCTTGGGAGGGATAAGGAAGAGATAACATCTAGGTATTGTGATTTTATATTAGAAGTTTTTTTCATTCTACAGAATGTTTTCAATGTTAAGATTGAATATGATGGCTATTTGTTTACAAAAGTCAGTATTTGGCTTCTGGATCAATAAATCAATCTGTAAGACACCACCACCACCAGCCCAACACCAGCAACTCTCTCTAGCCCTTTCAACTCATTCTGACATTCAATATGCTTTAGACATTTTGCTAAGAAAAAACTCAAAACTTTGATTATATCTATTTTCTGGTCCTCTGGGAATTGTTAGAGGTAAATATCATCCATAAGATTTCTCCAGCAAAATGAGAAATTTATTTGTATTGAAGTGAAATGTGGCATTAAGCTATAAAATCTCATGCATTAAGGAAAGCCCCAGGCAAAATCCCAAGACCAGGGAATTTTTTAACGGAGAATTCAGCCTTCAAGTACCAGAGGATCATAGACTATCAAAGCTGGGTGAAAACTGGAAGCATCAATCAAAGGATGTCAGAGCTAGAAGGGCCCTGAGAACACAGACTAGTAATATATAAATGTCAGGAATCTTATCTGAGTCTCTCCACAACCTTTTTAAGATAGGTACTACTGGTATGATCTCTGTTTTATAGCTGAGCAAAGTGACTTCTGTTCAAACCTTGATCTCAATTTTAACTATCTATCTAACCTTAACCCTGACTCTGACCTCAATTCCAATGTAATCTATAACCCTATAACTGAAGTGAGCAGGAGATGATATAAGTGTACCATTGGCTTCCCAACCCTCTTCGAGCCCCCACCAGCATAACCACAGAAATATATCCACTAGGAGAACTGGAGTATTAAGAACTTTACACCAACGAGAGTTTCTACCTAAGTTTTTGGCATGTGTGCTGGGCACCCAACTCTGCTCCCGGCATCTCTAGGTCAGGGAGCTGTCAGCTACCACCAGCCTCCTGACAAGTCCGAGCAGATCCTCCTCTAGTTTTCTGCTCTTGCTCTTCCCTCTTATCTTTTGTGAGAAGTTGCCTGCAAGGCTCAAATATGTTTTCATATATGTCTATATTGTGTGGGTGTGTAAAAGCCATCATGTAACATGCACTGACAGCAGGTGTATACATGTGCAGTTACGTGATCGACACTGGGTGCTTCACTCTGAGGAGCTGGGGAACATTTAGCTTAAGTTTCTGTGTAGACTCTCATCTCATTTACAATTGAGTGCAGGCTGGTGCTTGCCCAGAATATGCATCTAGGTCCATTATTTGAATTTGCACTATTAGGAGTTAGAATTATATGCCCCCAAAAAATTATCATTGGTTCTAGCCCCATGGAAATAGGCCCTATGAATTCAAATAATGCTACTACTTGGCAAAACTCATTCTCTAAAATTCAAGGGATTTTGAGAGCATCCTCAGAAGCTACCAGAAGCGTTTAGCCTGGAGAAGATGTAAGGGAAATGTGATTCCGATCTTCAAGTTTTGGAAAGGCTATGTTGGGGAAAAGTAATTAGGTTTGCTCTGTGAATGCCCAGGAGACAGAGTTAGGAGTGGGAGATGGGATGGGTGAAGAAAGGTGGATATTTGTCTTTCTAGAAACAAAAATGTCCTAAGGGTGAAAGGTAACCAAAAGCAAATTATTTCAGGGAGTACTGAATTCTCCCTCAGCTGAGGTCTCCAGGCAGTGGCCAAATGATCATTTGTCATTCTTTGTCAGATGCAGGATGGCCCCCAAGGTTCCTTCCAATCTGAGGCTCTGCCTCTCTCCATCTGGCTCACAAGTCGATAGTGTGAAGCTGTCCCCATATATCTGCAAGTGATCTCAGAGGGCTGAAAGCAAGAGCTCCTTCAGCAAGATCCCCCAAAGAGACGATACAGTGTCTGCTGTAAGACCTCCAGTGACAGGGAACTCACTATCTTTCAAGGAGGTCTGTTCAACTTCTGGGCAGCTCTACACATTAGGAAGGTTTTTATAATGGGTCAAAATCTGCTACATTGTAATTTTCTCCCCTTTGCTTCTGGATTTGCCCCCTGGGGCTGAGAGGCACGACTTAATCCCTCCTTCTCAACAGTAATCACATCCATACTAAACCAGTAGCTCTTTCAGTCCTCATACAACAGGTTCTCTCATTTCCCCTTCAATTCTAGTCACTCCCTCCTTGGTCAGTTTGTCCAGATAAGCAGTGGCTCTTTTTTGGTCTCGGATCCCCCTCTGGCAGTCTGGTGAAGCTTATGGATACATTTCCAAGTATCCTGTTTGTGAATGCATGAAATAAGATGCATAGATAGGATTATAAAGGAAACCAGGGAAAGTGAAATATAGTCATAATTTTTTTAAAGCAAGTTTACTTAACCCAAGGTGAGGAGTTACCAGGGGCAGGAGATATGGGTTCAAGTCCTGCCACAGAAACTTATTAGTTCTGACAGACTTAGTTTTCTCATCAATAAAGTAGGATTAATAGTACCTATCTCACCGTGAGGGATTTAAAGTGCTATGTAAACATAAAATGCTATTATCCTTGTTATTCCCATTCACAGAGTCACAGAATTTGAGAATTATAAAGGATTTCAGCAGGCATTTCATCCAACCCAGACCTAAGAGAAATCCTGACTTCAATATACATAGACCTCCAAGGAGAAGAAACTCACCACCTATCAAGGCAACTCATTGTTGAATAATGTCCTTCTCACCATGGAGTGCCCTTTCCCCTTTACTTCTCTGCCTCCAAATTCTACCCATCCTGCCTCCTCCGGGGAGCCTTCTCTAAATGCCCCCAGATTCGTATCCATTGTTACTGACCTACCCCCCACTGAATTTTGGACCACTACACAGACGCTCCAGGTAATGGGCAATTCCAGATCAGATATTAGCAGCAAATAAGTGTCTCTCCCCAGAGCATGCATGTGAACAGAGGACAAGGCCTCCGCCCAAAGGAATGAGTGGAATAATGCAATGTCAGATTGGCAAGGAGGAAGATATTTAGGGGGGAGGGGTGCCTCTTCACCTTGGGTCTTAAAATCCACACACACCCTAACCTGCAAAGGGAGGAGGGAAGAGGCTCCTTCCTAGACCTGCAGATCTGGCCCTAAGGGGGCCGCTCTCTGGCCTCCACCAAAGCTGGGCTGGACCACAGCCAAGCCAGATGGTATCAGGCCTGTTCCTACCTGCATCCCTGCCTGTCCTTGACACAGGAATGAACAGGAGCCTCCACTTTCTCATCCCCAAAAGCCACCGCCCAAGGAACACCTTGCACCCCCATGTTCCTGGGCTCCGGAAGCTCTGAACCTGTAAGCCAGACCCCAGAGTGCCTACAGGCAACAAGTAGCTACCCCACCTGCTCTCTTCTGGGATAGTGCTGGCTGCCAGGGATCTCTGTCATATAGAACTCATGTCATTCACATTCATACAGTGCTTTAACATTAGCAAAGTGTTTTCCTCACAATAATCTTTTGAGGCAAGAAATAAAAGTATTATTACCCCTATTCTATACAGGAGAAAATTGGGGTGTGGACAGCTTGAATATCTGAGCCAAGATCACATGCTCATTGATAAATATCAGAGTCCAACCTTCCCCTTCAACCATCCCTCTGCACTCCCCACACACCCAGTTGAAACCAAGCCAAGACTTTGAACATCTTACCTGTCCCACTTTCTTCCACAGAAATCCTCTCATCCACTGATACTCTGCCTAATCTCATTCCCCAGTGGTTAGCAAACTCTCAAAACTACTTACTTTCCCAGTCCCTGAGATATTGAGTCTTTTACTGCCTAAGAGTTAATCCTCCTCAGTTCCCACTGTCCACTCTCTCATCCCTATCCACCTCAATTATACCTCTCCTTGTCCCACTCCAAATCTGGCTGCCCCTTCCACTGTACCCTCTGGAATTCCCATTCTATAATTAACAAATGACTCTTAACTGTGGACCTCCTTCTCTCATGCTCATTCTATCTTCTGGCATTCACCAATACCTGGCTTGCCACAAGAATATGCTCCATACCTGGCCATCCTTTCCAGCCCTGATTACACCTTCCTTCATCCACCCAACTCTCCAGTCCCAGAAGGGAAGTCAGAATACTTTTGGTTCCCCATTGCCACTATCTCTTTAGCAACATCTCATCCTTTGAGCTTCACTCTATCCAAAGGGATCATCCATTCCAAATCTCAGTGGCTGTCATGTACCCACCCCCAAGACATTTTTCCTCCTTTCTCAATGAGTTTAGTGCCTGGTTCTAAGACTCCCTCTCCATTCCAATAGTTCCTGAACTTGTTACCAAGATTCTGATGATGAATTCCCTTTGCACCAAGAGTAGAGAGAGGCTTGAGAATGCAAGTCCTGTTCATTGATGGAGAGGAGTCAAGTTTGGTTGGCACAGAGATGGAATAGAAAGGACTACCACGAGGTAAGGTTGGGAATTTGACTTTACTCAATGAGCAAAGGAAGCTGCTGAAGAAACACCACACATTTCTCTCACACACAGAGGTATAACTAGGATGTGGCAATCAGGGTTTTGTCCTATGGCATAGAACTTGAAAGGCACCAACAGAACTTTCAGTTCTTCGACAGCTGTTTAGTGCCTAGTTAGGAAGAATAATTAGCTAAAATGTGAAGTAACCAAATATTGGACTCGTTTGAGACTGTCCTCTTCCTTGCTCTACTTAACTGAAGATAGCTTCAAGCTACTTAAACCCGCCATCGTCTGTGATACCTGACCGAGGCACAAAATTTCCTAGTGACGACTCTGTATGCTCAGAATCACACAGAGTTGGAAAGGACCCCAGAAACTGTCTAGTGCAACCTGTACGTGAACAGGAATCCCCCCTAGAATATCCCTGACAACTAGTCAACCTGACTGAACCTCTGCGAGAAAGCTCATTCCACTTTTGGACAGTTGTCATTGTGAGAAAGCACTTCCTCACATCAATCAAAAATCTACTTTACTGAAACTTTTACCCATTGTGCCTCATCTAGGGCCAAGAAGAACAAATCAAATCTTTTGTCTACTCAATAGCCCTTAAAATACTTGAAAATAGCCATTGTTTTCCACTTAAGTCTTCTCTTCGCCGACCCCTTAGAGTTTCCCAGGGGCCAGGCCCTTAGAAATAACTCCCATGAGTTAGGGTTTGCAACATGCTTTCTTCACAACAATCCTACAGGGCTGCTTTGGAAGGCACCTGAGGTTCAGAGCATGCAGTGACTTGTCCAGAGTCACAAAATTGATAAATAGGATTCAGAACCAGGTCTCCTAACTCCAGCATCCTCTTCCTCAGTCCTATCATGCTGGTGCTTCCCAAGTGTCTATCCTTGGGTCTCTTCTCTGCCGTAAGATCAAATGATACACAGAGAGCATTTTCCCAACCTTAAAGTGCTAGATAAATGCTGCCTATAATTATCCTTATCCTTATCTATGCTCTCCTCCATTTGTGATCTCATCCACTCCCACAGCTCCAACTTTCCCCTTAATGAATGAGCTTCCAACCTCCTCTATAGCCCAGACCTCTAGAATCGATGGTCTAGAGACTGAGCTCCAGACCCAAATCTCCAGCCCAAGTTGTCCTCAGGATAAATCTCTTGGGATGCCCCATTGCCCATAACAGTCTAGCTCTAAATCTATGATTCTATGCATAATTTGTTCAGTCGTTTTCAGTTGTGTTGATTCTCCATGACCCCATTTTAGGGTTTTCTTGGCAAAGAGACTGAAGCACTTTTCCATTTCCTTCTCTAGCTCATTTAGGGTCACACAGCTGATAAGTGTTTGCAGCCAGATTTGAACTCACAAAGATCAGTCTTCCTGATCCCAAGTCCAGTACTCTATCCAATGTGCCACTTAGCTGCCCCTGTGTACAACAGTTACTAATAATAACACAGTTAGCCTTTATAAGGCTTTAAAGTTTTGCAAAATGCTTTACAGACTTCATCTCATTTGATCCTCACAACAACCCTGAGAGGCGCATGATTCTACTCTTCTATTTTACAGATGAGGACACTGAGGTTTATAGAGGACAAAGGACTTTTCTTGGGGGTCATACAACCAGGAAATGATCAAGGCAGAATTCAAACTGAGCTCCCCTTGACTTCAAGGGTGACATTCTACCCAGTGCATCACCAGCTGCCTATCATTTCTATGGAGCAGTTTAAGGTCTGCAAAATCCTTTACAAACACTATTTCTGTCCAAAACAGATCTTGGTATTTTCTCCCTTAATATGCCCCACCCCCACCCCACCCCATTTGATTTTGCTATTTCTGTCTGGGACCAGCAGTTCTTACCCTCTCTGCCACGTCTGAAACCCCAGGCTTGCATTCAACTTTTATCCCCCCCCAATTCATTCATCATGTAATATTGTCTATGATAATTATCTATGTTACTATGTGCCTTGCCTCTTAACTAGGCTGTGGGCTACATCAGAGGAAGGGCCATTTCTTATATGCATTTTGTTCCTCCCCACCAGAGCCTAGCACAAACAACTGAACAGAGTACTTAGAGAATATTGTTTTTGCATCAACAAATGAATAAATAATCCCAGATAAGGAAAGGCAACTCTGCTGCCAGCCCCCAGACTCCAAGAAGCATTTTTGAAAAGGTGGGATCCCCTACCCTGGTCCAAGATGGGAAGAGCCAGCTGTGGGGTCCTGCAGTTCATCATTTCCTATACGAACTTCCAAAAGATAACAAAAGACAAGCAGAAATTAGAAGCAAACAAAGCTGAGAGACCCTGCATGAAGGATGCCGAGGAATGCCAAGGCAGAGCCCAGACAATAGAGAATCAGGGGGTTTGTCTGGAAGGAACAATGCCTATAATTGCAGATTAACCCGCATAAAGGGTTGTCTCCATTCCAGCATCATCAACAATGCATGGGTCCCTTGGAAAAATGAGAGCCTCCTAGGATGTGCTTGGCTTGTTATTCTAGACAAAGGGGCATGGAAATAATAATAAATAATAACAATGCATCAATTAAAAATGCCTCAGTACTTCAAGCATCTGGAATTTCATCAGCACGGGTACTCCTTCCACTGACGCAGATCATGGCCCCTACAGGCCTTCTTACGTGGTCTTTGAGGTAAAAAAAACTCCATCAGCTCATGGCCAACCCAATGACGAGCATCTCAAAAGTTACTCTGGTCTTTTTCCATGCCTATAGTCAAAGCCTTTCTAGCTTGCTAAGAGCTAAGGACCATCCATTCAGAACTAGAAGGAACCTTAGAGATAATTGGACCAGTCTTCCTCAGGTGAGGGAGAATGGGGCCCAGAGACATAAATTGATTTGCCCACGGTCACACAGAATTAAGTGACTTGCTTAAGGTCACAAGTGACATGGCTGGGAATTGAACCCTCATCCTTTGACTTCAAATCTAGCATTCTTTCTGCTATGCCAGGTCAACCTGCCAAAGCTTGTGTTCCACTGGCACTCCTCCAAGGAGATGCCAGGGCTACCTGCAGCACAGGAAGAAGCAATGAGTAGGACTTGAGTGGAGGAACATGGCAGCTAGGGGATGCCATAGTGCTGGGCTTGGAATCAGGAAGACATCTTCCTGAGTTCAAATTTGACCTCAGACACTTACTAGCTTCATGATCCTGGGCAAGTCACTTAACCCTCTTTGCTTCAGTTTCTCATTCGTGAAATGAGCTCGAGAAGGAAATGGTGAACCACTCCAGTATCTTTGTCAAGAAAACCCTAAAAGGAGTCATGAGGAGATAGACATGACTGAAAAACAGAAACCTATATAGTGAGTATCAGAGCCAGGATCTGAATCCACGTCTCCTGACTCCAAATCCAGAACTTCTCCCCCTAATAAGGGGCCGTGTAGCCTTAAGACCTCCAAAGAGGAGCAACCTATTACGTCATTGAGGCAGCCCAGTTGGCTCTGAGACAGCTTAAATCATTACAACATTTTTCTTTCCATCAAGCCTAAGTCTTCTTCCCTATAACTTTTCTTCATTAATCCTGGGTCTGCCCTCTGGGCCCAAGCAGAGCAGGCCTAATCCCTCTTCTCCATGACAGCCCTTGGTCTGTGTCCCAGCTCTGCCCCTCATCTGCTATGCAGCTTTGGCCAAGTCTCTGTCCCTCTCTGGGTCTCAGTTCCCTCATTTGTAACACTGGAACAGATATGCCCCTGCTCCAGGTAGCGCTCCCACCAATGTTTGTTCGATGCTGTTTGTGCTTACAAAGAAGAGTCTCCATATGTTTCTAATTCTCATAGCCGACTCATGGAAATAGAGTTGTTTAAGGAGTCCTGCTGTCCAAAAAGCCTCCCACACTCTATGTTTAATGAGTTTTCTTCACGCCTTTATTTTGGGAGCAGGCCTAACATTGTCTGCCAAAAACAAGGGCATTCCCAGTGCCCAAGGTTGAAGTTAGGATAGAAACAAGATTCCATATGGCACATTCTAGCACAGTGGAAAGAACATTGGGTCCACTATCAGAAGATCTGAGTTCTAGTCTTAGCTCTGCAACTAATTCACCAGGGATCCTGGGGAGAAGAGTGAGGACAGGTCCTTCCCCTTTTTGAGTCTCAGCTATGAAATGGAGGAGTTGAGTTAGATTATCTCCAAAACTTCTCCTTAAATCTTCTAAATCCTTGAATTTTATGTTATACCTGGGCCTCCTTTAACATATAGACCCCTACAGAAGAACCAAGCCAGGTTTAAAGTACTCCCGTAGGTCAGTCCTTACTCAAAGCTGTTGTAGTTCATGCTTTTTAGCACCCACTGATGTGTTTACTTTCATTAGACAGCCAGAGGACATTTAATCAAATAGCAATAGTGAATAAAGTTACAGGAAAAGATGCACACACCCTCTCCAAACATGCAGACATAAGGCATGCTCTCCTATGGGTTACCCTACTACCAGTAGAAGATGGCACAGGTATAGGAAACCTGTGGCTAAGGAACATGCATGAAAGGGCTCATATCTGGAGCCCACATGGTCAGGGTCCATGTGGGGCATCCACTGGTCTTGTAATTTCTGAAATGTTCTCTGCTACCATCTGCTGAACTTTAGATATTTAGTTTCTTCAGGACAATCTGCTGCTTTCTTCTACAATCTACTGTGATGCAATGATTAGGAAGCCTCTTTCTGCTAGGGGCAGGCTGACACTCTTTTGGTAAATATGAATCACCACTCCTATCCAAACAATAAACACAAGCTAGCAGAAGCCCAAGGCCAAAAATGTCTATTCTTTTTATTGACTTTTCTCCTGACTCAAGGTCCTTGGTACCAGACAACTATTTGACTTGGAGTTAGAAAATTGTTTTTAACTCCTCTTAAATCCTTATGAATCCATATCCCCAAAACCCATTTTGGGAACTTCTCCCCAAAAAATTCACCAGGTGAAGGATGAAGCCACATTCCTGCCTTTATTATTCCCACTACCAAAAACAAAACTCCAACTTTTTACTGCATTCTGATCATCACATTGTACCAGTTCCTATAATCCTATGATCTAAGGACAGCCTAACTGACCAAAGGGATTGGTACCCTGCCAGCTGGTAAAATCAACAAAGTATATCTCCAGTGTCCCCAACCTCTTTCTGGACCTTTTCTCACCTTGATAGCACATACACATACACACACATACTCAAATCTGTGGTCTGTGATTTATATCAGTCCTCCAGGACCTCCCCAGTACCTCTTCTCATACCTGGTCTCCTACCTGGAACTTCTTAGTTCAAGTCACTGCCCTTCAGTGTGTCATGCTCTGAACTTCTTTCCCTTAAGTCACCATAATAATGTTCATCTTTAGTATGGTGGGAAGAATGCTGGACTTTGAGTCAGAAACTATCTAGCCTTTAAACCCAACTCAGATCTATGACCATGGGCAAGTTATTTCTCCAGACCTCTGAGAGCTTTAACTTCTTTCCTGATAGAATGATTTTGTTAATACTCACATTCAAAGTACTATTGAGAAAAAAGTGCTTTATAAACATAAAACCTCTTTAGAAATATGAGCTTCTCATTTTCTCCCTTCAATTTTAGCAGCCCACAAAGTTTAGATCCATCTTGGACCATATCATAAGAACTATAGTACATTACACAAATAATTCTTTAAGATTTTAAAAATTATCTTCATATGTATTAATTTTAAAATTTTTTATTACTCATTTATTTTTAACATTCATTTTTGGGAAGGCAAGAAATGTGATATCAATTATATATATGAAATAATGAAAAACATATTTCCATATTAGTCATGTTAAAAAACAAAACAAGAAAAAAAAACCTTTAAAAGTAAGCTTCAATCTGTATTCAGACACCAACAGTTCTTTCTCTGGAAGTGAATAGGATATTTCATCACAAGTCCTTCAGATTGCCTTAGGATCATTATATCAATTAGAATAGCTAAGCCATTCAGAGTTGATCATTTTACAATGTTGCTATTACTGTTTACAATGATCTCCTGGCTCTACTCACTTCACTTTGCATCAGTTCATGTAAATCTTCCCAGGTTTTTCCAAAAGCATCCTGTTCATCATTTCTTATAGTGCAGTAGTATTCCATCATAATCACATGTAACAACTTGTTCAGCCATTCCCCAACTGATGGGCATCCCCTCAATTTTTAATCCTTTGCAACCTCAAAAAGATAAATATTTTTGTACACATAAGTCCTTTACCTTTTTCTTTGATCTCTTTGGGATACAGACCTAATAGTGGCATTGCTGGGTCGAAGATTATATATAGTTGGACAGCCTTTTGGGCATAGTTCCAGATGGCTTTCCAAAAAAGTTAGATCAGTCCATAACTCCACCAACAATTCATTAGTGCCCCAATTTTCCCACATTCCCTCCAACATTTGTCATTTTCCTTGCTGTCATATTAGCCAAACTGATAGATATGAGGTTGTTTTAATTTGCATTTCTCTACTCAATAGAAATGCTTTATTTCATTTGTTCTTCATAACAGCATTGTAAGGTAGGTAGAGAGAGCATTATTATCCCCATTTTACAGATGAGCTGACTGAGCTTCAAAGAAACTCTTAGGAAATTACTTTCCCAAGGTCATACAACAAGGAAGTAGCAGAGCCAGCACATTTACTCATTGTGAGTGTACAATACTACTGGCTATGCCATTTTGCCATCACTCAGGACTGTTCCACTCATAAGATATCAGATTCTGAAATCCTCTTCTCTGAAGGGGATCTGAAATACCCACCCTCTATTCCACCTGTCCAAATTCCTCAATTCTCCTGAATCTGCTATCACCTTTCAACATGATCTATGGTCTCTTGACCCTTCCCTGTTCTTCTAGGGGTATCTGTCCATCCTTCAGTTTCTTTCCCTCCCAATGCAGTCCAGAGCCAATGGCCAGTCATTTTAACGATGCTCTCACTAAGACATTAGAATCACATCATCTCTTCTCCTTTCATCCCTGATCATCTGTTCTCCTTGTTCCCATTACTAGGGTTGCTGCATTTTCACTGAAGTCATCAAACAAGGCTGATGATCTCTGCTAAAAAGTTAAATTCAGGTGGGTGACAAGGGAGGAAGGGAAAGAATCTAGAATTTAAAGTTCTAAAATCAAATGTTAAAATATATATATTTATTATTATTTACATGCAACTGGGAAATAAGATATGCAGGCACTGGGATAGGGAGATCCATCTTGCTCCACCAGCAAGTCAGAAGGGTGATGGGGGAGGATGTAGGAGAGAGCAGATTTGGGGGGGGGGGTATACAGTGGAATCACTGTTTTGGGGGGATGGGTAGGGGAAAGATGGGGAGAAAATTTGTAACTCAAAATCTTGTGGAAATCAATGATGTAAACTAAAAATAAACAAAAGTTAATTAAAAATAAAAAATAAAATAAAAATTACAAGTTAAATTCTTTTGTACCAGAATCACAGACTCAGGTGGTAGGAAATCTAGTCTAACCTTTCTCCCAATTCAGGAATGACCTCTACAATGTCCTAGCAAATGGCCAAGTGGTCTTCCCTTAGCTCTCTAGTAACAAGGAAGAAGTCTGGTCTTTGTTCTCACTGTTAAGAAAATTTCCCCTTCTATTGAGTCTAAATCTACCTCCTTGTAACTCTTACCCATTGGACTGAATTTCATCCTCAAACTGGACCCTCTTTCCTCTTGGCAACCCATTCATCAATCTTTAGTAAACTGATGCACCTTATTGCAACTCATAATGACCATTCCAAATGTCTTCCACTCTTCAAGTCCCCAACTCTAACCCCTTCTCATTTCCTTTTTACAAACTACCACTAACATGAATTTATCAAGCACCTACTATGCACAACAAGACCATAAGCATCTCCTGAACAGGGACTGTTTCCACCACCTGGACAGTGCCTAAAACATAGCAGGGCTTAATAAATGTTTTTGATTCATTTGTTGCAAGGTCTTGTATTCTGTACTGAGGATAAAGAAATTAATTACATTGGAGTCCCTGCCCTCAGGGAGATTACAGTCTCAGAGAAGAATTTTTATATGTGAGACAAGCACTAGACCTGTGAGGAAGAAGGCAAGCAAGTATTGTCACCCATTTTAAAGATGAGGAAACTGAGGCCAACAGAAATCGTTGATCTAAGGCTACCCTCCAAGTCCAAAATCCATAGCAAGAAGTGAACTATGTCAGAGGTCAGAGCTAGGCCATAGAATGCATTAGAGTACCAGACAAAAGAAAGCAGGGGTAGCAAGGTGCTAGCCTGCATGGAAGGAAAGAGCCCTACAAGGAGCAGTGTTCCCACAGAAGATGACATTTTGCCCAAGATCAAGCTATACGGCAGTAGAAATGGGCTGTAATGAGGGATGTAATGAACTCCCCAGTCATTGGAGGTTTCTACCCAGAGGATCAATTATCCCCTCCCTTTTCAGGGAGGATGTAGAAGAGATCCATGTACTTGGAGGAGACATTGGCCCTTCCAGCCCCGAGAGTCTAGATTCCTGTGATTTCATGGTTCTACCTCTGAGCAACACAGACAAAGGTTTGCTATGTTCTCATAGGCTCAAGGAAGAAGCAGGGAGGGCAGGAAGGGAGCCTGCATCTCCAGTGTTTAAAAAGGTCATCCATCATTCACTTCCAGAATGAGCTGGGTCTGTCCAATTCCCCCACACAAACACCCTCTTCTATCCCTACTGGCCTTCCTCTGGGCCCCACCCAAGAGCCGTGTTCAAACCACCCCGCCACTGCATCTCTCCAGTCTCTTGGCAGACTCTGAGTAGCAGCAGACATGTCTGGATGAGCCCAGACTCCCCATGAGGAAGGCCCATCCTGCACATGGTTCCAGTTTGCTTTTCTAACTGGGGTTGTATTGGTCTCCACATCAACTTTTTTACTCTGACGTTCTGCGTCTCAGCTTCTCTATTTGGAGAGTAAATAAAGTAAAAATCAGTTCCTATTTAAGCTCTCAAGCTTAAGGAGGGTATAACTGTCAGGGTCCTGGGACTTCTGATGCCCAGGGTCCTACAATCTGTGGAATGGGCCCACTTGGGAAAAGAGAGGAGGGCTCAAAAGATGTCAAAAATGTATCCGGGACTGATGTCACGACTACATAGCCCTTGAGTGTTCTCCGTGCTTTAAACCTCTGGTGTCTTAAAGCATAGCTCCATACACTAAATTTTTCTTTTTTCATGGACACACAGAACATACAAAATCAAAAATATAGATGCATAGAGAAAGCCAGGTAGTAACTAAATTCTCTGCTACACAGAAGTCCAGCTGGTTCCCTCAACCTCTCTTTCCTTCCTGCCAAATAGTCCACTTTGAAGTATGAGAATCATTCTAGGAAACATTCACCAAGCAAAATAGGCCACCTCTGGTCTTATGAGGTAGCCCTAAGTTACCTCAAAGTGGGAAAGAGACTGGTAGCCTCAACAGGGTTATTGGCCACAGTTGCTACCCTCTCTGGTCCCACAAAGCAATTTCCTTCCTCGATGTGGTAACAACAATCCCCACCGATCCTCATGACTCCGACCATTATAACTGCACTGTTAAACAAACGTTACATGATGTTTGCATATGCATATGATATATGTACATATCATGATGAGACCCTATCCCACGATGCTCTGTGGTTTGTACTGCATTGAATTTGGGTTCTTGGTTTAACATACGCAAAGTTGTTTATGCTATTGATTGATTATATGCTATGTATCACATTCAGTTTAAACAAGACATGGGCCATGCCCTCATGGGAAGAGCATACTACGTTTGGAGTCAAAGGACCTGGAGAAATTCTAGGATTTTGCTCATCTGTTCCATGGAGAGGTTGAATTTAATGACCTCTGGGATTCCTTCTAGCTCTAGGGCTGTAATCCTATGATCTCAGAGTTCACTAGAGAAGTAAAAAAAAAAAAACAAGTCTTCTGTGAGGTCTGGAGCAGAGGTGGTGGTGGAAGGAGGTTGTCACCAAAGGGTTGATTAGTGAAAATTTATAGAGAAGGTATCATTTGAGTTGCCAAGACATGATGATCCCCCTACACACACACAGAACTTAGTCACAAACTTTCTACAACTTGGGAGATGCTCTTTTTGACATGCTATGGACAAAACAACTTTACATCCTTGTGGCTGACCCTCTGGCATGAACTTCTCCACACTTAGCTAGATTTGCTCTTGGTTGAGAGACACAAGATCTGTCACCAATCAATCAGTTAACAAGCATTTATTAATTTCAAAGACAAAATTGAAACAGTTCCTGCCTTCAAGGATCTTACATTCTACCACAGTAAGTAACATGCATGTGTGTATGTATATAAATATAACTATAACTATAACTATATATATATAGTTATATTGGTATACATATATATACATACATGTATATAGTTATTCATATAGCTATAAAACCAATGTAATATATCAATAACCAACATATCAAAGAGATACCTATATATCTATAAAATATTGCCATTTTATATCATTATATATACACATATGCATATATATGCACACATATATTGATATGAAACAGATACAAGGTGATTGGTGGGGGGAAGCACCAAAAGGAGTAGCAGCATGGTATAGATCACTAGACTCGAAATCAGGGAATCCTGAGTTTGAATTCCACCACCACATCCCAAGGACTGTGACCGTGGATAAATGATCTAACCACTCTGGGTCTCAGTTTCCTCATCTGTAAGATGAGGGAGATGAGAAGCCTCAAAACCATGCCATATAAGGCTCAGTTGAATGAATTGGGATCATTTTACCTGAAGAAAAGAAGACTTAGGGAGAACATGATCATTGTATTCAATTATGAAGAGTCACCTGTGGAGGCGTGGTTGGCCTTCTTCTTTTTGACCCTCAAAAGCAAACTAAAATAAGTAGGGCAAGATTATAGGAAGCTGGGTTTCAACTCACAGTGAACAAAAACTTCCAATGACTTGTACGCTTGTTCAGTCATTTCAGTTGTGTCCAAGTCTTCATGACCCCATTTGGGGTTTTCTTGGCAAAGATACCAGAGTGGTTTCTTTCATTTTACAGATCAGAAAAGTCTACCTAACTGCCCCTAATGACTACAGCATCCAAAAGCCATGGCTCCCTCTGGATAGTAATAGAGTTCTCCAACAAGAGACGTCTTCGGGCAGAGACTGACTGATTGATTGCTGGTTGGGGGTATTGTAGAGGAGTCTCCTTGCTCAAGTACAATTTAGAAGAAGACTCTCTAAGGCAGGAGTGTTTTACATTTTGTGTCTGGGGACCCCTTTTCCTCTGTTTTAGCAATCCGTCTGATGAAACCGATGGAACCCCTTCTCAGAATCACATTTTTCATTAATTGAAGAAAAAGCTAAATTTTATTAAGCATTAATAAAAATGAAGATATCATTTTTTCCTATCCAAGTTCATGGATCCTATGAAATCTATGCACAGATTCCCAGACCCCAAGTTCAGAACTCCTGATCTAAAGCCTTTTCTGGTTCTGAGATCTCGGCTCCTATGCATGAATAACTCCTGCCTCCAAGTCAAGAGAAGCAATTAGTTCTTTCTTCTACTTAGACCTGTCTTTCATGAAGGTGTGGCCTTCATATCCCGTGACACAGACACAAACCCATTCACATGTACCTTCATGCTCAATCATTCACCATACTTTGGGTCCACTTATGTCATTCTCCGAGTCCCCCACCTACCCACCCTTTCTAAGACTTCTCTTCTCAGAAGAAATCACTGTGGTTCAGAACAACTCCCAAATAGATATCATGTCCATCAGGACTTTGTCATCATGCTAGAATTACTCCATGAGGCTCAGCACTAAGAACTCAAAATACACTCACTCAACCTCAGAGCTCAAAACACCTAAAACAGCCTCCACCTAACCTATTCTCCACATTTTCAAGCCCTGCAAGGGTCCACACCCAAGATCTCAGAACTTTCAAATTACTCCCCCCCTCTCCCAGGGAGATCCTCAGCCAAAGTCACGGTCTCTCATTAATTAATCATCCTCTCTCAAACGTAAGGCATGAATCACCTCAAGCCTGATTCATGGTCGATCTCCTCTTGACTGTACAACTCTCAACACACTCCATCAACATCCACCCAAGGGCAGATTTCCAACACCACTAATTAATAGCATTAGAAGAACATCCTGATGCTCTCTTATAGCATCAAGAGTAATTAATTATTCTCTCCCTTGATGAATAACTGCAACTCCTTTAACAAATATCATCAGGTATTCTAGGATCTCGGGTAAAATGGTCCTTGAAGGATGTTCAATACATCTAGTGTCTATGCACCAGGTAAAGACTCTGGGCAGCAAAATGATTTTGAGATTTAGACTACAGAAAGGAAAGGAAGCTTGGTAGAAGTCACCTTTCTACCAGTCAGACCTTGAGGATATAGTTCCTGACCAGAAGCAAGGATGTCTGTAGAGAAACTAACTCTGTCTTTGGAATTGGGAAACCTAGGTTGGAAAAGTAGGTTGGAAACTTAACTATTTATTAGTTAAATCTAACTAATTAGATTTGGCTCAATGTTTGGAAAAACATCGTACTGATCATAGCTGCCCTGAGTGACCTCTCCTCTTTGGGCCTTGGTTTCCCCATCTCTTAAATGGAGAGGTGTTTTCCATCTCTGACACTCCATGAAAATAAAGCTTTAGTCTTAGAGTGTGTTGTGGCAAGGTCACTCGAAAGTGGATCACAGATCTAAAGCTAAAATGAACTGGAGAGGTCATTGGGTCCAACTCCCTTATTTTCTACATCAGGAAACTGGAGTTGAGAGAAACCAAGTGATGTCCAAAGTCATACAAAACATAAGTAGAGGAGCCAAGATTCAAAACTATGCCCCCTTACTCCAAATCTATCACTCTTTAAGTGACTAGTGCATAGCCCAGTGCCCGGTACATAGTCGGTGCTTATTAAATATTTGTTAACTTGAACTGATTTGTTGTAGAAGAGATTTTTATGTAGTCTGCACCATTCAGTCTCTAACTTCCCTTCCAGCTCTGAAATTTTGGGGAGGAAGGAAGGAAGGAAGGAAGGAAGGAAGGAAGGAAGGGAGGGAGGGAGGAAGGAAGGACGGGAAGAAGGGTGCACTGAGTACCCAATATATGGCAGGCATTGTGCTAAGTGCTTTACAGTGACCCTGGATCTTCACAACAAGTGTTCATAAGGCATTATTATTACCTCCATTGTACAGTTGAGGAAACTGAAGCAAA
>CM053592.1:144530214-144564511 GCA_028646515.1 Pseudochirops corinnae
AGGGGAATGGGATAGAGGAAGGGGAAAGGGGAAGGGGATAGGGGAAGAGGAATGGGATAGGGGAAGGAGAAAGGGAAGGGGAAGTGGAAAGGGGAGGGGAATGAGGAAGAGAAGGGGAAGGGAAAGGGAAAGGGAAAGGGAAGGGGAAGGGGAAGGGACTCACATCTAAGGGAATAGCCTGCAACTGAGGAATGGTTAAACAAACCATGGTATGTGAGTGGAATGCAGTATTATTGCACAGTAAGAAATGATGAAAGAGACGATTTCAGAGAATCCTGGGGAGTGTGAGCTGAGCGAAACCATAACGATTTATCCAAAGATAATAATGTAACAAAATTATTTTGAAAGACATAAGAACTTGGGTCAGTGAAATGACCAACTGAATGGAGCATGTTACTCATCTCTTGACAGAGAAGTGATAGATCCATGGTACAAAAATAGCCATATACTTTTGGCCACTGTGTAGATTCATTTTACTTTACAATTTGGTGGGGGGGAGGGGAATGCAGTTTACAAGGGTTTTTTAAGTAGGGGTAAGGGATTAGGAGGGGGCAAAAGGGTTTGGCAATACTGATGCCAAAAAAGAGAGAGCCACAGAAACATTTTTTTAAATGCAGTCAGTCAGTAAGCATTTTATTAAGTGCCTACTATATCTATACCAGGCAAGGTTAAAGGACTAGCTCAGACAGCAGAGCACTCCCTCAACATTCCAGAGATAGGGGGATCGATGCCTGGATCCTCCACTTTGGGTAGCTAGGTGGCACAGTAGATAGAGCATTGGGCTTAAAGTCAGGAAGACTCATCTTTGTGAGTTCAAATCTGACCTCAGACACTTCCTAGCTGTGTGACCCTGGGCGAGTCACTTAACCCCGTTTGCCTCAGTTTCCCCATCTGTAAAATGAGCTGGAGAAGGAAATGGCAAACCACTCCAGTATCTCTGCCAAGAAAGCCTCAAATGGGGTCACGAAGAGTGAGACACAATGGAAAACGACTGAACAACAATGTGCCAGGCCCTGTACTGAGGGCTGGGGATACAATGAAAGGCAAGAGATATACTCCACCCTTAAGAAGCATGCAAACAATTATGTACAAATAAGCTATACATAGGACAAATAGGGAACAGTCAACAGAGGGAAGCCTTGTTAAGATGGTTGTTGCTGTTCAATGGTTTCAGTCATGTCCAACTCTTCCTGACCCCATCTGGGGTTGTCCTGGCAGAGATACTGGAGTGGTTTGCCATTTCCTTCTCCAGCTCATTTTACAGATGGGGAAGCTGAGGCACACAGATTAAGTGACTTGCCCAGGGTCACACAGCTAGTAAGTGTCTGAGGCTGGATTTGAATTCATGAAGATGAGTCTTCTTGACTCCAAGCAGGGCGCTCTATCCACTGGGTCACCTGACTGCCATCAGCAGTGCACGCAAGGACCCAATAGCAGTGAATGAGATATACCAGCTAGGGACTGAAATGAATAATGATGAATGAGGAGAACCCATTAGGGACTCGAAAGACTGGAAATGATCACAGAATAGATTTTTTCCTCTTCCCTTCTTTGCTTCCCTGAGACATCAAAAAATCGGGAGTAGAACTTTTGATGGGAGAAAGAAAGGGGCACTTATTAACCACAAAATGCTGGGCAAGCCTCAGTCTCCTCCTCTCTAAAATGGGAATTATAACATCTACTGCCTGGCAGCTACCTGAACATAGAAGGTGCTTAATAAATGCTTCAGTGATTAATTCCATAGGTATTGTTTTGAAACTAGTTTGTGCCTGAGAAGAGCTTTGTAAATATCTTGTTACTACTCAGGCCGTCAATCAAAAAGCGTTCATTAAATACCTGCTATGTACTGGCCCCTGTGCTTGGCACTAGGGCTTTGTCCTCAGAAGGAAAGAAAGACCAAGCATTTATTAAGCTCTTACTAAATGCCAGGAATTGTTGAAGATCCAGATACAAGAATATATATATATATATATATTTACAGTGTGTGTGTATCTATATCTATATATCTATATAGTCCCTGCCCTCAAGGAGCTTACACTCTAATGGAGGAAGACAACTTCACAGAAGAGAACTGAAAAATAGCAGGAAATGAGGTGGGGGGGAATAACGGTACATCTACCCTTTGGGTTAGGGGTCAGTAGCAAAGCGAAGGGATCACTGAGTGGGAGGTTGTGAAATCCTTTCCCTTGGGAGGTACATTTCATTCTAGAAACCTGGAATGAGGTGGGGGGAGGGGAGATTGAGAGGACAGGAAGAATTGGAGCTAACCCAATTAGTTCTTGAAGTGCTGGGTACATGCTTCAGTCCTGCAGCAATTGAGTCAGCTTTGGTTAAGTTATTAAGAGCTAAGAACACACTCTCCACTCCTACCCCTGCCTCTTTATCCCCAACATCTCTCCAGGTGAGGGGACCAGCATACAGGCAACATGAGGCTGGGCACCAGGAATACCCTGGGCAGATCTCTGCCAGAGGCAAGGGTATGCGCAAGGTCGATGGGCATCTTCCATGGGGGTCTGCAGTCAACAGATCTTCAAAATGCCTTTTCAAGGATTGGCCACACCCAAAGAGAAACTAGGCATTCAACCTGTCATGTCATATACTGTGGGGATTGGGAGGGTACTGAGGGAAGCAGTGACCAGAACCATCAGAAACTTCCTGGCATAAATGAATGAATGCATGAATGCATGAATGTATGAATGCATGAATGAATGAATGAATGAGTGAATGAATGACAAAATTTTCTTAAGTTATTACAGTATACCAAACACCATGCTAAGAGCTGAGAACAAAATATAAATGCAAGGTCCTTGCTTTCAGGGATCTCACACTCTAATGCAGCACACAGCACACAGAGAAGCAGAGACCAGGGAAGGTCTAGAATGTTACAGGGATGTAGGCTGACACACAATGTAAATAGAACTAGAAAACAACTGAACTATATCGTTATGAGCACCACGAAGTTTAGTGCTGGAAAAGAGATTAGATATTCACCTCCCTCCCTTCTTTGCGAGGTTGGGGACCGTGGGTTAAGATATCACATTTTCTTTCAAATTCAGTTGATGTGTTACTTGGTTTTCTGAAAAAAAAATGTCTTTATTTTTTGTTATAAGGAATAGTTCTCTGGAGAGAGGAGCAGGGAGAAATAAATTTGGAAGTGAATGTGATATAAAAACAAAAATATCAATAATTTTTAAAAGAAAGTAATTTCCATTAAAAACTTGAGAGAGAATTAGAAAATCCTATCATTCATACTTAAACACTCTTCATGCACGATTATTTATTAATCCAGTGAGGCAGATGCAAAACGGCTTATTTTTTTTAAACCTTACACCCTTTCTAGCAGCTGAATTCCTTCCTAGTCATATATGGCTGGTCAGACTTAAATCCATACAAAGTTTGGGTCCTGAACTTTCAGCTACCAAAAGTCTCTCTTTGGTTAAGGCTTTTCAAAATATTTTTGCTAGGCTAGAGTCTGACACCTCAAATTTTTGGACACTGTGCTTTTCAAAAGCCCTTCATTGGGTATCCAGAACCCTAAATTCAGTCCCTGACATGCACCCACTCGCTCTGTGACATTGGGCAAATAACTTGATTGCTCTGGTCCCAAGTTTCCTCCTCTGTGACAATGAGATAATCATCCTTGTCCCATGTACCCCCCCACCAAGGCTGTAAGGAATAAAGTGCTTTGTGAACCATAAAGTACTACAGAAAACACAGCCATTATCACAATGATTATCATCCTGAGACTTCCCCATGGTCTCCCAATGGGGTCATCCAGCTTTGGTTAAGTTAATAAATGTCCTTGTAAAAGATGAGAATTAAGATCATAGTTTTCTAAGCTTTTTTTTTTCCCTAAATACAGACCTAGATATTCCTGGGAACCAATAGGACATGGAAGTCACATAGCCAGCATCAATCCAAGGACAACCCCACCACCCTAATCATGCCTTGTAGCCAACAAGGTCAGGCATGGGCTATAAAGCTGCCTCCCTGGGCCTCCGTGAAAGTCGAACATTAAAACTCACCTGGAGGATTTATAACAAGCCTTAGAAGATCTGTTGCTGTCCAGAGGGGCTGTTGATTGGGCAAAGCCCTCCTCCCAGGCTACCCCTTGATTCAGAGATATCCCTGGGCACCTAAAGACCATGCCAGCAGAGGCAAATTGCCAGCAATTTGAGCCACCTATAAAGAGTTCATGCAAAGGCTTAGTGACAGACTGGGTATACTTTCCAAAGAAGAACGCTGCTAAATGGGGAAGAGATCCAGCTGCCATTTTGTGGGTCACAACTCCCCAACCTATGCTTGATGCAAAGAAAATCCAATCAATTAAATAACACAAGCAAAAGGATTTGCAAACTTTAAATGCTAGCTATATGTATTAATAATTATTAATAATTTAACTAATTCTTAGTGACTGTAAAGATATATGTTCATTAAAAGGACATATTTTATATTTATAATTATTATTTGTTGTACTTATTAGCCATAACCAGCATTTATATTGTACTTTAATATATGCTTTCTGTATGTTATCTCATTGTATCCTCACTTGGGAGGTGAGCGTTATTATCATCCCCGATTTACAGATGAGGAAACTGAGGCTAGAGGAGGTTACACAGATAGTAAGTGTCTAAGACCAGATTTGAACTTAGGTCTTCCTGACTCCAAGTCCAGTGTTCTATTCACTGTACCACCAGCGGCCTTTGTTATCGCTAAAGTATAGTGAAGTTTAGTGTAAGCCCAAAAACCAGAAATCACCCCCTAGCCAGTAGGAATACAACTTTTATCTTGAGATGTTTCTTCTCGATTCTCCTGGAACCCAATCTGACCCAACCTAGCCTGACACACATCTCTGCTCCAGTTGGCTGCTCTCCTCGCTGGCCCAGAACCCAGCAAATTCATGCCCGTCTTCCCAGCTTTCCTCCATCTGCAATGAATTTCTCTCCCTTTCCAAGTCTTTCCCATAGATGAAGGCTCCAAATCTAGGGTCACTCTTTCCAGGAGGTCTTCAGAGACTAGCCCATCCTACTCCAGTCTTCCCACTAATGTCATTATAGTCAGTGCAATATGATTTAACCTCTAATTGTTATCTTCCTATTCCATGGGTATGAGGCTTATCCTCCCTAGACTCTAAGCTCCCTGAGGGCAGGGCCCAGATCTGTTCTTCCTCTGTGCCCTCAGTCAGATTGTGAGTTCCTTGAGGGCAAAGCCTATTTTCAAATTCCATCTGCCCTACAATGAAACCAAACCTGAGGATGGGCAAGGGGGCATGTGAGTTCTGGGAAGCCCTGACTGATTTATTTAAATTAGACACTTCAATCCTAAAAAACGTTTTAAATGAGATAGAGTGCTATACAAATGAGAGGAATTAATTGTTAGTCCATAAGCGAACACAATCATAATTCCTTGCATTTATAATACTAAGTCCCTTCACATTTGTTATCCCATCCGATCCTCACTACAAGCCTGTGAGGCAGACTTTACACTCTTTGTTTCACAAATAATGAAACAAAGGCTAAGAGTAACACCGTGAGTTTTTGCAGAGAAAGAGCTACGCCCTAGGTTTCCTAGCCCACTATTCTTTCTACCACACTAGACCACCACCTGTGGACAGGCTTCTAACGAGCTCCAGACGCAGGAAGAGCTGGAGTCAGTCCCGTGTGTTAAACGACGGAACTTCTCTTTGTGACCCTGCCATTGACTTGCTGAGTTCCCCCCGACAAGTCCCTTCCCCTCAGTGGGCCCAAGAGCCTTTTGCCCAGTTGTAAAATAAGACAATTTCCAAGGACGTGTCCAGCTCTAATATTCTAAATCTACCGTTCCATCCTCCCACTAAAACCAGCTTTTCCTTGGGCATTTTGGCACCTGTCAGGATAAATAATTAAAACTAGTGTTTACATAAAACTTTAAGGTTTACAAAGTGCTTTACAAACATTAACTCATTTGATACTCCCAACAACCCTGTGAGGTAGAAGGCGCTATTATTCTCATTTTACTGATGAGGAAACAGAGGCAGACAGAGGTTAAGTGACTTGTCCAGGGTCATGAAGCCAGTATCTGAGGTCAAATTTGAACTCAGGTCTCTTAACTCTATCCACTAGACCACCCAGCTGCCTCATAAGAAGGGTCCTTTTAGAAGGTGGCACTTGAGCTGAACCTTGAAGAGAGTTAGATTCCAAGGAGTGGAGGAGAGAAGGAAGAACATGACAAGTATGGGGGGGACTTTGTTGTTGAGTCATTTCAATTGTGTCCGACTCCTCGTGGCCCCATTTGGGGTTTTTGTGGAAGAGATATTAGAGAGGCTTTCTATTTCCTTCTCCAACTCATTTTACAAATGGGGAAACTGAGGCAAACGGGGTTAAGTGACTTGCCCAAGGTCACACAGCTAGTGAATGTCCATCACCAGATCTCAGGGAGATGAGCCTTCAAGGAGCTTAGATTCTAATAGGAGAACATAATACATACAAGGGAACTGGAAAGGGGTAGGGGATCTCTCTGCAAAGGGGCATGGGTTAGAGGCTGGTGACCAAGGATCCCCAATACTTGATCATCCAGCTCCGCCTTAAGGACCTGCCGCGATGGGAGACTCACTCTGTCATGAAGCAGTCTCTTTCACTCTGAGTTTGGATGGACTCCCTCTAAATGTCAGGAAGGGTTTTTTTCTTTGTTTGTTCTTTGTTTGTTTGTTTTTTATATCCATCCTAAATACCTCTCTCTCTCTCTCTCTCTCTCTCTCTCTCTCTCTCTCTCTCTCAGATATATCTCTGCAAATGCTGTCTGGAGCCAAGCAAAGCAATTTTTATCCCTAGAGCACCAGGCCTGGAGTCAGGAAGACTCATCTTCCTGAGTTCAAATCTGGCCTCAAACCCTTACTAGCTTGTGACCCTGGGCAAGTCACTTAACCCTGTTTGCCTCAGTTTCCTCATCTGTAAAATGAGCTGGAGAAGGAAATGTCAAACCTCTCCAGCATCATTGCCAAGAAAACCCTAAATGGGATCACGAAGAGCCAGACACAACTGAATGGACAGAACAATAAATCTGTGACAGCCTACTGAAGACTTAAAGGTAGATAGTGACCACGTCCACTCAAATCTTCTCTTCTCCACCTTAAACATCCCCAATTCCTCCAACCACTCCTCAGACAGCAGGCTCCCATTCACTCACCATTCCTCTGGTGTGAGCAAAGCATTAAAATTCTAGAGCCAGAAGGGACATCAGAAGCCATCTAGTCTGACTCCTTTATTAGAAAGATAAGAAAGCTGAGGCCTAGGGAGGTTGACTTGTCTAAGGTCACATAGGTAGTACAGAACAGGGGCAGATTCTCTGTCCCCAAAGGCAGTGGGTACCATGCAAATCCCTTTTAGTTCAGTGTATTGAACACAACAATCTAACCAGGAATGGGAAGCCATTGTCCCTGGGCTGGAGAGTCGGGACGATCTCCATACCCTCATCTTGGGCTGGTTGGGCAAGACTCTTCTGAGAAGGCCTCTTCCTTTCTCAATGATTTCACTTTGTAACTATTCAGTAAATAACCAGAGTGGAGCTAAAGTCAATACAGGGGGCGGCTTTGACCTTTGGGGTTATATTTACACTGTGAAAGAGGTCAATGCCAGAGACCTGTTTCTCTGTCCCGTTCCCCCCACCCCCATGCACACACACACACACACACACACACACACACCATGCCTTACTAAATTAACTCTCACTCCAGGATAAACATCCATTCAGCCTACATAAGGCCCCTTTGTCCCTCAAGAGAGGGCTGGAAGGGACAGAAGGAGCTGCCCTTGTCACTCACTCTCCAAGGCTGGTGTCCCTGTTGCCTCGGCCAGAGGCCAAGCCTGTTGGCTGCTCAGTCCAACACAACTGTCCCATCCTTCTCTTGAAAGGGGAGGAAATGATCCCATGAAGCAACAAGGCAGTATTTGAGCCTGGCTTCCAAATTAACCTTCAGCCAGGCCAGAGAGTCACAGACAGACATCCCCAATAACTTGAAGACCTCAGGAGACTGGAATTAACCAGTCACACTCCAGATCCTGGAACACCCAACTTTCCAAGGTGGGACTGAGAAATGGAGACTTCCATTCCCACCCCAAGGTAAAGTGGGAGACTCCCGACCTTTCTGTAATAACACAGTTGCCCACCACAATTTATCGGGGAAGGAGATGAAGAAAAGGACTTTTTAATTCACCTGCCTAAATCCTACCAGTCCTTCAAGCCCCAGATCAAATATTCCGTCCCCCTCCATTGTCCACCGTGCCTCCCTTGACTCTTGCTCCCCACTCCCATTCCTGCCAACTGTAATGAGCTTTCTATTTTTGGGCCTCATACAGTTCTGATTAAACTTCTCCGATGAACGTGTTCCATTCTATTTTGTGTTGTAATTTGTACTTCATTTTATTTCTTGAACAATTTGAGGGCAGGGTCCTTTTCATATTGATTTTGTATCCCCTTGTTGACTTGTAGCACAGGGCAGCCTCCACACGGGAGGTGCTCAATAAATGTGTTAGAGGGAGACAGATGAAGAGAAAGAAAGGAAAAACAAGAGGAAGAAGAGAAGGAAAGGGAAAGGGAAAAAATAGAAGGACCCTTTTGACAAACTCCGTTCACATAGAAGCCGTGTAATTATCTAAAATGTTGCTTACTCATTCATTAAAGCAGGTCCGATAGGACTAGACTTTGTTAGTAATTAGTGTTCATCGCTCGCTGCAGAGAATAGACGCTTTACAAAAATAAATAAATGAGTCCATGTATTTCTTTCCAAATGTTTTATACCCCAGACTTTCCACTCTTCCAGACTGACTTCCAGCCTTGTGAGTAGACACCGTTTCGTTCTTTGGAACTGAATACTTGCTGACTAATTCACAAAAAAATTTAGGAGCACCCAGGATCTCAGAACCCATCTAGCCCAACCTCCTTATTTTACATATGGGAAAACCAAGGCCAACAGACATTCAAGTAATTTGCCCAAGGTCTGGTCTAATGACGAATAAGTAGTCAAGGTGGGATTTTAAACCCACAGTTCTGTCTGCCACGTAACATTGCCTCTGTCTTTACTCATTTATTTACTGTTTGATTCATTCGCTTGCTTATTTATCTACCTTGTTTTCCATCTTTGCTTTTAGTGGCGTTTGATACTGCATTTCCTGATCTCACCTAGGCTGGAGTTGCAGCAGCCCTGCTCAAAGGTCCAACGGCACTGATCATCAGGGAAGTTGTGACATGGTCCATTTCTGACCTGGGCCCTTTCACCTCTCCACGCCTGGGGATTCACCATATTGGTGCCCCATTAAGCCCACCATGAGCCATCACTCCCAGAACTTCTATAATATTTTAAAACTAAAGCAATCAATAAAAACTCTCCCCTTGGCCTAATAATTAGCTTTGAAGCCCTTTCCATTTCCCGGTGACCCCTTCCTGACTTCCTCCTGCCTCTCCCTTCTAACTAGGCTAAGAGGGCTCCATTACTGCCTCAAAGCTCAGACATGGGTGAGAAGACCAGTCTAGCTGGCAAGAATACTAGCCAGGGGGCCCAAGATTCAAACAGGACAAGAATATCCATCCAGTGTCCTCTTGTGAATACCTCCCACCCCCCACAGCTCAATGACACTCTGGGGCTCCTCAGGGGAAGCTGTTAACCAAAGTCAACCCCAATCATAACAATGTGAGGGAAGACCAAAATACTGAACCATGGAATGTAATCTAATACAATCTGACTGCCTCATTTTACAGAGAGAAAAACTAAGGCCTAGAGAGGGAAAGGGACTGGTCTGAGATCATACAGCTAGTCAATGGAAGAGTTGGGTCTAGAACTCAAGGCTCCTGGCTCCCAGGCCAATGAAGTTCCACCACACCCCTGCCCTGGTCTGAAGCTTCACTCCTCTGGACTCATTCCTCTGCCCTTTCTGGATTCCTTTTTAGAATGTAAACTCCAAGAAAAGGAGATAATATTCAATTCCCAATAGTTGGGAATAACCATATGAATAACATAACAATAATATTAATTATTATTACTATATAATGTATGTTATATAATTATTATATTTTAATGTAATCATTTTATATTATATAATATAATAAATATTATAGTATTGTATAATATCTGTATCAGTGTCTCTCTAAAGAACCAGAACTTGAAGTCTTCAAGGGGAGAATGAAAAGAGTGTTTACTTTCCACTGGACCACACTCTAGTCGCAGATGGGTTAACAGAATACATCCTGAAAAGTGACCACCCCTCCCCTAGTAGTTCACATGGCACCATGTTGGTATCAGATGCATTTGGCATGTAATATTATAGATCACTTACACTGATGTCCACAAAGTCAGAGGAGATTTGATGGAGAGGAAAGAATCAAACCTGGAGGCCCAGACAGTAAATAAGAGACCTTATAAATCTGAGTTCTTGCCCCCTTTTACCTCTCCCACTTTTCTTTCACTGAAGGTGGGTGGGGCGGTTTGGAAAGAGTTGTTTTAATACTGAGCCTCTCATTTAAATGAGTAGAACCAGGAGAATGACATACACAGTGATCACAAAAGTGTGAATGGAAAAAGCCAGAGACAACGACAAATCAATGTGAACTTGGAGGTCTTCAATAGAGTTTGGACCACCACCTGTCAGACATGTTAGAATGCCTCTAGAGTTCCTCTAGTGGATGGATTGGACTAGAGGACTGTTAAGATCCAGTCTGACTTTCAAAATTAAATGATCCTGTGAAGATTGAGGAGTCATAAAGGCCCAGCTTGTCCCTGAGGAGGAGATGAGAAAATGCACCTGACTCCCTTCTTTCCAAAGGTAGGAGCTTATGAGTGGAGAACATTGAATATGCCATCACAATTGGTTGTTGTATGGTTTAGTTTTGTTGGGTTGTGTATGTGTGTGTGTGTGTGTGTGTGTGTGTCTCTCTCTCTGTGTCCATCTCTGTCTGTATCTCCTTCTCTCTCTGTCTCTGTCTCTCTGTCTCTCTGCATATATATGTATATATACACACATATACATTTGCATCTATGCATATATAATTAATTATCATTAATTATTTCTTTGTTACAAGGGCTGTATCTCTGAGGAGGGGAAAGGGAGGGATATACATTTGGAAATAATGATGATACAAAAGAAAATGAAGTTAAAAAGAAACTATGTAATCTGTTATCTAGAGAGAGAGAAAGAGAGAGAGAGAGAGAGAGAGGGAGGTAGGGAGGGAGAGAGAGAGAGGAAGAGAGGAGGGAGAGAAAAAGAGAGAGAGAGAGATGATGATCTCTGGAACTTAACAAAGCCCAGATCCTACACTTATGCCTCATCATGGCCCAGAGGTGATGCTAGGTTCTTGAAAACCATTCAAGTGGACGATAGGCTCTGCCATGATCTATCATTGCTGGAAAGCCTCTGAGTACTATCCCAGCCAGAGACTGGTCAGGGTCCAAAGGCCAGCCTAGCTAAGTATCGAGAGCATTATTACCATTAAACTGGCCACCAAGTGACTGATTCTTTAGTTGTGGCAACCCAGGAAACAAAGAAAATTACAAAATGTCCCTGTTATTTCAGCTCCTTTTTGCTTCTGCTGTGATACCGGTCAAGCTTCAGAAGAAGAGTAGCACAGGGTATGAAAAGCCATGCAGTTTTAGACAGTTTATAAACATTGAACTTAGCTGCAGGGACTCTTACTCCAGCATCTTTGTCCGATGGCCACGTTGACATACTATTGAAAGAACTAAACCACTTCAATATTGATAGTTTTGTAATAAATGAAACCAGAAGACCAAAGGGAATAGAATGACTCATAAGTTCTCTTCTAGGAAAGAAAAATAAAGAAGTTGGCAGAGTTGTTTTCATTGTGTGCCTAGAGACAACAAAGCACATTGTTTCATGGGATACTTGGTCATTTAATATCATAATGCTCATAAATGGCGAAAGATGGTGCTTGACCACTATGAAGATAATGGACCAATGTCTGCTGTGGAGGATAAAGAGGTAGAGAAGCTCTAGGAAAAACTGAATAAAATCCAAACAAATCAGCATAGGCTTTGAACCTTGTTGACATCAACAAGAAGGTGGATATAGGGAAGAATGATGAAAAGTATGTTGAAAAATAGGATTTGTGTCTTAGAAATGAAAGAGGCCAAAGTTTTACAGACTACTCAGAAGCCTTTTGCATTGTTGTTCAGTTATTCTTCAGTCATATCTGACTCTTTGTGACTCCAATTGAGGTTTTCTTGGCAAAGATACTGGAACAATTTGCCATTTCCTTTTCTAGCTCATTTTACAGATAAGGAAACTGAGGCAAATAGGGTTAACGGACTTGCCTAGAGTTGCACAGCTAGTAAGTATCTGAGGCCACATTTAAACTCAAAAAGATGAGTCTTCCTGACTTCAAACCCAGTATTCTATCCATCTTGACACCTAGCTGCCCTTTGTCTTTTGCATAAACATGACAAATACCTTCTTCCAAAAGAGAATCAGAAGGTGCTAGACATGGAGTTTAAAATAATAAAATGAAATTAGTGATCAGGAAAGGTCTATTTACTTTTGTAATAGTCAGACCAGAGCTGGCTATCTCTGAGCAATAAGACCATTGACCACTCAAAACAAAAGTAAAACTCAATATCAAACTGGAAGAAAGAATAAAGATGAGAAGACACATTATACATAATGGTAATAGCTACAATGTGACCCATTCAAACAAATAGCTGATGTCAAATGAGAAATGAAAAAGCTGTTGAACTCAATTATTACTATTTCCTGGAAAAAGTTTGACAGACATAAAGTAGTTGTCACAATGAGGAGGTAGAAGAGTAGAAATTTCTATAACCAGTAAACCCTTGATCTCTTTGCCTTGATGACCAAGGGCAACACCAGTTAAGAACACAACTTCATTTGTCAAATACCACGGTGTCTGTGAAGAGTGGTGGAGGTGAAAATATGTTTATCATTACGTTGCGAGAGTCACACTGGGATAAGGACAGCAAACAATTGGAAAATAGGACAGATTTGTCCGTGTTTTTAGTCATCTATTTTCTTTTTTTTTTTTTTTTTGGAGGAGGAGGGAGAGCAGGGCAATTGGGGTTAAGCGACTTGCCCAAGATCATACAGCTATTAAGTGTTTCGTGTCTGAAGTCAAATTTGAACTCAGGTCCTCCTGACTCCAAGGCTGGTGCTCTATTCACTGTGCCATCTAGCCATCTCTATTTTCTCTCCTATCACTCCTCGAACTTTTGCAATCTACTATCTGACCACATCACCCAACTGAATCTGCTCTCTCCAAAGTTCTCAGTGCTCTCTTAACTGCCATGTCTGAGAAATATCCTTCTTGACCCTCTGCTGCATTTGATACTCATGACCACCCTCTTTTCCTGGATACTCTTTCTTTCTTGGATTTCACAACACTGCTCTCTCCTGATTTGTCTCCCACCTGTCTCTTATGTTCTTTTCTATCTCCTCGGCTGGCTCTTCTCCCTCAATATTCTCTCTCTCTCTCTCTCTCTCTCTGTCTCTCTGTCTCTCTGTCTCTCTGTCTGTCTCTCTCTGTCTCTGTCTGTCTGTCTCTCTCTCTTTCTCTCCTCTCTCTCTGTCTGTTTCTGTCTATCTCTCTGTCTGTCTCCTCTCATCAGATCCCATGGATTTAACTATTATCCCTATGTCTTTGGCTCCTAGATCTATGTATCTAGCCTGTCTCTCTTATGAGTTTCAGTAAGCATCACTAATTGCTTATTGGACATTTCAAACTGTGTGTCCTACACTCCCAGACATCTAGTCCCCAGCCATCTAAAACTCAACACATAAACTATAAAGCCAAACCCTATTCCAAACTTCCCTTTTCTGTCCTTCCAGTCTTCCAGGTTCATAATCTCCATGTCACCCTGGACCCCTTTCTCTACCATATTTCACATATATAACCAGTTGCCAAGCTTTACCATTTCTGCCTTCCCAATATCTCTTGTGTCTGATGCCTTCTCTCCATTCCCACAGCTACCACCTTGGTTCAGGCCCTCATCACCTCTCACCTAGATCATTGTAACAGCCTCCTAATTGTTCTCCCTGCCTTCAGTCTTTCACCATTGCATTGCACACATCACTGGCAAAGTAACTTTCCTTAAGGGAAAATATGACCATATGACTCCCCTACTTAGCCAACTTCAATGGCCTCCTATTGCCTCTAGGGCAAAATATAACTTCCTTCATTTAGCTTCTAAAGCCCTCCACAACCTGGTCCAACTTACCTTCCAAACTCAGACACTACTCCCCCAACTTGTATACTGTAATCTAGACAAGTTTGGCTTCTCTCTGTCTTTCACAGACAACAAAGACTCCACCCCCAATTTCCATGTTCCTGAACTGGCTTGAATCCCTAGACCTGAAATACAGTCCCTCTTTACTTCAGCCTAATAGCTGCTTGCCACTGCTCTTTCTTTACAGTGAAGATCAAAAACCATCTTTTCCATGAAGTCTTTTCTGATCTCCTCAACTGCTCATAGACTCTCTCCCCATCTACCTTATATTAAATTACTTTGTACCTATTCCGTGTTTCTTAACTTCATATTTATGCTGTACATATTTTACATATACTTATTCTCTCTTCAATTAGAATATAAACCCATTGTAAGTAAAGATTGTTTCTTTGTATTTATAGCCCCAGTACCTGGTACAGAGTGGTCACTTAGTGTACAGGGTGTTCAGGAAGACTAGCACTTTTAGTATGAGGACTGCCAGGCCCTTTTTGGAGCTGCTAAGCCACCTTTTGTGTCTACCTATAGCAGCAACCACACTGGCATACCCAGGATGGCTGCTAGTGCAAGTTCTTAGATCTACTTTACTAGGAAAGATAGCTGTGTAAAGAGTCAACAATCTTTTTTAATTACACTCACTAGTTCAGGGGAAAAGTCAGCACTCTGAACTTCAGAGAAAATACAAAGAAAATACAGAGGAAATACAAGCAGAGAAATAAATACCCACAGACAGGGCTTCTAACTGTCTGAGAAATTAGCACAGATCAGTAGACAGATACAACCGTCTGACCAAGGAAATACATACATAGTTATCAGAGAGAGAAGTACTAACATCTGGGTTTTTCAAAGCTTGGGGACTCCCTAGTGGCTACCCAGAGTCTCATCTTGTCAAATCACAGGAACACTCTTCCAATGAATGAACTCAAAAGCAAAATGCTAACCTCAGAGTATATATACATTCCTCCAGGATCAGAGAGCATCATACCTCTCCTGACCCACTGCCTAGTTACAAAGTAACAAAAGGTGTGAAAGCCTTCCAACAAGCAAGCCTCCCTTAATGGGCTCCAGATGAGACCTATTAATGGGTGGGGAAGATCTTACATCCCAATAACATGACACTATCTAGCATTCAACTCCCACCTGTGGCTCCAAGAAGCTGTGGCATCCACAGCAGGTACACTCCAGTAAACTGTCTTAGCAGATATGATAAACCAGGTGGAAGGTAACTGACAAGGCACAAGCCCATTGGTTGTGCTTAGAGCTTGGTCAGACATCAAAGATGTCAACGTCATCCCCTGCAACATGGGCCATTGACAGTCATCTTGACTTTTGTCTTTCCACTGGACTTCAATGCCTCTGGAAGAGAGAGTAAAGTTGGCAACTTTGTGCAACTCTGCCTCACAAATCCAATTCACGAACAAATCCAAACATCACCCAATGTTGTCACTGGTACTCTTCAAAAGCCAAGGACAAATGACAACAATGACCTACTGATTGACTGATCATCAATGAGAATAGAACTACTAAATTTGAACCCCAATATCTGAGCCCCTGATGTGTTGCAAAAGGAAGTAAAAATGTGACTTAAGAGAGAAAAATCAGAAAACAGCTGACCCCAATCCAGAAACATACAGAGAAGATCCAAATTGCGAGCACCACAATCTTGAAAACAGTAAGAAATCATTTACAAGATATCTCGGGGAGGAAAAGAAACCAAAAATTCAATGATGATGGTGGTATTCCCCCCCCCCCCAGAAAAGTGATAAAAAAGAGAATATAAATAACCATCAGCCCACATACCTAATTTCTAATCTCTGTATCAGAAGACTGATTCCACATACATGAGCGGTTTTCAACTTGCAGGTCGCAACCCCTTTGGGAGTCAAACAACCCTTTCACAGGGGTCGCCTAAGACCATCGGAAAGCACATATTTCCAATGGTCTTAGGAACCAAGACACCATCCTCTATCCATCTCCAGGCAGGTCTGCCCACATGCAGATATGCCCACATATGAGTATTAAAGGGTCGTGGCCTTAGGAAGGTTGAGAACCACTGACATACATAGTAATACCCTTCAGCAAAGGTATCCTTGATGAAAACACATACACATATATGTGTATATACATATAATTTTAAAATAAGTGCATACATATGATTATATGTATATGTGATACATTTATGTAGCTCTTTGAAATTTATAAAAATGTTATATACTATCCCATTTAGACATATAAGAAGAGACAAGAATGCTTCGACAATTTATAGAGAAGAATAAATCTTTACATTCACATAAATGACTGTACAGAAAATGTAATGTCTATCATTTACTACAAAAAATGCCTTTGACTCAATAGACCAAAATGAATTCTTAAAAGCTACCCCCTCCAAAAAGTCTCTCGTACATATTTTAAAATCATACCATGGCCTTTGATAAATTCAATCACAAAGCCTACTTTGTTTAACAACCCTCTGATTATTTACTATTATATTAATAATAGTACATTATTACTTTTTTTATTCACAGACATAAGCAGATCTCTTCCTTCTCTGTTTCCCTCAGACTGTGAGATCCCTGAAGCCAGGGAACTGTGTCTCTTCCTCCTGTCTCCCAGCTGATTGTACTGGATTCTCTTCTAATCATGCTACAATTCTTTGTTGTTTGGTATTTATTTCTTTTTCTGTGTGGGAATGAACGACCTGTCCCATACCTGATCCATGTTCTTGGAGTCCATAACCATTTCCATAATTAGCAAGTCAACAAGAAGAAGCTTTCCACAGAGCATCTGATGCCTGGTTACATCAATATTCCTTATCAATATTCTTCCGAGCTCTGACATTCTCTGTTCTGTGTTCTAAGATCCCTCTCCCTCTAACATTCTTTGTTCTAAAGACCTTTCCAAACAGGTTAATCTATGTTCTATTAGCAAAAATGCTCAGGATCCTACTTCTCTGACATTTTATTTTCTGAGTTCTTAGTTTCCTCCCAGATCTAAGGGCATCTTGCGTCTGATATTCTATGTTCTATGTTCTAAGATCCCCTTCTACCTCTGACATTCTGTGTTCCAAAGTTAGTCTAATATTCTATGTTCTAAATGCCCTTCCAGCTCTGATGTCTTCTGTTCTAAGTTCTGTTCTAAGGTGTCTTCCACTTCCTACACTCCGTGTTCTAAAGTAACCCCCTTTTCCCCACCCCCACTCCTAGTTCTGACAGTCTATGCCCTAGGAGCCCTTCAAGGTCTACATTCTATGTTCCAAAGATCCTTTCAGATCTGTCATTCTATGATGTTGAGACATTTGCCCTGCCTTCCTCGCAGAAGTGTGTGAGGGTCAGATGAGGTGAAAAGCGATTCCAAAGGCACATACCCACTCTGCACCGTTAGACAAACATCTAGGAAGGTCATGGTTGGGGTGCAGACCCAAGGAGGCACTTTGAAAGCCTATTTTCTCTAAGAACTAAGTGTACAAGTCCTAGTGACGTCTGAAGGACCCCCTTCTGAGCACTCTGGAATGAACACCTTTCCCTCTCCGGAGACTGCAGTGGTTGGGGGGAGGCCTCCCCCACTGGGTCAACGCTTGGATGCTCCTGAATATACACATTCTGCAACAGATCTGACTACAGCAGACACTCCTTTTCTTTAGAATGAAGTCTTCCAGGAAAAGGGGGCAGGGATGCAGACAGGGGTGGGAGAATCATAGGATTGCCCTTCACCTCCTGGGACAAGCTATTCGAGTGGGAAAATCAAAGACATTTCCAGTGGTCCCGTTGCTTGGAGGCTAGAAAGCTGGAACATGCTATTTCTTGCTCTTCGGGAAGCATTTCTGCCCAGGTTCAAGAGCAGCTATGGGGGCCCCCTCTAGGTGGCGCAGTGAATAGAGTACCCGCCCTGGAGTCAGGAGGCCCTGAGCTCAAATCTGGCCTCAGACACTTCACACTTACTAGCCGTGTGACCTTGGGCAAGTCACTTAACCCCAATTGCTGTCAAAAAAAAATAAAAAAAATAATACATTAAGAATAGCTATGAAATTTCAGGGCTCCATATAGGACCTGAGGGCAATGGAACAATATCAAGGGCCTCTGTACAGGTGGACCCCACTTTAAGAAACCTCCAACATATGAACACCTGTTCTTGGTGTCCCAGATCATCAACACTCACAGGGGACTTAAAGACCATCTAATCTAACGCTCTTCCCATTTTAGAGAGGAGAAAAATGAGATCCAAAACTGTGAAAGAATTAACTCAGAGGGGAGGCTAGGTGGCACAGTGTATAGAGCACCGTCCCTGGAGTCAAGAGGACCTGAGTTCAAATCTGGCCTCAGACACTTAACACTTACCAGCTGGGTGACCTTGGACAAGTCACTTAACCCCAATTGCCCTTCCAAAAAAAAAAGAGAGAGCGAGAATTGATTCCCAGTCAAACTGTGAGTTAGTAGTAGAGACAGAGTCAAATCACCTGATGAGTAAACTGAGATTCAGAGAGTTTTTTATTTCTCTGTCATGAATTTAATATGTAATCCCAGGCAAGTTAAATAACTTCTTCATCTGTCAAAAAAAGGGGGGAGGGATAATAAAATTGGAATCATCTATGCCACAGAATTGTGGAAACAATGAAACCCAGTGTGATAGATAGAAAACCAGACCTGGGGTCAGAATGACCAGGGTCAGACACTAGCTGGGTGATCCAGGGCAAGCCTTGAAACCAGGGTTTCCTTCCCTGTACAATCAGAGCTTAGGATTAAGTGATTTCTAAGATCTCTTTCAGCTCTAAATCTATAATACAGAAGCTTTAAGCCACAGAAAATCAAGCTCTTGCCTTTTGGTCCAGAACACTATCCAGTCATATGTAACAAGATTTTCGCCTGGGAAAAGAGGGAGTGACAGGAAGAGGCTGACCTGGGAGCAGAGGAGAAGCAAGCCTCAAGACACTGAAGTTTCTGCACCATTGAAGAAATGTGTGATCAGGAGGAAGAAACAGAATGCCAGAGTCAGGGACTGGGTTATGAAAGGGAGAAAATACCCCATTGAAGGAGTGCCCAGTGCTGCCACCAAGGTCCAAGTGGACATTCAGATGTGGGAAAAAGCCAACACTCACCATAGCAATCCACGACCTACAGGCATCTGTTTCTGTTCTCCACTCTCTCTGGAGCAGCAGGAAACATCTCCATCACAGCCCCCATCCATGAAGGGGGGCCTTGCCTACAGCTGAACAGCTTTTGTCTTATATTGACTTTAGGATCATAATTCTATCAAGGGAGAATTCCAGTACAATAAACCTAACGAATCTTCTCTCAAGGAGACATCAAAAGGAATGAAGAAATTAAAAAGCGGAGCAGACCAAAACCACATGGAGGGTCAGACTGTTAGCAGGAGGGCCTCATCCCGAGGCTGCTGTCTTAGAGGCTGGAACATGAGCTAACAAGGTTGAGGCAGTGCACTCAGTACCAGGGAGGAATGGTCACATGTGGATGCTTCCTTTTCCCTAGGCTGAGCCATGACTACCATTCCAGACTAAACCTTGAGTAGGCCTGACCTGGTCACAGACTTACATCTGCCTCGGACTGATCATTGGCTCCTGTCACCATAACAGTTAACATTTATATAACAAAGTACTTTACTAATATTATTTCATTTGATCCTCACAAGAACTTTGTGAAGTTTAAGCTATTATTATCAATCCACATTTTAAAGATAAAAAAAAGAAAGAAATTAACAATAATAATAGCTAACATTTTTAAGGTTTGCAAAATGCATTGTATGTGTAAATAATAATAACAAGCATTTATATACTACTTTTAAGTTTGCAAAGTAAATTACAAATATCTAATTTGTGGCTTGCCTAAGGTCACCAAGCTAGCAAGTATTTGAGGCTGGATCTGAACTCAGGTCTTTATGATTCCAGATTCAAAATGCTATCCATTGTACCATCTAGGGAGCAATAGCTTAATTAATAAACATTTATTAAGCACCAACTTTGTACTAAGCACTGGAAATACAAAAACAGGAAAAAGATAGTCCCCTGCCCTCAAGGAGCTTACAATCTATGGGGAAGACAACATGCAAACAAATGTATACAAAGCCAGCCATATACAGGCACGCCTCATTTTGCCATGCTTCACTTCATTGTGTTTCACAGATACTGCGTTTTTTACAAGTTGAAGGTTTGTGACAGCCCCACGACAAGCAAGTCTATTGCACCAATCTTCCAGCAGCATGTGCTCAAATGTGTCTCTGCATCACTTTTTGATAATTCTTGCAATATTCCAAACTTTTTCATTATTATTTGTATCTGTTACAGTGATCTGTGATCAGTAATGTTTGGTGTTACTATTGTAATTGTTTTGGTATACCACGAGCCTCACCCATATAAGACAGCAAACTTAATTAATAACGTGTGTGTGTGTGTGTGTGTGTGTGTGTGTGTATGTGTCCTGACTGGCCACCAACCAGCCATTCTGGTTTCTCTCCCTCTCCTTGGGCCTCTCTATTCTAAAACACAACAATACTAAAATTAGGTCAATTAATAACCCTATAACAGCCTCTAAGGGTTCAAGTGAAAGGAAGAGGTTTATGTCTCTCACTTCAAATGAAAAAGCTAGAAATGGTCACTCTTAATGAGAAAGAAATATTGGAAGTTGAGACAGGGCAAAAGTTGGGCCACTGCCCTGATCAATCAGCAGCCATTGATATCAAGGCAAGACCCTCCACCAGCAAAATGATTACAACTCACTTAAGGCTCAGATGGTGGTTAGCATTTTTTTTTTAAATAAAGTGCTTTTTGATTAAGGTATGTACATTGTTTTTCTAGACATAAATTGCACATTTAATAGATTAAGTATAATGTAAATATAACTTTTATACACACTACAAAACTAGAAAATGCGTGTGATTTGTTTCATTATGACAGTCACTTTATTTTATTGGTCTGGAACCAAACTTGCAGTATCTCCAAGCTATGCCTGTACAGGGTAAATGGGAAATAATGAACAGAGGGAAAGCACTAGAATTAAGAGGGATTGGGAAAGGCTTTCTATAGAACAGCGGTTCTCAACCTGTGGGTTGTGACCCCTTTGGGGGTCAAATGACCCTTTCACAGGGGTCACAGGGGCCACCTAAGACCATCAGAAAACACATATTTCCGATGGTCTTAGGAACCAAGACATCACTCCTCTATCCATCTCCAGGAGGGTCTGCCCACATGCGGATAAGCCCATATATGAGTATTAAAGGGTTGCTGCATTAGGAAGGTTGAGAACCACTGCTATAGAAAGGTGCCATTTTATTTGGGACCTAAAGGAGAGGTAAGTAGTAGGAGCAGAGAAAGAAGAGCGTTCCAAGCATGTGGGACAGCCAGAGAAAACGCCCAGAATCCAGTGTGTGGAACGGTCAGGAGACCAGCGTCACTGGATCAAAGAGGATGTGTTGGGGAATAAGAAGATTGGAAAGGTAAGAGGAGGCTAGGTCTTGAAGGTCAAACAGAGCATTTTGTATTCGCTCTTGGAGGCGATTGTGTTTGTTGAGTGGGGGGTGACATGGTCAGTCCTGCACTTTAGGAACATCATTTTAGTGACTGAATGGGGAATGGATTGGAGTAAGGAGGGACTTGAGCCAGGAAGACCCACCAGCAGGCTAGTGCAGTGATGATGTTCTGTCCTACAGTAATGGTGGTGTCAGAGGAGAAAAGGGGATGTATTTGAGAGATGTTATAAGGGTGAAGTCAGCAGTCCTTGACAACAGATTAAATATGGGAATTTGGGGAAGCTGAGAGATATTAAGGAGGCCAAGATAACTCCTCTATTATTTCATTTGAGTTTCACAACAACCCTTTAGGTTATTGCTGTAGATCAGGAAATTGGGGCTGAGATGTTAAGTGATTTGTCCTAGGGTCACACAGATAGCATCTGAGGCAAGATTTGAAGTCAGGTCTTTCTGACTCCAAAGCTAGTGATCTATCCACACACCACACTTACCCATTCTTGTCTTTGATCATAAATGACACCCTGGTCCTGGCCCTAGACTAAACCTTGACTAGGCTCTGGATTGAGCCCTGGCTCCTGCCCTGAACTGATCCCAGACTCTGCATATAGATTAAATCTTGACCTTGATCTTGAGCTTAGATCTTACCCTGGCTCTAGACTGAGCCTTGACCTTGGTCATGGCCTAAGTCAGCGGTTCTCAACCTGTGAGTCATGTATGTATGAAAATACATCCTGCATGTCAGATATTTACATTATGATTCATAACAGTAGCAAAATTACAGTTATGAAGTAGCAACAAAAATAATTTTATGGTTGGGGATCACCACAACATGAGGAACTGTATTAAAGGGTCATGGCATTAGGAAGGTTGAGAACCACTGGCCTAAGTGCTAAATGATCTTGATTCAAGATTGAGTTCTTACTTTGGTCATGGCCCAAGGAATGACTTTTGTCCTAGATTGAACCCCAACCCTGGACCCAGACTGAGCCCTCACTTTGGTCATAGCCTGAGCCCTGGAACTCTCCAGGCCTAGATTAAGCTCTGATAAAGGCTCTAGAATGATCCCCATTGCTGGATCTTACCTAAGCCCTAACCCTAGGAATGAGGGAAAGGCAGAAAAAGAATACAAGAGAGACAAAAAGGAATACAAAGGAAGGGCTAAGGGGCAGAAGAAAGGTGATGGACAGGCAGAACAGCCCTATTTCCCTTGGTCTCTCTTTCCAGTTGGCCCTGAGTTAGAGCCTTTTGTCAAAATCAAGCAGAGTTTCTTTGAATGAGCAAAAAAAAAAAAAAGGAAAAACCCAAAACAAAAACGAAACATGCTGTTCCTTGGCAAATTCTAACCCTCCTCGGAGGGCATCAGCCAGCAGAGCCTCCAGCCGAACCAGTGCCAATGTCCAAGTGCCCAGGGCAACTGTTGATTCCCAGAGCTGGCCAGGCCCTGGAGAGCCTGAGACCCAGGGTCAGACACACACAACAGTAGTGTGTCTTCTTGTGAAAGAGCAAAACTAACCCCCCAAACCAAAGATTTTCTTCACAAGCTATTCTCAGTATCTCAAGCCAAACTCTGAAGCCTCGATCATCTTGGCATGGAGGGCCCCTTAGGGTCTCCAGAGCTCAGCTCATAGAGAGTGAGGGGACCTCCAGATGGTCATAAAAGCATCTGATCTGCCTGAAGGGGTTGGGATCTGGGTTGACAGAGGAGAGTCCACACCAGTGACTCCATGGATCCTTTCTGAAGTTCAGCTAAGTGCCAGTTGGTGCAAATAATGCATCTGCTGAAGTAGTATTGTTACTTAAATTCACGCTGCATGTTTCCATTGGGCTGGAACCCATTACTGTATTTCACATAATTTTAACTTCAAATAGTGCAAATTTGAATGCATGTGACCACGGCACTCATTGTTTGTATTCATTGGGACCTTGCCAGAGTAGAAAAGTGACCTTCTGGCTGAGCAGCAGAAAATAAGGTGACCTTCTGTGAGCACAGAAAATAACGGTGTCACAGATTGGCAGTGATGAGGATGGAGCTAATTGGCAGGCTCAGAGATGCTATCCAGAAGAAGGGTGCTGCCGGTCCCTGCTGCAACTCCCTCCAAATGTGGAAAGTCATTCCTCCACCACTGCCCAGAACTGAGCTGACTCTAGCAAGGGTGTGAGACCACCCACTAGGACCTGTCATATCTCCCTTACCCCCTATGCCCTCACTGTCTTTCACAAGGCCATGGGCCCACTTACCTGCTGTAACATTAGTAGACAACAGGCAGAGGGGTGGGGAAGGGTAAAAGGTACTCAGAGGGTGAATGAGCTACTTTTAGTGGAAGTATCATGGGGGGCCAGTGTGGCTAGAGTACAGGAAGGGGGTATATGTATAATCCAGCTAGAAAGTGAGGTTTGAGGCCTGATTGTGAAGGGCCTTTAACATTAAACAGAGGGTGTTAATTTGATCCTAGAGACCATAGGAAGTCATTGGATCTTACCTGTAACGGCTACGATATGATCAGATCCTCACTTTAGGAAAATCACTTTGGAGGATGTGCTGGAGATGGGAGAGGCTCGAGGCAAGGAGCCCAATTAGGAGGCCATTGAAATAGTCTAGGCAAGAAGTGGTGATCCCCTAAATGAGGTGGTGACTGTATAAGTACTGAGCAAGAGAGGTTTGGGAGGTAGAACTGGGAAGATATGGCTACTGGCTGGATATGTGGGGTGAGAAGAATGAGGAGCCGAGAAGGTCCTGTCCAGTTGGGAGAGTCTATCATCTCTATGTGACAGTTAGGACACTGAGTCCCAGGCAGTTCTATTTTTATGCCTTCAATAGGAACCCAGGCTCCCAAATAAGCACAACTTTCAGGATGAAGAACCTAGCCCTTGTAAGAAGATGGGAAGGGAAAAGGGGTATTCACGGAGAAAGGACCAACTGCTCCTGGCCTTGTGCCTGGGTCATGCAAACTTGGCATCTACACAATTGGAGACAAACTCTGTCCCTGTCCTCAGTATCCCTTCCCTCACCCCCCTCCTCTGCCCCCAAGGTACATTAACACTGCTGGCAAAATGTACTTAGCTAAAAGTCCACGGTCCAGTCTAGCCCACCCACTTGTTTCCCAGAGGGCTCCCTGCCTCCCCTTGGCCTGGCACCCACCCCATGGCCCACTCAGAAATTGAGCTAGGTCCAGTATCTTTGCTCTGCCGTGGACCCACCCCCACCCCCCTGAGCAAGCTGGGCCTGGCCAGGCTGGGCTGGGCCAAGCTGGCTCTGGGGTGGGGGCCTGGTTTGCTTCCCCACTCAAAGGCCTCATTGTTCCTGCTCCAGCTCTCCCGGATGGAACAATCGGCTGTCCGGTCCCACAGTGCTGCCGAATCACAATCGCCTGGCCAGCATCCCGGCCCATGCCCGTGGTCCTGGGGGAGGAGAAATACACCAAAATCCAGAGTCACTAGCCTAGGAGATTTTATAAACAGAACCAGGCTCGGTTGGTCGTGTGAACTCTGAGCTCATGGGAATAAGGGGGCCTGGGCCTGCAGGTTCCCGAACCCAGTTTGGTCATACTGAACCAGGGACAGATGGTGCTGATTAACGGGCAGCTGACAACAGAGCCTGCAAGCCCCCACATGGATCACATCTCCAGCCATCCCGGGGTTTAGGAAAGCTGTCATCCTGGGGCCAGGAGCCAAGAGTCAAGGGGGTGGGAGGGGGGAGCTGCCTTCTGGAACTTAGGAACCTCTTCCAGAAGCTAAAGCAGGGGCTCTTAACCTGGGATCCATGGGTAGATGGAGAGATTTCAAGGGGTCTATAAACTTGTATGGGTGGGGAAAAAATAACATCTTTATTTTCACTAACCTTTGGTTTCCTTTGTAAGCCTATGAATTTTATTTTATGCATTTAAAACTGTTATTCTGAGGAGAGGCCCATAGGTTTCACCAGACTGCCAGAGGGGTTCGTGACACAAAATGTTAATTGGTCTAGGACCCTTCCATCTCCAAGTTCAAATTCAACTGATATCTATTAAGCACCTACTGGGTACAGGGCCCTGAAGACATTCTGGGCCCTCACAGGGCTAATTATCCAGAACAAGGCCTGGAGGAGATCTGGAAGAAAATCACTGGACACTGACATGTTGTTCAAATTCAAGGGAAGGATAGACTAGATGGTCTCTGACGCCGTTTTTAGGATTCTGGGAAAATTGATTTATCCAGACAATAAGATTATTCAAGGCCTGCCTGGCTCTGCCCAATCTGAAGCTCAGCTCAGCAAGCTGTTTCATATCTCTTGATGCCCTCTCCTCATTGGAGAACATGTAAAGTCATCATCAGCATTTTAACTTTATATTCCTACTAAACCCATATATGTGAGCAGCTCTGATTGGCTATACCCAGTGAGGAGCTAGGAAGACAGACAGACTGGGGATCTGCCTTCAAAGGACTCAGTCTGGGGAAGAGGGAAACCTAAGGATCTGCCCAGAGGGTACTGCTAGTGTGAGAGAGTCAGAGGAAGAATAGACCCAAGCCCTGCCCTCAGAGAGCTCCCAGTCTGGGGAAAACAGAATAAGGACAGACCAGGGTACCTGCACTCAAGAGTGTTCCCAGTCTAGGAGAGACAGAATAGGGATAGACCAGAGGACCTGCCTTCAGAGAGCTCCCAATCTTGGGGAGACAGAGGAGGGACAGACCAGAGGACCTGCCCTTAGGGATCTTACAGTTGAAGGAGCTAAAACTCACAAATGTTTAAAAAAAAAAAAAGTCCAGGGCAGGATAGAATTCAGGGCTGCTAATGTATTTATCATCCAGCCAGCTAAAGAACAAGATAGTATATATCTCCTATAAATCTATATACGTGTATATTTTATACTGACAATCATGATGGGGCCAGGGACCTAGGTTCTAATTCTGATTCTACTAATTACTTGCTGTGTGACTTGGGGCTGGTCACTTTTCTGCTCTGGAGCCTCTTTTTCCTTATACCTAAAACGAGAAGGCTGACCATCTCCATTAGTCTCTCCTAGTCAGGGGCATCTCTAGGCTCAGCTGTTGTCCAGTTGTACTATAGAGCCTAGTGGTCCTTCATGCCTGAAATGCACCCCCTCCCTTCTCACCTCTCCCCATTGGCATCTCTAGCTCCCTTTAAGGTTCAGCCCAGGGACCAGCTCCTACAAGAAAGAGACCTTTCCTAATCCCCACAGGGGTTAGCGTCCACTTCCCATCCCAGTAGAAAGAATTTTGCATTCATTTGGGGCATATTTTCTGTTATGCTATATATGTCCATACCGTTTTCTCTTGGTAATTTTACCAAGCTCCTTGAAGGCAGAGACCCTTTAATTTTTTTTTAAACTTCCAAGACCTAGTATAGAAATAAGTACACTAGGTGCTTAATAAATGCTTGTCAATTATTAAATGAATGATCTAGACCAGTTTGAGGAGCCAGAGGCAACAGCAAGAAGTTTATGTGAGTAGACAGGCAGCATTGGACCAGACGCTCCTTAAGGGCAGGGACTGTCTTTTGCTTTCTTTCATAGCACCAGCACTTAGCACAGAGCCTGACATATAGAAGATGTTTAATAAATGCTGTTAACTGACTGACTGGCATTAGGGAGGCAGAGCCAAGGACTACAGACAACTATCTTAGCAGTCAGGCAATGAATGGGTCCTCCCTCCTGGGAAGGGTAGAATCTAGCAGCAGGCAATAGCCGGAGGAAGTCTGTCATCATCTAGGATTGTGAGAATTCACATTTCTCTAATGCTCTGGAATTTACAAAGCCTTATCCTCATAAGACCCAATGAGAGTAGTGCTGGGTTCATTTTATGTGGGCATGGATGGAGTCAGGAAGACCTGAATTCGAATCCATCCTCATTTATTAGCTGTATAATCCTGGGCATATCACTTGCGGTCAGTCTGCCTTCATTTCCTCATGTTTGGTCATAGTAATAGCATCTACCTTCCAAGTTTATTGTGAGCTTCAAATGAGAAAACATTTGTAAAAAGCACTTATCACGGTGCCTGTCATGTCAAAGACACATAATAAATGTTTGTCTCTTCCCTCCCTCTCACTTTACAAATGAAGAAACTGCAGATTTAGAGGGGGGAAGTGACTTACTTGGCCAAGGTCATACAGCTAAGAAGGGTCAGAGACAGACAAAAGATGTAGCCAAGACAGCAATGATGGGAACAACAAACCATCAGAAAGTGAGTGCAGAGAAATGACAATGACCAAGCTTGGCCACAAAGATACGAGGAGGTACCTCTTCTGTTCTTTATGAAAACAGGGACTATGGGTGTAAAAGACTGAGCCTCATGGCAGACTTTTCCTATGGTTGGTTAGTTTGACTGAAAGGTTTTTCTCTTTTTAAAAAATTATTTATTATAAAGGATGGCTTTTGGGGAGGGGGAGGAGAATTAAATTAAGATATATGAATATAATATTAAGATATATAGATATACTAAAATATATAATTACACATACATATATAATCATATAGAAACATACTACCTCATATCTATGGAAGGACATCTGATCTTTAAGCTAAGAAGACCAAGCTTCAGCTCCATCTCTGGCACTTAGTGGCACTTAGGGACTCTGGCCAAGGTGCTTAAACTGTCAATATCTAAGGCTACTTCAACGATGATACATTTCGGAGAAGATATTGACCTGCCTCAGCAGAGCAAGTTACCTCAATTGGGAATTCCCTATATCAATGAAATCACAAGTCTGATCCACCTCCCCATTGTTCGGTCATTTCAGTAGTATCCAACTCTTCCTGACCCTATTCAGGGTTTTCTAGGCAAAGATACTGATTGGTTTGCCATTTCTTTCTCCAGCTCATTTTACAGATGAGAAAACTAAGGCATCCAGGGTTAAGTGACTTGCCCAGGGTCATACAGCTAGTAAATGTCTGTGGCTGGATTTAAACTCAGGTCTTGTCTCCAGGCCTAGTACTGCATGTACTATACCACTTAGCCATTGTATCCCTATCTATGCTTATATACATAGATACAAGTTCCTAGAGAGTAGGGATTGTTTCATTCTTCATATTTGTATCCACAGTTATTAGCACAGTGCCTGATATGTACATTTAGTAGGTGCTTAATAAATGCTGTTGAAGTCAATTCCAAAAAACTCATGAAGGAAAATTCCATCCACCTCCAGAGAAAGAACTGATAAGAGTCTGAATGCAGATCAAAGCCCACTCTTTTTATTTTTTCATGTTATTTTCCTTTTGTTCTATTCCTTCTTTCACATGACTAATATGAAAATAGATTTTACGTGATTGCTCATATATAGCCTATATAAAATTGTTTACCATCTTAGGAAGGGAGGAGGGCAGGGAGGGAAGGCGGGAGAAAATTGGAAATTCAAAATTTTATAAAAATGACTGTCAAAAATTGTTTTTACATGTAATCAGGGGGGAAAAAAAATTCAAAAAGAACAAATCGAAAGGTCCCAATTAAACACCAAAATAGAAATCCTGAAAATCAAAGGAGAGATTAATAAAAGTGAAAGTAAAAAAGACACTGAACTAATAAATAGAAGTAGGAATTGGTATTCTGGGGCAAAACAATAAAATAAAAAGAAAAATTGTTTAATTTGATTTTTAAAAAGAAAATTAAATTACTAGTACAAAAAATAAAGGGGCAAATACATCACCAATGAAGACAAAATTAGAGCAATTTTAGGAGCGATTTTGCCCAGAAATAAGCCAGTAAAAGGGATAATCTAAGTGAAATAGGCAAATATTCTCTCCCTCCCTGCAAAAAAGCAAAGGGGAAGGGAATAAGCATTTATATACCACCTACTATATACCAGGAACAGTTCTAAGTGCTTTACACATATTATCTCACTTGATCCCATAACAACCCAACAAGGTTGCAAGTACAGTTATTATCCCCACCGTATAGTTGAGGAAACTAAGGCAAAAAGAGGTTAAGTGACTTGTCCAAGGTCACACAGTCAGTAAAGGTCTGAGGTTGGATTTGAACTCAGTTCTTCCTTGACTTCAAGCCCACTATCCTATCCACTGAGCCACCTAGTTGCCTCTAAGAACCATGGAATAAGGGATGGGTGACCTAGTTTCTGCTCCCAGCTAGGTCACTCACTTCCTGTGTGAACCTGGGTTAGAAATGTTGATTAGGGCAGCTAGGTGGCACAGTGAATAGAGCATTGGCCCTGGAGTCAGAAGGACCTAAGTTCAAATCTGGCCTCAGACACTTAACACTTACTAGTGGTGTGACTTTGGGCAAGTCACTTAACCCCAATTGCCCTCCCTTCCCCTCTCCAAAAAGCAAAAAAAAAGAAAAGAAAAGAAATGTTGATGAATTAACAAGCATTTATTAAGGCCCTTCTGCTGAGCAGGAAGCCTCAGCATGCTCATCTTACAGATGAGAGTATTGGACAAAAATGACCCCAAGATGTCTTCCAGTTCTGAAATTCTATATCCTAAGAAACCTCTTGGCTCTAACATGCTGTGTCCTGGTCTGGGAGTCTGACTCCTCAAGGCAAAGTTTTCTCATTTTCAAGGAGGCATAGAGGTGGAAACATTGCTTAGCTATGAGTCAAAAGATCTGGGTGGCTCTGTCTGACCTTGAACAAAATGGTTCTGATTTCTGAGCCTCAGTCTCTTTATTCATAAAATGCAGATGATAATATTTATACTATCTGACTCAAAGGGGTGAGGCAGCTAGGGGCACACTGGACCTGAGTTCAAATCCACCCTAAGGTGGACTGGTCACACATTAGCTGTGTGGCTCTGGGCAAAGCACTTAATTTCTATCTGTCTCAGTTTCCTCATCTGTGAAACAGAGATAATAACAGCCACTACATCACAGGGCTGTTGCAAAGATCAAATGAATTAACATCTCCAAATTGCTTTGCAAAGCTTTAGATACCAACTGTTATTGTTACATCATTATAAAGTGTCATAGAAATGTAAACTTTTGATTACACCTTCCAACTCTGACATCTTGTGATTTTGTCATTCAGTGACAGGTCAAGGAGACAGGAATAAAGCAGTAGAATAATAATAACAATAATATTAAACAACTAGTATTTCACACTTTCTTCACACACGTACTGGGAGATAAGGAGGACAGATTTTATCATCCCCATTTTACAGATGAAGAGAGTGAGACTGAGAGCTTAAATGGCATATGATCTCCAGGCACCCAGGAGAAAGGGCTACAATTGCTGATTCTGGACTATTATCCTATGGATAATGGATTCCAATTTTTTTCCTTCTCAGTTCCAAGGGAAGTTCCAAGGGAGCAGGCTTCAACTCCAAGTCAGGAAGAATTTCCTAACAGTTGAGGCTATCCAAACATGTACCTGCATGGTTGTATCAGGAGGGGCTTCTCTGTTCTGGAGGTCTTCATGACCACTTTTCAGGGATGCTACAGAAGGATCTCCTGCTCTATCAGGTTACATAAGCCATGAGGTCCCTTCCTGGGCCAGAGGGTATGAGTGTTACAGGAGGGGCATAAGCCTGAGTCTTGTCTCCTAATGCTGAGTCCTGTTCTCCCCAAAAAAGGCTCTGTTTGAGGTAGGCAGGTCATTATTCCCTAGAAACAAGGGGAGCCATGGGGTCCAGGCTATGTCTACTTGGAATGCTACCATCATCATCATAGGGGGATAACTCAGGGAGATTTGACAGGAAACAAGTCTAGGGAGGAGGAGGAAGTGGGAAGAGTCAGGCTCGAATCCAGGATGTGAGGGAGAGACACAGCCATGCCCAGGCTGTCATTGGCCAGGGGACCTTGTCTGGTCCTTTGCCCCTAACCTGTGATGCAACATGCCATAATCTAATTTTTCAAATTCACAGGAAAGAATAATGAGAAACTCCTGGGGTCGGTCTTGCGAACAATGTGTCTGCCTGCTCAAATGGAGGCATTCTGGGAACTCTCAGGGCTCTGAACCCTAATGAGTCCCAGCTCTGCCTCTGGCTGTGCTGCTGAGTGGGTGGCCATTGGCAAATCTCTTGCACTCCAACATGCTCGTGTATGTACATGTGCATATTCATCCTGCCTCAGTTTGCTCGGCTCGGCTCGTTAGTTATCCCTCCTAGCTTTGCATCATCTGTCATGCCATTATCCATCATCTTGAAGAATGCCTAATCACAGAGGGACAAGGGAAGAGACCGCAGGCACTCCATAAGAGACTTCTCTTCAAGGTAACATTGATCTAGCACTAACTACACCTTAGATCAGTCAACAAGCATTTATTGAATACTTCCTATGTGCCAAGTACTGTGCTCAATTCTAGCGATACAAATAGAGACAAAAACAGCCCCTACCCTCAAAGAGCTTACATTCTAATGGAGGAAACACTATATAATAAATAGGTGCCTATAAATTAGATATAATATAACCATAAACTCAAGCAACGGTTCTCAACCTATGGGTCACGTATGTATGAAAATACATCCTGCATATCAGATATTTACATTACAATTCATAACAGTAGCAAAATTACAGTTATGAAGTAGCAACAAAAATAATCTTATTGTTGGGGGTCACCACAACATGAGGAACTGTATTAAAGGGTCGCGGTATTAGAAAGGTTGAGAACCACTGCAAAAGACTCTGGTAGCAAGGGGAAGTGTAGGATACGAGAAAGGTCTCTTGCAGAAGACAGCATTTGAGCCAAATCTTGAAGGAAGCCAGGGTTTCTAAGAGGCAGAGGTAAGGAGAGAGAACATTCCAAACTTGTGAGAAAGCCAGTGCAAAAGCCCAGTAATGGGAGATGGAGTATTGTGTGAGAGAACTAGGGTCCAGGCATTCACTCAATCCTGGGTCTAACTACTATTATCTAGTATCATCACTCCATCTTACCCACAAGGATATCATGAGAAACTAATAAACTGTGGTGAAGGGCAGCTAGGTAGACAAGTGGATAGAGCACTGGATTTGGAATCAGGAAGATTCATTTTTATACGTTCAAATCCAGTCTCAGACATTACTAGCTGTGTGATCCTGGGCAAGTCCTTTAAACCTGTTTGCCTCAGTTTCCTCATCTGTAAAATGAGCTGGAGGAGTAAAGGGCAAACCACTGTGGTATCCTTGCCAAGAAAAGCCCAAATGGAAGGGAGAGCCAGACATGACTGAAAAATAACACAACAACAAAAATGGTATTCCAGTCAGATAATACTAGTCTGGAAAGTCTTAACAAAAAAGGAATTGAAAAACTAGATAGATAGACAGATAGATAGATAGATAGATAGATAGATAGATAGATAGATAGACAGACAGGAGAGTGAGAGACAGACAGAGAGAGACAGAGAGAAAGAGAGAGAGAAGGAGGGGAAGGAAGGAAGGATGAATAGATAGACAATGAATGAATAAGGAAAGGAGGCTAGTCTTTTGTAGCCGGTTTTGAATAAACACATGCTGGCTCTTGGTGATCATCGCTTCCCTTTCTAAATGCTCATAAGCCACCCCTTTAATGACACATTCAAGATTTCTTGGCTGTTTTAGTAGACTGCAAACTGAGTACAATATGTCAGCCCAAATGAATAATCTAATCTAAGGTTACATTAAGAGAAACATAGTGTCCAGAACAAGGGAATTTGTGCTAACATTGGCCTGAATGAACCACATTTGGGCTTGATTGATTGAACCAACAAGAAAAAAGTTAAGATCGAGACTGAGGCAGGTTGTGAGCCAGTAAGGACCCCAGAACAAGGAAGCTACCTGACTCCCTGGGTGAATGTGGGCTTCATTTTTCTCTTAATCTTAGTATCCTCATCATAGGTCTTTTGAGTTCAGATGATAACATGTGTGCACGTTTTATGAACTGAAAAGCACTTTGTAAATGGAGATAAGGCTATAGGAGAGGGAGAAATCCATTTCAGGATATGAGCAAAGAAAGGAGAGGGCAGAATGAGGAAGGGGAGCAGAGAATGGCTCAATCTGATTGAAACACAGTCTGGGTAAAGGGGAGAATAGGGTGAGGCAGGGATGGAGAGGTCGGATTTAATGGGATTTGGGAATCAAATGGAATAATACATGCATGATGTTTTACAGACCTCACAGCACTATGTAAATGTTAGTTAGTATCATTTAAGGCTAGAAGGGACATCTCCTCATTTTACAGGTAGGGTGCACGTAGACAGCATGGTTAAACAGACAGCACATTAGGAATCCAAAGACCCGAGTTCAAATCCAGATTCTGCTACTTCTTATCATATCCCTCGAGCTGAGAGGCACCTCAAAGGTCATCTGGACCAACCCCTTCATTTTACAGATGAGGAAACTGAGGTCTGGGAAGGGAGGGAGGATTAAGGGACCTACCCAAGGAGGTCACACAAGCATCAAAGACTAGATTCGAACCCAGGTTATCTAAAAACAGTGATCTTCCCCACTATATGGTGCTGTCTCATTTTCCTTGTTGTGCCATTTTTCAGTTGTGTCTGACTGTTGCACCATTTGGGATTTTCTCGGTAAGGATACTGGAATGGTTTGTCATTGCTATGGGAATCTGAAGATCTTCCCTGCCCCTAGGCCCTTTGCTAAAGTGGCTACGGGACTCTGAGGACCCTTGGATATTTGAAAGTATACTCTGTGCCCTAATAGGCTGAATGTGGTCACGTGGAGCCTGTGGCGCGAGGCTTGTTTTCCAGGAA
>CM053592.1:144565011-144582230 GCA_028646515.1 Pseudochirops corinnae
GGATTTGAACTCAGGTCTTCCTGACTCCAGGGCCGGTGCTCTATTCACTGTGCCACCTAGCCACCCCAGCCCCCATTGTCTTTTTAATGACGTAGGTACAGAACTAACAGGTTAGCTGGGTGACCCTGAACAAGTCCCACCTCTATCCTTTGGCTTTTTAATCAACTGACTGAGTCCTGTGTCCTCATTTCTGCTCCTAATTCCATGTATGAACTTCAGCAAGTCTCTGCCCTTCTGGGGGCCTCATTTTCTCCAAATGTCGAAAGGGGAGGTTGGACTTTGTGATTTTTCAGGTCTCTCCTGCCCTGACATTCCATGTTCTATGCTGTAAGGTCCCTCCAGGCTATGACATTCCAAGGAGGGTACCAGCTCTGCTAATCCATGTTCTGTTCCTAAGACCCTTCCAGCTCCAGAGCTCTGGGATTCTAGCTATCTCTACACCTTGAAGTGGAAACAGGAAGAGCCTCAGAGGCTCACGGCATGGCAGTGTCCAGAGACAGTCTTTATTGGGTCAATAGATTTCTAGGAATGTGGCCAAAACAATGACATCTATAACATTACCTACTGTGTTAGGGAATTAAAATGAAGCTGGTTATCTTGGTCCTTGGGGGACTGTGTATACAAATGTACATATTAGTCTTGCTAAGTACAGCATCTGTTACAGTCACCGAATGCCACAACATAGCATGGCTGTGCTGGGAGGGCAGAGGCCCATGGAGACCATTTAGTTCAAGCTCCTTATTTTATCTAGGAGAAAACTAAGGCCCCCAGAGGGCATATGCCTTGCTCAGAGCCTCTTAGGGAGTTATTAGCAAAGTTGGAACTGGAACCCCAGTCTCTTGGTAGATTCTGTCCATGTTACTGTTAGTGTTTTGGCAGCCAGAATTCTGGTCAGTGACAGGACAGGTCACTGGTCCACATCAGGAAGGTGTGTGCTTGGGGAGGGTCACTCAGGAGCAGCACAAGAGTCCCAGGAGCTCAGGGGCTCTTAACGTTTTCTGTGTCACTGACCCCTTGGGCATAGGTCTGGTGAAACTTATGGACACCTTAACAGAATAATGTTGTGGTGCCTACATTCAGAGCTGAAAGAAACACTAAATTCCAGTTAGAGGTGAGCACAAACAAAGATGCACTTTCCCTCGTCTAGTTTCTCAGATGTGTCTGAAACCTTTCTGTGGGCCTTTTGGGGGATTGGCAGACCACGGGTTAGGCCCACCTGCCACAAAGCCACGAGCCTGTCCTCTGAAGGCTTGTCCCTTTTACTTTATATTTTCTTTCTTTTTTTTTTTTTTGCGTTTTATTTTGCTATAGCAAAAGGTCCACTGGTTTACAAGGGAGAGAGGGTTTCTGTATTGAGAGATACTTCCCTGGGGCCACAGGGACTTAATGAAGCTCCTTTCTCAAGGATGAAAAGAAGGAAAGGAGGATGCTGACAGGGGAGATGAGAAAGCTCAGGAGTGGCCTTGTTTGGCCTGGCCTGGAGGGCAGGACTTGGGAGCCAGTGTGAGAAGTGGATTTTGGCTCAATGTAAGGAAACACTTCCTAAGGATGGGCACCACCCCAGAGTGGAAGGGCTGCCTTCGGAGGCCTCCTCACAGTGCCTAAGAGATACCACTCGGGGTATGGTGTAAAGGGGACTCCAGGTCAGGGTGGGCTAGATTAGTATGGTGCTATTAACCTGGGTCTGTGAATTTGTCTGTGTGGTTTTTTAACATTTTGTTAACTACAATTTAAATAGGATTGATTCTCTTTAGAATCTCACGGAATCTACTTTATGCATTTAAGCTGTGATTCTGAAAAGGGGTTGGGGGGATCTTACCAGACTGCCAGGGGGTCCATGACACCCAAAATGTAAAGAACCCCGGAGGAGATGATCCCTTCGAGTCCCTGATCCTGTAATCTGCCTCGTTTAGGGTCCTGTTCTAGGAAGCACAGGGGAAGAAAGAGACAAACCGGAAGGTTCCTGCTCTCACAGGGCTCACAGTCTGGTGGGGCAAATGACACAAGAATAAGGAAGTAAAGGAACTGAATGGGTTATAGTGGATGCAGAGTTCCAAGTTTAAATACAGCCTCAGATACCTCCTACCTGTGTGACCTTGGGAAAGTCTCTTCACCTGTCTGCCTCAATTTCCTCAGCTGCAAGATGGGAATAATAGTTGCACCCCCCATCAGGGCTGTTGTGAGAATCAAATGTGTTAACCCTTGTAAAGAGCTGAGCACAGGGCCAGGCATACGCGGGCACTATCACAGTCAGTGCTGGAGGAATTCAGGGGTGGCAGGGGATCATTTCTTGGAAGGTGAGCCCTAATGATTCAGGCAGGCAGAACTGAGGAGAGAAAGAGGGCATCCTACATGTGGGGGAACAGCAGAAGTGAAGGTGAAACCAAGTCTGGCTGAGCGGCTCCCTGTGCCTGGAGCGATCGCTCACCATGCCCCACCCTCAAGCCCCCAGAGCTGACGAGATCTGTCCCCTCTTGGAAGCTGCAGAGCTCTTGGTTCCTTCCTAACTGACAGCACCCTCATCCCTGCCTTATGTCTGTCATAGCTATTTAGCCTCCTAAAGTTCTGGGGGCTCCCTCTGGGGCCTCATCATGGCTGTGGGAATCCCAGGTTTTTAATGGTCTTGTGAGGTCCTGCCTCAATGGGAGGGCTTGGTGATTCAGCCCAGCTACAGACTACAGACCACCCAACTGTCCTCCTGTGATCTGACTAGGTTAACTAAGTGCAGAAAAGTTCATCCCCACAATGACCCCTAAGGCCCTGCACCAAGTCAATGATTCTCTGAATGGGCTGGGAGTTTCACATGGTGTACCATGATACTTGGGATGGGATTTTATTGCAGATAAAAAATAATGAATACAAGGCTTTGTGTAGTATACAAAGTATGCTAAGTACATAATTATTATGTGCAAATAAGTGGGCATAAAATAAATAAAACTTGCCTCTAACACACAAAAGTATGAACACCAGACCTGAACTCAAAGAACTCAACAAAAAGGGAAATTGTAAACATGTGGTCTCCAGATTTTCCCATAACACTGCCAGCTTAAACATGCAGCACATCAAGGCTCCTCAGGACAAAGAATAACGTGCCACCAGCAGAAAACCAAATATGACTCTATGAGCCACAAAAGGGACTACACAGTCCCAGTCCATGTTGGTAGAAGGGGAAACACTAAATCACAGGCCCTGGAAGTACTCCAGTACTATCTGTGCCTCTGCCTGTACCACGACTTCCTCTCTACTCCTCAACAGTGGAGATCCACAAATAGTGGCCCAAGGGTCAAACCTGTCTTCTACCCCCCCCAGCCCAAGAATGCTCTTTACATTTTTGGATAGAATCATTGAGAAACACTACTCTTAGCTGGTTGGCCGATACAAAGGCAGGCAGGAGGACCTGACCTGCTGGTCATCCATTCGATAGACTCCCTAAGGACCCTGGCAGAGGGCCTGCACACAGTGGGGAGTCGCCTTTCAGGAGGACTGTTTGCGCCTCTGTCTTCTGGCCCAAGCCTCCTGCCTCTCCAGTGTCTGTCTGAGCTGGGAAGGACTGAGTTGGTATGCCAGCCTTTTCAGAATGATAGGGAGAGAATCAGCCATAGTAGGTAAGGTAGAAAAACAGCTCTTGTCAATTAAGGGCTTCACTAGGAACACCAGGAAAGAATCTGAGAGCATGAACACGGTGCTGTTGTCAGTAGATCCTCCCTGCAAGGACTAACTGACCCATCCTCTCCTTCCCTTTCTTCCTAGAGCTCCCGGGGAGCCCAGGCTCTCCACATCCCTCCTGTGGCCGCTCACTATCACACAATGCTTCATTCTATTAGACGACAATAAGAGGAATAGTAGCTTATTCTCCTGAACTCACTGCAGTTCAGAGAAGTCATGGAGGTCTAGATTTGAACCTGCGTCTCATGATTCCAAATTCAGGTCTCTCCTCATTGAACACTGTAGCCTCCCATGTGGCACAGTGGTGCGTGTGTGTGTGTGGGTGTGTGTGCGTGCATGTGTGTGTGTATGTGAGAATGTGAATTAATGGATCTCATTGAATAAACAGCTGTTAACCACTTACCCCATGTCAGGTACCGGATTAGACATCAGGGATACAGATAAAGGCAAACACGCTGTGCAACCTTTCCTTAGATCCTCATCCCGGGGTGGGTGGTGGCAGGCCCTGCGAGGCCAGGTGCAGGCTATCTCAGGACTTGGCTGGCAAGGTGCATGGAAGTCTGCCATCAGGGCACTGGCCAGCCCAACACCTGGGCCTGACTGCGCGGGAGTGGAGAATGTGCAATCTGCACACTTAGGAAGGAATGCCCACAGTGGCAAGACCACAGTGTGGGATGACGGTGACCATCCTGGCCTGCTTTCTTGACACAGTTTCACTTACCTGGAATCATTCTTACTCCCCAGGGTGGCTTCCCTCATGGGAATAGCTGTGCAACCATAGGGAATTACTTAATTTCTCTGAACCTCAGTTTCCTCATCTGTAAAATGGGCTTAAAAAATGCCTGTTGTAGGGCAGTTAGGTGGAGCAGTGAATAGAGCACTGGTCCTAGAGTCAGGAGGACATGAGTTTAAATCCAGCCCCAGACACTGGACACTTACTAGCTGTGTAACCTTGGGTAAGTCACTTAACCCCAACTGCCTTGCCTCCCCCCTCCAAAAAACAAAACAAAATGCCCGTTGTGCTCTGCAGACTGTAAAGTGCTTTATAAATAGGGGTGTGCTGGCAAGCATTTAACAATTGGCTCTCTGGAAGAGAAAGTATACATGATGTACTTTTAAGTTTAATCTGCATTATTAACATTTTCTCCATCATTTTAAAAGTCTACGGGTCTAGAAAACTAACAAAAAAACAACCAAACCCTGATTTGTAGTCTTTGCTGAAACACACTGTGGAAAAGGCAGTTAAGTGGTGCAGTGTATAAAGCATCAGGTCTGGAGTCAGAAAGACCTGGGTTCAAATCTGGCCTAAGACACTGACTAGCTGTGTGACCCTGGGCAAGTCACTTAACCCTGTTTGCTGCAATTTTCTCATCTGTAAAATGATCTGGAGGAGGAAATGGCAAACCATTCCAGTATTTTGCCAAGAAAACCCCAAATGGGCTCATGGACAGTTGGACACATGACTAAACAAAAATAAAGATGTTATTATCATTATCATTAAAGTCAAGGAAGGTTCTGTGATGAGTCCACAGCAGGAAGCTGGCAGTGGGTGATCCATTATTGGGGCTAAAACAACTCAGGAGGCCCCTTGAGGAAGAACAGAGCAGGACTCAGGGCCCAGCCCTGCTGGCCTGAGGGTAGGCAATTTACGATTTATGAATCTTAAGTCTCCTCCCCACCTGCAAACAGGATAAGGTCACCTGCACTACGGACCTCACAGGACACTTTTCAAGTGCCCCGGATACATCCATCAGGATCACTAGTATCAGTCAATGACTAAGCCCCGACTGTGCCCGGGGCTGGTGTGGAGACGCCACCAGGATCCACACGGGTGCAGGTGAGATCACGAGCCTTCTGAAGGGCTACAGAATCCCAGTCATTTTTTAAGAAATTTAAAACCAACTTGGGGCCAAGATGATTTCCTCATGAACTACATTTGCGTCTGGTCCTTGGGCAGCTGAATCAGAGCCAAGCTCAACCCAACACCCCCACTGCTTTCACTGGAAAATGGAGCCGCATTAAGAAAGGTGAAAGCCGTGGCATTCGTGCTGTTTGCCCCCAGAGGCCAGAGCAAGGAGCACAAACGGGAAGCTGCGGAGAGATGTGCTTCAGTTCAACATAAGGATACTCTTCCTAAGAGTCAGACTGTGGGGAACGGGCTGCCTTGGGAAGCAGGGAATCAACTTCCATCACTAAGGTCTCCAAGCGGAGGCTAGGTGAGCACCTGTCAGGGGAGGAGCCTACAGCTCTACAAGGAAGAGAAACTGCTTACCGAATGTCGAAGGCTTTGACAAGGGGATTGACACTGGCTACTCGGATGGTGAGAAACTGGACAGGCAGATTGGAGTCTGGCGAGAGATCGTGTTGTCGTGACTCGGTCACTGTCAGGTGGATGTCCTGCTGCTGAGCCACATGGATATGATAGGTGGTCACCTTCATCACCCAGGTATCGGTCACAATCACCCGGGCACCCGATACCCCCGTGGCAAACTTGTCAATGCGTCGGAACTCTGTGTTGATGGAGGAGGCCACTGCTCGCCACCCTGACTGCGGGAGGGCATGGAGCGCTAGAGTCCGGGCGAGAGGGTGGCAATCCCACCTGTTCCGGGACCAGTAATAAGCAATGGTACAGGTGATGGTGGGGAAGGAGACTGAAAGTAGAAGGAACAGCTTCCAGCCTTCTGGGGCCTGGTTGAAATAATACAGCTGCTTTTCAGATGCTGCGAAGCACATGCCGAGGTAGTACCCTGCAAAGAGCAAACAAAGGTTCTGTCTTAGGAACCAAGGCGCAAAGGGGTCCCCCAATCTAGTGAGGCTTGTGCTTCTACAGGAGCCAATAAATGGGCGTTTCCCTTCTCTCTGGCACTACAGGAGGCCCCAGTACCTTCAATAATTCAGTTCAACAAATGTCCCTGCATGCCTCCCAGGAGTGTTTTTAGGAGACCAAAGATTGGAAAAGACACAGTAGCTGCTTCTCAAGAAGTTCACAGTCTAATGGATGAAGGACTAGGCGCCCAAAGGAGAGTTTCTGAGAGGACTTTATTACTGTTATTGTGCTTAATAAGAGCAACAACGGTGATGGTAACGCTCCACTAAAGACAAAGGATCATTAATAAGGAGTTGGAAAGAATCATGGATGGCATCTAGTCCAACTCCCTCATTTTACAGATGGAGAAACCAAGGCACAGAGAGGTTTGGAGATTGGCCCAAGCTGACACAGTATGAAGGGCAGAGCTAGGATTCAAAGCTAGGTCATGTGGCTCTAAACCAACACTCTTTCTGCCTTACGACTTCTCCTGATGATGTGGTGCCCAGGTGCTCCTGGATCATGGAAGGCTATGGAGCAGTGCTCATACTCCAGCAGGTTTAAGCTGGGAAGATTGCAAAGCCTGGCCACACCCCAACAGGTTGTCAGCAGGTCACTGAAGGTATTAGCAGGCAGTGGTGCCAATGTTTTGGCCACATCAATGCTAAGGATGGTCTACTAAAACAAACATCTGTAGAGTGACCAAAAACAAAGATCTTGGAAAGACTGAAACATTGCCATGAATATGCATTCATATTAATTTTTGTTATGGCCGTTCTTAATTTTCAGAGTCCTTTCAACAACGGGCCCTTTTTCAGGTCCTTGAAAGGCCAGAGGCTTGTTGATGCTATGTTAAGGGGAATGGAATGAGTCCTTAAGTGGAGCCCCCTGCATTCTGGCCTGAGCTCTGACTTTTTAGAAGAGTAGCTGTTTGACCTTGGGAAAGCAATACTATCTGAACAGCAATTTCTTCATCCATAAGATGAGGACAATCCCTTGCTCACACGGACTATCTACTCTCTGGCTCACTTTTTTTTGGGTTTGGATCTGTTTCATCAGCACTGAGACCTTCCTCTTGTAGAAACTGCCTCCATGGATACAGACTAGCAGCAATATGGTGTTGTGAGGAGAGGGCTCTAGACTCAGAGGCAAGAAGACCAGGATTTAAATCCCAAACCAGACATTTCAATGAGTGCATGAATGAAAAAGCCTTTATTAAGCCCTGACCAGGGCCACATTTTGTGCTAAAGGCTGGGGATTCAGATACAAAAGTAAAAACAGTCTCTGCCTTCAAGAAGCTGACTTGCCAATGAGGAAAACAACAAACACTGGCAATCTGTAGTCAAACAAAGCTACAAGGACCGTGAGTAGGGCCAGAAGTGAACAGACTGGCACACCTCTTCCTGAAACAACTGCAGTCTATTTAATCACGTTTTGGAGCCCCAAAACTGGAGGGGAGGGATGGGAGCAAGGAAGGTTAAGTAAGCCTCCGGGGTGGGACAGAGGTCACTGGTGCTCCAGAGGACATGGTCATAGAGAAGAGTCATTTGAGTTATGGGACTCTGCGCAGTCACCTCCCCCTCTCTGGGCCTAGGTTTCCAATGAACTCATTGAATTCTAAGGTAACTTTCAGCTCTAACACTACGAACTTAAGCACTCATTCAATAGAACTGAATTCAACAAGCATTTATTAAATCAGTACCAGGAACAAGGAACACTGCTGGTGGCTAGAAATACAAAGATAAAAATGAAACTGTTCCTCCCTCCAGGATCTCATGTACATAGGTAAATAAGGACAAAATGTATCCCCATATGGGGAGAAGCACTAGCAATACAGATACAAAGTAATATGCGGGGAAAGAAGGAGAGCCTTGTGCTGGGGGGGCCTGGGGAGATGGTAGTATTTCCAGTGCCCCTCTGGGGAAGCCAGGGGAAGGGGTAGCATAAGTTCTGCAAGGTGAATAGACTGTGCAAAGGCATGGAGAAGACAGACGGAACGTTGTATTGAAGGCCTAGCAAACAGACTAGTTTGATTGTGTATAAAGGACAGCAATGTATAAAGTTTGGAAAGGTAGTCTACAGTCAAACTGCAAAGGGTTTAAATGCCCCAAAGGGGAGTGGGGGATCTGGGTGGGTATTTTATCTTAGAGGCAACAGGGAGCCCCTGAAGCTTCTGGAGCAAGGGAGTGACACTGGCCTATAATTCTGTCTTACAGACTTGATGAGGACATGAAGAAGAGAGATTACTTGAAGAATATGGGGTTACACAGGCGCTGTGACTTTCCTCTCCTGCCATCTCCACTGTGGCTTCCTCACAACCACCTACCCCACAACACACAGCCAGTATCACTGGCAGCTCATAAGCCCAGGCTGTCCGCTAGCCCACAAGGCCTAGCCATTGGTTTGTTGTGAGAATCAAATGGAATCACATCTGTCTATAAAGTGTTGTGTAAAAATTCAACTCAATTTTATGACCATTAATTAAAGACCTAGAATGGGGAAGGCCCTGGGATCCATTCTGGGGAGTGGGGATGCAAAGATGAAAAAGAACACAGTCCCTGCCCTCAGGAAACTCACAATACAAGAGAGAAGATAGGACCCATGAACAGATAAGTATGTGATGACACAGAGGGAAGAACCAGACAAACAGAAAATATGAGAAGGGATCACTTTCCTCTAGGTAGAGAGGTCTGTCAGAGAAGGCTTCTGATGGGAAGCAGCACCTGAGCTGAGCCAAAGAGTTTCCAAATCTTGCTTTTATCATTCTCTAACTCTACCCCTTCCTGATTCTTGACTCTACCTACTCTCTCCCCAGTTAAGAGTGCTTTCAAAAATCTTTATTCCCCCTTTACCTATCCCCATCAAAGCTCGTAATCTGAATAATTTTCATCTGTGGCATCTTTTTCCAAGTGTTAATTTTCTTTGTCCTCTCCCCTGTTTCTTTTCCTAGCTAAGTTATTCTCAAACAGATCACTTCCTTTTTATGGGCTCTACATTTACATGTTCATTCTTTATTCTTCCATTAGTGGAACTGCTTCTAGGAGACAAAAGTTCTTTTCCCTCCTCTGTCCCATTCCTCCATTAATCAGCATGGTGGCAGACTGTGTTCGATCCTTCCTTCTTCCTCTTTTCCTTTAATTGCTACATTTGTTTTTGATGTACGTTGTTCTGGAAAGCCTCACTCCTAGAAACAGCTATTCAAGGAGGAGGCTGTAATTGTGCTGTTGGGATCACTTTCTATCCTGAATCATTAACCACTCCCACGCTCCCACCCCCCTTACCATAGCACTTATCCCTTCTAGAGATAGTGAAGATAGCCATTTCCAACCTAGGCATATTATAACTTTTAGATCCTATTTTTTTTAATATAAATTTTATTTTGACTTCCCCGCCAAGTACTTATTTCAGCGATATGAACAAGCACATGAGAAATGAAAATAAGAAATTGAGGGGATGCTCATAAATTGGGGAGAGGCTGAACAAACTGTGGCATGTGATTGTGATGGAATACTATTATTCTATAAGAAATGAAAAGCAGGATGCCTTTAGAAAAACCTGGGAAGACTTACATGAACTGATGCAAAGAGAAGTGAGAACACTGTACACAGTAACAGCAATACTGTATGAAGTTTAATTGTGAGTGATTTAGCCATTCTGATTAATACAATTATCTAAAACAATTCTGAAAGACTTATAATGAAAAATGCTATCCATCTCCAAAGTACTGATGACATCTGAATGCAGACTGAAGCATAATTTTTTAAATTTACTTTTCTTTTTATTCGTTTGTTTTGCAACAGGGCTAACAAGGAAATATGTTTTGCATGATTGCACATGTAAAATTTATATGACATTTCTTGCCTTCATGATGGGTGGGGAAAGTATGCTAGGGAGAGAAATAATTCGCAATGCAAATTTTAAAAATCGATGTTAAGAATAATAAATTTTAAAAAAAAGAAATAAAAAAGAAAAAGGAGCTTATGCTGAAACAAACAAGGACTCATAGATTACTGTACCTGTGATGCAGCAGACAGTGTCCTACACCTAGAATCAAGAAGATCTGAGTTCAAATTCAGCCTCAGACATTTACTAGTTGTGTAACCCTGGGCAAGTCAATTAATCTGTCTTCTTTAATTTCCCTTCAATATAAAATGAGGGATAATATTAGCACCTACCTCCCAGGTTGTCGTGCAGATAATATAATATTTGCAAAGCTCTGAAAATCTTAAAGTACTATATAAAAGCTACTTAATACTACTGACTGTTAAGCCCATCCCCAGAAATCTACATACTGACTGTATTTTTATTTATATTTTGTTCTGACACATCAGTCACTTCCAGTAATAACATCCTACAAAAATATAGTCAAGCCAAGCCATAACATAGTAATTCTGACTGACTGGAAGGGCATGTACTTGGAGTTTGATCATTTGGAACCAACACTGTCCATTATGTTTGACTTGCTTTTTGTTGCCTTCACGGCATTTATTTCCATCTGTGTCCTTTCCTGCTTGGATTAATGATAAACTCCTTCAGGGGAGGGGATTTGTGATGATGTGTCATTTTTTTATCTCTGTATCTTCTCAGCAGTCTTGCACAAAACAGGGATTTCATACATGCTGGTTTAGTGAAAATGAAGAGTTAACAAAGGCACAGTGCCTAATAAATATTTGTTGAATGTTTCAAAGGGCTTATTTATTTAGGGCTGGAGGGTTAGAGAAGAGAGCTCCCTCTCTTCCCCTCTGCCCCTGGCTTCCTTCAAGCCCACCTACCCCATTGCGCAGGGGGTCCCTCCACCCCCTAGTGCTCGGTGGGCTGGACCCTCTGCCCAGGGCAGCCCCCTCGGCACCTCCCCGGGGGTTCTCCTGGCTGTCCTGCTGCCCTGCCCAGAGGGCTCTTCCCCACTGGACTGGAGCACCTGGAGGGCTTCTGAGCCCCCATCTCCGGCGCTGCCCAGCGATCTACACTGCCCACTTCGCAGGCACCCCGCCCCTTCACGATGACCATGGGGGGAGGGGGCTTCCTTGGGTCCCGCTCCAGCCTCTCTCCCGCCGCCGGGCTTTGCCCGGCCCGGGGCCCCTATTGCGAATGCGGGGTCCCGGAGAGGGGCTTGAGGGGTGACCCCTCCGGGGTAGGGAGCATCTCAGCAGGCCTCCAAGGAAAGACCGGGAAAGGGGTTCTTGCCCCGGGTCGCGCGAGGGGGGGGGAGGCGCGCCCCAGGCTGCCCTACCCCCGCTCCCGACCTCACTCACCCAGCGGCAGCAGCGAGTGGACCAGCATAGTGACCGTGGTCCTGCGCAGGTGGTACTGGACGAAGGCCACGTCCTCGATGCCAAGCCAGCCGGACAGCAGGTTCTGCACGGTCAGCCCCGCCGAGTGGAACTCGTTGGGCGTGAAGACAAAACAGACGGAGAAGACGATGTAGGCCAGGGTGAAGGTCACCTCGGGGCTGTCCATGCTGGCCCGCCGGGTGCCGTCAGGCCGCCAGGTGAGGCAGCCCAGCCCGGCGGGGTGCTGAGGGTCCGGCGGGAGCGTTGGCCAAACGAAACGGAGAAGCCCCGGCACCCGGCCCCGCCCCCGCCCTAGGCCACAGGGACTTCCTGTCCCCAGCGTCGGCGACCGCGGGGGCCGCTGGGAAGTGTAGTTTCGAAAACCGTTACGCCTCCCGCTCTCTTCTGGCTGCGTCCGCTGGAGGTGTAGCTCTTACGTCACCGCGGTTTTGCCTTGGGACGCCCGACTCCCCCGACTCTGTGCTGGACTCTTTACCCGGCGCTTGGGGTGGGAGGAGTGGTCTGTCTGCGAGCCCCAATGTTCCCATTAGATGGCTCCAGCATCACCCAGTGGTCTTGTACAAAGACGAGCACGACCCTTCATTTATCATCAAGACCCCCGCAAAAAAGAGGGAAAGGTCTCTCGGTTCAAGGAGCAGCCCCCTCCTTCTACAGGGGTGGAAGCAGCGCCCCCAGTATTTAAGGGACGGTCGCACTTAGGGCAGAACCTGGACTAATTAGATCCAGGGCTCTGTCCTCCACAATAAGCCACCTCACCCTTTTCTGGCTACGTGTGCCATTGGGCAGCCTTAAAGAAAGGGCTACCCCAGTTTTAAAGATTAGATCTAGATAGAGTGTGAGTGTGTATGTGTATACATATATACAAAAATATATACATACATACACATCATTGTGTATATAAATGTGTACCTATATATATATCCCACAATATTGTTTATTGATTGTTAATTGATGGGAAACGTCCTTTAACTTTGACTGTACGGAACTAAAATCGATCCTTATATTTGACCAGAGCCTTGTTGAATACCAATATTGATTTTAGTTACATTGCAGCAATCACATATATTGTTCATTTGGTTCTTCTTTCTGTCATGTCATACAATCTACTCATGGGATCATTTGTTAAAAGGCAAGAGCTTTCTCTGTTAAGATTATGCCTCCGGGTTCCCATCACTTCCCTCTCCCTTGCTCACTTCCCTTCTCCTTCCTCTCTCCTTTTCCCTCTCTTCTCCCCTTCTCCCCTCCCTCTTTTTTTCTCCTTCTCCCTCTTTCCTAATCAATGGATATCTATTTTGGTTCCAGTTCTTGCTACCATAAAAAGTGCTGCTATAACCATTTTGGTAGATCTTTTCTTTTGGTCAGTGACCTCCTCAGGGTATCTGCCTATCAGAAGAATCTTTATGTCAAAAGGTATGAAAATCTTAGTCATTTTATTTGCATAAATCCCAATTGCTTTCCAGAATAGTTGTGCCAATTCAAAACTCAACCAATATCTTGTTTGCGTGTATATATATATATATGTATGTATATATATATGTAGTGTATGTGCAAATATATAAAATTATTATATCAATATATTAAGTAGCATATTTATATATTATATAATTGTAATTCTATATTTATTTGTATACATGTGTCTATATGTGTCTATACACATAAATTCATCCATGCATACACATTTAACAGCCTGTTTATGTTTATTTGTGTATGCACACACATATATTTATTTATAAATTATATGTAAATAAAATATATAAATGTACACATACACACACAATAGAGTGTGAACCAGCTGATGTCCAAGCTTCCTTCAGGCACTGACATTTTCTGAGTCTATATAAATACTTAGAGATCAGCTATTCTACTCTCTATTGTTTTACAGAAGGTGAAACTGAGGCAGGGAGTAGAAAGGGTGACAGCAATTAGAACCCATCCAGGACTCTTTCCACAATGCCACACTTTCTCTAGATAACCCAAACCCCTCAGAGGTGGGGAACCTGAGTCCAAGTTTTACAGAACAAATTCTTTTATTAAGAAGATTTGTTGTGTGAAGTTTGGATTCAGTTAAAGGGCCCCACTTGAGGACCTAGAGGGCCACCTGTGGCCTTAAGGCATCAGCTTCCCCCACCCCTCTCCCTAGATAAGCAAACATAGAATTTTCATTCATTTATTCTTCAACATCTTCAACATGTCTGACTCTTAGAATCCTTCCTTTGCTTCCAAACTCTGCTCAAGAGACAAGTGCTGTGGTCTCTCCATCCCCACCCCCACCTCCACCCCCCTGAAAGGATTTACTTATTTATTTTCTACCTCAATATTTAAATGTTGGTTAATTAATTGATAGGTCCAAAGTACTGCATAAGTACTGAGGATACAATGGCAGACAAGACGTGGGCTGAGGAAATAAAACACAACTGACTTTGCTTTAAGGCAGAATGAGATCAGAGCAAAGGAGCGATCCTGGCACAGTGCTCTCAGGAGTTTTAGGAGGGAGATAGCTCAGCTTTTGGGAGGAAGTGATACCTGAGCTAAACCTAGGAGGAAAGAAGGGATTTTGACAGAGATAAAGATCTGAGGAGTCTGTTACCGGGTAGAGGACAATGTGAATAAAGGTAGGGTGAGAAGAGAAGTCAGAATAAGACTGGGAGATGTATCAGCTGCCAAAATTTCCAAGGTACAGGTGTGACTGTGTTACTTTTCTGCCCAAATATCTTCTGTAGTTCCCTGGGACCCTTTCAGGGGGTCTATGAGGTTAAAATTATGTTCATAATGTCAAGGTGCTTTAATGTCTGATATGGTAAATATCAGCAGCTCTTGTGGGGGAGTTCTCAATAATTTTAAAAAGCATTCAAGGAGTCCTGAAAGGAAAAAGATGAGACCCCCTGTCCTGTAGGAGAAGCATTTAAGGCCCCCCACCACAGGGTTCTCACCTGCTTTTTCAATCTTATTTCATATTATTCTTATTCAGGAAATTCATTTCAGTTAAAATGGGCTATTAACTATTTCCCAAACATGAGTGCCACCTTCCACCCCCATGCCTTTGCACACACATTCTTTCTTGCTTAGAATATTCCCTCTTTCTCATCTCTGCATCTCCAAATCCTTGCCTTCCTTCAAGGCCTCATAGGGGGTCACCTGGATTTCTTTATTTACTAGTGCCTTCTCTCCTCAAATTAACTTGTAAAAAGCAAAACTAAACTAAACTAAACTTGTGTCTATATAGTATCCTTTCCATAGGATAGTATAAATTCCTTCTGGCAAGCAAGGGCAAGTCAGTCATTGAAAAAGTCAATCAGGGGCAGCTATGTGGGGCAGTGAATAGAGCACTGGCCCTGGAGTCAGGAGGACCTGAGTTCAAATGTGACCTCAGACACTTAACACTTGCTAGCTGTGTGACCTTGGGAAAGTCACTTAATCACAATTGGCCTACCTTCCCCCTCCAGAAAAGAAAAAACAAGAAATTAAAAAAAAAGTCAACCGGCCAGCATTTATGAAGCAGCTATGATAATAGCCATCATAAAAACAAAGAAAAAATCCAGAGTGCTTACTCTAGATAAATAAGTACAAAGTAATCGAGAGGGACACAAACAATTGGAAAAATGAGAAAATGTCTTCTATGCAAATGACTCACTGGTTCTCCCCTGAGCTTTTATTTTATTTTATTTATTTACTTTATTTATTTAATTTTATTTATCACCAATCCCCCATGGGTAGTTTCAAACTGAATGTCCCCGAGACATCTTCAACTCAGCTTGTCCAAACTAGAACTCATTATTCCCCACCTCCTCCTATGCCCCATCCTCTGCAAAAAAGAAAAAACTCCTCTTCCAAATTTCTTTATTTCAGTGGAAATTGCAGCAACATCCCAAACTCCTTGGCTCCTACTGTTTCTCAGGCCATGGATCCAATCAGTTGACAAATCTTGATAGTTCTATTTTCACAATAACTCTTACATCTCACTCTCTCTCTTGATCCACCCAACCATCACCTGAATTTAGACCCTCATCGCTTCTCTTCTGATTAGGACCAATTCAGAGACAGGAAGAAACACTTGTATGAAAATAAACACAAACAAGAGAATGATATATATGGTGACTACAGTAATATAAACAAAAACAAGACTGAAAGACAGTCAAAATTGGATAAGCTGTATGACAGTTTAATCTGCAGTTCAGGGACTACTGGAATGGAATGTTTCATGATTGGTTGTTGTGTCAGTCAGCTTTGCTGAACTGTTTTGGTTTGGTTTTTCTGGGTACAAAAGAAGTCAGGAGTGGTGGGGATGTAAACTGAGAAATAATGGTGGTGTAGAACAAAAGGAATTATTAAAAACTGAAAAAAGAGAAACGAAGTGTGGTTGCATAAGCAAGAAAGAACAAAAACTATGACATTATATTGAATTCTGTAGTCTAGTTTGGCAAAAGTATATGTAAAAAGGCCCCTCCTTGGCTGGAGTGGATAGAATGCTAAGCCTGGGGTCAGGAAGACTCTTCTTCCTGAATTCAAATCCTGCTTCAGACACTTACTAGCTGTGTGACCTTGGGCAAGGCAATTAATTCTGTTTTTGCCTTAGTTTCCTCACGTGTAAAACGAACTGGAGGAGGAAGTGGCAAACCACTCCAGTGTCTTTGCCAAGAAAACCCCAAACGGGGTCACACAGAGTCAGACGGGACTGAAATGACTGAACAACAAAAAAGTTCTCTGAGGTTCCTTCCAGTTATAAAGTTCTATGATTCTATGAATTTTTTTCCACAACTACACTGACCGAAACATTATGTGAATCGCCCTCTTGTGGTGACTTATCTGATAGGACATAAGTGATTTTATTGTCTTACTCTGTGAAAAGATAACTATGGGAAACCAAAAATGATATAGCCTTGGAAATCACCAGGGTTCTTACCCTGCCATCTGTGAACTTTTGTGTGTTTTTAAATTTTGATAACTATATTTTAATATAATTGGTTTTCTTCATATGCCCATGTATTTTATTTTGTGCATTTAAAAACACTATTCTAAGAAGGGCTTCATAGATTTTGCCATAATGCCAAAGGGATCAGTGATGGAAAAAAAGGTTAAGAATCCCTTCTTTATTGGGGTATAAGCTTCTTGAGGGCAGGCACAATCTTTACTTTTTACCTGTACGCCCTGCATTTGTCAAGGTACCTGGCATATAATAAGCACTTAATAAATGCCTTTTCATTCATTCATTTCAAAATGCAGAAAATATTTTTGCAACTTTTTTTAATTTAAATTTTTTAGTTAAAAATTTTTTATTTTAAACTTAATTTTAAAATTTTTAAAAAATTTAAATTAAAATTTTTTTAGTTTAAACTTAACTTCACAAAATTAGAAAAGAAAAAAATAACATTGCCATGAACAGAGCTGACCATATGAGAGGATTCAATATAAAACAATATATTTCCATTTCAAGAAAACCTATATAATAAATGCCACAC
>CM053592.1:144582730-144642070 GCA_028646515.1 Pseudochirops corinnae
CCACAGTGGGCATATTGTGAGAGACTGATTATATGTCCCTCCTTCCTATCCCCCCCTCCCATACTATTCTCTACCCTGTCCCTGTCCCTTTATAGAAGTGTGTGCTTCTAGCAACCCTCCCCACCACCCTGCCCTCCCCTCTGTCATCCCACCTCTCATCCCCATCCCCCCTACTCTCCTTTGTGGCAAGATGCCCAGTTTAGAGTGTATGTCATTCCTTCCCTAAGCCAAGTTCAGTGGGAGTAAGGTTGACCCTTTCCCTTTTGCCTTCCTCTTCTTCCTGACGGAGAGGCAGTATTGCTCAGGATTGTGGGCATCTAATAAGTACCAAGAGTTACGAATTTCTACTGTCTTAGCCACCATCCAGTTTTCTGGACTTAGGTAAAACGAGGCACCTGATAATAGCCTCCGTTTGTTTTTTTTAAATCTGGGTCACTCCATGGAGATGACCTGGTTAAATAGGACTTTTAACTTCAGAAATAAGTCATGGGAAATAGTCCATTAGTTACTGAAACAAAAGCAGTTGCAAGTAAATATAGAGAAGACTGGCTTGTCCATAGGGTGACGATGGCATGTGAAGGATCAATCAATGAAAAAGCATTTATTCTCATTTATTTATTTGTTGTGGTTTTTGGAGGGGGGAAGGCAGAGCAATTGGGGTTAAATGACTTGCCCAAGGTCACATGGCTATTAAGTGAAAAAAGCGTTTATTAAGCACCTCCTATGTTCCAGGCATTGGAGATACACTGAAGAAATGCCTGACTCCACTCATGGGATCCAGGATCTCATCAGTGTGGTTATTCCAAATGGTGGGTAGACCATAGGGCATCCTGAGCAATTCTCAGAGATCTGTCCAATACCCTGGAGGCCTTCCTTTGTTTCTTTTAATAGTCAATGTATGCCAGTGCCATACCATCACTCTCCTTGGTGTTTCTGTATGCCTAAAATCATGCCACACCACGGTCTCAAGAATCATCACTTCAGGTAATGCAAAAGGTTACAGAAAGATATATGGTAGATCTGAACATGCTACATTGTTAATGATACGGCCTTGTGTGTAGGAAGTCATAAAAATAAGTCCCATTTACATTGCCTGTCGAGATTAATAAAGATTCATTTTTTATAGAATTATCTCCATTTTGCAGATGAGGAAACTGAGGGTCATCCAGGTGAAGTGACTTTGTCTATAGTCACACAGAGTGAGGGTCAAAGCCAGAATTTTAACCCAACTCTTTCCTGGCTCCAAGTCTACCTAATTTTCCATCCCATTACACTGCCTCTCAACAAGGAAATGGAAAAAGAAATAGGGTGACATGTTGAGAGAACATGGGATCACACAAGGACTTGATGCTGCTATTTCAGGCAAATACTTAAACAAAATGGCCCTCCTTTGGTGCCCTCCCTTCTCGTACTCCATGGGGACAGAGAAAGCAGCATTACCTTGTGAAAACTATTCCCCTCCTTCAAGGCAAGGTAGAATTAACAAGCACAGGGAAAGGAGAGTGAAGGGCCTCTGTTCAAAGACCCTGTCTCAATATGGTCTCTGACAAACTGATGGCTTCACATCCCTCATCTGTTACAAGGTCTTAAAACTAACAAGAAGATACAAATTAGCCAGAATCACAAGTGGGCAATGAAAAGACATCTACCACAGAATGTTGTGTGTGCAATGGAAGTTCATATTGTACAAACACAGAATGGCAGAGGCCTGGGAGGCCAGTTGATACAACACCTTCATAGGAGGGAAAAAAAGAGACCCACGGGGGAGTAGGAACTTGACCAAAAGTGAGTTTTGGTGCTCTTACGGATATAATCAATTAGTATAAATAGTTATAAGAATAGTTTATCCATGTCCATCTTTGTGTCTTTTCTAAATATTACAGATTTTAAAAAGTCCCCTTTTTCTTTTCCCCCAGATTACTTTGTCTTAAACACATTTTTACAAGGACTAGGGGAAAAAGGTTTTCCAACATTTTAAAATTTTGATCTTAGAAAACCTAATGCCGCAGAAATTGTTTTGCTTATAGTCTCTGAGATTGCTATAATAACCAGCATTTCCATAGTGACCATAGCAAGGCTGACTGTACAGGGATCGTCAAACCCACTTTGGGTGTGAGTCAGATCCAGGCCCTCTGACCCCTGCTCACTGTTCTTTCTACTTCATCATAATGTGATCAGACTGGAGCATTTCCGAGTTCCCTTCCAGCTCTCAGTTATCTAAAGGCTTAAAGGCTGTCTTTGCATTGCAAAGGCATTTAGAGAGACAGAATGGGAGGATGGGTGATGTTCAAATGCCATCTATTCCTGAGTGCAGCAAAGCGAGAAATCATAGACACTAATGCTATAATCACAGCAGCAGCACCTATTTCTGTATTGGTTTATAATTTTGTTGTTCAGTTGTCTGACTCCCAGTTTGCAGTTTTCTTGGCAAAAATACTGGAGTGGTTTTCCATTTCCTTCTCCAGCTTTTTTTTACAGATGAGGAAACTGAGGCAAACAGGGTTAAGTGACTTGTATAGGGCTACCCAACTATGTAAGTATCTGAGGTTGGATTTGAACTCAGACTTCCTGACTCCAGGCCCAGCACTCTCTCTGCTGGAACACCTAGCTACCCTGGGTTTATGGTTTTTCTTATAACAACCATAAAAGGTAGTTAGTACAAATATTATTCCCATTTTACAGATGAGGACCCTGAGTTTCAAAGAAATGAAATTACTTGACCAAGGCAACCCAGTCACTAAGCGGAAGAGCTAGCAACATGAAACGAAATTTTCAAGACACCAATTCCATGTCTCTTCTCATTGAATCTATCCCAGTATTGCAGAATAGGTCACATATCTAATTCAAAGCCGTGGGTTTTCTAAAGATAATAAAATGAGCAGCCACAGTAGAATAGATCAGCCAGCATTAATAATGTGTCTTACATTCCTGGCCTGTGAAGCAGACATCCCGTCTCCCCTACAAAGCCAGTACTCTCGCCTTTCTTGCTCATAGCTACCCAAGATAAAATGTTTTGGGAGAAAGATGCAATTCAGTTCAACAGGCATTTATGAAGATCTATTACTGGCAAGATTCATTGTTTGGATGAGGGGAAGATACAGAAATGAAATAAGACCTAATCTCGATAGGAATCCATGGCTAGGGATAAAGCCGTCTGATGAGTCTCACATTCTCTAGCTAGGCTAAGTAGAAAGAGAAATATTTTTTTCAAAGAAATCAATATGTGTATAATTTAGAAGATCATTAAAATAGCTAGTAGATATATTTTGAAGATGGGTTTTGTAAGAATAGTCCTCCCTACACTTTTATTAGAAGGGAAGGAGAATCAAATAATGTCCTAGACACATCTGTGTCCATTAGACCTGTGATATTCCTGTGGAACATGGACTCTGTCCTCGCTGTCCCCACCTGCACTGAGGGACAGGATGTCTGCTTTGCAGGCCAGGAATGTAAGACACATTATTAATGCCAATCTATTTATTCTACTATGGCGCTCTTTTCATTACCTTTAGAAAACCCATGTCTTTGAATTAGCTATGTGACACACTGTGGCAGGTCAGGTTCTCAGAGTGCAGCTGGTTATACCTCCCCTCCAAGTCCTGAGGGTAACCCTGGTGGGTTGGGGAGGTGGTGTTTCTAATGCCATTGTTCAGGAGCCCCTGTCCAGTGTGTTACCCCCAATATCAATAAATCAGCAAATACCTCCTCCATGTCAGTTGGCCAATTAACATCAATTAACTTTTAGGCAGAGTTAGTTATTGAAAAGGTACAACAGTCTCTTTTCTGGAACACCATTCTCTCCTTTCTGTTCTCTTGTCTCCATTGCTGGATCCTTTTCCAGATCACACCCTCTAACCATAGGTGTCCCTCAGGTTCAGTCCTGGGCTCTCTTCCTTTCTCCCTCTTTACTGCTTCACTGGGTGATCTCATTGGCTCCAATGGATTCAATTACCATCTCAAGGATTCTGAAATCTACCTTTCCTGCCCCAGTCTCTCTGTTAACCTCCAGTCTCAGATCTCCAATTGCCTTTCCAACATCTAGAACTACATATCCAGTAGCCATCTGAAACTCAGTATGTCCAAAACAGAACTCATCATCTTTCCCCTAAACCCTAATCCCACACCCCTCTCCCCTTCCCTATCACAGTAGAGGGTAATACCATCTCCCCAGTTCTACAGGCTCCCAACCATGGAGTCATTCTGGATACTTCATTATCTCTCAGTCTCCATATCTAAGGTGTTACTAAGCATCTGCTAATTTTACCATTGGAATCTGCTCTGACATTGCCACCACTCCTCCGATGTAGGCCCTTATCCACTTTTGTCGAGTCATGTCTGACTCTTCATGACCCCATTTGGGGTCTTCTTGGCAGAGATAATGCAGTGGTTTGCCATTTGCTTCTCCAGCTCATTTTACAGATGAGGAAACTGAGGTGAATGGGGTTAAGTGACTTTCCTAGGGTCACACAGCTAGGAAGTGTCTGATGCCCGATTTGAACTAATAAAGATGAGTCTTCCTAATTCAAAGCCCACTGTACCACCTTAGATTCATCACCTCATGGCTTGATTATTGCAGTGACCTGCTGGTGGGTCTGCCTGCCTCAAATGTCCCCCTATTCCTATTCATTCTCCCTTCAGCCACTAAAGTGAGTTTTCTAAAGTGCGGGTCTGACCTTCCTGCTCCCCTTCCCCCTACTTAATAAACTCCAGGGACTCCCTGTTGTCTCCAGGGTCAGATACAAAATGCTCTGTTTGGCATTTAAAGCTCTTCAGAATCTCTCTTCCCCGCCCCCCCCCAATCCCTCCATCTTACCTTTTTCACTTTTCTTACACCTTACTCCCCAAGACATACTCTCTGATCCAGTCACCCTGGCCTTCCGGGGAGACACTGAGGACACTCAATGTCTCAGCTCCAGGCATTCTCTCTGGCTGTCCCCCATGCCTGGAACACTGCACCTTGTTGGCTCTGACTACTGCCCTCCCGGGCTTCCTTTAAATCCCAACTAAAATCCCACCTTCTCTCGGGAAGCCTTCCCTAACCCTCTTAATCCCGGCGCCTCCCCTCTGTTCATTATTTCCTATTTACCCTGTATATCACTTTGCTTTGTATCTATCTGTTTGCATGTGGTCTCCCTCATTAGACTGTAAGCTTATTGAGGACAGGGACTGTCTTTTGTCTCTGATATCCCCAGTGCTTAGCACAGTACCCAGCACCACACAGTTGGGTGCTTAAGAAATGTTTGTTGATGATTGATATAGATGGATCCATTCACAGCTATGCTGAGTGAAACAGGTTGCTTCCAGGGCTGGTTCCTTACCAGCCGTAGCTACTATGGCTAGCACGGACTGTACTGGAACTCTGGTGGCTCTTTTGACTTCTCCAAGCTTCCAAAGCTGTAACCTTCCATCTCTGACATTCATCCGTTTAAAATCAGGAAAGGATGAATGCAACAGAGACAGAATCAGAGGCATCACCATGCATTCCCATCTAGCTGGCAACTCCTGCCACTACTGTTTCTCCCCACAACCCAGTGGCTTCCACTCTTCCTTGCTTCTCTTCACTTGAAAACTTGTGGAAGAGAAATCAAGTTAGTAAGACTAAGCCTTTCAGTTCCAGGACTTTCTGTGTCCATGCAGTAAACCAACATGAACCATAGACCTGCATGTGCGGTGAAGAAGAGAGGGGAAGGGCAGCTCCATCATACACTTACAAAGCCAGGCTGACCAAGGACTGGGCCCTGCTGGCCAGACCTGCCATTACACCCCAGGACTTCAAGCCTCCATGATTTTTATCCCTGGGATGTTTACTCCATCAAAGTTTATGTGGCCATTTCACACCTTAATTTCAGGAGAGGCCAGAAAAATTCAGTCCACAATGATAAATATCTCCAAACTTAGCTAGGCTGGCTTCCAGATGACAGACATACAGAATATCCCCAAGAACCTGCCTGAGCGTCTCCTCCTCTATCATAACCTTGGAGAACCCAGGGTCACCTCCACACCATAGGGAAGTCTAGGAGGAGGCTGTCAGTGGAGGGAAATGGGAAAGAATTATCTACGACTCAGTTTTCCAACATTGGGGGCAGGGCACAAGACCCTCTGAGTAGAGTTTAGGGTATCACTAAACAACAGGGGATTTGTTTATGCATATTTGTTACAAGGGTTTCTTTTTCCCTTCCACTGGGGATTGGGGAGTAAACCAAATGCTTGGTTTAAAAATAATTCATTTCAAAAAGGACACATAAATGTAAAAATTAAATAATAGCAAAAACAAAGAAATAAGCAAAGGCCAACATTACTAGATATTTGAGAATACAACTCCTGCAGAAAATATATCCTTTTTTTTTTTTTATGAAGACAAAGTTGAAACAATCAACCAAAGCAACTGATCACAACAAATTCGATCCTACTAACAATGAATTCAGTAAAGGTGTATACACATTCATAAGGACATACACACGTATACATATACTACATAATATATATGCATATGCATATCATACACTAATATATACATATATACACATATATTATATATGTGTGTGTGCATTTATACATATATGTATGTATGTATTACACAAAAGAAGTCAAATTTGAGTCATAGGACTTCTCCATCACATGTTCTCTCCTTCTTCCCTACCTTCTCCCCCCTTTTCTTTTCCTTGACTTTTCCACCACCACCCTCTTTTCAGCTTCCTTTTCTGTGTTTTCTTCCCCTCTTTGAGGGCTGAGACCGTCTACTTTTTTTCCAGTTTGCTTGCTCAACACATATTAGACACTTGATGAATGTTTGGTGACTGACTGGCCGACCTGACAGGCAGGGGTGATCTGCTGATGCTGTGACACAGATGACTTGTGTCACTGTGATCCTTGCTGCATTACAGTGTGTGAAGAGAGTCAAGGCAAAGTGAAACCCTCTTTGTGTGGAAGTTAAAAGGATCGCCATATTTGTTTAATTTCACAAATGTCATCCATGTGGGCAAACACAGTAGAAGCTGGTTCCAAAGAAAACTTGCAATTTTTAAAAACTGAATTAGGAGTGAAAATGGGTAATCTCCTGAAATTTTCAAAAATGACATTTAAATTTAATTGCATTAAATGTTTCATCATCTGTAATTTTTTTAAAAAATGAAATAATATTCTTCCCTAGTGGATACAAGAGGAAATCCAATGGAGCAGATGAACTAGTACAATCCAAGTTGATTAAAGACAGTTTAAATACTGAATGTACATGCAAAGAATTTTTTTTCCAGAGAAAATCAGATGCTTCTAATAAATAAAAACAATCTTTTTCAAAAGCCATGTCTGTAACATGCAACGGATTGCTTTGTTTCTTATGTGGATGCCTACAGAATTGTTAAATATAAAAATATTCCCTCATTACACAGGGAAAATGTTGGTCTCATGGTAGGAGGTGAGTTATATTGTTCCCTAAGGTCTCCTGAAATTTGATTTATCTGATTAATAATTTTTGAAAAAAATTAGTGCTCTAAATAAATCAATACTCTAATCTAGGATGGTACAGTGACTGAATTTATGAATAAGTTAATTAATTAATTAACTCTGGTTAATGAGTTGGCAAAATAGCATTTTTAATATTGCTTCTCATTTTAATAACTACATACGTCGCACAGAAAATAGAAGCAAATATATGTTTACTCATCATTTGACTCTATTTTCATTTTATTTTATTAAAAAAAATTTAAATAATATTCTACATTTTCCAATTACATGTAAAGATAATTTTTGGCATGTGTTTTTGGGTTAACATTTGGTTAACATTCAAATTTGGGTTCCAAATTTTCTCCTCCCCCTTCCTCTCTCCTCCCCCTTCCTAAGATGGTGAGAATTTTGATATAGTTTATATATGTGCAGTAGTTCTCATTTTATTTTAAAAACCTAGATATTTCTAAACATGAAAGAATAAGGAGTTCATCTACCATGAGCAAATATGATACATTTATTTGATCTGACTTCATCAGAACAAGTACAGTTAATTGACAACATGGTGCATTGAAACAAACATTTGAACTTAAAATTTTTGTGATTTTGGCTACCATTGAATAAAGATTTTTCTGCTTTATCAAACAAAGCAATACACATTTTACCACAATTCAGAACTTATTTGTATGAAACATAGTTTCCTACTGTAGCTATTGTGAAGACAAAAATCTCAATTTTGAATGTCTGAGAAAGGAATTCTCGGTGGCATCACATTTTAAGAAGTTTTGCATAGAGAAACAAGGTCCTTCATCATATTAAAATATTGTCATGGTGATTATTTTTGTAAGTTATAAATATAAACATTACATATTTATGGATAGATAAATAAATATTAAATTATATGTATTTTTATTTTGGATTTGCATGTTTTGAAATTGTAATAAACTATCCATTTAAATAAAATCATTTACATGGATGATTTTTGTGTAAAGGGGGTATGTGTGTGTGAAAATTTTTTTGTAAAAAAGTATATATTGTTTTGTTTGCTTTTTTTTGGAGGGGGAAGGTAGGGCAATTGGGGTTAAGTGACTTGCCCAAGGTCACTAGGCTAGTTTTCATGATAAGTGCCTGAGGCTAGATTTGAACTCAGGTCCTCCTGACTTCAGGGCCTGTGCTCTACCCACTATACCACCTAGCCACCCACAAGAGTATATATTGTTAACTAAAAACATGGGAAGTAACTTGATTTGGGGGGGGGGGGTTGTTTTTATTTTTTGCTTTTGGGAGAGGGGAATACAGGGCAAATGGAGTGAAGTGACTTGCCCACAGTCACACTGCTAGTAAATGTTAAGTGTCTGAGGCCAAATTTGAATTCAGGGCTGGTGCTCTATTCACTGTACCACCTAGCTGCCCCAACTTGATTTATTTACAAAGAAAAAGGCACATATATGTGGGAACTCCTAATACACATACATGTGTGTGTGTATCATTGGTACACAGTGGTTTGCATGCTGTCTCCCTCATTATCCTGTGAAGTCCTTGAAGGCTGAGTTTATTGGGTTTTGTGGTTTTGGGGTTTCTTCTGGTTTTTTTGCTTCTCTTTCTATTCTCAGGGCTGTTACAGTGACCGGCAGCTAACCACTGCTTAAGAAATGCTTGCTGATTGATCAGGCTCTCCTGTAACCTGAGGACTTTTGGCCTGGTGGTTTGTGAAGTTGATTTTTGGCTCTGTGAAAACTAAGGGGAGTATTTCTATGACACTGTTTTCACAACCAGCTGGGAGTTATAGATAGAGTGGAAGTCTTCTTGTCCCCATTTTATAGATAAGGTGGACTGACTTGCCCAGCAACATTCAGTGAATAAGGCTAGAATTAGAATTTAGGTCTCCAATTCCATAATCAAATGAAACCGCTGAAAATGTGGATCCCTGAGAAGGAGAGGCCTGGGGAAGGATGGAGGTGGGGCTGGACTGGGTGGGTAGAAAGGCCTGCTTGTTGGGCCCCTGAGGGCAAGTCTGGGGGGGAGGGCAGTGAGCACAAGGAGGCACAGGTGGGGCAGACTTTTTAGCTCCAAGTATCCCATAGATTCCTGTGGTCCAGAAGTGGAAAAAGTTGTCTTGGGAGCTGGAGAGGAGCCCCTGGGGAGGGGTGAAAGCTCAGGCCCAATCATCACTTGGTGGCCATGCTCTAGAGGAGGCTGCTTCTTGGTCCAGGGTAGGCCAGAGCTCCAGGGCCATCCCAGCTCTGCTGCTTCTCAATGAGCTTTGCTCCAGGGCAAGGCCTCTCCAAGAAGCATCAGCTCCTTTGGCTGCTGGGTCAGCACATAGACTCGGGGAGTGCGTAGGCAGACAAACAGTCACTGTTAGTTCTGCATAGCAAGTGATTGAAGGCACCTATCTTCCTTGCTGGTTTTCCCAGATGAATGGGTGGATCATGCACTTATTAAGTGCTTACTGTATATAACACACAAATAGAAATAGAAGAGGGTCCCTGCCCTCAAAGAGCTCACATTCAAAAGGGAATGGGAGTGGGGCAAAGGTTTCACTGCAGGTCAGAAGGAAAGGTCCCATGGTCCTTAGCAAAGCAGAGGGTGATGGCTCTTCTTTAATGTCATTCCTGTTCATAAAAGCACAGCAGTTTCCTGGTTTGGGGCCATTTGACACTGAAGCGGAAGCACCAACTGAGGGTCCTTGGCTGTCTCAATCCCAGAGTCGGCCACACAGTAGGTGCTTAATAGATGCTGATTATTGATTGATCTGGTGGTCAAGATGGTAGTGGTGTGTCCTGTCTGGGCCGGATGGCAGATTTTCATGCCTAGATCCTACGTGCAGTAAGTAGGCAAGAGGAAAGGAGGCTGCTCGGCTCAGGCCACTAGCATTCCACTCCTGCCATTAATTTGACTGTGTGACCTTGGGTAAGTAATTTCCCTCTGGGCATGAGTTTCCCATCGGTTAAATGAGACTGGATGGACAGTCTGTAAGTTATGATTTGGACATCTCTAAATGGGATACACTCAAGAGATCACTGGGCTTGGAATGGAACGGAGCTGAAGTGAATTGTGTTCTCTTATTCCATTCCTTCTCCCTACCCAGCCCTTCAAAAGATCGTTCTTTCCCTCGCTTCCCTGCCCGGAGATGACTGAGATTGATTCGGCCCAATCAGCAACGAGCTTGAGCCTTCATCTCTCCGTTTCCCCGCCCCCTTCGCTTCCCCGCCTTAATCTTCCCTCCCGACTTCAGAATTTCCCGCCAACACCCCTCCCCCAGCCCGCGCAGAAGTAGCCAATGAGAGCCTGCGGCGCGCTCATCTGCCTCCCGGACTCCTTCTGGGACAAACTAATTCGGAATTAGGGGGAAATTTTACTTGCGCCTTTCCGAAACCCCGCTGTGGGGGCTTGTTTTCTTTCCTAGACACCGGCCTTTCCTTTTGAATAATCTATTTTTATCCCGCCGTTTATTCGAAATTCCCTCGTCCTCTTTTCTGGATCGAGACTTAGAGCCCCCTTTTCCAGACTCCCCTCTTCCTCGAGTCCACGCTCCGATGGTTCGTCCCAGGCTCGCGAGAGGCGATGAAGGGGTTGGGGGTGGGGGGGTGGGGCAGAAAGCTTATAAAAAGACGTTGGAGGAAGTCGTCGCTCGCGCGCGAAATCAGTCTGCGCCGGTGCAGGATCCTTGCAGCATCTCCTCGGCTCGACGTTAGTGAAGCGAACCTCCAGACCCGGCTTCTTCTATTCCCGTCAGAGTTCGCCACTGCCTCCGCCTCACACCTTACCATGGATTGCCGGCAGCGGAGCGCTCACAGTACCGGGACGAGCCCAGGGAATAGCTGCTGGGGCGGCGACGGCGGGTAAGTGGGCTGAGGACCGGCGGGCCTGGGCCTTGCTGCGCCTGCGCGGCAGCCCGGGCTCCACCTTCCTGCCCCCCGGGATGCAGGTGGCGGGAAAAGACCCCAGTCAGCCTCCTTCACGCCGGGAAGGATGCGGGTTAGGAAAGGGCTGAAGGCGGGACTTGGGATGAGCAGTTTGGCCATTGCCCCCCTTCGCCCCCCGCAGTAAGAACTAGCATCCGAATGGGAACTTCTTGAGGTCCTCTTTGCAGCCCGTTTTGTCGAGAGGCCACAGGTAACAAGGGGCCCTCCAGGCCCAGTGCTCTTGCCTTGGGAGGCTCGCGGAAGGGGAGGGGCTGGCTCCGGGACCCTAACTCTGGTCCGTAAAATGCTCTTATCCTTGTACTAAAATTGCCAGTAATAGCCTATTATCGGGCTGAGCCATTGAAATGCAAAGAGAGGAAACTCTTAATGTTGCCCATGAGGGTTAGGGACTGCCTTTCCCTCCCCCACCCCCAAGAAAATGGGTTTGGATTCGGGGAACCTGGGCTTTCTTACCAGCGACTCGACCTTGGGCCAGTCCCTTTTCTAGGCCTAGTTATTAGATTAGAGGGCAGAGCTAGAATAAGAATCCCATGTTCCCGAAAATCTATTTTCCATTGTTCCAGTTGTGTTCTCTGGTCCCTAAGAGGAATAATTTTGATTAATTGGCATAGCTGGAATCAGAATTCTGTGTTCCTGAAGATGAGCCTCCCATTGCACCAGTCTGCTTCTCTCATTTGCCCCCACTCCCCATAAAGGGTGGAGGGTTTTTGTACTCAGCCATTTTACAGATTGGAAAGTGTGGGAGGGAGGAATGGTTTGCCCAAGGTCACCCAGCACTAGAGCAGCTAGAACCTGTGTCTTCTGACCTCTTTCCTCCTCCTATCAAGTAGCTAAATGTTCTTAATGCTTTATCCACTTGATCAAGGTCCTGGGGTTGAAGGGGGGATGTGTGAACATCTAGAAACCAAGAAGTAGCTTCTATCAAAAGGATGTACTTCCATGTATGCCCCAAATTCAGTTATTAAGCCAAAAAGCCCAACTTCATAGAAATTTTAGGGTTGGAAGGGGTACTACTAATCTTCACTGATTTCCTTTATCTTAGAGAAGGAGGAAACTGAAACCCAGAGCAGTGAATTGGCTATACTCAAAAGTAACACTGAGCGAGGATTAGAACCTTATTTTTCTGCCTCCTAGTTTTATACTTTTACTTTTATCTAATTTCCAAAGCACCTCATAATTTAGAACAGATTAACAAGTAAATCTAACTTTTTCTCTACATAGCACACTTTCTCCATCACGGTGGTCTCTTGGACGCAAAAGACGATTGGAAGGAAGGCACAGAAAACCAGAAGATGTTGATTCATCTCTATATGTTGAAGATGAGACCAAATCTAGACAGGCGGAAGAAAACGAATGTCGAAATTCAGATAACAGGCTTGAAGGGTGCGATGTTTGGCAGAAACATACTTTGCTATGGTGAAGTGGGGATGGGGGAAGGGGACCTTTCTTTGTGCAAGTTGCAACTGACAGAGTTTTGGGACAGTTATGTGGCCAGATCAAAATAATTTATTATTTGAGCACATTTTGGGGAAATGAGACACATAGAATGGTAGGCCAGTATGGCTGAAAGTGATAGCTGATAAGAAGAGGCATCCAGGCCAAAATATACTTATTTTTTTTAACTAATTGGTCTTCATTTTATAAAAAATTTGTATGCCTTATTTAGTAGGTATATTCAGAACAAACTCTACTTTCTGTTGCCATTTCCTAGAGTATTTGCTTTGTGCTTTGGGAAAGGGTGGTCCTTGATTTGGGCTGTATGCTTGAACAGATCTGGTCCCAGTTGGAGTTTGAATCTTTATATATATTTGCATACTCTGAATATAGAGAGAGTTGGGATTTAAACTTGGTAAGACGTGTTTGATCCCAATTCATAAAAACCTAGAGAGGTTGGGTCAAATTTACCCCTGTGGGAACACTAGTGAGACTGGATCCAGTAAGGGTCATTCTGACTTGAACACGTTTTAAAATCCATGTTTCCTATCACCTTTGTCATATTTATAAGTAACCTTGACCTAATGAGGTAATTCACTAGATCATGGCATTTGTTTTTATATTCAGTGGATCTGTAATATGGATGTGGGTATTCCTGCCAGCAATGCATATTGTATCACATCTCAGCCTGCCCTTTATGTGCAACTTCTGTACAGGTCTTTCCATAAGCTTGCCCTATTAGGACTTTTTAGCATTTTCAAAAATAGATATTTTTGACAAAACTTTTTTTTAAAAACCCTAAATTTAAATTGGTGCAGGAAGATGTCCAGTCACTTGATTAAGCATGAAAAAATATCTTGACATTTATGGGTTATGTTTTAGTTGATTAATAAATTTTGCTACCTAATGTAAGTTTTAACAAAAAGTACTTTGAAATTTAATATAGTTAGGAAAATGGGTACAGAGTCCTCCAGGTTTTAAAATGGTTGAACTTTTTGTTAATCCTATTTGAAGCTAATGAATTTGTATTGCTAAACCCAGAATTGCCTATTAAGAAGATACTATAGGTGCGGCTAGGTGGCTCAGTGAGTAGAGCATCGGCCCTGGAGTCAGGAGGACCTGAGTTCAAATCCGGCCTCACACATGACACACAAAAAGTAGCTGTGTGACCTTGCGCAAGTCATTTAACTCCAATTGCTCTGCCATTCCCCCTCCAAAAAGCAGGAAAAAAAAGAATATACTGTAGACATTGAGACCAGTGATAAGATAGATTGATAAGACTGAGATTTGTGTTTGTGTCTGTGGTTTGGTTTTCAGTTAGCTTTTTAGAAGATGTGAATGTTTGCATCTCTAAGATTGAACACTCGAATCTCAGTATTTCAAGAAGTGTTAGAGATGAAATGCTGTTAACCTGTTTGATAATAATAGCTTTTATTAGAGCTTTAAGATTTGCAGAGTACTTTGCAAATATAATTCATTTCATTTGATCCTCAGAATTACTCTGGGAGGTAGGTGCTGTTATTATCCCCATTTTACAGATGAGGAAACTGGGGCAGGCTGAGATTAAGTGATTTGCCCAGGGTTACCTTGCTAGTAAAGTAACTAAGTGTCTGAGAACAGATTTGAACTCTGGTCTACCTGACTCCATGCTCCTACCACCCGTCTACTTCTTCCACCTAGCTGCTTCTGTTTGAACTTATACTAACTCACTTTCAACAAACAAAATTTTGGGCACTGTTAGACATCAGTATTAATCGTGTTAATGTCTTCATAAACTGGCATTGTAGTGGACTATGAGAAATTATTAATGGAAACAAATTTTTTTATGTTCTTTTTAATATAGAGAAGAGGGTTGTACTGGTTATGATGTTATGATACGGTTGGGTCATTTATTAGGCATTACAAAAATTGGTAGAAATGGACTGCATAATTTACATTTTTGTTTTGTTTTTATATTATGTAAACAAAAATTATTGGGCTGATTTTTAAAAAATGAATTAACAGTATCTTTAAATTATTTTCTAATTTCACACATTTGTTTATTCAGAAGAATTGAAGCTCCTCAGTATCATAACCCAACTAATGGCATCTCTGAGAAAAAATTAATATTTTTCAAAATAGTCTACTTGTTTGGAAGCAAAACATACACCCACCCAAATCATTTACATAGGTCTTTATTTTGTCTTTAAGAAAATACAATTTTATTGATTTTGTTGTTGTTGTTTTTACATCATCCACTTGTATCTCTTCCTCTTCCCCCTCCCAGAGAGCCATTCCATATCACAGATAGTGTTTTTTTAAAAAAAGGAAAAAAATTAGCAAACCCAATCAATACATCAAGGTGGAAAAAGTCTGAAAATAATTGCTTTGCACAACACGTCTGTGTCTCCTACCTCTCTCTGCATTTATTAAATCCTTGCTTTATGTGTAGTAATATCCTAAGTGCTGGCGATAAGAAGAAAAAACAGCTGGTCCCTACCTTCAAAGAGCTTACGTTCTAATCGAGGAGACAAACACAATTGATATCCACGAGATAAATAGAGAGTGAGAGGTTAGTAGCTTTAGAGGGGAAGGCACTAGCACCTAGGGGAACCAGGAAAGGCCTCTTGTCAGAGGGAGCTGAGTTTCAAAGGAAGCCAGAGATTTAGAAGGCCGAAGGGTAAGAGGGGAGACCTTTCTGGGTGTGGGAGAGGGTTTGAAGCCAAGAGAAGGGACGTGTTGCAGCAAGTACATCAGTTTGGGTTGGCCATACCAGTGTGTAGAGGGGAGTAATCTGTTAAAGGGCAAGAAAAATAAGAGAGGTTGGGAAGAACTTTAAATGAAACTAATCCTAGAGGTAATAAAGAGTGCCTGCATTTTGAATGAGGTGATAACATGGCCAGACCTATATCCCTTTATTTTCCAAATACATCTTTTCCTCTTTACCTTTAGATATCCTTCCCTCTTAATAAAGTACAAGAAAAATAATAGTTCAGCAAAACATATCAGATGACTAACAACATATACATTAGTCTTCCACTTCCGCAAAGAAGGTTGGTGTTATGAAAACATGAAAAGAAAACCTAAAGATAAAGAGGGAGGACCAAGCAACAGCATTAAATGTGACAGATGGGTAGATAAAGATGCAGACTGAGAAATAACAAGATTTGTCCATTAAGAGATCATTGGAAACTTGGAGAGCCCTTTCAGTAGAGTAATGAAGTTGGAAGGCAAATTTCAGAGTGTTGAGGCACAAGAGGAAAGGAAGTAGAGGCAGTGAGTTTAAGCAGCTTTTTTGAAGAGTTTGGCTGGGAAGATGAATAAAGAGGACATTAATAACTTGGGAAATGGTGACATTGAATGAAGGACATTTAAGGATACAAGACACTTGGGTACATTTAAAGACTTTACTGAAAGGAGCAGGGAAATATATTATTACAAGGTGCTTGTGGAAGGCAGTCAGGTAGAGAATGAGGGCATGGGGGGAATTGAGAGCATAAGACCTTGGCTAGTACTCTAAGTTTTTCAGAGAAATAGTAGGGCGTATATGAATTAGTATAGAGAGAAGAGAGCAGAACCAGAAAAATAATACGATGACTAGCAATATATAATGGAAAGATACCTAAACTGAACTCTGATTAATGACCAAGTTTATCACTGAAAAAAGATCAGAAAATGTTTTATTAATTCAAGATAATTGTTTTTTACTGTACACTTACTCCTTGACATTCATATAACACTAGCCATTCCCCACTTTTATTTTCAGTGTTTTGCTTAAAAGTGCTTCTACAAAATTTAGGTATATTGGGTACCTTTTTGTCTTGTCCTTGGGATATATGTATAGCAGTGGGGGTCTCTGCGAGCCCATGTTTTTAAAGCATGCATGCCCTCCTTTATACCACCTCTCTTTCATGGTTTCTTATTAACAGTGTATTGCAACATGTGCACATCTACCAGTTACCTATATGTAAATCCACAAATTGTTGCTAAAATTTCAAAATTCATTATTTTATCTATACTATAAATTTTAATTTTGCTGAGTTAGTTTTAAAAAGTAAATTGCATGGGGTGGCTGGGTGGCTCAATGAATGGAATACCAGCCCTGGAGTCAGGAGGATCTGAGTTAAAATCTGGCCTCAGATACTTAACACAAAACTAGCAGTGTGACCTTGGGCAAGTCACTTAGCTCCACTTGCCCTCCAAAAAGCAAAAAAAAGGTAAATTGGAGGTATCTAAATGTATGAATTTTGGCAGTTTACTTTTTTCATTGAATTTTTTTTGCAGTTTTACAACACCAGAAGGCCCTAAACCTCATTCAAGATGTAAAGACTGGGGAAGTGCAGTTGAAGAGGATGAAATGAGAACCAAAGTGAATAAAGAAATTGCAAGGTACTTAATTATATAGACTTTTAACTCTTTGCTTAGTAAGTTGATCATCTACATTCTTCAAGCTGTTCATTTTTATTTTCTTTAGATATATTCTAGGCTTTGCTTGTATGATAGTTTAACTTGAAAAAGTAACACATTTATAATCCTGACTAGAACATAGAATATTAGGTAGTTCTTTGAGGTGCAGAAGGGGGTATTCAAACTATTTATTTAAAATTATCCCAGAAAAAGTGTTTAAGTCTTGAATTTGTTGAAATTTAGAGAAGCATTTGGATTTACTAGTCTTCTGTTTAAACATTATTCTGGGTACTATTTTGAACTCCTTAACCTTTTAAATTTTGGCTTAAATTTGCCATAGAATTTTGCTTCCTAAATTGATGCAAGTGTGGGTAGAGACTCTACATGAGATCTTGTTTATGATTATTAATAAATATTCGTTTATGTGTTAAGAGCTCACCATGTTGGACAGATGCAGCATAAAGTAGAAATATTTTGTTGAGCTTGTTAGATTATGCTTTGCTTCTTTGTTATAAAAGAAAATGGTCCTCCCTAGAAGTCAGGAAAACTAGATTTCTAACCTGGTTCAGTTCTGCAGCTTGAGCTATTAAAACTCTCTAGGCCTTATCTGTAAAGTCTGTTGTAACTCCAGAAATAAAATTAGATTCGTAAAGGCTGAAGTATTTTTAATAACAATTATTTAATTAAATAATAATTAATAAAACTTTTTTGCTTTTTTTCCTTTTTGGAGGGGGTGAAGGTAGGGCAAATGGAGTTAAGGGACTCACCCAAGGTCACATGGCTAATTTATGTGTTAAGTGTCTGAGGCCAGATGTGGACTCGGGTCCTCCTAACTCCAGGGCCGGTCGATGTATTCACTGTTCCAACCAGTTGCCCCAATAATTAAGAATTTTTAATATCACTTGAATAGTAAGTATAATATGAATTTCTTTTACAGATACAAAAGGAAACTTCTCATAAATGAATTTGGAAGAGAAAGAAAGTCATCTTCTGGAAGGTAACACTTAATATATTTAATTTTCTATGTCTATTAAAGATACTCAAGAAAAACCAGTACCTATGAATACTATAAAGAAATCTTTATAGTTATGTTATGTTATGATTGTTATGAAGTTATGCAAAAGACTTAACCAAAAAAGTACATCATATCCACAGACTGTTTTGGGAATGGATGGAACAAATTGAGGGAGGTGATGGATATCTAAAGGGAGTGATTTGATAAGTTGAAATTTTATATGTTGAAATTCATTGAAATATAAATATTTTCAAAGCTAGGTTATTTGGCTCTTCTAGTAGATTCTTCTATGGCTATTTGATTGCCATTTTCAGTGATCAGTATACTTGTTAATAACATTTGGCATATCTAAAATATCTTTTTATTTTGTTTAGTTCTGATTCAAAAGAATCAACATCTACAGCACCAGCAGAACTAGAAACAGATGAAAATGTTCTGATGAGGAGACAAAAACAGATAAATTATGGAAAGAATACCATTGCCTATGATCGATATATTAAAGAAGTTCCAAGGTAGATTTTCATTTGTGTGAATGATAGGCCTTTAATTGAAATAATGTCTTTATAGGTAACTTCCTTTTATTAAAAAAAAATCATTTATACCACTTACTTCTGAATATACATCCCCTGTCCCCGTCAATTAACATTTCTTTGTAGCAGAAAAAATAAAGCTTATGTTTTAGGAACGTATTAAACTTTCAGAGAACTATTATCTAAGGACAGCTTGTACAGTTTATTGCCATGAGTAAGTACATGGTGATTTAGCGATTGTTGTAGGAATCTTCAAAATAATTGAGAAAAGAAGTATTGCACATTTGTTGGGGTGGTCCTCTGATGATGGCGGCAGATCAGCAGAAGATCTGTTAGGAATTCTGGCAAATAGATTGGTATGGCAGTAATGACGGAAGTGGGGAAGGAGAATCTAGAGTCAAGATGAGAGGTGAAAGCTAGAACTTTTAATTTATGTTGGCCTGTTCTTGGGCACTAGGGTTAAAGAAAGTAGGAGGCTGAACAAAGAAGGTTATAGTAGAAACTTGAGCTAAAAATAGAATCTGAAGGTGACCAAAGAAGTCATGCCCTTGGGAGGACAAGGGGTGGGAATATAGGGTACTAGCCAACTAGATTGAAGCCACTGGCTACTTTTCACCCAAAAAAAAAGGATCTCTGCTAGTGCAGTTTGTTTTTGGTCTGCTGTGGTTTTTAGAAGTGTACTGGCCCTTGTTGAACCAGTTGACTTCACTGTTATAAAAATGTAATTTTGTTTTTCAATAATAGGGAATATCATCCTATAACTTGATATATTAGGACTTGTTGTTTTTAATAGATTCCAAAGAATTTACATGCCTAATATAATCCGAAGAAATATCTGACTTAATTTTAAATATTACCAGCCTATGACAGCTTTTTTAATAAATTAAGCTAAATATCAGTTTTTGAAAACTCATCTCATTAAAATCTTAGATTTCATAATTATTAATGAGAATTATATAGAAATACAGGAGGTTTGATTCCTTAGACTAATGTGTGTACTCTTCCTAATATAGGCATCTTAGACAACCTGGAATTCATCCCAAGACTCCAAACAAATTTAAGAAGTATAGTAGGCGATCATGGGACCAGCAGATCAAACTGTGGAAGGTTGCTTTACATTTTTGGGATCCTCCTGCTGAGGAAGGCTGTAACTTACAAGAAATGTATGTACAAGTTCAGACTTCTTTTTTCTTTGTATTTTGTTAATTGTATGTTGCACAAGTAGACCATCTGCGCTTATTGGCATAAGTTGTGTTCCCGTAAGAACAATTCAGTGAATACTTACTGTCTTGATAGACAGGGAATGTAGCAGGTTTTCTTCTCCGTGGGAGCAGTCTAGAGTAACAACAACAAACTCTTAATTAATTAAGCTCTGTTGTACATAAAAATTGTCTCTGATAAGTAGACAGAACATACTAGTTTGGTGGAATCAGAGAATTTGTTAGTGAAGTCAAAGTTGTGGGTTATATTTTCTCTTCCCTGACATCCCCCCCCCCCCTTCTGCAATCAGGAAGGATTTTGCTTGAGCAGAATGTATTATGCTTGTATTAAAATCTTAAGCCTGTGTCCTCATGTCCCATGTGCTTCCCTTAAAATGTGTTTCTCAAGTGAGAATATCACCTAACATTAAAGGACTGTTTTAATGTTCAGTTTTTTGTCCAACTATGCATGTTATTCGTGAAAGTTTCCCTATATTAAAATGGTATTAAATTAGAAGTATTGAAATTCATTTCAAGCTTTGGAAAAGAACCAGTCCAGGTTTTTAAATGATATATAATAGTTCTCTTGTTTATAGCTTGATCAGCCTGTGAGAAAGTGACATTGGACTGCTTTTAAAACTTCAAAACTTTTTCTTAAAACAACCCCGGCACATTTACCATGGTACTTTGAGACTTAGGGAGTAATTTACTTGCATCAACTCTGCACGTTAGGTTGTACAAGCAATCATCTTCATTGTACAGATGAGGAGACTTGGGACGTGCAGCTTTCAAAGTTCTTTACAATAATACTGGGCTGGAGGAATCTATAGAGATGTGTGATTTTCACTGAAGACACTCAGTAACCAGCAAGAGACTTGCCCAGTGTTAGATTTCTTTCAGCACTATGTTAAGCAAATTGTTGACATCATTTGCATGTTGCTTTATAATTTAACAGCCCTCCCGTAGATATTGGTGAAATGGAGACAGAATCTGCCGAAAGTAGTTCTGAATCACAAACAAGCTCTCAGGATACCTATGTGAGTACTGGGGTTTTGTATTTCTTTTCTGCCTTTAAGATTTCTAATTCCTACTTAGCTCTTGGCAGTTTGGCATATTTTAGTTCTATTTTATTCTAATAAGTAGGCAGAACATAGCAATAATGTAAAATGTGCGTGGTTTGAGCTTGACACTAGAGAATAAGGACTCTAACATATCCATTAGTAAAATTTGAGTCTTAGTCCTGGGATTGGGTATATTAAATCTTGTACTGCCTATAATTTTGACATATAAAATATAGAGATATTATAAAGGAAAATAATGCAGTGACTATTTGAGTAACAACCCTCACTTCAGTCAGACTAGCCATACTTTTAACTGTTTCATAACTACTTTTTACTACATCTCTAAGTTACATTCTGTGGCAGTGTTACCACAGAACATGTGGTATAATAAAAAGAGGATGTTGGTTCTAATCTTAGTTCTGTTGCTAGCCCTTTTAAATGACTTTTCAAAATCTTTTAACCTCTCAGTCTCTTATTTCCCCATCTGAAAAATAAAAGGTTAGAAACTCGGTGACCTGAACACTGAGTCTGTACTATAAATACAAACTTATTAGAAAGTACAAAGTTCAGCTTCAATTCACTGGATCATCCAACAATTTGTAAGGTGTGCAGGAATTTTTTGTGATTGGAAACAGTAAAAATAATAAGGATAACTTATGTAAGCTCAAAGAAGGATAAGATAGGAGAAGTGGGGGCTGAGTCTTGGAAGAACAGTTGAAAGAGGAAGCTTATGTCAGTGTGAGCAAAACTTAGTTTCAGGGACTAAGTGCTGACTTAAGAGGGGAAAAGAAAATTGAAGAGAGGAAAAGAAAAGCATAACAGTTAATAAACTTACACGTGAATGAATAAGAAATCAAACCCCAACAATGTCTGTATATAGGAAACAATGTGAAATAGTCACAGATGGGAATGAGGAGCTAGAACAAAACTTTGTCTGCATCAAGATATTTTTAAACATATGAACTAAAATTATTATATCAGACAAGGAAACAAATGTCAAGAAAAATAAACTATTGTGCTGTCACTGTAGACCATGAAGGGATAGCAATCTTAAGTATATGTGCAACAAATGTACAGTATGTAACATAAAGGAAAAACTAGCTTTCTTGTAAAAAGACAGATAATAGGACAAGAATTACAGGGGATTTTAATATTTCTTTCAAAGTTACTAGGATGAATTTAGGAAAAAAAAACAGTTGACTTGTAGAGACTGTTAGAAAAAACCAATTTGAAAGATTAAAGCATCTTTTGAATGAGAATATTGAATATTCATATTAAACATCCTTTTCAGAACATAACTTAGTTAAAATAGTGATTAATACAGTGAATTAATCATGATATAGATCATGGTACAGGTGGCACAGTGGCTAGAGTGCTTAGCCTAGAGTCAGGAAGATTCATCTTCCTGAGTTCAGATCCAGCCTCAGACAATTAGTAGCAGTGCGACCCTGGGCAAATCACCTAACTCTGTTTGCCTCAATTTCCTCATCTGTAAAATGAACTAGAGAAGAAAATGGCAAACCACTCCAGTATCTCTGCCAAGAAAACTCCAAATGGGGTCACAAAGAGTCAATGCTACTGCAACGACTAAACAGAAGTTGTAAATGAACAATAAGTAACTTCCCAAATGAGTAAGGCAGAGAATGTTTTTTAAATGAACATTGATCATGTATTTTGATTTTTTTATGTTGTCTAAATTTCTCTCTGTATCCTTTTAACTCTCTCCTTCCCCATTGAGAGCCATCAATTATAATAAAGAATTTAAAATTTAGAAAGAGGAGGAAGAAAAAACAGGCACAAATGATCCATATCGTGGAAAAAAAATTCTAGCAGTATGTTAATGTTACATATTTATGGACTCTTTTCCCACATCTGTAAAGGAATGGTGGAAAGTAATGAATTAAAAATGGGTAAAATTGAAAATGAAGGCTAGAAATGATAAAATTAAGAACTGGATTTTTTTAAGACTAAATGAGAAATCATTAGCTAATAGTTATAAAAAGAAAATAATTACCAAAATGAAACAAAAGGAGAATTCACATCAGGAAAAAAAAGAAATTGTCAGAAATGACTACATATGACTGTATTCCATCAAACTGAATTTAAGTAGGTAATTAATATGAAATAAACCAAATGAACAAAACAAATAGATATCTTAACCTAAAAACAGATAAATAAATTGATCAAGTCATAAATAAGAGATACACTGGTCTAGTTAGATTTGAAAGTGAATTTCTAGCCAATTTTCAAGAATAGATGATATTCGTGCTACAAAAATTATTTCCAGTAATACAGAACAAAGACATTCTAAAACATCTTGATGAAGCAATGGTCCACATGCCTAAAGTATAGAAAACTGTTCACTTTGATTATGTTGAATTTGTTCCAGTGATTGAAGGATAACAACAATTTATGTAACCCTATTCTAGCCACCTTTCCTCTGCCAATCTGAATTAATAGGTAAATCCTGTGAAGTTTCCTGAGGTAGGAGAGAGATTAAGTGTTTTCCCCAGACTATTCATTTTCAGAGGTAGGATTTGAACTTTGTTCTTCCTAATTTAACTTTTAGCTCATTGCCTCTTAAAAAACATAATTCATTTTAGAGAGTTAATCATTTTTAAAACATTTTTGTCGTGAGTTCTAAAACATGGGAATGAAAGAGGCCCTGCGATGAGATAAATCTATATCTAAAACCAACAGCCTGCATTGTTTACAGGGGAGTAACATGGGAAACTTTGTCTAGCAGATGTGTTGGATAAAACAGGATGTCCTCTTTCCCCAGCATTATTCAACAGGGTGCTGCCAGAAATTCTGGCAGTTTTATTGTTCATGTGCGGCCTTCACTTGTACATTAATGCTACTTCTACTGACTGGTTTATAGATGGAGGAGGCAGTGTAGACAAAGAAGAGAACCCTTAGAACTTTGGTTTAAGTCCCATTTTACCACCATTGTAACCTTGAGCAAGTCATTGAACTTCCTCAGGCTCACCTCTCTTTCCAAAGATATGCTGTGGGACTAAATGTTATTCTCGCTTCTCTTTGAGTCAAACTACCAAGGGGTTACTTTTTGTGACCTTTGTCAAACTGCTTGCCTTCTCAATGTGGGGTGAATGGGGGAAAAAATTTAAAACTCAAAACTTTTTAGAAGGTTAAAATTGTTTTTACATGTAATTGGGGAAAAAATAAAATAATAAATTTTTTTAGGAGAGTGTATGTCAACAAAATAATGAAGTCCAAACTTAGAGAAGCGGTTGGACACAGTATCCCAGTGTTTGATAAGCCCAAGGACATAAAATACTTGGAGGAACTCTGTTCTACAAAACAAAAGTTCTTCCAAACCTGGAATTCAGTCTCCTTTATCCCCAGCTGCTGGTTAAAGTCTGATGGATAAGTGGTAAGAGAATATAAGCAGTTTACAGAAGAATAGCTGTCAACAAGTGTAGAACTATAAAGAACTATCAACAGCTTTCTGAAAAATGACCCAAATCACTCATAGAACCACAAATTAGCTTCACTTCACAAGCCAATAAAATTTGCAAAGATCATAAACTTTAAGAAATAGGGGGTGGGGGGGCAGCTAGGTGGCCTAGTGAATAGAACAGCAACCCTGGAATCAGGAGGACCTGAGTTCAAATGTGACCTCAGATACTTACCACTTAATAGCTGTGTGACCTTGGGCAAATCACTTAACTCCAATTGCCCTGCCCTCCCCCCTCCAAAAAAAGAAATGTTGGAGGGACTGTGGGAAGGCAGGCAAGCTGTGAATTTGTTCAACCATTTTGGAAAATTTTTTGGAATTCCTGTGAAGAAAATCACTGAAGTGTACAAACTATTGACTGGAGATATACCCCAAAGCATTCAAGGTCAAATTTTCTTGTCAAATTTTTCAAAATATAGCACTTTTAGGAGGAGCAAAACCAGGTACAAAGTGTAGGTACTGGTACCTGCTCATTACGAAATAATTGGGGAAAGTATATAATGAGATACTGTTGTATTGTTAATGACAAATGTGAGGCATGGGAAGATTTCTGTGAACTGATGGAATGGGAACCAAGCAGAACCAAAATAAGGTACATAATGAGTACAATCATGAGTAAGTCAATCTCAAAAGCCACTGAACTCTGATTGATTATAGCAAATTAGTCTTGGCCCAGGAGAACAGATAATGAAATATATTTCCCTCTTGAAAGTTGGGGAAGCATTGTGGGTGTCAATGTTGCATACATCATTAAGTACAAAGTTGACTTTGCTTATGTTATTTCTGTGTTTCAAGGGGAAAAGAAAGTTTGTTAGGTAGGGATAGGTAACTTTTTCCCTGTGAAAAAGATGAACCATAATTGAATCTCTTGGGATTCCTCAGAACAAACCTCCTGTTTGTTATTTTTATGTTTGACCAATGGTAATTCAGTGTATACTGAGTCCTTATATTTGTTTCCTTCAATATCACTGGATTGACTATGCTAAGTGGCTTTTAAAGCTCTCAACCATCTGGCCTCAACTTGCTGTTCCTCACATTTGGCTCTACATCTCTAGTCTCCATCTTCTCCCTGGTTGTCCTTCTACATCTGGAGCATTGTCTCCTTAGGACTGAGAGTGGCACTTCAGCCTTTTCTTTTCCCTTTTAGATTATTGTGAGGCTGCTTCCCTTGAGACCGCTAGTTTCTATGGAGCCCTGGTTTGTCCTTTTTTGCTCTTTTTCTGACCTGATCTAGTCCTTTAGTAAGAGAGATGTGTAGGGTCTAATATCCTGGCTTCTAGAGTAAACTACTCCAGGACTAAGACACTGGACATCTTGGTGGCTCTTACTGTGCCATTACCAGCTCTCCATCTTCAGAACTGTTAGCATTAGGGCTGAATAGGTCCTCACTATGACCTCTTCAGCCCTTATTTGTAGCTTTTATTTAGTGTAGCTAGATAAATCTACTCCACAGTGAGACATTTCTTGTGGCATGGAGTTTAAGCTCTAGAGCTGGAAGGTACCTTTGAAGTCGTCTGGTCCATCCCACCTTACTTTACCAATGAGGAAATTGAGGTCTGGAGATGTGGTAAGTGAACCTTTGAGTCCATAGTCACTGCTTTAGAAAGATGTACCATGTTGGAAGGTTGTGCCATTTTGGAAAGGCGTCCCATTTGAATCACCTGATGAATTGTCCCATCTTTGAAGAACTAGCCACATTAGGAGAGGTTTGACATTGGGTTTTCTGCAGGGTGATGCATACTTTACCCATGACAACTCTCTAAGGCTGTTTTAAATTGGTTTGACAGAGGAGTTGTGGTTTGTATTAGGGAAGGAAGTAATTACTCAACAGTAAATTCCAGATCTTTAAAGAACTCAGTAATATATTTTTTAAAACACCTTTTTTGTTTTTACATTACTCATTTTTTGAAATACTTTTCAGTCTTAGCCCCAGAACTGATCCCATTCTTGTAACAAAGGAAAAAGTAAAAACACCTGATAGAGGCCACTGCTGACAGTGTATATGACATTCCACCAGAGGGATAACAAGCCCCTCTGCCAAAATGTGGGGAGTAATATTTCATCCTACAGGACCACAGTTGGATTTTTAATTAGTCAGCCTTAGATACCTTGTAGGTGTTTTCATTTATGTTATTGTAGTGGTATATATTTTGATTTTGCTTGTTTAGATTCTGTTCATACAGACCTTCCCATGTTTCTCACAACTCATTATTTTGAACTGCTCAGTAATAATCCATTATGTTTATATATGATAACCGACATATTGGGCAGCTTTTGAGCTGAATGGACACCCTTGGCCAGGCACTGGGTATTAGAGAAATATGAAGTATTCCATGCTATATAACTAACATAATGGAGAATGCAAAACATCAATACATAACTTTTATAGGGAAGCAGTAGGTAGTGACCTTTGAGCTTTGAAGGAAGGTAGGATTCCTAAAAGGCCAGAAGGAAGGAAGGGAGACCCAGGAATAGGAGATGGGTAGAAGGAGAGGAATGAGTAGTATGTCTGGGAAATAAAAGCTGGCACCAGATAATGAGGAACTTTAAAATGCCAAACTTGAGTTTGTATTTGGTCATAAGAGAGTCACTGGTGACTTTTGAACAGGGGAGGCTATAGTCAGACCTGTGCTTTAGGAATAGCATGTTAGTGGTTGTCTTGATTAATAGTGTCAGGCTTAAATAGGAGTGGTTCCCTGTGGCCGGTATATTGACCTAGAAAACCACAAATTAACATTATCTATGTTATATGTTTTTAGCTTTGTTAAGACGTTTCCCAGTTGTTTTAATCTGGTTTGGGCTGCAGTTTTGCTAGTGGTGAGTTTGACCTAGAAGCTGGATTGGAGATTGTGGAGAACTGGACAGGGAGATAATTGGGAGGTTGTTACTGCAGCTCAGGCAAGAGGTGATGAGGTCTAGAACTAGAATGGCAGCCATGTGACTCTGGTTTTGAATCTGGGTAGCTGGAAGGTTGATGGCATCTTCACCATAAATAAGCAAGGGGAGGATAGCTGGGGGGAGAGAGGGGTTAAAATGAATTTTGTTTGAGATGCTTAAGAGATATCTAATGGGAAAAGACCAGTAAGGGGTAGGTGGCAATGTAAACAGTTACTTCAGCAGATGCTAGAGTTGGATATATGTAGATATTGATCTTGGAGTCATCTGCATAGAATGATGGATGATTAGCCCCCATGCCCCCGAAAAATACCTGATTAGGTCATCAGGGATGTATAGAGGAGAGGACTGGAAAGGGCTCAGTACAGAGACTTGGTGTACATCTTTGGTTTGGAGGGAACCAAGAGAGAAAGCCTTGTCACAAAAGTCCAGAGGGAAGAGAATATCCAGAAGAAGCATGGTGAACAGTACTGCAAAGGTCAAGGATGAGGACTGAGGAAAAGGTCATTAAGTTTGGTAAATTGAAATCATTGTGAACTTTAGAAATATCAAATTCACTTGTAAAGTTGGAAGTCCATTTCTGCAAAGGATTGAAAAGTGAGTGAGAGTAGAGGAGGGAGGCCACACTGAGACCAGAGAAGTCCTTTCGGCAGTTTAGCTATGAAGAGAGTGAGAGGTATAGGACCACAAGGGATATTTTTGTTATTTAAAGAATGGAGGAGGCCAGGACATGTTTGTAGGCATCAAGGAAGGAGCCCATAGACAGTGTACTTGAAGATTAGAAGGAGGCAAGACAATAGTTGTGGAAGGGAGGAACAGTTTGCAGGAGGATGAAGAAAGAAATGGGATGAAAGGTTGACTTTGGCAAGAAGAGCAGCCTTTTCAACAGACCGGAACCAAAGAGGAAAGGATAGGGAGTGATGTCGAGAAGTTTTTAGACATAGCAGAGAAGTTCCTTTACTCGCCTAATTCCAAACTCATATCTGGACGAGTTAGGCTAACTTTTAACTCCCCCTAATGGCATATTAATTTCTCTCTATAGTCCCTTGTTACAACTTGCATCTTTGTCAGTTTGTAAGATATGAAGGAAAACTTTTAGTTTTATTTTGTGTTTATAGTTTGTTATTTAGAAGTATAATTTAAGAAGACTTTCTATCAGTATACTAAAGTGCTATAGCTGCTAACCTGGAAACCATGAGATCACACAAAGTAGTACTATATGTAACTCAGTTTTTTAAGATGAGAATTTTAGGATATGATATTCTTTTCCCTCCACTAACAAAGGGATTAGCAAATTCAGTGAGAAGGGAAAACAGCATTCATCCTGTTCATTGTTGTATGTAGTATGTTAGGAAAAAAAATTTTTTAGCTAAGTGAGATTTTCTTTATGCATTTGAATTAGTTAGCTAATAGATATGTGAACCTATCTACCAATATCCCTGCCTGTATTAAGTTGGCAGAAAAGTGAAAAGTAAGTTTAGAAACACAAAGAATAAAAATTTTTACCGCGGGATTAATAATTGCTTACCTACATTTCTTAATTTTGTGTGACTCACATTTTTGTTTTGTAGGATATGTATTCTGGCACGCCCACAAAAGTTAGACATGTTGATTATCAAGCAGGAGATGAATTTGACTTGGAGGCTTGTTTGACTGAACCACTGAAAGAATTCCCATCTGTGAGCTAAGGGTGCCACCTGGAGGCTATCTTGAGGAAGTGAATACTATTCTAAAATGACATGTTTAGGTGAAAATAATTCTGGTGAAATGTTGGCCAAACTGTGTTGTGCATTGATAACTGGATGTTTCCCTCCTGTTCATAGTTCATTGTTTCATGATATTGTTATTCTTGCCTCATTTTCTTATTTTTATGTAATTTTTTGTATATTGGATGGGTTTGCAAGTGTTAAATTATAGATTGTAACAACCTAAGAAAAGTGACATTGAAACAATTTAATTGTTCCATAGGTTTCTCTTCAAGTTAACTTGGCCGACAGAAATGGTTTTTTCCAGGTATAAAATGCCATATTGGTCTCTTAGTTTTATCATAGAACTACAATAAGGGGCCAGCATTTCTCTGTGTTTTGCCAGTGTACTTTGAGTTGGATGTGACTCCATTTTCCTTATTCTTGGCATCTCGTCAAGGTGTCAAGCGTGTTAAGCTTTTTGTTTTATCCAGAGCACTGGAAAGTCACCATAGATACGGTGAATTATGTGAATATTGAGATTGAAGATTGCTGTATCCTTAGTTTGGTACTTGTAAATAGTCAGTGACAGCTCTTGGGATATTTGAAGAAGAGTTAAAGGAATACAAAGTACGTAGGGTAAAACATTGAAAATGCAACCAATTAATAAGCCATGTAAAATTGTAAATGATAACGCTGTACAGATTTTCTGTTCAAGTATTCAATTGTAAACTTAATACAGTTAATGTTTTAATTGCTTTTGTATGGAATGTTCTTGCAAAAAAATAAAAGGAAAAGAATATGGTGCATAAGACTCATTAGGTTGTCAGATAGATGCAAACTTTGTTACTCTGCTTCTCGATGAGCATCTCCTTGTGCATTCATTTTCAGAATTCATATACCTTCCCTTCAGAATAATAGAAATAACTATCCTATACATCTTTATACCTTCAGGTTTTGTTTTTATTAAAAAGATAGGCCATAGATGGGAGGGTACAGATATAAATTTATTGTTGTAGGTTGGTAGCTTGAAATTTATAGGTGTTCAATATACATATTTGAATGAATAAAAATTGTTCAAAACTTGAATTTTGGGAAAATACCCATTAGTGAAAAATGAAATATTTCTTTTGGATTATTTCTCATTCCTAGTGAGTCCTGTTTGGACTTCATTGCTAGGATTTAGTTGCCCTGGTTTTCTAGTAAAAACCTTTTGGTTGTTATGTAGTAAATGTTTCCTGGTTTGTACAACTGTTAGGGAAAAAAATTTAATTTTAGAAATGTGGTTTGACTCACCTAGTCAGACAGCATCTGAAGTATTGTTGCATTAATTTCTAAATGCCACATCTTAGAAAGGTTGTTGTTGAACTGGGGCAGGTCAGGGCAGTAAGGCTCTTTGAGGACAAATTGGAAAAGTTAGGGAGAGTGAGGTTAGCCACTTGAAGGTAAAGCTGTATTACTCTAAATCTTTTTTTCTGACCTTTGGATGACACTAGTAAAATGACAAAAAAAGGAGAGCCCAACAAAAAAATTGAGAGCAATTATCCGTTTCTATTGTTTAAAGATGTTGATGTTGCTAGGCCCTCTCTTAAACCGTTGTCAAACAAATTTAAAAGTGTGTGCAATTGCTGATTTCCAGCAAATGACGGACCAAGTACTGCTAGACACTAGGAACACAGAGATAAATATGAAATAGTTCCCACCCTCAAGGAGCTTACATTCTGTCTAAAGGAGTATATATGTGTTTGTGTACATGTGGATCTGTAATTGAGGATCCGCACTAATAAAACGGATCTTTTGAAGGTGGTCTCCATGAGGATCACAATTCATTTTAGCAGAATGAGTATTCAAAAATGCTGCCATCCCTTTGTAGCTAAGTTTACGACTAGGATTTGCCCTTAAATTTACTAGAATATTCTGGTGAACTTTTTTGTTTTCTTTGGTACTTTTGTACAAATAAGACTTGCATATCTTTTTGACACCTTAACTAGATATTTACAACCTTTAACAAAACAAAAATGATGAAAGAAAACGGCTGATTACTCTCCTGTGCATTTATAGAAGTTTATACCATTATTCCCATACCTTCCCAGGTACAAAAATTTGATGAGGTAAGTCACCTTATCGTGAAACTTAAAATAAGTAAAAGGAAATAGTAAAATAAAAAGTTAGAGCCAAAGTTCAGAAGCAGAATAGTCATACAGTTTGGCCAGAATGTAGAGGGGCAGGGTAAAGTAATGCTGAATGCCACCGTAAATAGGATGATAATAGTAATGTACCAGATTGTAAGGAGTGGAGATGTTAGAATAGAATTATTTGTCTAGGATGGAGGAGACCTGAGATCTTGCATTATCTCACTTTGGGCAATATGGTGAGTATTTTCATAGCTCTAGGGCTGGAAGGTCATCTAGTCATCTGAATGGCCCCAGGGGGTGTTACTTGCCCAAGGTCACCCAGGTAGTAAATGTCAGAAAGGGGATTTGAACCCCTATTCTCTCCATTGCCAGTGTTCTTTCCACTGTACCAAACTGCTTCAGTTACTTAGCTTTTTGGGGTCTTATAGTTTCTTCATCTGCAGAATTCAAGAGTTGGACCAAATTCTATGGAAGTAATAAAATGACCAAGAACAAAGAGGCATACATTCAGTAAATGGAGAGTAGTACAATTAGCTGGAATATAAGATACATGGAGACAAGTAGTGAGAGAGAAACCTGGAACAATAAGTTATTGGCAGATAATTCAGGTAAAAAGGTTAGAAAGACCTCAGTGAGAGTAGAAGACAAGCAGAGAGTTCTCAGATACAGAACTGACTAAATGTAGAAGGCAAGAAGTCAAAGGTGTCTGAAGGGTTTTTTTTTTCATTAGTATCTACCCTCTCAAGCAAAACACTTCCACAATGACCATATCATAAAATGAATATGACAGAAGTTTTAAGCCTGGGTACTGGAAGGATCTTAGTACCATCAATAGAAAGAGAAACGCTGAGACAGAAGACAGGTTTTAGGGAGAGAGGTGATGAATTTTAAATGGTGAGTTTGTGGAATTATTAAAAATCCATTGTACGTTTAAAGTTGATCATTGTTTCACGCCTTGCCCTTCTCCAGGCCAAATTACTACAACTCTTCCTTAGGTCAGGCCCTTAAACACTTCTCGTGAGGTCTGATAGCCTCTGAATTGCACTCCCTACCTTCTGTTCTCCCCTTTCCAATCCACCCTCACCAGTTATCTAAATAATCTTCCCAAGACACAGACTGGATCGCTGTCCAAATTCCTCATGGGCTCTGTTGATGCTCAAAGGATGAAGGCCAAACTTATATTTAAGCTAGCTCTTCTATGATCTGCTCCAGTCTATCTCTCCAGCCTTATCTGCCCCTAATCTCTAGGTATGCTATTTTCCAGCTAAATTGGACTACTCATTCCCCAAGTGCCCCATCTCTATCTCTGTTTCATACTGTTATTTTGCCGAAGATGTCCTGTCAGTTTGCCTTTTGAAACATCTCTAAAAATATCAGTGAATGAAACAGTACAAGACAAGACAGCAGAAGCTCAGAAGAGAACACAGACAAGCAAGGCAGTTTTGTTCCTTTTGCTTTAACTTTAATGTACACTTAAGCTATATAAAAGAAATCTACAGTTTCGTGGCACAATCCTTCTGTTCTTCATATATTGATGTTTGTTTTTACTGATCATTGTCAGGTTCATAATAAAGTTGAAACCATTCTCTTCCATCCATCCCCTTTTCATTCCCATGGATTGTGTGTGTGTGCGTGTGTGTGTGTGTGCGCACATACACGCGCGCAAAATTCTTATTCCTTTTCTCTTTCCCATGACCTGGTTCAATCCTCATCTCTCAACTATATTGTAATAATAGAGCTGCCTGAGCTCTCTGCTTTGTTTTTTCCCTCCTACAGTTTGTCTTCCACATGCCAAAGTATGACTGCTGTTTTCTCTAAAACAGGTGGCTGCCTCTGGCCTAAGGATAAACTAGGAATTCCTCCTGACATTCAAGGATGTGCACAATTTGGTGGCATCCTCCCTTTTCATCCTTATTTAATATTATCAAATCTTTCCCAGTCATAATATGTTCCCAACTAAACTGAACTATTAGCTTCTCCCTAATCTCGTTTTGCCCTATCCTGCCTCCAAGTCTTTGAGCACACTACTCAGAATGGACTTCACCTATTGAAACATTTTCAGTCTTGTTTGCATTTCTCCCTCAATCAAACAAAGTCAATTAATTTCATTTCATGTCTGGAGTATTGTTAGGATCCCAAGACCTCTGACAGAGCTATCTTTAGAATAGGGAAAGTACCAGAGGATGTAATCAAAGATGCGGATGTCACTGTCCTTGATGCAGAATCATCACTCAGCCTTTTTGACTGCTCTGTGCCCAAGATCTCAGTCAACTCTTAAGCATAGCCTTGCTTAGACATCTTTCCCAGGGGTATATGATACAAAGCAAGCTCTGAGGAGTGCCTGAGCTGCCATAAAGAGGTCTCACCTGACTCTCTTGTCCATGATCCTGTGGCTGATTCTTCTTCACCAGCCCAAGGCCCTTGGCTCACCTTTTATCTACTGCCTCCGAGGTAGGCTCAGAATGGGAAACAAACTGCTGTTCTCTTGAGGACTACTGGCAACAGTTAGTGCTTTCTCTCCCAACAGCTCAACAACTGTCTCCTGGACTGCTAACCAGGGCCATCCTTGGGAGTGGTGTAGGAAGAGGAATGTTAGCAACTTCTGAGTGATGTTAAGAGTCAGAATAACATGGCAGCATTGGGATTTCCTACTTTGGGATGGAAATAATGCCATTGTCTACCAGATTTAGAGTCAAAAGGGTCACCTGGTCATATCCCTTACTTGACATAAGAGGAAACTGAGACCTAGTGAGGGAAAGGGATTTGCCCAAGGACACGGATCGAATTAGTGGTAGAATCAGATTTCACTTAACTTGACAGATACTCATTCGGTGCAAAGCATTCTACTAGGTACTGGAAAAAACAACCCTTCAGTCAGGAGTTTAGGAGAAAAAAATCTAGGGTAGTTAGAAGAGTGTTGCATCTAGGGAAAGGGGAGATCTTAATGCTGAATTCTCTCTTGGACACTTTCTGTGTTACCAGGAGCAAGTGACCACCTCTCAAACTCAAATTTACTCACCTGATACTTCCAGTACCTATCTGTAACAAGACCACATGAGGGATAGATAGATTACACTTCCCAGTATAGATTCATCTGTCAGCTCGTCTGTTTTATTGTATTTTAGACATTATATATAAATATGTTATTTCCATATAGCTATCTTGCTTATACATAGTTGTTTGCATGCTGTTTCCCCCATTAGATTGTAAACTCCTTAAGAGTAAGGACTATTTTTTGCCTTCCATTGTATTTCCTGCCCTAAACTGTGCATGGTGATAATGGGTGCTTAATAAAAGTTTGTTGAGTTTATGACTAGACCCAAATTGACTTTTAGAGTTCAAACAACATGGGGGTATAAAACAAAATTGCTCCAACATGCATGAACCTAAGTCTGCAGGGGGCTGGTGGCAGGTGCCATATTGTCAGTCTTCACAGAGTTATTGTGAGGAGTGATATATGTAAAGGTGCTTTATAATACTTCCATGCCAGAGAAAAGGTAAACTATTACATTCTTCTGGGCATATATTGGAGGCTCACAAGATAATTTGGGAATGCAAAGAACACCAATATCTAGAGCAGTGGTTCTCAACCTATGGGTCGCAACCCCTTTGGGGCTCAAAGAACCCTTTCACAGGGGTTGCCTAAGACTATCGGAAAACACATATTTCTGATGGTCTTAGGAACCAAGACACTGCTCCTCTATCTGTCTCCAGGAGGGTCTACCCACATGCAGAGATGCCCACATGAGTATTAAAGGGTCATGGCATTAGGAAGGTTGAGAACCACTGATCTAGAGGTAAAGCCTAAAGGAAGGCTTTTTAAAAGGAGGTAGCTCTCAAAGTGTGCCATGAAGGACACTGTACATACCAGGCAGGCATGGGCACTGTAGCTGTTGAGTTTTGTGAACAGCACACCATTCGTTTGACTGGACATGCATGAAGGATGGGCCTGGAAAGTGGAAAGGAAGGCTCGAGGTAGATTTTAGAGGCTAAGTTGAGGAGTCTGTTTTATCCTAGAGACAATCGGAAGTCACTGCAGACTTTTAAGCAGGAAAGAGACATGTTCAGTTCTACATAAAGCAAGACTGTGCTGCATAGATATTTGGGAGAGGAAATCTTGGAAGCAGGAACTATTAAAGGAGCTGAGAAGATGAGGAGTTCCAAGGGCCTAAACTAGAGAGCCTGGAATGGATGCAAGAAATGTTATAAAGGTAGTATTGTTGACTTGCTTAAGTCCAAAATAATAACTCACACCCCAGCTCTGCCACTTACCGCTTGAGCAACCTTGAACAAATCACTTAAAATCTGTAAGGTGACAGGTTTGTACTGTGTAACTTCCAAGGTTCCTTCCACTTGAAATTTATGATTCTATAATCCCTCAAGTACAAACAAATCTCTGCCATGCCTGAACACTTTCCCTTCCAGTCCTGACCTCTTGGAATCCCTGGTTTACTTCAAAACTCACCTCAAATGCCTCATTCTGCACAGGGTATTTCCTGGCTCCCTCCACCCCAACCTACTAGCTGCTAGAACCTTCCAGTCCTGACCTCTTGGAATCCCTGGTTTACTTCAAAACTCACCTCAAATGCCTCTTTCTGCACAGGGTATTTCCTGGCTCCCTCCACCCCAACCTACTAGCTGCTAGAACCTTCCCCACCAAAGTTCCTGTGTATCTGCTCTATGTGTGTCTTGTATAAACCTCATGGGTACATGTTGTGTCCCTGGGTGGAAAATAAGTTCCTTAAGGGCAGTATTTTGCTTTAGTCTGAATCTTAAGTGCCTCTCATACATAGTGCCTTGCACACAGTAGTTTCTTCAAAAGCTTGATCATGTCATTCATTGATTTCCTGACTCTGGGTCCTAGGTGTTTTCTGCTATACTTTGCTATACTTTGCTTTGGGCAGCCCATGGCTCAGCCTGTGTTAGCCAGCATAATAGCCTTTTGAAAAGATGGACCTTAAACAGATTTTGGAAGGGCAGGAGTTTGGCTTTGCCACAAACTCTGGAGTGGGAAATTCCATCAGTGAAGGACCTTCGCAAAAATGCTTATAGCACAAAACAAAAACCAAAAATGACTCACACACACACACACACACATATACATTTTTAGAGTACAGTGGTTCCAGAAATGCCAAACTCTGCAGTCTCAGGCCTGAACCTCCAGCTTTGAGTTGGAAATAAAACCAATCATCAATTGGTACTGCAGAGGGCAGTCACAGAGCATTAGAGGTCTGAAAAACAGCCACCACTCACAGGCACACAAAAAATTTACAGCAACTCTTTTAGTAGTGGCAAAAACTGGAAACTGAGGGGGCTTCCCCATCAGCCGGGGAATGGCTGAACAAATTGTGGGGATGAATGTAACGGAATAAAATTGCCACAAGAAATGACAAGATTTCAGAGAAAATCTAGGAAAGCTTGTCTGAATCGATACAGAGCAGTATGAACAGAACCAAGAAAACAAGCTATATAATAAAAACATTGTAAGGGAAAAACAGCTTTGAAAAACTTCAGAACTCTGAACAATCCAGTGATTCCAGAGGACTAATGAGTAAGTATGCTACCCGCTGTCTGGCAGAGAGACGATAGATTCAAGGTGCAGTCTGAGACAGATTTTTGGATGTGGCCAATGTGGGAAATTATGTTGCTTGACAATGCATCTTTGTTATAGAAGCTTTATTTTTCTTTTGTTTTCTTCTAATGATGGAAAAAAGGAAGGGAAGTGAGGAAAAATAGAGCAGATTTTTGTTGATTGGAAAAGATTAAATTTAAAAAAAAACCAGCCACTAAATGCCCTACTTACAAATATGTAATTACTTATGAACAGTAACAAAAATGTTATTTGCAAATAAATTTTTATAGAAAGCCTTTATCCTACATATTATAAAAGTAATGAGTTATTCTTCCACTGTGCTCTTTCCATTGTCAGTTTGCTGAGCTGTGCACGTGTAGACCCACATGCACATTTTCCTTTTCTCAGTTGTTATTCTCTGATACTCTGTGCTGGTAGAAGGGACCCTGAGTTCTTTGAGACTATGGCAGTTAAGTATAGGCTGCAAAGCTTCCCAAGCAAGCCCAATAAAAGACCCTGAGTCCACAGGACTGTGGTCCATCTGAGGCTGCCTCCTTTTTAGCTTTGTGACTTTGGTCACTGAGAGAAGTTATTTAACCAACATTGAGCCTCCGTATTTCTTATCTGTAAGATGGAGACAATGACATCAATAATGGGGTTGCTATAAAGTTGTCTGTCTTTATAATGTTGTCGTAGTATAAATTGTTCTGGTTCTGTTCACTTCACTCTGCATTAATTCCCAGTTTTCTCTGAAACTGTCCCGTTCATAATTATTCTTAGTACTCAAGTACTAAGTGAGAATTAATGCATTAATAACTGTCCCTTTCATAATTTCTCACAACATATTCATATGAAAGAATTTCTGGAAGCTGGAGGTTTTATTTCCACCTCCTTTCTTGAATTTCCTCTCCTTCAACCTTCTCATCCCTTTCTTATCTCCAGAGCTGTTCTCACCTCCCTTTTCTTCCCAAAATATCCTCAAATTCACTCTTGGGACCCTGTTCTCCTTTCTTGAGTTCCGTTCTCCATAGTTTCCAGTTATAGGAAGGTCATGCTAAAGCATTTAAACTATTCATAAGCATAAATCATAAGCATCAAGTTAATGAGTTTGGTCACTTGTAAAAAACTTCCATTTCAAGGCCCCAGTTTCTCTTTCAAGTCAGGATCAGGCAAATTCCCATTTGTACCTGCCAGGAGGAAGATCACAGATGAAAATTTCTGAAAGTGGGAAAGGACTTTAGGGATCCTTTAGTGGAATTCATCATTTCGCAGTTTGGGAAATGAGACTCGGAGAAAGGAAGCCAACTTACCCAAAGTCACAAAGCCAAGACTGGTTTGCTCCACATATTAACAACACCTTAACCTGAAGGTAATTGCATCCACTTCTCTCCAGACCATGACATGCGTACTTCAAAGCCCTGAGAATATACAGCATCAATCCCAGACCAGACCCATGGCCAGGAAATTTAGGCCCCAGCATTCCATCTGGTCATTTTATCAAACCCACATGTGGTTCAGATAAGAAGAGCCATTGGGATGCAGTGAAGGACCAGGCCTGTTTCTCCTTTTGTCTTCTGGGAGGACAAAGGAGTTTTGGCATCCCAGACGGTAGCTAAAATAGTCATCATCCTTTCTCCCTCTGATTCATTTTTCAAACTACTGAGAGACAACTTTTTTATATATACTTTCAGCTCTGTTGCTAAACTCTAAAAATTGAAGAGGGCTCTCTGTTGGGTCCCAAAGAAAGTGGCCTTTGATAATCCAGCACTACCTCACCTTTCCAACCCTGATACATAACTCCAAAGAGTTCAGCCCAGCTATTCACATAGGAAAAACCAAGTGGATGAAAGAAGAATGCCTCTTGTCTAAGCTATGGCACCCAGTTGGAAGGATGGGCTGTAGAGTACTTGTATTTTGGACACACAGTACAGATGAACAATGAATGAACTGGGTGCAGAGCTGAATAGGAAGTCAGGGAGTTGTGTTATATTTGGACATTTTACAGCACTTTTAGCTTCTCCAGGAATCAAAGGCCTATCTTTTTTAGCACCAATATACCTCTGGAATAGCTGTTAGCTCTGAAATGCCACAGCCCTACTGGACTCTGCATGAGGGCAGAGACAGTATCTTAGATGATTGTTATTCCCAACACTCGATGTACTCAATGGGCTTTTTGTTGAATTAAATCGAATCTCTCCCTTAGTACTTGGGTAAAGGCAAGTCACAGCCTCTATGGTAGGGTTCTTAACCTGTGGTCTGTTAACTTTTTTTTTTTAACATGTTGATAACTATATCTCAATATAATTTGTTTTGTTAAAAAACATTATCATGGGAAGGGTTCATAGGCTAAGAACCTTTGTTCTATGGGCATCAGACTCCTCAACTGTAAAATGTGGGATCTCTAAGGCCCCTTCTAGCTTAAGATCAACATTAGCCCAGGGACTTGGCTTAGCCAGTAAACCCTCCTTTCCAAAGAGTTCTAAATTTAGAGTCAGAGAACATGAGTTCTAATTCTGGCCCAGTCTAACCTCGCTGCCTCTTAGCTTCTTCATCTGTAAAAATAGAGGCATAAGAAATGGATATCTGACCTAGATGACTTGTAAGGTCCCCTCCGGCTCCAAATCTCTGTACCTTTTGATTCTATCTCATGGAATGCCTGGGCTGGAAAGGAATTTTAGAACAGAAAATGTCAGAATTACACAGGCCCAGGAAATTAGCTTCTCTATAGAGAGGAAAGGACATGCCCAGAGTCACACTAGGGGTTAGTGGCAGAGTTGGGACACAAACCTAACTCTTCTGACTCCCAAATCCAAGGCTCCCTTCACTAAGTAGCACTGTCCAGTGAGAAAACCCATCTTTCCTGTAGAAATCACTTAGGGAGAAATGGTCATTGTGGGAATTCTGCCTGTCTCCCAAGAAGAGGCCACATGTACTTTGTTATCTTGCTGTGATCTAAGGGCATGGATGACTTAGCTAAATTCCTCTCCCAGGTACCACCCCTCAATTAAGAGCAGATGGATGCTGCTTGACATGACCTGGGCAGCCCTAGGAAGTATGGGAAGGTTTCCAAGGCAGCTAAGGACCATAGCAGTGGACTGGTTGGATGTGAGCCAGGCTAAGGCTACCTTCTGTCTTTCCCAGCAGAGTACTCTGCACATAGTAGGGACTTAATAATATGTTGAATAAAGTGGGAGGGAGAGAAGAAGAGAAAAGAAAGAAAGAGAAAAAAGAAGAGAAAAACAAGGAAAGAAAGGGGGGGGGAGGAATTGAAAGACTTTCTTCATAAAAGAGCAGAGTGAGTTCAGAGAGTGTGGAATGAGAGCTGGGTCCAGCAGTTCTCTTTGGAGCGAGGGCTCCTAACCTGGGGTCCATGGACTCTGAAGGGGTTTTCAGCTAGATTTCAGTGGGTCTGGGAAAATGAATGGGGAAGAAAGAGTACATCTTACCTCTGACTGAAATTTATCATTTCTTTCCATTGCAAATATAAGCATCAAACATTGCCAGAGGACCAGATAACACAAAAGAGATTCAGAATTTTGATTTCGAGAGTCTACTGATGAATACCAAGGATCTGGGAAGACCTCAGTGAATTAATTGATGAAAAATGAAGTAAGCAGAACCAGGAAAACACTAGCAAGGTAAATGGAAAGCATAATAGCCAAACAATTGACATTGAATGCTGTGAAATTATAAAGACCAAGCTCGGCCTGCAAGAGATGAGATTATATAAGAAGGCACCTCCCTCTTTCTTTTGCAAAGGTGGGGAACTGTGGGTGTGTACCACTATTGATAAGGTCAGATGTTGTGAATGTGTTGGCAAGTTTTGAACTTTCCCCCCCCTTTCTATTTTATTCTTTTTTTTATATGGGGTGTTTCTCTGGAAGGGGGGAAGGGCTAGATGGAGAAGTGTCAAAATGAAAAAATATCACAAAAGTTTTATTTTCAAAAAGCAGTCTTAAACTGTTCTCTTTGTTCAGGTATCTGAGTTCTGTCTCTCCTCACATTATAGGCTCCCTGAGGGCAGGGCCTCAGACCGCTTGTTTTCAGTCTTCTCAACCTGTGGTGCTTAATTGATAAGGTGAAGTTGGGACTTTCAGTTCTCTAGGTTACCCACCTCCTGACGGAAGGTGACGGGACTCCAGATGCAGAATGAAACACATTTTTGGGCATGGCCAATGTGCGAATTTGTTTTGCTTGACTTTGCATGTTTCTTAGAGGGTTGTTTGTTTTTGGTCCCTCCCCCAGTACACACACACACACACACACACACACACACACACACACACACACACACACACACACACATACACAGAGTTGGGGTGGGAGAGTCAGAAAGAAAGAAAATAAATGCCTGTTAATAAATGCTTGAAAATTTTTTTTTCAACTTTGAAAAAAATTTGATTTCTTCTCCCTCACAACAATGGAATGGACTGTTCTCTGTAATGAGCTCCCTGTCAGTGGAGGTGTTTGGTTGGGGTTGGATGACACCCTGTCAAGGATGTTATGGATTCCTATACTGGGGGAAGAGACAGGACTCATATATGTGAGCAAAAAGAACTAACAAGTTAAGAAAGCTTCTGAAGGCAAACTCAATGTCACTACCATTCCAAAGCTGTCCAACCTTGTGGTTAGAACCCCTCCTCAGGCAGAGGCAAACTCCTGCTAATCAAGACACACCTCAGATAGGGGAAAACCTCTGGGTTTCAGCCACCCAAATTTCAGCTGGCGTGGCCAGGAAATATCGCTGAGACTGGCAAAGCCAGGGCCAAGTTTTGAGTGGCACCAGGCCAAGTTCTGAACACCGTGGGCTGGTGCATAGTTTGAGGTGGGAACCAGGGGGAACTGGTGCTCACTTTCTGAGTGGGCTCTGACCTCTTGAGTCAGAGAAGGTCAAAGACAGGCGGGCACAGGAACTACAACAAACCTGCCAACCAAGCCGGGTATGACTATGTCCTAGGCCCAGGCCCCCATGCTGGAGTCATTCTGTCTGGCCTGACTTTCCCTGGGGGGCTCTGGGGAGCTAAAGGCAAAGGCTCTCCCACCCTAGCTTCTGGAGCTCCAAATGATTTATAACTTTCCAAGTTTGAAGTCACCTGCTTGCAAATGGAAATTCAGTGTGTAAGGTTTGGAGGCAGATCCTGGGGAGGGAATGGTATTTTTAATTCAGCCCTAGTCTCATCCTGGTCTTATCCCTGAAGGAGGCAGTTATTGTTAGGGGGACTCTGATATCACCTCCTGGGTGTTCAGTTGTCCCTTGCATAAAAGGAAAGGGTTGGACCAGATGGTAGACTTTTAAAGGTCACTTTCAGTTATATTTTCTCTGATCATAGAATCAGATCTAGGGCAGAAGGGATATTAGGGGTCGTGTATATCAATACCTTCATTTTAGAGAGGAAGGAAGGAAGGGAGACTGTGTTGCTGGACTGATTTCTCTAAGGTCATACAGTAGTATTGGGGGGTGAGTTTGAACTCAGGTCTTCTGAACCTCCTGGCTTACTCTGTGCCCTGCTTAAAAAGGAGCCGTTATCAGCCATCTTCATCTATGCAAGGCACATGTTTTTCTACAGCTATATTTCTCTGTTTCACAGTTCACAGCCACCAAGAAGTAGGTAGGTAGTACAGTCTCCTCTAATTTACAAATGAGGAAGCTAAAAGTCTGGGACCATGCTTTTCTTTGTATCCCCAGCTCTTAGCACTTAAAAATGGCTTGTTGATTGGTCAGTTAGAGAATTTAAGTGACTTGATTGCCTCAGGTCTCACATATGGTAAATTTCAGAGTCAACATTTGAACCCAGGACTCATGATGCCTGGCACCAGGCTGAGGTACTAAAGTCCTCTGAGGCTTCTCAGTTCTTTCCTAGTCATCTTAGACTCCTGGACTCCTCCTTCTTACCCACTTACTGCTTTATAGAAAGCTAGGTCTTCCTGCAAGCCTCTGTCTTTCCCAGCCTGTCTTTAGCCCCATGAGGTCTCGGTAAGAATTGCCAAATAAATGGGTAATAGCTTAATCCCTCTTCATTGAAGGTAGCATTCCGGGAAGCACTAACGTAGTGAGAAGATTAGTAAACCTAAAAACAGAAGCCATGCGTTTAAATGCAGATCTGCCATTTATTACTATGGTTACATTCGGGAAATCTAGCCTCTGAGTCTCAGTTGCCTCCTTCATTACATGGGGATCATAGCCCTGATTCCTAGGGCTGCCCTGATGAGAGGTGACTGATTTCTTTTGTTGGTGGGCTGGGGAGAGAGGGCCCAATAGTGTAGGAATATAGAAATGAGAGGCTGGGGTTGCCAAAGCCAGATTTGGATGACGGCATGAAGTGGAGGGTGGGCGGCCCTGCTCCCTGCTGGCCCCTCTCCTCCTCGACGCCCTCTCTCTACTAATATTAGACCATGGCTGTGTCATCGGTACATGTGTGTGGGCCTGAGCCCACCAGGGCCTTCTGGTTGTGCTAGTGAGATCACAGCTGAATCAGGCCAAGCCAAGCCAAGTTGTCATGCGTTTAGCCTGCTCCTTTCTCCATCACTCCCTGTGAGGGGGAACCAAGGAGAGGAGATGGAGGGAAAGAGGGGGAACAGATGCTACCTGGAAACGGCCCCCAGCTTCTCTTGTAGACCCCAGCGAGCCCTGATCTGGTGGCAGGTGGCTAGCCTAAAAGAGGCAGGAGCCTCTCGTGTAGTGAAGGGACTGAGTGATGTATTATGGGCCTACTATGTGGTAAGTCCTTTACAGATGTTTGCACCTCACAAGCAGTGCCCCTATCCTATGACACAGAGGTAATAAGTAGCAAAGTCAAGATCTGAACCAGGCATTTCGCTTCCAAGTGGTTGAAGACTGCCATCTTTATGCTAGCTCTAGGAAGTATGTGAGGTTTTCCAGGGCAGCTAGGCACAATGGGCGTGGAGGTGGGATATTTATTTATATCTACATATATAGATATGTATACCTATATAAATTTATATTTGTACATATGCATGTGTATATATTTATATTCATATAGACATTTATAGATTATGTGTTTATATAAATATGTGTATATACTTAAATGTACGTGTATGAATATATTTTTATCTCTTCATATATATATATGTATATATATCTTGGCCAGACAGTGAAGTTGGACACTCAATTGGGATCCAGTTGGTAGCAGAATTAAATAGGAAGGAGGGAATGGGCTGGATTGCCTCCTGATGGTCTTCCTGCCTCCAGTCTCTGATTACTCTAAATTTTCCTCTATACAGCTATTAAAGTGATTTTCACAAAACACAAGTCTGACCATGTCACTCTCTTGCTCAGTAAATTCTAGTGCCTTCCTATTATGTCTAGGTTCTAATATAAGTTTCTGTTTGACATTTAAAACCCTTCACAATCTGGTTCCAACCTTATTATAGCCTTATTATACTTTACTTCCCTTTGCATACTCTGTGGTCCACCTAAACCAGTCTTCTCTCAGTTTCTCACACATTATACCCCATCTCCCACCTTTCCAACTTTGCACTGGCCATTTCATATCTGAAATACACTCCTTCCTCCCCTCCCCTCTTAGAATGTCTAGTTTCCCTCAAGACTTGGCTCAGGCACTGCCAGTGCCTTCCCCTCCCTTTAAGCACCTTTTTTTTTTTTTTAAATTACACGTGATTTCTTCAATGTAGGGAACTCCCAGTGAGGAAATTCCCTCCACCAATGAAGATCAGCACCTACTCTGCAACTTAAAGTCTTAGAAAGTTGCTTGAGGCACTAAAGGTTAAGTGACATTCTTAGAGACTCAAAACCTGGCTTAAGGTTTGTGGATTCATATCAGATGTTTATGTTGCACCGGGGTTATCTAAATGCAGCTTGTGGGGAGGCATGGTCTGATCTATCTGTGGAATCTTAGCCATCCCTTAGCCACCAGGAAGAAGCAGTCACAAAGCTTACCACTCTGTACTCCCTCTAGGAAAGAGCTGCTGGACTAGAAGTACATCTTTCATCCTAAATACTGCTGGTCTAAGGGTGCAGTAGGTGAAAAACAAAAGCTGCTAGCTTCCCCGGTCACTCTCCCCTAAAGGGGAGATTTAGATTTGGATCTCAGACTTGACCTCTTCCCACCTAACGCTAGCTACACAAAAGACCCTCACAATTAGTGAATAGCAGGTGAACCCATTCAATCAAATAGCTAACAGAAATTGCAGAAGGGGCAGGTTAGAATATACCAGAAAATTCCAAACCAACACATGTCCTCCGGCAGAAAACCTTGGACAAGAAGGAAAAAAGCTAACAACGTCTCTTCTCTCCAAGTATCTCATACCAGCTCCTCTCCTCATAAAGTCACATTTATTGCCTTGCATCAGCATTCTCTCCACCAGTTAGGTAAATCACAGCTTAGCTGGAAACCTGGCTATGTCTGAGCCAGGATTTGAGTCCAGGCATTCCTAACTTCAAGGTCACCTTTCTATCACGCAGCCTCTTGTGTCTATTTTGTATACATCCTTAGATTTACATGTTGTTTTTCTTGGTGGAATGTAAGCTCCTTTGAGAGCAGGGACTGTTTTGTTTTATACCCAGCATTAGTGCTTGGTACATAAACCAACACTTACTTAATCAATGCTTGCTAAATGAATGAGGAAATTTCAAAATTCCTTTCATGAACCTAAACTTCTCCCCAAAATAATTTTAATATCAATATTTTATTAGTGTTGTAGGACTTTGAGTTGTGGAATACTTAAGTCTCTGAAAATTTTTTAAAATGAGTATTACTTAAATGTCAGTGGAGAGGTAGACTGTGGGTGTGAGCGGGCTGTGCCGTACAGCGTATTAGGAACTATTAAAAAAAACAAAACAGAATAAAATATATCAGAAATTTATGATTGACACTGAGGCTTCACTTCCCACCCTTGTTTTTGGCACTAAAGTGATTTTCCTACGGTGCTAGTCTGATCATGTCATCCCTCTACTCAGTAAACTTAAGTGATTTCTTATTGCCTCCAGGAGCAAATACAAAATGTTCTGTTTGGCATTCAAAGCCCTTTATAACCTATCCACCTTCTCCCTTTTCTGTCTTCTTCCTCCTTACTCCCCGATACCTGCTCCTTAATTCAGTGACACTGGCTGTACCAAGAAGACGCTCCATTTCTCAGCTCCTGGCCCTTGCTCTGGCTGTCCCTCATGCCTAGAATGTTCCCCTTCCTCTAATCTGACTCCTGACCTCCCTGGCTTTAAGTCCCAGCCAAAATCTCACCAGGGATATATGGGGTGTGCAGGAAGGACTAGCACCTCTGGTGGGAGGGCTGCTGAGTCCCTTGTGGAATTTCTCGTCTACCTTTGGTATCCACTTGATTAGCCCAAGGCTCACCTGTAGCTCCAAGAAGCTGTAGCCTGTGCAGTGGCCACACACCCCAGTAAAACCATCTTGGCAGATAGGCTAAACCAGGTTGAGGGTAACAGGCTTCAAACCTGTGAGTTAGGGGGGTGTCTACCCAAAGCATGTGAAGATTTCCACTAGCAGGATAGGTAGATGAGAACATTTTGTTCCAATGACCATGAAGGTGGCTGAAGCAGGCACAATGGAGCACTTAGAGTTTGGTCAGGCATCGAAGATGCCAGGGTCATTCTCTGCATCCTGCACTATCACCAGTTGTCTTGAATTTTGTCTTGCACTGGATTCAGTGACTCTGGAAGAGAGAGTGAGGCTGACGATCTGACTGCAATCCTGCCTCACTTAAATCCAGTTCATTCAAGAGTCAAGACATCACCCTGTGATGTCATTGGTCACCTTCAAAATGAAGGACAAACCACAAAATCCCATCTTCTATGGGAAGCCTTCCTCAACTCCTCTTAACCCCACTGCCTTCTCTCTGTTAATTGGTTCCTGTATCTTCTGTTTGCTTTGAATATATTTATTTGCATGTTATCTCTCCCATTAGATTATAAGTTCCTTGAGGGCCGACTGTCTTTTGCCTCTCTTTGTATCCTGAGGGTTTAACACAGTGCCTGGCACATTGTTGTTGTTCATTCATTGAGTTGTGTACAGCTCTATGTCCATGGGTTTTTCTTGGCAAAGATATTGAATTCATTTGCCATTTCCTTCTCCATAGGAGGCACTTAATATGTGTTTAATTGATTAATTGATTGACACAATTGACTACAGATAAAAATAATAAAGGTTGGAAAGGCTTGGGGACAAGGGCACAGTAATACACTCTGGGTGGAGATATGAATTGATCCAATCATTCTTCAAAAAAATTTGAAATTATATTAAAGTGTGCATGCCCCTTGATCTGCTACTTGATATAATCTCCAAGAAGGTAAAAAACAGGGCAAGATCCCATTATATATGAAAATATTGATATCAGCTCTTGCAGTAGCAAATACGATATAGTGGGGACCCATCAACTCAGGAATGGTCGAATGAATGAAATACTACATGGATGTAATAGAATATTGTTGTACTATAAGAAATTACGGATGTGAAGAATTCAGAGAAACCTAGGAAGACTTATGTGAGCCAAGTAAACATAACCAGAAATATGCTTTGTGAGGTTACTATAGCAGCGTAGAGTACCCAAGATGCTTAGCCAAAGGGGTGGCCACTTGTGACATCAGAAGAACCAGTGATGAATGAAGCTTCCTACTCTAGTGGAGAGATGGTAAGCTTTTAGATAAGGACATAGGGTACTTTTTCAGACAGGGCTAATGATTGATTTGTTTTACTTTAAATGTACCTATGTTATGAAGGAGGGTTCGATGGTGGGGCAGAGTCATTGGGAAGTGCTGTGATTTTTTTTTTTTAAGAGAAAAGTAATGAAACATTAAAACAAAAAGAAATGTCTGATTGGAGAAGATGGACTGGGCACACATTGAGCACAAGAGATGACCAGCCCACCTTCTTTACTGACATTTCTTTTTTGGCATCCTCTTGGTTAGGATAAGTCAAGGAAAACCCCCAATCTAATGGATGGACTTGTGAAGGAAAACCTGGATAAGAATCAGACGGGATGGCCAGGCATGGATAGGTTAGGCTCTGCTTTCAAGGAGGAAACATCCACACCTAGGATGTCCTAGATCCATTATTTGAGGGTTGGAGTATATTGACTCCAAGTTTAGGGTTCATTAGACTATACTTGAGCAAAGGTGAGGCAGGGATTGTTTGGGTACCTTATAAGGAGAAATTGGCCTAGTCTACCTTGGGTAGAGCCCTAGGAAAATCTAACCCAGCCGACATGGTGATGGCCTTGTTAATTGTTGCTCCTACCACAGTTGGCAAGGGCTGTTTGTCCCATTGGAGAAATCAGCCCTGACATCTTCCCTTTCTGGCCAGCCTAGACACCCCGTGCCTGCTCTGCTACAGAGGCATAGTTGTAGACCTGGCCCCCCAGGATCTTGTGGGCTTCTACTGCCTGTGGTCAGAAGAGGAGCCCCCAGGAAGGGAAGGGTCACCATGGCTGCCTTCCGCTCTGCTCTGAGGCCACTGTCAGGTAATAGGAAAAGTGTCAGATCTGGAATCCGAAGATGGGGTTTTGATGTTACATGACATATTTATTATCTTTGTATTTATTTTGCTATAGAAGCAGCGGCTACAGAAGCAGCATCCAGGAAGATCTAGATCTGAGTTGAGCCTCTGGCACATCTTGGCTCTGTGGGCCCTCTGAGACTGGAGGATGCAGAGGTAGGACCTGTGTTGGGAAATACCCTATACTTATACCTGTCCTTGTAATCTCTCCCTTGGAAGGGCAGACTCCATAGAAGGTGGGATTATTCCAGTCTTCATACTTGTATTTGCCATGTGTTGGACACTGGGCTCATCATTTAATAAATGCTTGTGGTTTGGTTGTTGTCTAATGACAAATGCATCAGAAAGGGGCAAATATACAGGGGATTTTTCTCCTGGAGTGGGATAAAGAAAGGATACTGGGAGAAATTTTGGCAATGTTAAAAAATAAGACATCAGTAAAAATTTACTTTAAAAAAAAAGAAGAAAAATGCTAGCATAGTGCTCTGTGATTTCAGAGGGGGAAGGTTGCTGTTGACTGGTGGAATCAGGAGCTTCCTGGGAGGAGATGACATTTCATTGAGTTAAAACTATATAGAAAATCGCTAGGCAAAAAGATGGGGAAGGGAGAACATTCTGGGAATCAGAAGGAGCATGAGCAGAGCTTTGGATGTAGAAAAGTACCAGGCATTTCTGGATGGCAGTGAGTGATCCATTTTTGCTGGATGGTGGGATGTGTACAGAGGAGAATATGAGACAAAACAGGAAAGGTGACCTGGTGCCAGACTGTTGAGCCTTGAATGCTGGGAGGGGAATTTGAACTTTATCCCGCAGACGATAAGGAGCTACTGAAGATTTTAGAATAGATGAATGGCAAAACTGTATCTATAAGAAAGATTATTTTGGCAGTGGTATGAAGTATTGGTTCTGAGCTAGAAGGTAATTTAGAAATCAGTTCCATTCCTCTCATCTTATAGGTGAGAAAAAGGAGTCCCATATTGGTGTGAGGGACTTGCCAAGACCACACAAAAAGCCAGTGGCTAAGCAGGAACAAATTCATAGGCACTAAATTTTGGGTTTTCTTGGGAAACAGCAGGATTAAACACCCTTTGGGCCAACTAAGCAAGCTGCTGCTACTACAAATTCATTAGAGCTAGTCCATAAACTCTGATGACAACAGCTTCCAAGGACCTCCCTGAACCAGGTCCTGAAATGAGCATAAACCAAAGAAGACCACTAGATCTACAGAAATGTCCCTACTCCTTTTTTTTGTTTGTTTTTTTACTGTGGCTTGTTACAAGTAATTGCTTATAATAATATTAATAAGGACACTTCTCCCTGCTTGAGAGGTATCTCTTCATCTATGATTCCAAGAGTTTGACATTACTACCTTCAAGAGTCTTGCTGGGCAGGATGGACCCAGAACAGAACACTTTTCCAGTGAGAGAAATAGAGAAGGCACATCTCCTGCCCCAGGTCACACAGCAAAGCAGAAGCAGAAAATACAGCTGCTAGCAATTTACCTGGGACTTTGAACTCGGTCTAACACCAGTCTGTTTGACTGAGTCCTGTATTCCTGTAGATTTTTATGTATTCTTGTACTCCAAAGACCATTTTCTTCTTGAAAGATTCTCTCAAACAGTTGTCTTGCTTGTGTGTGAAGAGCAGTGAGATGCAGGAAGAGCAGAAGGAGGGAAATAGTCAGACAGAGTCGAAAGGGACAGACAGAAACAGGGAGTCAGGACCTGAGAAGGGAGCAGAGACAGAGCCAAGAGGGTCAAAGACAGGGGTGAGAGGACCAGAAACAAAGGAAGAGAGGAGAGGGCCAAAGAATGTGCACAAGGGCCACAGATAATGGGAAAAGGGTAAGAAAGAAAGAAAAAGCAGATAGAACATCAGGATTTTAGAGTTTTGAGAGATGTTAGATGTTAGAGGTCCTCTGCCAGGGGATCTTGACTGTTCTTGGTGTCATGGACCCTCTGGCAGTCTGGTGAAGCCTGTGGACCCCTTCTCAGAGGCATGTTTGTTGCCTGCATTGATTTTTTTTCATTTGATTTTTTCAATTAAAAATTTTATTTTCTCTCTCTCCCATTTCCTCTTCCCTCATTGCAAAAGAAAGAAAAGTTGTCGGGGAGACATCTCTATGCTGATGATTATCCATCCCTAACCTCTCTGCTGACCTCCAATCTTGTATCTCCAACTCCCTTTCATACATCTTAAACTGTATGTTTAGTTCCCTATGTCCAAAATTGAACTCATTACCTTTCCCTCTAAACCCCCTCTTCCCATTTCTACCTTCCCTGTTACTGTTGAGGGCAACACCATCCTCCCAGTCCCTCAGGCTCCCAACCTGGGATTCATCCTGGATTCCTCACTATCCCTCACCCCCACTCCCCCATATCCAAGCTGTTGCCAAGGCTCTGCAAATTTCACCTTTGCAAGATCTCTCGAATATGCCCCCTTTTCTGTTCTGGCACTGCCACCATGCTGGTGCAGGGCCCATCTCACCTCACATCCTAATTACTGCACTAGCCTGCCTAAAGTGTCTCCCTGCTCCAATCCACCCTCCGTTCATCCACCAAAGTGATTTTCCCAAAGCTCAGGTCTGGCCATGTCACTCCCCCCAACTCAGTAAACTTCCAGTGGCTCCCTGTTGCCTCCAGGATAGAATAAAAAACACTCTATTTGGCATTCAAAGCCCTTCATTACCTAGCCCCCTCCTACTTTTCCTTTCTTCCTACCTTTAACCACCCCTTCCTCATGTTTAGTCTATGATCCAATGACACTGGCCTCCTGGCTGTTCTTTGAATAAGACCTTCCAAGTTTCCAGCAGGCATTTTCTCTGGCTGTTCCCTCTTTCAAGATCCCAGCTAAAATCCCACCTTCTACAGGCAGCCTTTCCCAGTCCCTCTTGATTCTAGAGCCTTCCTCCTGTGGCACATAGCTTGTTCATACATAGTCATCTGCACACTGTCTCCCCTGTTACACTGTGAGCTCCTTGAGGGCAGGGGCTGTCTTTTGTCTTTCTTTGTATCCCCAGGGCTTGGCACAGAGCCTGGCACCAGGCAGATACTTCACTGAATGACAACCTGCAAACAAGGTGCATACAGGATAATTTAGGGAGAGGGGAGGACGCATAGTTTGGACAACACTAAGGTTAAGAAGGACTGGGAAAGGCTTCTTGCAGAAGGTGGGGCTTTAGATGAGACCTGAAGGAAGCCAGGGAAGCCAGGAGGGAGACATGAAGAGGGGGAGAGCTCCAGGCATGGCGGGCAACCAGAGAAAGTATAGTGAAAGGGGGAGCAGACCCAGGCCCAGAGGTCTGGGGGAAAGGGAGGGAACAGACCCCAGCTCTGACCTTTTCTGGGAGCGTTAGTACCCCCTCGTGTCTTTGGGAGAAGGTTGTGGGAGGAGCAGGACAGAAGAGGACCTGAAAATAAACAAAGAGAAGAAAATCAGGTGATTTGGAGTTACCCAGAGGACTAGTTTGAACTAGTGAAGCAGATCAGAGGTTGCATTTGAGAGAAGAACCCCTTTGGGTTCTTCTGGCCCAGATACCGGTGCAGATTTTACTTCCTGCTCATTAGGGAAATTAGGTGGAGGACAATTAGGAAGGATATAAAAAGATTATGGAGGATTAGGGAATAGAACCTGAAAATAAAGATAAGGGGGGAGGGAGTCACTCGAGGGAGAGGAGGTAAGAGGAATAATCTGAGGTTAAGCAAACCGGTGGAGGGGATTGGTGGGCGGAGAAAACTGGAGAAAGCTTTGCAGATCCATTTTAGCCTAAAGGAGGGTTATTAAGACCTCGGGAAGGAATTTGAGTATTGTTAATATAATAAGAGCTAGCATTTACATAGACCTTTAAAGTTTGCAAAACACTTTTAAAATATCTTTTTATCTTCACAGCCACCGCAGGAGGTATTATTATCCCCACTTGACAGATGTGGAAACTGAGGCCGGGAGAGGAAGCTGAGGAAGGTTTGAGAAGGGATGACAAAGTATGGAGGGGCTGCTGCAGTCAGTTAGGGGTGGTGTAAAAGGATCACCTTGCGGCAAGGAGGGCCCACTTGGAAATTACGTAGCACAATCTGTAGTAGACCCCAGTCAGCATAGTTTCATGGATTAGAATTTAAAGGACCAGTTTGGTTTGCAGAAGCAGGGCCAGAGAGGATGGTCCAGGTGGAGGGATGGATGTGAGTGGAGGAAGAGAAGTGGAAGCCAAGGATGCCAAGAAAATAGTGAAAACAGTGCCTGCCCTCAGAGAGCTTGCATTTTAATCAGTGACACCACCGGCCTTTTTTTTTTTTAATTGTATTTGTGATTTGCTTGATATAGGAAGTTCTTGGTGTCAAAACTCCCTTTTCAAATGCAGATCAGCACTGCCTGCGGGGTGTGGTGTTGGAGAATTGCCCAGAGCACTGAGACATAGTGACCTACCCAGGACCACAAGATCTTAAGGTGTTCCAGGCCAGCCTTGAATCCAGCTCTTCCTGTCTTTAACCACTGGACCCTACTGGAAAACACACACATACACACACACACACACACACACACACACACAGTAGAGACAAGATAACTCTAGACCGAGGGCACTCACAGCTGCAGATCTGAGGCTTGAAAGAAGCCCACTTTAAGAAAGTGAGATGAGGAGAGAGTATTTCCTGCTCTGGTGGCAGCCAGTACAAAGGAAGTAGGGGGGGTGGCTAGGTGGTACAGTGAATAGAGCACCGGCCCTGGAATCAGGAGGACCTGAGTTCCAATCCAACATCAGACACTTGACACATTTAACTAGCTGTGTGACCTTAGACAAGTCACTTAACCCCAACTGCCTTGCCTTCTCCCCTCCAAAAAACAAAAAAAAAAACCAACAGAGGTGGACTCTTACCTGGGAGGCAACTGGGTGGTGGCCTGGAGGCTGAAAGACTTGAGTTCAAATCCAGTTTCAGATGCTTATTAGCTCTGTGACCTTGAGCAAGTCACTTAAACACTATTTCCTTTGGTTTCTTCCATTGTAAAATGGGGATAATAACAGGGCCTACTTCCCAGGCTTGTTGTGAGGCCCAAATGAGACCTGTAAATTTTGGGAAATGCTTAGTACAGTGCCTGGCATGTCCTTTGTTGTGTAGTCGTGTCCTACTCTTTATAACCCCATTTGGGGTTTTCTTGGCAAAGATACTGGCATGGTTTGCCATTTCCTTCTCCAGCTCATTCTACAGATGAGGAAACTGAGACAAACTGGGTGAAGTGACTTGCCTAGGGTCACACAGCTAGTGTGTGCCTGAGGCTGTATTTGAACTCAGGTCTTCTTGACTCCAGACCTAGCCCTCTATCTGTTGCGCTACCTAGCTGGCAAAGCAGGTACTTAATAACTTGTTCCCTTCCTCCTTCCCTCTCTTCCTCCCTCCCTTCTTTCCTTCCTCCCTCCCTTCTTCCTTTCCTTCCTTCCTTCTTCCTTCCCTCCTTCCTTCCTTCCCTTCCTTTCTTCTTCCTTCCCTCCTTCCTTCCTTTCTTTCCTTCCTTCCTCCTTCCCTCCTTCCTTCTTTCTTTCTTCCTTCCTTCCTTCCTTCCTTCCTTCCTTCCTTCCTTCCAGGAAAGACTTTTGTCTCTCTGTGGGCATTTTTCTGCTAAAATTCATTTCTTCTCCCTGCTATGAGCAGAGATAATTGAATTGACTGTAAAAAAAAAAAAAAAGAGGCTGAATTAGAGTGTATCCTTTCAGCCTGTGGGTGGGCCCTGGCCTCCTACAGCCCCTCCTGCCCTGGTTCTCTTTCCTTGCATCCAGGTCCAGGGCTTGCCCTGCCTGGCTTGGCTTTGGACACTCTCCCATACATCCATTCCCATGCCATGTCTAGCCTTGGTCAGCAGGACCACACCTTTAAATTTAGTGTCTCTGTGAGATGACCAGAGCCAGCCCTGCCCTCCTAGCAGGAGAGTGCTGTAATGACAGATAACACACGCCTAGCATGTAAGTGCCTCCCATGAACAGAGCCCTGTATTTAATCCTGGAAATCCAGAGATGAAAAGCGAGCCAGTTCCTACCTCAAGAAGCTTATGGTCTCCTCATCTAATTTGACAGGGTTCTTCCATAAGAATTTGTAGCCCCAACCCCTCTACAAGCCAGGGGAAAGGGCTGAAGGTCCCACAGAAAACTTCCAGGGAGGGACTAACCAGCTGAGACATGTAATTTGCTTCTGAGGCAAAGGCATCTGGCAGGATTTGGGACTGCACTTTAAGAGATCTTGAAATAAGGAGGCATTCCGCAGAAGCCGTGACATCAGAGAGCCTGGGAGAGCAGGGCAAAACCTGTTTCGATGGGACTGAGAACAACTGGGCTCCATCTGATTACTGCCCCAGCCACTTCCATATTCAAGGATATTAAGGGAGTAGTTCTCAGGAGAAAATAAATCCAGGCTATCAGCAGCCATATGAAAAGACATTCATTCTAAGCCACTAATATTTAAGAGAAATGAAAATTAAAGCAATTCCAAGGTTCTACCTCACAGCCAACAGATGAACAAAGGTGACAGAAAAGAACAAGGGCAGTGCTGCGTTGCTGGACTTTCACATGGTCCAACAGAGGGCAAAAGGGTAGAGGTGGGCCCAAACTTAGGTCCCCTGACTTCAAATCCAGTCCATGTTTTTTCCTTTATACCGCGTCAAACTCAAATGGATCCTTGTGGGCGATTTCTTGACTCAGAAAACCACAAATTAACATTTTCTATGTTGTACTGCATTTTAATTTTTTTTTATCAAACATTTTCTAATTGCATTTAAATTTGGTTCAGGAAGTTTTGCATGCATCCAAGTGTGACACTTCTGCTTTGCTCCATGCTTTCAGCATAGGCTGTGGCAGCAAACTTTAGGTCAGTAGCCTGAAAGGTTTTGTTTAAATGTAAAGATTTTTCTAAACGTCTAGCTTCAGCTACTTACCTAGAATCTACCACAGTCAGAGCCATGAGCAGCAGCTCTCGCATTGAATAGAATGTGAGCTCCCAGGAGGAATAGAAGGAGAAATTTAGGTGTTGAGATAACAGAAGAGATCAATAAATATTGAGATAACAGAAGAGATCACTAAATAAAAATGTATTCAAACAAACAAACAAGAAAGAATATAAGTCCTTCGAAGGCAGGGTCAGTCGCATTTTTGTCTTAGTATTTCCTGGCAAGATGCCTGGCCCATTTGTGACTAGCTGGCCTGCCTAGCACACAGCAGATTCTTAATAAATGCTTACGGATTGATGGGTTTCCGGGCAAGCACAACAAACCAAGTGCCCTAATGTCCACTTTGCAAGACAAATTCAAGTTGTGGGTAAGAAAGGACCTTAGACCTCATGTCATAAACTCCCACAAGGGAACGGATCTCACTTAGTACCATGGAAAGACAGAGAACTCCAGGAGCAGATCTCTAGGCAGAGGTCCAGGAATATCCCAAGACACTGCCAAGGAAAATGTTTTGGGGGAAGGGTTCCTGACTCCCTGTCCAAGGCCTGTCCATTAGCCCTGCTGACTTTCATGGTCAGGCCTTAGGAAGGGGCAGCTAGGTGACACAGTGGATAGAGCACTGGGCCTGGAGTCGGGAAGGCCTAGCCTCAGACACTGTGTGACCCTGGACAAGTCACTTCACCCTGTTTGCCTCAGTTTCCTCATCTGTAAAATGAGCTGGAGAAGGAAATAACAAACCCCTCTAGTATCTTTGCAAAGAAAACCCTCAAATGGGATTCATGAAGAGTCAGATATGACTGAAAACAGGAGGGGGCTGGATAATCCTTTGTATAAGATTCCTCTTGAGTTATAGGTTGAGGTAGATGTCCTCAGTTTCAGATAGATGGTGCAAACAGAGGGTTGTGATCTACTGAGGCAGGACAGACCTGAGTTCAAATCCAGCCACTATGTGGCCTTTAACATCTCTGCTTCAGTTTCCTCATCTGTGAAATGGGAATAATGACCGCAACAGCCTCCCAGGGTTGTTGTGAGGATGAAGTGAGATAGTATTTGTCAAGTACTTTATAAACCTTCAAGCTCTGTCCATTGGTCAGCTGTCATCATTATTAGCCATCATTCAGAGCTGTAAGAGGCTGCAGTGAGGGTCCAATTCTGTCCGTCTCAGAGCGGGCTAGGTCTGGGGAAAGCCCTGGGTCCTCCACCCTTGCTCTCCTCTCTTCCAAGGTCTGCTCTGGTCTGTTTGCTCTGAAGTTCTGGCCCAGCCCTGGGGAAGGGCATGTAGGGCCAGCCCTGGAAAAACACTGGGAAATAGGCCAGGGTGCTCCCCAGGCTCCCGGGGAGCAAAGCAGCTGACCGGCTCACCCTTCCCGAGGTTCACGGGAGCACACGGTTCAGAGAGAAGAGTGACCCCAGAGATCATTCAGTTCTATCCCATCTTATTTCACTTTATCTTTTAAAAAAGTCTTATTGAGGTCTTTGCTTTTTGTATCACAGTCATTTCTAGAGAGAGTCTATCCCCACAATTGATAATATTGAAAAAAGATTGTATCTGAGTCCAAGGGCTTGGGTTTGAATCCTAACTCTGAGGAGACAGGATGGTGAGGCAGACCGTGAGCTCCTCCCCGAGTCCTTGTGAGGACAGGGCTAGTGTTTTGCCTTTGTCTGCATCCTCACTTCTTAGCATGGTCCCTTAGCATGGTAGATACTTCATAAACAAATGTTTGTTGCCTGCCTGCCTGACTTACTACCTCTGTGACTTTAGGTAAATCATTTAATCTCATCAGACCTCCTTCAAGATAAAGAAGGACTAGATGTCCTCAGAGCCCCTTCTAATTCTAAATATAATCCATACATATTGGAGTCTGCCATAATGGAAACTTCCCCACGTGCCTTCCTGGACAATCCTTTAAGCAGGCAATGAGTATTTTTAAGTCCCTACTGTGTGCCAGGAACACCTAGCTAGTAACTTCATCAGACGATAGAATTTAGAGTTGCGAGGGGCCTTCACCTCATCTTGGGAAAACAAGATCTGGAGAAATGGAGTGATTTGCAGAAGGTGGTAGAGGTGGGAACCCTGGCCTGTGGGGCCCAGATCTAGTGCCCTTTCTGCACCATGCCAGCACAAGGGGCTTAGACTAGATAACCTCAAAAGCTTCCACAGCTCCTTTTCACACACCCCCTCATCCGGCACCCCGCCAACTCCCTGCCTCACTTCTTCTTTATTCCTTAAGACCCCACCCCATTAAACTCTGGCCTTCTTCCACCAAGAAATTAAGTACTAGTACAGATGAGGAGGAGGAGACTTTTAGCTTTGGCAGGGGTGTGTGTATGTGTGTGGGGGGGTGCCCACAGATTCCCAGGCGTAGCCGGTGGCCTCTTCCCTGGCAGCCAGATTGGCAAAGATGAAACCCACTGGCTCTTTCCCCAGCTGCTCTAGTCCCAAGATCTCCCACCACCCATCTCTAATGGGAACAAAAGCAAACTGACAGGCATAGCACTTTGGGGGTAATTTCCCTAATCGATCAATCAACAGGTAATCATTAGTTCGTGGGAAAACATTTCTGAAGAGGAATGAGCAAACGCTATCACCTTTTGGCTTCTAGACGGGAGGCTGTAGGACAACCTTTATCCAGAAGGTGGAAGAGGGGGAGCTCCGGGTGATGTCTGAACCAGGGCAATTGAAGCAGAACAAAACAAAAAAACAACCTACATGGGTCCCGTCCAAGTGCTTTGGGGAGCTGTGACCTCCTTCCACTCCACAGAATTCAGTTCAACCAATGTTTCTCACTGCCCATTGTGGGCAGAGCCTTATGCACCGAACTGGGGAAAATAGAGTAGAAAGTGGAATGCTTCTGTCAGCACTGAAGAGCCTCTGGGCTGGGGCAGGGTGCCCGGGTCCCCTGAGGGCACCTCAGTCAGTATGCCCCTCTAGAACATCCCAGTGATGAACAAGAACCCCGGATGTGGGGTCAGAAGACCTAGCTTTGGGTTCCTCTGTGCCATGGGTTGTGGGATGTTGGATTATTCACATGACCCCTCTGAGCCTTGCCTTCCTTACTTGTAGGATGCTTCGGTACCTGATGAATCTGTGATCTCATAGATGTAGGCACAGCATAGTGATGCAAACCACCTGCCACCCTCTGCCCATCCAGGGTGACTCTTGTTTGTTTCCCTCCACTGGTGGTCAGCTGTGCTAGAGGCCTTTCACTCATGGGTAGAATGCCATTGGCAGTGGATAGAACCCTAGGCTTGGAATCTTCATGAGTTCAAATCCAGCTTCAGACACTAGCTGTGTGACCCCGGGCAAGTCACTTCACCCTGTTCGCCTCATTTTCCTCATCTGTAAAATGAGCTGGAGAAGGAAACGGCAAACCAACCAGTATCTTCACCAAGAAAACCCCAAATGGGTCATGAAGAGTCAGCTATGACTGAAAACTCAACAACAACAACATGGCATCAGTGACTCTTGGGCTAACTGGTGGGGTTCCTGTGGGAAAAGCAGCTTGTGAAGGTTGCAGGACTGTAGTATATGAGTCTAAATGTGTCAGAGGACAGGACCAGGCAAGGTGACCTCAGTTAGGAGGTTCCAGTGACCTTATGAGCAGCAGACTGCTCCAAGATCTTGGGCAACAGGATGCTCACCATCTCCGGAGGCAGTCCATTCTATTTAGGGGCAGCTCTCATGGTCAGGAAGACTTTTCCCTGAGACTGAGCTGAAATCTGCACCTCTCCAACTTCTAGTCTTTCCCTCAGAGCTAAGCAGAACAAGTTCACTTCTTCCTCATGGCATTGCTTCATTCATCGGAATACCGAGATGACATCCTTCCTAAGGCTTCTCTCCTCCCAAGTGGATATTCCCAGCTTCTTCCGCTAACCCTTATGTGATGTGGGCTCTCTTTCTCTTTCCCATCCCAGTCACCCTCCTCCCAATGCACCCCAGCTCATCACTGGCCTTTTTAAAATGCTGCACCTTGAACTAGACGCAGGACTCTGGATGGGACCAGGCTGGAAGGCTGTGGAGCTATTATTACTACTAATATCCTTGGTCTGGACATGCCAACATTCTTTTTTTTTTTTTAATTTTTGCTTTTTTTGGAGGGCAATTGGGGTTAAGTGATTTGCCCAAGGTCACCTGGCTAGTTTTTGTGTTAAGTGTCTGAGGTCG
>CM053592.1:144642570-144667648 GCA_028646515.1 Pseudochirops corinnae
CCCCCCATGGTGGCCACGCTAACATTCTTAATCCTGCCTAAAACTGCACTGAATGCCTGAGGTTTCTCTCAACTCCTGTGCACCCTCTACTGCAAAGTGGTGTTTTTTTGGTGAACTCCGCTGGTTAACTCTCACCTTCAGGATCACATAGAAAGTCCTCTCTTGGCACGGAAGCCTCTGTCCCAAGGCCTGTCCAACCTCAGTAGCCTTCTCAGGCCTTGGTCCCTTCCATGAGCTCTGAGTTAGCCTACTCACAGTCCTTTGAACACGACCCTCCCTTGTCTTTGCCCCTGCTGCTCCCTCACCTAGAACACCCTGCCCTCTCCTCATTCTCCAGGCTTCCTTCAAGGCTCAGCCCATATCCCACCTTAGCCGGGGCCTCTCCTTGTCTCCCATTCCTTCCCACCCAACGCCCGCTAAGTCTCCTTTCAGACTGCCTCTCTCTCTCTCTCTCTTTTATATTCCTAGTTATTTGAAGGCAGTCTCCTCCATTAGGCCGTGAGCTCCTTGAGGGCACGGATTTTTTATTTCTTTTGGCCTTTCTTTTTATCCCCCAGGGCTTAACACAGTTTCCTTATACATAATAAACACTTAATAAATGCTTGTGGACTGACTGTCTGAATATGACAAACACACAGAAAACTATAATTAAAAAGCAAATAAGTCATAGTAAGTGCAGTGTGATCTGAGGTCCGAGAAAGGAAGGTCATTTATGACAGGAGATTAAGGAACACTTCCTGGAGGAGGTAGCATGTGACTTGGTCTGTAAAAGTTAAGGAGGAATCAAATAAAAGGGTGGACATTCCAGGCCTGGGGAACTTTGTGAATATGGAGATGGGGAAGCACAGTTTGTTCATTATTTTTTTGTTTCTTTTTGGTGGGGGCAAGGCAGGGCAGTTGGGGTTAAGTGACTTGTCCAAGGTCATATGGCTATTAATGTGTTAAGTGTCTGAAGCCAGATTTGAACTCAGGTCCTCCTGACTCCAGGGCCGGTGCTCTGTGCCACCTAGCTGCCCCCAGGGGAGCACAGTTTGTCTGGAGCATACGTGATGTGGTTGGTAGGGAGGTGTCTGAACCAAGGCTGCCGCTAGATCGTGTGGGGCCTTGAATGCCGACCAGAAAAGCAGAGTAAAGTGGAATCTGAACTTGGTTAGAGTGACACTAAAGATTTGTGAGTGTGACTAGATGGATGGAATGTTTATTAACTATTTACCATGTGCTGTTTACTGTGCTAAGCCCTGGAGGTACTAATGAAAAAAAGGAAAAAAATCCCTATTCACCAAGAACCCCTGTTCAGCAGTTTTGTCCAAAGCAGATGCACCAAGGGGGAATCTCTCTGAGTGAGGAAGCTTGCCTCCTGGTTCTGTGAGCCTTCTGTTACAGGGTACTCTAAGACATAATGATCAATAATATTTACAAAATGCTGTAAGCTGTCAAAATGTGTTTTACATTATTTCTGTGGAGCCTGGGAGGTGGATGCTATGATCCCCATTTTACAGATGAGACTGAGGCTAATAGAGGTAAAGTGATTTGCCCAGAGCCACACAGCTAAGAAGTGGCTGAGGCAGGAGTAGACAGAACACTGGGTCTGGAGTCAGGAAGACTTGAGTTCAGATTTGGCCTCAGGCACATCCAAGTGTTGCTGAGCCTGAGCCTGGGCCCTGTACACAGAATGCAAACTGTGTATGTACAATACACATGTTTTTATGGAAATTCTTTTTTAAAAAATTATTTCATTACATATTTATTAAATACATTTAAAAAATTTTATCAGTCATTTAAAAATAATTTTGAGTTCTAAAATCCTCCCCACCCCAGCCCTTGATAAGGCAAGCAATGTGATATCAAAGTGACCAAGAACCTGTTTTCTTGTAGAAATTCTAGTACATTTGTTTACTCTGGTAGCCTCCTTGCCATAGAACATGGTACATTCAATACTTGAAACAAACAGATAACTGACAATAGAAATGTAAACAGGGTCCTAGTTTATGAATTTGCAGAATATCTTGATTATCTCTTCTAGGAATCAGGCCAGTTTTCTTGGCATAAGCACCGAGTATACAGGGATGGCAATCCCCACTGGATGGAAAGAAGTCCCAAGTCACTGAGTAACAGGCACACCCGGTCTGAGGTTGTGAATTGGTCCTGAGGAAACAGGTCATTAGGTAAAACAAAGTCGCTGGGGGAAATGAACAGTGTACAGGAGCGGTATTAGACAGTGATGCAAGGGGAGTGGAATCAAGGGGAGTCCAGCGGCCCTGGACTGGGGGTAGTGGAGCTGAGGAGGGTCCTCAGAGGTGAGGACGTCCCACCACCCCAGGCTTGCTTGATTGGAGGGATGAGCCTGAATGCAGAAAAAAAAATTCTTCCATACCATTGGACTTAAGTATAACTTGAGGGTTGTTAAGGGGAAGGGGAGTTAGGTTTGCTTTTGGTCTCAGAGTAGTGGGTGGAAGCAAAGAGGAACCCAGTCACAGGGGAGGAAGATTTCAGGAATGATGATTAGATTGATGATTAGAGCCATTGAAAAGTGGCTTCGGCTGCCTTGGAAGATCCTGATCACTCATAGAAGAAGAGATGTCATGACTGATCCCTTATGAGGAATGTTGAAGCTGGAGGGAGGGAGGTGGTCAGCTATGGGTTGCACTAAATGAGAGGGTACTGGTTCTGAAGTCAGAAAAACTGTTCAAATCCAGCTTTCCCACTGACACCACCTGAGTGACCTTGGACACAAGGTCCCTCCTCATCCATAAAATGAGGGGTTGGATGATAATTGGCTTTTAAATTCTGGTCCAGCACTAGGTCTATGCATGGTTCAGGAAAACTCCCCTGGTTTCCTTAGTCCAGGGTGATCTCTCTCCCCAGGCCCAATCCCTTGGTATTTTGTTTCTGGGATTCCTATTGGAATTCATCCCCTCCTACCTTGCACAAGGACTATTTATGGACCTGTTTTACCCCCATCCCTAGTTAGTTGCTCAGCTTAAGCCTCTATCTGATTCACCTTTGTCTCCTCTACCCTGCCCCACCCCGGGTCTAGAACCTAGCACAGAGCTAGGCCTGGCAGAAGGAATGCAACAAGTATTTCTTGAATTCACAAATAAACTAAATGAGTGAGTAATTTCCCTCCTCCTAAGTCACAATTTCCTTGCATGAAAAAAGGAGTCTGTTATTTTCATTAAAAAATTTTTAAAAATGTATATTAATTTTTGTAAATTAACAAATATCAGATTTTTCTTTCCCTTCTACCTCTTTCACTCCTTGAAAAGAAAAGAAAAACAAAATTCTTATAATAAATCTATCTACCCAAGCAAAACAAATTCCCACATTGGTCATATAAAAAATATATATGTGTGTGCATATATATACATATATATATGCATGTATACACACACATATGTGGGTGTGGGTGTGGGTGTGGGCATATGAATGTACTATTCCTCACCCTTAGCCTATCCCTGCTCTGTCACCTCCTGGTGAGTAGCATCATACATACATTTTAGAAGTAGAAGGGACCATAGAATTCATCTGTCCAGCTCTCTCATTTTAGAGAGTACAACTGAGGCCCAGTGCAGGGAGATCTCACTGCTAATTAGTGGCACTGGCAGGTCTAGATCCTCACTCTTTTTTCTCTTTTAAATACATTTTTTATTGATATCTTTTGTTTTAACCACACTAGAATTTTTCCCAGTATCCCTTCCCCTCCCAGAGAGCCTTCCCATACAACAATATTATTATTATTATTATTTTTGCTTTTCTTTTGGAGGGGAGAGGGCAGGGCCGTTGGGGCTAAGTGACTTCCCCAAGGTCACATGGCTAGTAAGTGTTAAGTGTCTGAGGTCATATTTGAACTCCTGACTCCAGGGCCGGTGCTCTATTTAATGCACCACCTAACCGCCCCAACATTATTTTTAAAAGAAAAAAAGGAAGGAAAAAAACCCAGCAAAACTGATCAAGACATTAAAAAAAAAAACAAAAAAATGTGGGGCGGCTAGGTGGTGCAGTGAATAGAGCACTGGCCCTGAAGTCAGGAGGACCTGAGTTCAAATACAAGCTCAGACACTTGACATACTTACTAGCTGTGTGACCTTGGGTAAGTCACTTAACCCCAATTGCCCTCCAAAAAAAAAAAAAACAAAGAAAAACCAAACAAACAAACAACACAAATATGAACACCGTTCCAAACCTCCCACCTCTGCAAAGGAATTGGGGGTAAGGATGCTTTCTCCTACTTCCTCTTTGGGGCCGTATTTGTTCTTTCTTTTTAAAATTATTTTTTGTTCACATGTTTTATTTTTTACCAGACTGTCTCCCAGCATCTCTCCTTCCCAATTCCCAGGGAAACATCCCATTTAACAGATTTTTTTTGTTTTTGTTTTTTGCTTTTTTTTGGAGAGGGGAAGGCAGGGCATTTGGGATTAAGTGACTTGCCCAAGGCCTTAGGGCTAGTTTTTGTGTTAAGTGCCTGAGGCTGAATTTGAACTCAGGTCCTTGCCACCTAGCCGCCCCTTCACAGATATTTTTAAGGGTAGTTTTTTTGATGCACCGCACTCATGGGCCTCTCACCTCTGCAAAGGAGTGGGGTGAGGTATCTTCTCATGCCTCTCACTGGGCCATGCTTGCTTTGTAATTGTGCAGCACATTCTTTTGATCACTTTGCGGCTGTTCCTTCTATTTATGTGGTTATGGGCCTTTTGTGTTCTGTTTTTTTTTTGTCTCTGCCAGTTTTTCTGTCTTTTCATTCTTCTCTGTAGGAATCATGTTTTTTGTTTTCTTACAGCACACTAATATTCCATTACATTCATGCATCAAAATTTGTTGATTTGTTCCCCAATCAATAGGCATCTATACTCAGTTTCCAGTACCACAAGTGCTTCTATAAATATTTGGGTATATATACTCTGTCACCCTTGGAGGCAGCCAGGTGGTTCAGTGGATAGAGCTCTGGGCCTGGACTCAGGAAGACCCGAGTTCAAATCCAGCCTCAAACACTTACTAGCTGTGTGACCCTGGGCAAGTCACTTAACCCTGTTTGTCTCAGTTTCCTCATCTATAAAATGAACTGGAAAAGAAAATGGCAAACCATTCCAGTATCTTTGCCAAGAAAACCTCAAAATGAAATCACAAAGAGTTGGAAATGACTGAACAGCAACAAAAACTCTTATCACCTTTAATGCTGGTGCCTTCACTCCGTCTGGTATTTGTTTGTACGAAGCCCTTTGGGTGCTGGTTCTCCCACTGGATTATGAGATCCTTGAGAACAGAATTTTCCTTTCTTTGTAACCCCATCCCTTTACAATGGTTCTCAACCTTCCTAATGCTGTGACCCTTTAATACAGTTCCTCATGTTGTGGTGACCCCCAACCATAAAATTATTTTCATTGCTACTTCATAACTGTAATTTTGCTACCGTTATGAATCTATCTGATATGTAGGATGTATTTTCTTTTTTTTCCCTTTTTTTTTTTTTGCCTTTTTGGAGGGCAATTGAGGTTAAGTGACTTGCCCAGAGTCACACAGCTAGTAAGCGTGTCAAGTGTCTGAGACCAGATTTGTGCTTTTTTTTTTTGCTTTTTTGGAGGGCAGTTGGGGTTAAATGACTTGCCCAAGGTCACACGGCTAGGTTTTTGTGTTAAGTGTCTGAGGTCACATTTGAACTCAGGTCCTCCTGACTCCAGGGCCGGTGCTCTACTCACTGCGCCACCTAGCCGCCCGCAGGATATATTTTCATACATATGCGACCCACAGGTTGAGAACTGCTGCCCAGTTTAGTACATTGACTGGCAAACAGTAAGCGCTTAATAGATGTTTGTTGACTAACTCCAAACCTATGCTCTTTCTACCACATCTTATCTTCTCTTCTGTTTGTTCCAGATGGATGCCAAGGTCTTCTTCTGCTCTAAAATGTTGTTCTGCAGATTGGAAGGAGGAAGCTAAAGTTTACTTGAACCAGAGTAAAATGTGTGTGGGGGAAAGGAGTGAAGGGGTGAAGAGGTGAAAGTAGAACGTTCCGGGTATAGGGATCAGGGTAGGGTTATAGAAAAAGACAAAAGGAGAGGAGAAGAGAGGAGAGGAGAGAAGAAAGATGAGAGAAAGACAGATGGGGAGAAACACATAAACAGATAAGAAAAACAGAGATAGGGCAAGAGAATCCCTGAAACTGAAGGGGATTGTTGGAGATCCCACAGTGGGGATTACTACTCTACCAGAGACTGGCTCAGATGGCCTCCAGGTCCTTTCTGTTCTAGAGATTCTGTGACCCTCTGGTTCTAGGGAGCTGGTCAGCTGCCAGGGCAGTCCACCTACTTTTGAACAGTTCTAATGATTAAGAAGCTCTTCCCTAGATTGAGCCCAAAGTCTACCTCCTTGGAACTTTACCTCCCTGTCCCCAAACTTATCACTCCTAATTCTCCCTTCCGTAGGCATCTTTGATTTTTCTTTCCCCTTGATGGTCCCTTGAATACCTGAAGGCAGGAATTGTGTTCTCCTTTCTCTCTGTGAGCAAGTATGCCTTTATTTATTCATTTAATTCTTTCATAATCAGAGGAAGGAAGGAGAGGGGAAGAGAAGTGTGGGGGGATATGGGAAGAAGACAGGGAAGCTATAGAGAGATGATAGATAATAAAGAAGATGAGGAGAGAAAAGATATAGTTAGATGATTGATAAGAAGATAGGGAGGAGAAAGAAGATTTAAATGGATGATAGATAGGCGATAGATACATATATGCAAGCATGCTTACAAAGATAGGGAGGGAGGGGTACAAAGAAAGCAGGAGAGAAGCTGGGGTGAGAGCAGATGGTTGTGTGTGCACCTGGGCCGGGTAACTGTGGTGTGTGTGTGTGTGTGTGTCTGTCTGTCTGTCTGTGTCTGTGTCTGTGTCTGTGTGTGTGTCTGTGTGTGTGTCTGTGTGTCTGTGTGTGTGTGTGTGCGCGTGCTCAGAGCTCAGTTCCTCCCCTGGAATCCTAGGGAAAGGAGTATGTATGAGATGGACAATTAGGTGGCCCATCAGCTAAGCTCTCCAAAATATTCCCCTCCCATCTTGGACTTGCCAGAAGCGTCCGCCATTACTAGTGTTCCTCCTGTTCAGGTCGGGCACAGGTTGTCGGCAGAGGTAGTTGTACTAAAACCTAGAGAAAAAGAAAAAAGGTCAAACCACCCACCAGCAAGAAGCAACCAGCTCCATGAGCCCGTATCTAATCATTCATCTGTGCATTCACTCACCAAGCATTTATTCTATTGCTCAGTTCTGGTGTGGGGATACAAATACAAAAACCCAATTACAGTTCTTGCCCTCACATTCCATTGTCAGGTCCATTCCAGGTGGTCAGCAAGCCTTTGGAAAAGGGAGGGTGGGCCTGGTCCTGCCTTCCTCATCTAATTTCTTTTGGGGCTTGGCTGTGAGCTCTGGGCCAGAAGAAGTCTCACTTCCATGGACTGATCCCTACAAAGGGTGAGGTTTGTAATAACCATAGGTAGCATTTATGGAGTGTTTTAAGGTTTGCAAAGTACTATATATATATATCTGGCTGCCACATCTCCATGGCTGTCAACACTACCACCACCTAGCATTTATATAGTGCCTACTGTATACCAGGTACTCTGCTGAGTGCTTTACTCATATCTCATTTTATCCTCACAACAATCCTGAAAGGTAGGGGCTGCTAGTAACATCCCTGTTTGACATTAAGAAAAGTGAAGTGATTTGCCCTGGGCTGAATGATAGCAAGCATTCAAAGCTGGATTTGAACTCAAATCTTCTTGATTCCTAGACAAGTGCTTTGTCTGCCCTGCCACCGAGATGCTTCATCTTGCTTCCCTCCTTCCTACCCCAGGTTCTCAGGCTTAAATGCCTTCTGTAGGACTCCCTTCGAGGGCTTCTTAGTACGAGATTTAGTTTGCAAGCTCTTGAGGTCAGGGTCTGTCTTTTGCTCCTTTTGTATTCCCTGCACTTAGCATGTTGCTGAGCATGTGGTAGGTGCTTAATAAATGTTGTGTTTTTTTTTATCAATTCAACTCAACATATATTCTAAAGAAAATGTTATTGATATATTTCCTTTTGCCATACTTCCCAAACAACCTGTAACCACCCCCACTCCACATAAAGGACTTTCTCCCAATGCAGTAAAATAAAATTGCCTTCCCACTTTTATAGTTAACAGAACGGAAATGTAGTCACTGGGTCCATATAATTCCTGAGAATTCTGTTTCTGGGGCCACTTGATCCTTCTATTAAGTTCAGTATGTGTTGTTTCAGGTAATTAATTAGGGAAATAATGAACCCAGCACCCTGTGATGTGTTGTTCTTCCTTACAAGACCAAGCAAAAGCCAGCAATCCAATAAATAGCAAGAGCATTTAATTAAGACATAAAAACAGCATAGGTGGCAAGAGGGAATTGAATTGTCAAGTCGTTCTCTTTCCTCATACGTGTACAAAATGGGTATCATCCCTCATAAACTCCAAGCCCATTCTATCAAGCACCTATCACCTTTGGATTTCATAGCCAGTATCAAAGCTTGGAGTTCACTGCTTTTTGCCTCATGAGTTTTCCTGGATATCTCTCAGGACAGGCTGGAGAAGCCTGAAGTCTTGGGGGAAGGCTAGAAATCTGAAGCTTTTCACACTGGTTCTTGGGGTCATCAGTATACTTCCAGGGCTCTTGGGTTTGGGGATACCGAGCTCTACCTGGCTCTTCCTCTGTCCCCTTGCTCCTCCATCTCTTCGTGCTTCTATAAGTCTCTCCTTATAGTCTCTCTTTTTAAAAAATCCATTTTTTCCTTCTTTTCCAAGTGAGGCAGCTAGGTGGCTCAGTGGATGGAGCAGGAGGCTTGGAGTTAAGAAGACATAGTTCAAAGCCAGCCTCAGACACTTGCTAGCTGGGCTGACCCTATTATAGAAGAATATCCATTTCAGCTTTGGTGGTTTGGTTCCAGATTCATCCGTTGTCTTGGACGTGAGTTTTTTTGGTTTTTCAGTTGTCTCTCTGAATTCGTAATATTGGTACCTCCTTACAGTGCAGTAATATCCTGTTATATTCCCAAATGATAGTTTGTTCTGCCTTTCTCAAATCACTGAGCACTTATCTTGTTTCCGTCTTTTCGTTAAGACAAATGATATGTCTGACTCTTTTTTGTATAACCCCTGTCCCAAAGGTTAGATGAATAGAGCACAGAGTTCAAATATGGCCTTAGACACATCCTAGCCATGGGACTCTGGTCCAAGCACCTAAAACTTCTACCTGCCTCAATGTCCTCACCTGTGAGATGGGGATAATTAATAGTACTTACCTCTCAGGGTTGCTGTGAAGTGTTTGCATGGTGCTTTGCAAACCTGAATGTTCTGTGTAAATGGTACCAATTGTCATCATCTTCTTCCCCCACCCCCACCTCTCTTAATAGAATGGAAGTTCCTTAGATCCAGAGACTTCGTTGTTTTTCATCATATCACAAGTGGTGTATAGAACTATATATGTGTGTGTGTGTGTGTGTGTGTGTGTGTGTGTGTGTGTGTGTGTGTATATAAAAATGTATATGTATGTGTGTGTATATATATGTACACACATATATATGTATATATAACAAGCACTTAATAGATGTTTGTTGAATTGAAATAAATATGAATGTGCTTATTCAGGGGGTGACCTTTCAAACCCTCAGATCTCATACGGGACTTCCGTTTGCCTCTCTCTAACCTACTTACTATATAATGTATATTGGAGTAATCTGTGTTTGTGTCTTTTTCCTTTACTAGACTGAACTCTGTGAGGGTAGAGACAAGGTCTTACAACCTTTGCACACAATTGCTCAATAACTGTGTTCAAACAGTCAGGAAAATATAAATTAAAATAACTTGGAAGATAATGTTATACTCATGAAATTGGTAAAAATGGGGAAAGAAGGAAATGCTCAGTGTGGGAGGGGCTGTGGGAAGATAGGCACCCTAGCTCAGTGCTACCGAAACTAAAGTGGTCTACCTTTTTCTCCCAAAACTATCCAAAATTATGCAAGAGAAGTTGTCGGGTTGTTCATACTCTTTGATTCACGAGCCCACAAGAAGTTTAATGGATGTCAGAAAAGACCCATGTATATGAATGTAACCCCTGTCCCAAAGAGCTTGTTGGAATTCCAGCTGGGCATAGGGACATGATGGACACTGCCAATCGAGTCTTGCCAGTCCTTTCTTTCCTTCAGCATCGTGAAGTGGGGTTGGGAAGTTTAGGACAATGGCTTTGGAAACTTCTTCTCTCTTGAAGCTGGAAGCCAGGAGCGCCCCAATGAGGAGACCCCAAAGGTGGACTGATTGAGAACAGAAGCTCTCGCCTCTTCCCCAAACTCAAAGGGGTCCATGCCTCTAAAGTTAATGAAGAACTCCTGGAGTAAATGGACTCCAAGGTACCTCCCAGCTCTAAATCTATAATCCTATGGTTTTTCTAGATCCTCCTGGAAGGCCTGACCCTGAAAGATGATCCTTGCTCTTTTGCTTCTCATTCTCCTACTGCATATCTAATAGGCTGCTAAATATCATGATTTCAGCCTCTACCTCTCTCCTAGACATTCTGCCTTGGCAGCTGGTGGTATAGTGGACAGAGCACTGGATCTAGACCCAGAAAGGGCCAAATTCAAGTGTAGCCTCAGACACATAACTAGCTGTGGATCCTAGATAAGCCGTCTGCTTCAGTTTCCTCATCTGTAAAATGGAGACAATCATAGCACCTGCCTCTTAGGGTTGTTGTGAAGATTTGATAAGATAATTTGTGAAGTGCTTTATTTCTCTCCACCCACCCAACTACAACTCTCACTCAGTCCTGGAGTATATTTCAGTGGCCTCCTAACTGGTCTCCTTGTCTACCATTCCATTCTGATCCATCCTCCATTCAGCTTCCAGAGAGATTGTCCTAAAGCATGCCTCTGACCATGTTACTCCCCTGCTCAATAACCTCTATGGCTCCCAGAGTCCTCTGTTTAGAATTTAAAGCTCCCCATAATCTGGCCCCAAGTGACCTTAGCAGCTTTATCACACATTCCTCCCCTGTGTGCACTGTGTGGTCCAGCTCCATGTTCCTCACATACAATACTTCATTTCTTTTATCTCCATGCCTTTTACTGGCCGTCTGCCATGCTTGTAATGTACTTCTTCCTCACCTCAGCCTCTTGGAACCCTGAGATTCCTTCAAGGTTCAGCTCAAATGAAGCCCTTAAACTCAATGACCTGTAATGACTCTTCCATTTAGTCAATCAATAACCACTTATTAAGTAGTCGTTGTGTCCCAGTTCTGGGCATACAAAGGTAAGACAGTCTTTGAAGGAACTCACCATAGTCTAATGGGGAAGATAATATGCAAACAATAGTGATGTACAAATAATATATGTGCGGGGGAAATTGGGAATAATCCACAGAGCAAAGGCACCAGAATCAGGGGGTTTGAGAGCGGGGATTGTTGAAAGTGGGGTTTCAGCTGGGATTGAAAGGGAGGCAAGAGGCAGAGATGAAGAGGGAGGTTATTTGGGCATGGGGGCAGCCAGAGAAAAGAACCTGGAATCAGGAGATGTAGCATCTCGTTCAGTACTCAGCCCCAAATCCTATCTCATCCTGAAAGACTTCCTTGACTACTCCAGTCCACGATGGGTGCTCTCTTTAAAAAAATAGCAGCTTCTACTTCTGCACTGATGGATGTTGGCCTTGTAGTAAGTAAGGCAAGAGCAACCTGCATTTGGAGTCAAAAGCACTGTATTCAAGTTTTTCTCCACACTACCGCTTACCAGCAGAGTGAATAGGGAAAATCATCCCTATTTCCTTAAAACTACCTGAGGATGAACCCAGAGTGGTATCACCAGCCAGAACCTCATTCCTCCCATTAGATTCTTCCAGACTCAGATCCCAAGGAAATGTTGTCCAGTTTTAGCAATTGAATCCATCCTTAAAGGATGAGGATTTGCCCCAAGTGAAGAGATTTAAAGGAATGTACTGAAGGCCTTTCCCAGGGAGGAGCTGAGACTTGTTTTAGGATCTGGGAGCAGGCTGGAATAACCAGGAGAAGACTTTGAAGAGGCCAGAGATCATTTGACTGCGTCAATTCTGGTCTTTGGGTTAAGCAACCAGTTTCGTTTTACCTGATCTTCATACTTTGTATAATAAGGTGCTAATTTTGCAGTGATAATAGCTCACATTTATCCAGTCCTTTGCAGTTACAAAGCACTTTGCATATATTATTATAATAATAGTCATAGCTCACATTAGCATGGCACTTTAGAGTTACCAATCTCTCTCCATGAAGTGCAATTCAATGAGGCAGGTCTTGTGAGTACTATCCCCACTTTACAGAATAGGAAATTGAGTCTCAGAAAGGTTAAAAGTCTTAAATCATAAGATTTTGCGTCGGCAACACAGAAAGCATACAATCCCATCTCCTGCTTTTAGAGATAAGGAACCAGAGACCTAAAGATTCTGGTTCTCAGCCAGTACTTTACAAATAAGAGAGGATAACAGAAAACTCAAGAGGGGTTAAGTGTCCTGTCCAAAGTCCTGCAGCTGAGTCGGTGATGTCCCTGAAGTGAAAGCCAGATCACAGAAGTACAGAACCTCAGAGGCTGCCCAGTTTAGCTCATGCTTGGGCAGGAAATCCTCCGACACCATCTCTGCCATAGTGAGCATTCAGCCTATCTACATGCTGGCCACCCTCTCTCTTGGGCAGATGAGAGCTCTGACTGTGGGGCCTTGGAGCAACTGATCTCTTGCCTCCTCCTCAATCCAGTGGGCTGAACTCCAGGCTGAGTCATTCCATTGGTGGGAGTGGGGGCCAGGTAGTGCTGGGATGGATCACTTTTCCAGTTCAAAGGAGGCGTTTATTTACTTTTGTGTCCTAGCAAAACTGTCTCATTTAACCTCATTCTGCTTAAGTCTGTTCTCCAGGTGGAGACTCACTAGCAAGCCTTGGGTGACCACCAGGACCAGTAACCATGTAAGATCATTTGGGGATCCCTTGACCCCAAATGGAAGACTTTTACCCACGGTCAAATTTTTATCTAGGCCAGGGTCAGTTTATGATTCCTTCTTTTGGCCATAGGTTGAGAGATTGTTGTGTGTGTACCCAGCCTGTTGGGACTCATGCTGGGGTTTGTGGGGGAGACTGAAGTGGAGGGTCTCAGAGAGCGCAGTCTGGGAAAGGAAGAAGGAACTCCTAGTCAGAGGGAGACAGGAAAAGCTGACCCAGGCCCTGTACTAAGGGAGTCCATAATTTGGTCCAGACACTCGACTTATACCCTAGGAACAGTTAAACCGTACAAGAAAGTAGGCCTGGGGTCAAGTGACCGAAGACGGTATATTTCAAGCTTTATAGAAACTCAGAGATTGATGAGGGCTGAAATAGTTTGGACAGGCTAGGGGAGGGCAGAGAAAATAACTTTTATCTGATTTTCACAAGAACCCTCTGAAGTAGGTGATATTATTTCCTCCATTTTAAAATTGAGGAAACTGAGGCAGTTTCCAGTGAGTGAGGTCAGATTTGAACGCAGCACTCAGCAGCCTACATATGACATAAAGACTGTATATGATATATATTGATCCTAGCGATAATTCTGGGAGCTAGATAATTCCAGACAGGAACAGTGTTCAAGTAAAAGGCAGCAGGGGCTTGCACAGGGTGTTTGGGACCGTGGCAGCTAGAGGTTACCCTGAAGATGCTTTCTTCTTGCCCAGGCTATGGAGAAAGCTGAGGGTTCAGTTGTTGGTTTACTACATGGGCACTTTTAATATGAGGTACTATTAATGAGGCCTACAGGGTCTTTAGGGGAGTTTTTGAGAAGGAGGAATTTATTTTTTTTAACTAGTTCTACCGATTTACTTTATATAAACTCAACTTGGCCCTCACTGTAGTAAGGCAATCCTGTTACTCCTCCCTTAGCACAGAAGCTTTTGCAAACCTTTTCATCCTTCCTCAATTCTCCCATGACTCCCTGACTGCCCCACTAGCTGAGAACCTGGCTTCATATTTAATTTTTTTATGGTAATGCATTTTTTTTAAAGGAGAGAATGTGCTTTAATCTGAACTCAAGTCCATCAGTTCTCCATCAGAAAGTAGACAGCATTTCCTCTTTCCCTTTGTTCATTCCATCTGTTACAATCCTTCTTTATAACCTGACTAATGTCTAATGTGAAAATATTTGCAGATCCTATACTTGATTTCATGCTGCCATGGTGGGGGGGAGGGGAAGGAGGGGGAGAAAATTTGAAACTCAAGGGATTGTGGAACTGAATCTTGTAAACTAAAAGTAAACAAACAAATTAATAAAGACAAAAAAATTTTAAAAAACAATAAAATCAAAGGTTTAGTCCAAAATACAGAATGTTCTAAAAAGTCTTTGTGCAATTTTAGTCTAATAAACCTTGAAAGTGTGCAAAAAAAAAAAAAAAGAAAGTAGATAGCATGTTTCATGGTGAGTACTTTGGAATTGTTGTTGGTCAGTCTGTGGATCAGAGTTCCTAAGTTTTTCAGAGTTGGTTATCTTTACACTATTTATGTTACTGTATAAATTGTTCTACTTTTCCTCACTTCACTTTGCATCAATTCATATAAGCCTTCCCAGGTTTCTCTGAAACCATCTGCTTCATCTTTTCTTACAGCACAATAGTATTCCTCATATACGCAACTTGTTTAGCCATTCCTTCAACTGATGGCATCAGGGGGATGAATTGCTTAATCAGATCAAAATCTATCTGGTGACAAGTAGAAAGAGTGTGGGGAGACAAAGTAGATCAGGTGAGGTAGGGGGCATGACTGGAAAGCTCAGAATGAATTAAGGAATGAATAAATGAATGAAAAAAAGCATTTATTAAACACCTGTCATTTCCAAGCACTAGAAATACAAATACAAAAGCAAGATAGTCTCTTTTCCCTTAAGGAGCTCATATTCTAATAGGAAAATATACCAGATATAGGAGAGCAATGACCAGGGAAGGGTGATCTGATCTGGGGAGTCATGGGAGTCAATTTACAGGTTTCCAGAATAAGCTGGAGAAGGAGAGAGACAAAGGGCAGCAGGAGGGATGCCTGAGATGGATGGATGGATTGGCTGTGAATCGTGGTCTGTTTCTGTCCTGAGTGAGTTCTGTGAGCTGATGCTTACTGGATCAACAATCAGGATAATTCTGCTCCAGGGCAGGAGTTCCAAACAGAGGATAATGAGTCCTGGGGAAGGAGTGAAGGCTTCAGTTGTTATAGACTTGCTCAGTTGTGCCCTTCTCTTTGACTCTTCATGACCCTGAGGACCACAGCATGCCAGGCACTTCTACACCATCTCTCAAAGTCTGCCCAAGTCCATGTTTGTTGATGCCATGACACCATCACTCCATCTCATCCTCTGCCATCCCCTTCTCCTTTTGTCTTCAGTCTTTCCCAGCATCAGGATCTTTTCCAATGAGTCCTGTCTTCTCATCATGGGGCCAAAGTATTTAAGCTCCAGCTTCCGTATTTGACCTTCCAAAGAAGATCCTGAGTTAATCAATTATTGGCTGATTTAATCTCCTTTCTGTCCAAGGGATCTTCTCCAGCACAATTCGAAAGCGTCCATTCTGTGCTTCTCAGCTTTCCTTGTAGTCCAGTTCTCATAGCCACACATTGCTGCTGGGAAAACTGCCTCTTTGGTGCTATGGACCTTTGTCAGCAAGGTGGTGTCTGTTTTTTTGTATGCTGACCAGATTTGCCATAGCTTTCTTTCCAAGGAACAAGTATCTTTTAATTTCATGGCTGCCATCACCGTCTGCAGTGATCTCTGAGCCCAAGAATGTAAAATCTGATACCGCTTCCATTGCTTCTCCCTCTATTTGGGTTTCAATAGTATGGCAGAAAAACACAGGCTTTTCTCTGGGAGTCCCTGTGTGGTTGGCTGCTTGTCTAGGAGCCCAGAGATTATGGAAGACTGGGGATTACAAACTGCAGCCAGGTTGTACATGCTGCCTCTGAGAAAAGAAACAGTAGCCAGTTTTCTAGTTCCGTAGAGTGCTGGACTTGGTGTCAGGAAGATCTGAGTTCAAATCTTGCCTAAGATTCTTACCTTAGCTGTTCAACCCAAGCCAAGTCACTTAACCTCTCTCGGCCTCAGTTTCCCTGTCTGTAAAATAGATGCTTACCTCAAAGGGCTGTTAGGGATAACATATGTAAAGTACTTTGCAGATTGTCAAGTACTACATAAATGCTCCTTTTTATTATCGATAAGAGTTCTCATTCCTATGATACTTTATTAGGGACACTTTCTACCCAACAGCTTGAGATAGTGTTTTATACACACACACACACACACATACACATATGCACACACATATACATACATGCACACGTACATGTGCACGTGCACACACATGCACACACACACACACATATAGCCAGCCTGTTTTATAGATAAGGAAACTAAATCCCAGAAAAGGGAAATGACCTATCCTGGGTCAAAAGAATATTTAGCCAATAACTAAAATACCCTATTAAAATTCAGCTCTAGAATTTCCTTTCATATTGAAGAAGGGGAAAGGGAGGCCTGCTGAAAACCAATAGGTATGAAGACCAAAAGTCATTGGGAAGCCTTGCCTCAGGTAACCTAGCTGGAACATGACAGAGCTTTGGACTTGAAGCTGGGACATCCGGGTCCAGTGGTCTGTCCTCTATACCATGCTGTCTGGTTTGCATCAAGGTAGGACATTCCAGGTTGGGCTGAGAGGGGAGCAAGGTGTGGCAGACAAGTTCTGAGCAAGGACTAGGAGTTGAACATGAGGAGGGTGGAAATGTGGTGGGATGAATTGGCATTCAGACACGAGTTGGAATATAACACAGAAATAGACCTGGGGGCTGTCACCTGCAAGATTGAATAGACCTCTTCAGTTTGGCCTGGAGAGGGAAGAATGAACAGAATGAATGATCAGTAGGTATGTGTTTAGGAGAAGTAAACCAAAGCTTACAAAATAAAGAGAAATTTCATAACAAGTAGAGCTATCCCCAGGTGAGATGGGCTATCTGAAGTTTCTTCCATCCTGATGGTCTTCTAGGAAGACCACATTTCAGATGTGTTATTATAGACAGATGGACACTGAGATCCCTTCTCTTAAATTCTAGGATTCCAAGATTGCTCTTGATGAGGGAGACTAGAACCTAAGAGGGGAATAATCCCAGCTGTCATTTCTATGATGTTTTACAAAGTGCCTTTACATGTAACACCTGGAACTCTTTTAGAATGGCCTTTAAGGGTGCCTTTAAGAGGAGGGGCACAAGATTAGAGCTTGGAGGGACGTGCCTGCCTTCCTTGCCTCAGAATGGGGTGGTGGGAGCAGCAGCTAGGAGGAGCTGCTTCCTGAGCAGAAAAGCTCAAGGCAGGAGTCTGTGGCTACTATATGTGTAGGCAAAGAGATGGATAACAATTGCTGTCTACTAATGTATTGAGTTGGTCTCTGAATTCCAGTTCCTGGCATGGAACTCTCCACATACCATGTGATCAATGAATGTTTATGGAACTAAATGTGAGTGATCGAATTGAACAAACATATTCTTTTCTTACCCTCTACCAGATTTATTTCCCAGCCATCTCTATACCACGCCATACACACCATTCCCTCCCTCCCCACTCCAGGAATCTTGGATTTCCACCCTGAGACAATGGACTAGAACCAAGCCTCTATACAATGTCCAGACCAATTCTACGTCGTGCTCTTGGAGAAGCCCTTTCCTACTTTCTAGCTCCTTCTATGTGTACTCTTCCCCCACTAGAATGTGAGCACCTTGAGGTCAGGATCTGTCTTTGTATTTGTATCCCCAAGCATTTAATATACTGCCAGGTGCATAGTAAACTGTAATAAATTATTTCTCTTTGCCTGCCTTACTTCATTTTTCTCTTTCTCCCTTTCTCTTTTACTCCTTCCTGCCCTCACTGCTTTCCACCTTCTTTTCATCCTTTCCTCCCTTCTTTCCTTCCTTCCTTCCTTCCTTCCTTCCTCCCTTCTTTCCTTCCTTCCTTCCTTCCTTCCTTCCTCCCTTCTTTCCTTCCTTCCTTCCTTCCTTCCTTCCTCCCTTCTTTCCTTCCTTCCTCTCTTCGTTCGTTCGTTCCTTCCTTCCTTCCTTCCTTCCTTCCTTCCTTCCTTCTTTCTTTCCTTCTTCCTTCCTTCCTTTTTTCTTTCCCTTTCTTTCTTTCTTTCTCTCTCTATTTTTTTTTCTTTCTTCCTTTCTGGTCTTGTAGGATATAATTTGGCAAATTCAGCATGTCCAAAGCTTCCCTGAAAAATAGTGATACGTTAGTTCAAGAGTTGTGACAATTACAGTTTCTAGCAAAACAACCATCCTACTTTCATCATTATCCTTGCTTAAGTGAGTTCAATAATCGTGCTGTCTTTTGACCTAGTCAGATCCTAGTTGGTGAGTATGAATCCTGGCTATGTTTAGACCTGTGTCCCATATTTTAGGAAGACTTTTGACAAGCTGGTGCATATCTAAAACAGAGAGATGACTGGAGATTCTGCCATATAAGGATCAACTTGAGGGGGTTGGAGAAGAGAAAATATAGAGGGATTCAGTACAATAGAATCACTCATAGATCACAGAATTTGAGAATTGGAAGGAACCTACTCCTACTCCAAAAGAACCTCCCTTATATCAGACCAGTGGTAATCCAGTCTCTGCTTGAAGACCTCCAAGCAAGGAAAATTTACTGCCTTTCACAGTGGTATGTCCCACTCTTGGACAACTCTGGAAAAAGCATTGGATTCAGATTCTGGATCTGTTACTACCTCTATGACCTTAGACTGGTAACAACCCCATAAGCCTCAGTTTCCTTACCTGTCAAATGAGAAGGTTAGACTAGATACTCTGCAGACCTTTCCAACTCAAAATTGTTGATGCTCTTTTGAAACAGTCACAGTCTTTCAATACCAGCTGGGCTGCCAGAAGGAATGGGTATTAGGGGATTTAGAAGGCAGAACAAGGAGCATTGGAGAAAAGAGAGAGCTTTTGGCTCCTGGCTTGGAACAACTTCCTAACAATTAGGAGGGATGAGCTGCCTTGGGAGGCTGAAAGTTCCTCTTTCTTGGAGGCCTAGATGACCCCTCATCCTAACAGCTAATAACAACTCACATTTATATAGCACCTGAAGGTTTGCAAAGGGCTTTACATATGGACACATCCTTGCAAAAACCCCGCCAGATTATTTCCTTTTTGCAGATGTGCAAACTAAGGCTGAGAGCCATTAAGTGCCTTGCCCAGAGGATCACACAGCTGGCCTGCTTTCAGCTCAGGATTTGAACTCCAATCTTCCTAATTGCAAGTGCCTTATGCCTGCTTAGCTATCATGGGTTCAGCAGAGTTGATTCCTGCTCGGGTATGGCTGGAACCAGGTTGGACTGAGGTCCCTTCTACCTCTGATACTCTCTGATTCTGTATGCATTCTTCTGCATATTCACACACCCTAGTCTTGGGGGGTTGCAAAAGAACAGTTCATAGGCTACTCATTAAGGAAATTGGTCTTCTACTCCCAGCATTTACTTAGCGCTCCCAGCTATGGCCTCTTTACAGTATAATTATCATACTCATTTGAGGTATCTCTGTCTCTCTCTCTGTCTCTCTGTCTCTCTCTCTGTCTCTCTGTCTCTCTGTCTCTCTCTCTCTCTCTCTCTCTTTCTCTTTAATTTTTAAAGAGGCCTTCTCCCAGCAGCCCTGTGAGGCAGGGAAGGCCCAAAGACCTCAAAGCATAGTAGAGATATTATCCAATTATTTTTCACAATATCCCTGGTTATTGAGTGACAGGAGGTTGTTATTATATTCTCATTTTGCAGATGAGAAAGCTGGAGCATTAAAAGAAAAATAAGTACAGTGCCTTGGTCCAGGCTTTTATGGTGTTTAGGGGCAGAGACAGGTGAGGCTGGCACCAAGAATGAGAGCCTCCAAATTGGAATCTCAGAGCTGGAAGGAAACTCTATTGAGGCATGAATCCTTTCTTATAGCATCCCTGACAATACAGTCGCATGGATTCTGCTTGAATACGTCTGGGGAACTCACTACCTACCAAGGCAGCCCATCCCATTGTTGGGAAATTCTTCCTTAAAACGAGCTGAAATCTATCTACTTCTAGTTTCCTTCCTTCCTACCATGACTCTCATTCTTGCTCCAAGTTCACCCTGTGATTGTTTTTCACTTGTTTTCAATCGTGTCTGACTTTTCATGACCCCATTTGGAGTTTTCTTGGCAGAAACACTGGAGTGGTTTGCCATTTGCTTCTCTGGTTCATTTTACAGATGAGAAAACTGAGGCAAATAGGGTTGAGTGACTTGCCCAGGGTCACACAGTAAGTTTCTGAAGCTGGATTTGAACTGAAGAAGATGAATCTTCCTGACTCCAGGCCCAGAGCCCTATCCACTGCACAACCTAGCTGCCTCACCCTTAAGTCCCACCCCCCAAAAAGTTAATTCCTGACAGTCCTTTAGATATTAGAAGACTGTGATCATGGACCCCCGGAGTCCTTTCTCAGCCATGATCCCCTGGGCTGGCCCAAGGCAAGGCATCTCAGTTGTCTATTACTAAAGGCTAAGCTCCCTGGAAGTCAGGAATTAGATTTAGATCTGAGTCCTGACTTGGTCATTAGCTTGCTTGTGTGACCTTGGACAAGTCAGCTCTCCTTTTGACAATTCACTTTATTTTTCTTCTGTAGAATAAGGGCATTGGACATCTGACGTTCTGTGATATTGTGAATGTCAACACTCTCAAACAACTTTGTCATTATATGTAGAGTTGAGATTCCACAGATTGATCTTGAACCGAGCACTGTCCCTAGGGGGAAGAAATTACCCTCTACATTTGTGTTAAGGTCATCTGGACTCTAAACTAAGAGTCACCCAACTACAGAGTGTCCAGGAGGGATCTGAATTCGAATCTCCTCAATCCAAGTCTGGCACCCTTTCCACGATAACCCAGATTGCCTCTAAAATCCCACAATTTTATGAATGTCATTCCCAAAGGATAAAATACAGAGAATGGAGAAGAGGACCAAGTACTGACCTTTGGGGAACATCCGCATCACTCTTTGGGTACAGAATTAGATGCTGGCCAAGGAGAAAGAGGAGAAGTGTTTTAGAAAGAGGGGGGAGCCAAGACGCACAAGAGTACCCAAAAGGATGGAGACATTGGCCGATACTGTCAAGAGACAAAGGTGGCCAAGGAGGATGAGAGCTAAAAAAATTTAAATGGCCTTTGGATTTGGAAACTGGTGACTTTTGTGAAAGCAGTTTCAGTAGAGTGGTGGTGGTGGGGAGTCAGGGCTGGGGAGAGCAGAAGAGAGATCGCAAGGAATGCAGAGTGAGAAAGGAGAGACATTGGGTATAGACAACTCGATTGAAATGTTGACTAGGAGGAGAGAGATAGGATGGGTTGGGATAGAAGTCAACAGAAGATTTTAGAACTGGGGAAACCTCAGTATGTTTTTTAGGCAAGTGGGAAGGAGCCAGGAGAGAGAGAGAAATTTTAGAGAGCAGGTGATTGCTGGGGTAAGGGCCCAGAAAAGGCAGAAGGTAATGAGAAAGAAGGAAGAGGTATGGAGAGAAGCCTTGGTGAAGAGCTGGAATGCATCTTCCCATGTATTCCAGAGAGAAAAGTGGCTTATGAGAAGCTATGAAGAACAGATCTTTTCATCGTGATAGGAGGCTGTCTTCATTTTATAACGTGTAGGGTTGGAGGGGAGAGGGAGAAAGAAGAAACCGTTTGCAGTGGCTGTTGTGGTGAATAAGAAAGAGAATCAGGAAAATCAAGAATAGAAGGACCATCAAGCCTTGGTAGCAAAGGCCCAGCTGAGAACATGTACCATGAATCCGTAAGTAAATTTCACTGCTTTCTCCACTGTTCAGTAAGTGGAAACAAAGCAATCACACGATGACAGTCATGTAGGAAAAGGGTAGCCAGGTGGCGCCATAGTGCACAGAGCACTGGGCCTGGAGTAAGGAAGACTCAGGTTCAAATACGACCTCAGACATTTCCTAGCTGCGTGACCCTGGGCAAGTCACTTAACCCTGTTTGCCTCAGTTTCCTCATCTGTCAAATGAGCTGGAGACGGCAAACCACTCCAGTATTTTTGTCAAGAAAACCCCAAATAAGGTCATGAAGAATCAGACATGACTGAAAAATGGCTGAACAACACAGCCCAGGGAAAAACAATTTTCAGCTGGGAGCAGTAGAAGTCCTAGGACAGTAGTTAATGAATCATTAGAGTGTCAGTTCATAAGGAAAAGGTCAGGTTCAGAAGTAAGTGAAGCCAGGGTGGGAGAGATGGACTTAGAAAAAATAGGAAAACAAGCCTTTATTTCTCCTTTCTGCTCCTCTCCCCTCATTGAAAAAAACCCAAGACAAAAGACAGACTCTCGCCCTGTAGTCTGCTGTTTGTTTAATAGCCAGACTTCAGTCTGGTTTGTAAGACTCGCCACCTCTGTGCCCGCCTGCAGAGGGTGGCCTCCCATTCCCTGGTGCTGTGCTCCTGGGAAGCCCACCTGCAGCCCAGGCTCGGAGTCTGGGAGAAAAGGAGGGGAAAGAGGGGAAGAAGGGGGGCCCGTTGCAGCCCGTGGGTGCGGCCTGCTTTCACATCAGGCCTCTCTTCCCATCTGTTGTTTGAAGAACGGATGTTCTGGGCTGGGGGTGGGGGAAGTTGTGCCAGTTGTAACCTGTAACCGAAGGCAGGAAAACTTTCCCAAGCACCGCCCTGATGGAAACGGTGCCGGCACAGGACCTTGGCTGCGTAGGCCAGGAGCTTAAGGCCATCTGGCCAAGAACAGGAGCTCCGAGGCAACAGATTAAAGCTTTCCCCAGCTCTTGCTAAATATCTCTTCCAGTGCCAGGTAAACAAACCATTAAAAGTCCCTCACTGAAGGGCTTGCGTTAATTTTTGTTCAGGAATTAACTGTGTTCTGAGGATGGGCTTGTGCCAATGGCCTCCCCTGGAAAGGTAGTACAGTTCAGCCCCCGAAACTCAGGATGAGGTTTCCTCTGAAAATGATTTAAATTCCTGCGGTGCTGGAGTCACGGAATCTTGGAGCTCAGTGGGACCTCCAGAGGGCAATTAATCCAACCCGTACCTGGGTAGAAATTCCCTCTAAGTAGGGTTCCTCACTTTTCTATGCCCTGGACCCCTTTGATGGAAACCTGTAGACTCAGAATCATGCTGCTAAATGTGTAAGATAAAACACATAGAATTAAAAAGGAAGTCAACCAAATTTGGAGTTATCTATCTAAATCACTGTCAACAGGTGTGTCCCTTTTCCTACCTTTTAAACAACTTTAAAGGTCTTAGACTGCCCCACAGTCTTTATTTTACAATAGGGCAAACTGAGGCCCAGACTGGGAGTAGGACCTGCTTAAAATTATACAACAATTTAGTGGCGGAACTGGCTTTACAACCTGCAAAGTCTGACACGTCATTCAGAAGTCTCACTCTATTCTACTCCTTTGCTGTGGTCTTTGGTCTCATCCCTGAAAGGGTTCTCTGCTTCTCTGTTGGCCTGTCCATCTGTCCAGCTGTGATTATTACACTGTGAACTCTTTAGAGGGCGGCTAACCTTTTGTCCCCTGAACAACAATGAGATTAGCACAGGACCTGTGTGGTCTCTGAAAGACACTAGTTATGTTACCCCAGGACCTTTATCCTGGGACATTTGGAGAAGTAGACCCATTGGGGAACCCCTGGGCCCCAATTGGAAGGTCATTCCCTGCACAATGACTAATGCTGACATTTTGATGAGCCCCACAACTATTTCTGGGGCTCTATTACTACTAAATTCCTGCATATGGCCCTGGTCACTAGCCACAGACCAAAGAGAAGGGAAGCCCCAGCCCATCAGGAGCAGAAGGTTCAATCCTGGGTCTCCACTAAAAGTGTCAGGATGGGCTTTGTGAGCCGGAGAAGAGGAGGGAGTCCTTTCCCTTTGTGTCTCCTGCCCCACAATCAAAGGGCTGCTCAAACAGTGTGTGTGTCTCTCCATCTCAACATTCCTTCTCCCCACCCCCTCAGACATGGCAGTCAGGGAGATAGGAGGCTCTCTGACAAGGATTCTTTCCGCCTGCTTGAACCCATCTCAGTCTGTCATCCTTGTGAACACTGACCTGTACTAATAGCCCCTTACCACATCTTTGGCACTTGGCACACTCTCCTGTTTTTAGCTCACTTCCTCCCCCAACCTCCACCCCAGACACACACACACACACACACACACACACACACACACACACACACACACACACACACACACACACACATTGAGGACAGGGCCTGAGTCTACTTATCTTGCTGTCTCTCACATCACAGCTGAGCCCAGGAAAGGGCCTCCCTCATATACCTGAAGAACTACTGGGCAAGACTCACTGAACTGAATGCAATTCTTCTTTCTCAGCGCCTTGTCCTGCAGGGATACCTTTTCCTGTTCCCTTTTCTGAAGTTTTTTTCCTTTCCCTGATAAAATGTGAGCTCCTTGAAAGTAGGGGCCATCTTGTTTTCTTTTTTATATTCTCAATACATCTGTATCATCTATCTATCACCTTTTATCTGTCTTTTGTCTCCATATCTTTTTCTATGTCTATTTGCCTCTCTCTTTATCTTCTGTTTCTTTCACTGTCTTTCTGTCTATTATCTGTCTAGCTACTTGTCTATCTCATCAATATCTATCTATCTCTATTGATCTATTGATCTATCGATCTATCCATCATCCATCCATCTATGTCTATCTATCTATCGTCCATCCATCCATCCATCCATCTAACTATCTATCTATCTATCTATCTATCTATCTATCTATCTATCTTTCTATCTATTCCTCTTGGGTTAAGAAGCAGGGACTTTAGGGGTCAAGGCTCTCACTTCCTTGAGACTGGGTTGTTCACACTTTATAAACCCTGCACAGTTCACATACTTGCTTAAGAGACAACCTGCATGTTTATAGGTATGTGTATGATGGAATGGACTTCAGAGTCCAGCCACTACCTCAAGAGCAAATCTTGTGCATGACGTCCCCTGAGAAGAGTTATTCAGCTTCTATAGGGACGGCATTAGTGATAAGGAGCCCATCGAATTGTGTCATTTTTATT
>CM053592.1:144668148-144692129 GCA_028646515.1 Pseudochirops corinnae
AGCTGAGGTATTTCACATTGCCTTCTATTTTTTCATTTGTTTGGATCTGTTTAGCAGTATCTTGATTTCTCATAAAGTCATTAGCTTCCATTTGCTTCACTCTAATTCTGAAGGAATTATTCTCTTCAGTGAGCTTTTGAAATTCTTTCTCCATCTGGCAAATTTGGCTTTTTAAGGCTTTCTTCTGCTCATTGGCTTTTTGGGCCTCTTTTGCCATTTGAGTTAGTCTATTTTTTAAGGTGTTATTTTCTTCAGTCAGGTTATTGACTACCTTTTCATGATTTTCTTGCATCATTCTCATTTCTCTTCCCAATTTTTCCTCTTATTTGGTTTTCAAAATCCTTCTTAAGCTCCCCTATGGCCTGTAACAAGTTCATATTTTTCTTGGAAGCTTTTGGTGCAGGAGTTCTGACTGTGTTGTCTTCCTCCTGTTCCATGCTTTGATCCTTTTTGTCCCCAAAAAAGGAATCTAAAGTTGGATTGCTGTACTTGCTTTGCTTCCTTTGCCTGCTCATGTTGGCAATAAATTATTTGACTTTTGAGCTCTTTGCCACAGTAGAACTCTGCTTCCAGATGGGAGAGTTTTGTCCCAAATAGCTGGGGTTTTTGCAGCTGCCAGAGCTATTAGGAGGCTGCCATCTCTACAATCCCCACCAGCTTAGGCTCACTGGTCACCCACCTCAGGACTACCACCCCAGACCGTGATCCTGATCCAGGCAGGTTAAGGCAAGAGCACTTAACCTCTGAATGGTCGCTTGGCCTCCCCTGCAATCTCTAGGCAGGGAGCTCTGAAGCAGCCATGTGGAGGCGGCTGCAGGGCCGCCACTTCTACCACTTCTGGCTCTGGGGGAAGAGGGCCAGACCTGTTCCTTTTCCCTCCCCCCTAATTCAGCCAAGTTCCACTGACCTTTTACTTTGTCTTTGGCATTTATGGGTTGATAATTCTGGAAATTGCCACAGCTGCTGGTGATCCGCTTTCCTGCATGCTCCAGTCAGGGCTGGTCCCGGCCTCCCTAGGGCTAAAACTGTGGGTTTGTGTGGGGCTTTGCTCTGCTCCCAGCGTGCTGTGATGAGACCTTCCGGTCCCCCTGCCAGGCTGCCTTGAGCAGGACATTTGTTTCTCTGTTACTTTGTGGGTTCTGGAGCTCTAAAATTTGTTTAGAGTCATATTTTATAGGTATTTGAGGTTATGGGGGGAGCTCACGGAGTTTTCCTGCTTCTACACCACCATCTTGACTCTGCCTCCCCTTATCCCAAATTATTTTTTTTTAATAAATTTTATTGATATTTTGTCTGCCTAAATTTCCCTTTATATCCTCCTTCTTCTTCTTCTTAAAGAAACCATCTCATATGACAAAGATTATTTTTAAAGGAAAAAAAGGCAAAATATCAGCAAAACTGATCAATGTGTAAGAATATGTGCAATTTTCCACATCTCACCTTGTAAAGGAAGGGAAAAGATTTTTTTTCCTGATGCCCAAATTGTCAAAATGGCTTTCCTAGGGTCCCACAAGCAATGAGTGATAAAACAAGGACTGGATGTCATGCCCTCTAACTCAAAATCCATTTCTCTGCTCTCTCATTTGGGCCTCATTTTGGGTAATAGTTGAGACCCAAAGAATTCAAATTTGCCACTTCATTCCCCTTAGGAACATATTATGTCACAGGGCTATAAGCATTTCACAAATATGATTTCTTTAGTTCCCTTTACCACTATGGAGAAGTGGCCAATTATTACTCACTTGAGAGCCCATAGACAGGAGGCCTTGGGGACTACAGGAACCAGGGCATTGGGCAAGCCAGAGCAGAGTAGGGAAGTCAGGGGTGAGGGCTTTGTGTTTGCAAGGGGCCCCAGTAATTACATCATGTTAGAAAATGGAAATAGAATGCTTCATTCCTTGTATCAGAACCTAGGCTTTTGGTAGTAAAAATCATTGGTAAATGATATAATTGACAAATAATTATGATATAATTGGAAAATCATTAGTAAATATTATATACTCCAAAACCCTGTGTGAACTAATCTAGTATATAGACTTGAAAAAATTATTTAGTGAAACTAAGGAGTATAAAGTGCCTGAAGATGTGATTTAATTATTAGCAGCATGACAAAACTGTCAATGACCCCCAGAGGCACTAAGGAAGGCCTATGAAAGGTCTAAGGAAATGAGGCTGCTGCATGTTAGCAAGACATCCTTTGTCGGAGAGACGGACAGTGTAAATGATGTTAACAAGGTATAGTGAAAAGAACATTGAAGAAAAGTCCTGGGTTCAAATACCCACCCACTACCTTAGCTAGAGCATATGTGACCTTGGGCAAGTTCCTCAACCTCTCTGGGCCTCAGTTTTCTCTTGTAAAATGAGGTAGTTGGGCCAGCTCTCTAAAGTCTATTCCAGTTCTAAATCTAACGATCCTGCAAGTGGCAGAAAAGAAGAGGAGATGGACAGATAGTGGAAGAAAGAGACAATTGATCGGTGATGGAAAACTATTCAGCTCTGGAAGAGAAACTGTCTGCCTCTGTTTCTCCATCCCCCACTCACTTCTCAATCACTTTCAATCTATCTTTGGAGTCTGCTGAGACCGCTCTTTCCAAGGTTACCTAAGATCTCTTAGCTGCTAAGCCTGATGAGTTTTCCCTAATCCTCATCCTCCTTGACCTCTTTGCAGTTTCTGACACTGTTAGCCCCTCCTTCCTCCAGGACTCTCTCCTCCCCTGGCTTCACAGACACTGCCTCGTTCTGTTGACTACCTTGTCTGATGGCTCCTTCCCTCTGCTACACCCTCATCCGTCTCCTGCCCGGTGGACCTCACCATCACTGTTCTCTCTTCATCTCACTTTTCTTCTCTCTCAGCTCTCTCCCTTAGTGATCTCATCTTCTCCCACGGGGATTGATTAAGGTAGATATGCAGATTCATCCCAAATCTATATATTCACTCCTAATCATTTTCATGATCATAGTCCTTCATGGACAATTGGTTGCTGGACATCTCCTCCTGGATGTTCCATAACTCAATAGGCCTGCAATGGAATCTTTCATCTTCTGCTCTGAAGCATTCTGTTTTCCAACGTTCTCTCTGTGCAGTGAGTGCCCTATTGTGGTCCCAATCACCTCATAACATCATTATCATCCCTGACTCTTTCCTCACCTTCACCTTTTGTGCATGCACATGCATGTGAACATGCAAAGCCTGATAGATTCTGGAGTCCTTACAGCAACGTTCCATTTGCACTGACAAGTCAGGTCCCCAAGTCCAAGGCTAGCTACTTCTTCCCCTGAGAGACTGGAAGGCATTTTCTTCTAATGCTGCTCCCAATCTCTCCCCCTTTCCCCACACTGGTCAACCTCCAGTTATAGTATCTCTCATATCATTGATTGACCCAGTGATTATTCACACCCCAATGTCATTTGACCGCTTATTATAGTCGGCCTTCTAGCTCCAGAGGAGAAAGAGAGCAAGTCAGTCAATCGGTGAGCATTCATTAAGTGCTTACTTACTCTGTGCCAGGCACCTGCTAAGCTCTGAGGAGGCAAAGAAAGGCAAGAAAAACCAGTTCCTGCCCTCAAGGAGCTTAGCATCAATTGGGGTGGACAACATGCAGCTAACTATGTGCAGACTGGCTAAAATGGAGATAATCAGTCTTAGAGGAGGCACTAGCATTCAAGGGGATAAGAAAAGACTTTCTGTAGAAGACAGGATTTTAGTGGGGATTTGAAGGCAGCCCGGAGGTAGGGAGGAGGAGGGAGAGCATTCCAGCTGTGCTACACTGCCAGAGAAAATGCCTGGTTCATCCAGGCCTTTTGTATGTGTGCTCAATGGTGGATGAGAAGCCGGTTGAAAAGTCTTTCCTCCCTAGGCAGAAAACAGACAGAAGCTCACCCCAGAATGCCTGTCTGCTCTGAAGTATAAAGCTGGGCCCCTTTACTCTAGGTTATCAGGCCCCTCCAGAAGCAGGCCCCCCACAGGAGCACGATCCCTAGGCTGAGACCTCACGGGCCAGTTCCACATCGTGGAAGCAATTGCCAAACTGTCCATATCTCTCACATCTGTTCTTTTCTCTTTGTTCACAGAGCCCCAGCCCTAATTCAGGCCTCTTCCCCTCTCTGAGTCTCTAATTGTTCCTCCTGTTTCCAGGGTCCAGTCTTCTTTGATCCATCCTCCACATAGCTGCCAAAATAATCGACACTCCATCTCTGAGCTCTGGGCATTTTCCATGGATGTCCCCCGTGCCTGGAATGTTCTCCCTGCTCTGTTCCCACTGCTGACCTCTCTGTCTTCCTTTAAATCCCAACTAAAATCCTGCCTTCTAGAGGAAGCCTTTCCTAACGCCTCTTAATTCCAGTGCCTTCCCTCTGTTCATTATTTCCTATTTATACCGTATACGGCTTTCCCTCTCTATATCTGAGTGTTATCTCTCCTGTTAGGTCATGAGCTCCTTAAGGTCAGTGACTGCCTTTTGCCTCTTTTCCCCTCCACAGAGCTTAACCGAGTGCCTGGCACATAGGCACTTAGTCAATGTTTATTGATCAATAGAGCAACATACAGACCTGACCAGGTCATTTGAGGAACTTCCCATGGCTCGCCATTACCTCTAGGATAAGTGCAGACCCCTCAGGTTGGTTTTCAAAGACTAAGGCTTATTTCTCATTACTTGCCATCCAGCAGCTGTCCCTCAAACTTGGTTCTCCTCTGTGCTTTTCCAGAGGCATCTCCCACAGGGGGAATGCCAGTTTACCTCTTTTCTGGGCTCAGAATCATGATCTTCTTCCGAAGCTCAGCTCAGGTGTGACTTCCTCCATTCAATTTATTCTATTTAACAGGATTTGTTAAGTAACCTACTATAAGCGAAGTTAGAAGTGAGGAAAGGCTTAGTGGTGGAGGGAGTACCCATGTGGATAAGATCACAGAAGGACTTGAGTAAATGATCTTGGGTAAGTTACTTAACCTGCAATGGCCTCAGTGTCTATGACTACAATGAATGGAGGGTTGCTTGAGCCCAAGAAAGGGTCACTGGGGGCTGAACCCCAGGGGTCCTGATTCTATTTGCCAGCAGTTGGTAAAAAGGAGACCAGAGAGATGCCATTGTTTGGTATGTGCCACATGTCTCTGTTAAGACACATAAGGTATTATTATGGAAAAATGAAAGAGAGTTTCCATTTCATTAAATCGCAGAATCTCTGATCTGGAAAGCATCTCAGGGGGGACATTTGGTGCCACCTGTACCTTAACAGGAATCCTCTGGACAACATCTCTGATTGTTCTCTATTTGAAGACCTTAAGAGATGGTGAGCTCATTACCTCCTGAAGCAGCCCAATCTACCTGTAGGCAAAGGGGACATTCACCTTTTTATCACAGAAATGTTCTTTTTTTTCCTTCTGGGTCCAAAACAGAACAAGTCTGATCTCTCTTCTCCATGACTGCTTATCAGGCATCAGAAGACACCATTAACTCCAGATAAAATAATGCTTTCTACCTCTGGAGAGAGAAAACTGATGAGCTCTGAGTGTAGACTGAAGCACAATTTTTTTCACTTTTTAATTTTTCCTGCTTTTTCTTTTTTCTTTTTTTTTTTGCAACATGGTTAGTATGGAAATGTTTTGCATGACTTCACATGTATGATGGGTGTCGTATTTCTTGCCTTCTCTATGGGTGGAGAAGGAATTGGAGGGGAGGAGAGAATTTGGAAGTGAAAATAAAAATTTAAAAAGAAGACACTCCCTGTGTCTTATCCTTTTCACGAAACCACAGTTCTTTTCCTTGATCCTCATAATGGCATTATTTCCTGGAGTCAGGAATACCTGAGTTCAAATCTGACCTCAGACGCTTACTAGCACTGGGTAAGTCACTTAACCTCTGTTTGCCTTAATTTTCTCAATTGTAAAGTGAGGATCATAATAGTACCCTAGTACCTTAGTTGTGAGGATCAAATGAAATCCAGTATTTGTAAAGCACCTAGTACAGAGCCAGGCACACAGCAGGGACTATGAGAAGGTTAACTGCGATGATTCTTCCCAGTCTCCTTCCCACCACGGCCACACCCCTTGAGCCACTCTCATTTGTCAATGTCCCCCCTAAAATGTTGTTCCCAAAACCACATTCCACATGTGGTCTGGCCAGGGCAGAGAATAAAAGCCCGATCCCCTCTCATATTAAGGACCTCATGTCTCTATTAATGTAGCATAAAATTGGGTTAACTTTTGTTTCTGGTGGGCCACACACCCGATTCATACTGAGCTTGTAGTCCAAGAAAATCCTCCCCCCCTTTTTTCCCCCTAAGGAGTAGATGTTGAGCTGAGTCTTCCTATACTTGTGCAATTGACCCACCAGATTCCATTCATATACGCACCCACATGGGGAGGCGTTCTGGATTCTGTCTCAAACGTTCTAGGAAGTTCTCATTCAACTTGGCAATAAAGCAAAAAGAACCAAAAACTAGTCAAGCACTCAAGAAAGGGAAGTGTTATTTACAAAAAAGCATCATGGCTTCATCGAAGGCGGGCCAGGCCAGCCTGGGGCCCCTTGCCTTGTTTGACAGCATTGGTAAAGTAGTAGATGAGGGGAATGCTGTGGATAGAGTTTTGCTAGATTTTAGATGACTTTTTTTTTTTTGAGGATAGAAGGCAAGGCAATTGGGGTTAAGTGACTTGCCCAAGGTCACACAACTAATTAAAGTGTCAAATGTTGGATTTGAACTCAGGTCCTCCTGACTTCAGGACTAGTGCTCTATTCACTGTCCACCTAGCTGCCCCAAATTTTAACAAAACTTTTGGTAAAGAATCTCATACCATTCTTGGGGAGATGATATGGAGATGTGTAGTATATATATATATTATATTGTCTATATTAGTAATATGATATGATATGATGTGATAGGATATGATAGGATATGATATGATACAATATAATATAACAGCTATTATAACATAACTATAATATAAATGAAGTATAATCAATATAATTAATATAATACAACTGGATTCAGAACCGGTTGGATGGCTGGACTCAGACTCCTCGTTAACATCAAGTGTCAGAATGTCTGGAGGGGAGAACCCCAAAGATCTATATGCTTGACCCTCTGCCATTTACCGTGCTTATCAATAATAAAGACAACAATGATACAAATAATAAAGATAAAGATGTTTGATGAGGCACGCTCACAAATTTCCAGGTGACACTGAGTTGAGAGGGAGAGTTAATATAATGGATGATACAGTCAGAATCCAAGAGGATTGGAACAGGTTAAACTAGATTAAATGTAATAAAATGCAAGGCATTGCAGATAAATGTAAAGTCTTTCACCTGGGTATAAGAACATCAATTTCACAAGGATAAAATGGGGTTAGTAGATTCAATTAGTAATAGTTAGCAATCTGGTGTGGTAAATCAAAAAGGCTATGTTAAGAGGTGTAAAACTTACAGGAAAAGGTAGGTGGTGAGAGTGCCCCTGTGCCTTGCCCTCATCAGACGGCATTTGGAATACTGTGGTAAGTTCTAGGTGCTGCAGCTTCAAAAAGGACACTGATAAGCTAGAGAATGTACAGGGTCAGGCATCCAGGTTCATGTCATATGAAGAGAGATTAAAGGAACTGGAGAAATTTAGTCTGGAGAAGAAAAGACTCAAGTACCAGGCAGCTGTCTTTCAAGTATTTAAAGGGATATCCCATAGAGGAAGGATTACATTTGTTCTCTTTAGCCCCAGAAGCCAGAACCAGGAACAAGTTGCAAGGAGACCAAACTCCCTCACAATTAGAACTATCTGGGGGTGGGACGGTCTCTCTGGAAAGGGGGTGGGTTTCCTGCATTTGGGGGTAGGCTAGATAAGCACTTGTCAGGTATGTGATAATGAGGGTTTCCTGTGGGTGTCAGTTGGATTGCAAGGCTGCTGAAGACCCTTCCAGCTTTCAAAGTGTGATTCTTCCATCATTTCCACAGAATGCAGGGGTGGGGGTGGGACCTTAGTAATCAGCCAGGCAGCTTCTGGCATTTTACAGACATAAAAACTGAAGCCCAGAGGAGGACAGGGACTCATCCAAGGTCACACAGTTAGTGGAAAAGCTGGGACTGGAATGCAAGTCTCCTCTCTCTCAGGCTAGGGTTCTTACATAGACGATGGTGTCTCTCCCAGTCCTTAACAGCAATTATGGGATTAAGAGGACATATCAGAGTAGGATCAGAGAGACCGATAATACCTAAAGCAAGTTCTATTGTTTACTGCTGTGGGTCAGTTCTTTCAGTCCTGTCAGACTCCTCCTGGACCCCATTTGGGATTTTCTTGTCAAAGATCCTGGAGTGTTTTGCCATTTCCTTCTCCAGCTCATTTTATAGATGAAGAAACTGAGACAAAGTTGAGTGACTCGACCAGGATCACACAGCTAGTAAGGGTCTGAGGCCAGATTTGAACTCAGGTCGTTTTGACTCTAGGGCTGGCGCTCTATCCACTGCACCATCTAGCTGCCCTGATAGTTTTGGTACATTTAACTCACAAGAAAGGAAATTCAAAACCTCAAACTAGATACCCACCAGCAGGAGCATGATGAAACCAGGGCCATGAGAGAAGAGAGACTTAGGGCAAAAGGAGCTAGATCCAATGGGGTCTTAGTTTTCAGAGCTTCAGATATGGTCTTCAGGCTGTGGCAGGAGGAAGGAGATCAGCAGCAGTCCTTAGGAGAGGTTGTTCTTGGAATGGGTACAACTAGCTCTGACGAATTCTCTAGTCCTCAAGTCCTCCTGAATGGCAAGCAGGAAGCCTGGGTCCAGTCCACATTCATGACAGGGCAGGTCACCAAGACAGCCAAAGGTCATGAGTTTTATGGTAAGGAGGTGGGTCCTTACTTTGGCCTCTAGGTTCTCATCTCCGAGGGGAAAGAATAATGCTAGAGATTGGTATGGGAGGGAAGGCCCCGTTGAACTAAATAAGTAATATTAGACATTTCCAGAAAAGGGCAGGAAGAAGTGTTAGACAGGAAAAAGGGAAATATTTAGTGCCCAAAGCAGGAGCATCCTACCACAAGTGAAACAGAGGGGTTGCTCAGAGAGATTCGTGGGTTCTTCATTTTTTAAAGTGCATTACATGATGCCTTCCTAGTAGTATCCATAATTGTAGAAGAATGTCTAGAATGCATTTTCTTAATGTAAATCCTATTCTGCTCTCACTAGTTCTAATTCTAAAAGGAATTTGAAAATATCCCCGTAGGTCAAAATCCTCTGTACAGCTGGAGCCAATGAACCTCATCTGTAGAATTTAGAAGCTGTGATAGATAAAAGTAGAAATGTATTTTAGAGTATTTTTATTTCTCGGGAAGGCCTCAAAGTAATATGTAAATAACATTCATTAATCTTGACGTTTCTGAGAGCAAGGCCAGGGATGTAAATTTCTGATTAATAGTAGCTTTGGCTGCTACTACAAAGGACACTTTCTGAAAACATGGTTGTGGAAGGGTGACCGCCTTGTCCAAGGTTAATGTAATGTCAGGTGATGAAGAGCAGCTTGTCTTCTTCAAATTCTTATTGATTGTGCTTTAAGAGGATCAATTTCTTCACTTGTCTCTTAATTCTCCCTTTTTAACTTAATTCTCCACTTACTGATCAATAGATATTACAGACCCCAACCCTAACCTCTTCCCTCCCACTCCCCCCTGCTCCAAATTCATTGCCGGATGCCGGTGACCTTGGATTCTGGGAGGCTTTGGGGCCTGGTTCTTCCCTGTCTTCTCACATGTTTCTATCTTCCCTTGAATGCTCACACCAGACTACATAATTCTGTGTTGACCATGTCCCACCTTGTATTGTTCTTATCACCCCACCAAAATGAATACTCGGGAGGCAGAGATCTTATCTTAATTCCATGCTATTCCACTAACATCTATTAAATGCTTTCTATGTGCAGATCAATAGCTTGAGTGAAATAAAACTTTGTTCTTATCTTCCCTTTCCTGGAGGAAAAGACACTCGGATAATCATAATATAGAAAATAATACACTGGCCCTGGAGTCAGGAGAACCTGAGTTCAAATCCAGCCTTAGACACTTAACACTAAACTAGCCGTGTGACCTTGGGCAAGTCACTTAACAGCAATTGCCCAGCCTTCCCCCTTCAAAAAAAGCAAAAAAAAGAAAACAATACTTAGTATTACAGAGGTACAAAATGAAGTGTTATGTAAGGTAGGCAGAGCAAAAAGGTCATTATGAACAATGGGTCTCTGGGTCCTCCGAACCCCAGAATCTCAGAATGAGATCATCTCTACGAGGGCATCTTGACAAGTGGCCATCTAGACTCTACTCAAAGGCCTTGGCCAGAGCCCTTTGAGCTGTGGTCACCTAAAATCTGTCAGCCTTTGCCGGGCTTTCCTCTTCCACGGTGGGTCATAGTGTCACAGATTCAGACCAGTCTAGTCCCACCCTGTCGTCCTGTAGAAGATGAGGTGCAGTGACTCACGCGTGGTCACACAGCTGTTAAACGTCCGAGGCGAGATCTGACTCCAGCTCTCGCCCTCTATCCATTCTCCCATGCTGCTTTCCTCTCTCACAATTCCCATCATTTCTACTTCAGCAACAAATTCCACTCTATTGATCAGAATCAGGCCCAAGATAATTTTTCTTGACCTTTTCTCTACCTTTTGAGGAATAAAATCATCATTTAGGCAAATCAAGAATTTACCCACTGCTCTGTTTTTGGCAGAGAGAACCCCAGTAGATGTCTGGGGAGCTGAAGCTTTCAACCACCGCTATAAATGCCTTTGTGGCAGGTTAATAACATTTTCCAAAATACCTTTTCTCTTTCTTCCTTCTGGCAAGCTGGTCTGTGGTACACTCCAATAATAAAATCACTTCCATGGCTCTCTTCATTGATCTTCATTCAAATACTTCTCCCACTACATAGAGAAACTTTTATATTTGTATTCTCAGTATCTACCTGGGACATAAGAGGCACTAGTTGCCCATTGATTGATTCATTATCTACTCTGGGTCTTTGATTTCCCCAAGAGTATATCTTCTTGGTCTACAATGCTACTCAATAACCCTTTTGGGGAGGGGGAAGGAGAATAGGCATTTATTAAGAACTTATTATGTGCCAACCACTGGGCTAAGGGCTACACAAATATTTCATTTCATCCTTACAACAGCCCTGTTCAATAAGTGCTATAATTATTCCCATTTCACAGTTGAAGAAACTGAGGCAGACAGCAGTTAAGTGACTTGCCCACAGTCATACAGCTAGTAAGTGTCTGAGGCCAGATTTGAACTCTGGTCTTCCTAACTCCAGGCTCAGAACTCTGGTATCCCTTTCAGAGGCACATTCCAGTCATGGATTCCAGCTCACCAAGTCTCAGGGATGCCAATACAATCAAATTTGCCCACATGCATGAATACTTTGTGCTTCTGCATACAGGCTTCTGAAGCCAGGAGTCTTATTGCTGGCTCTCTTCTTGGATATTGCTCGATGTGAAATATTTATAATTATTGATTATTACATATTATTTACTGAATATTTGATAATATTGTTCTTATGTTGTATCTGTGGTATTGGGACAAACCATTCTGGAAGTCAAATTAGAATTATGCTTAAAATGATTCTAAAATGCCGAGTCTCTTTGACCTAGAAATCCCTTCACGAGGCATACATTCAAGGAGGTCAAAGACACAAAGATTCCAGGGATTCACAGTAGCCTGTCTTGGGGTAGCAGAGAAGTAGAAGCAAGGCAGACAGACGTCCATTACCTGGGGAACAGGGAAACAGCTTGTGATGCATGAATGTAACACACTATTTCTGTGCTATAAGACATGATGAATATGAAGAATATGGAAGAGTTGGGAAAATGTATGTATATGAATTCATGCAGAATCAGGAAAACCGTAGACACAACGACTGGAGGCCAAGATGGAGCCCAGAGAAGGCATGCACCTCCCTCTGTCCTTTGCGGAGGGGGGAGACAATGGGTCTGGAATATTGCACAGAATTTTCAATTTAGCTGATATTGTGCTTGGTTTTATTGAACTGCTTTTCTCCCCTTTCCTTTTATTTTTAAAAATAATTTTTAAAAAGGCTGGCTCTCTGAGGAGGGGGAGAGGAAACATATATTTGGAAATAAAGGGGCTGCAAAAAGAAAAACTAAATCCAAATCCAGAGAAAGAGTTATGGAGTTTGAACGCAGATTGCAGCAAACCACTTCTCTCCCTCTCTTTTGTGTTTTGTTTTGTTACTTCTTCCTCTTTGTTCGTTCTATTGATTATAACTCTTCTTTACAACTTGACCAATGTTTAATGTGAAGGTATTTGTAGAACCTATATCGGATTGCATGCCGCCATGGAGGGAGAGCAAGGGAGGAGAGGGAGGGGAAGAAAATCTGCAACTCAAGGGATTGTGGAACTGGATGTTGTAAATGAAAAGTAAATGAATTTAAAAGAAAAAAAAAAGAAAAACTAATAATTTAAATAATTATAAAATTATAAAATTATAAAACTAAATAATTAAAAAAAAAAGAAATCAGTAATGATCATCAGGTGTGGCAGTCCCAGAAGGTGTGATATTCCATTCCATCCCATCCTAGCTACCATGCCCTTCTCTATTACTCCCCAGATATCCCTCAGCAGGGAGTCTCCAACCACAATTACTCATCTCTTCTTCCTCTGACCTCTGACTCAGTGACATTTCTAGAGTCATATTATCATTCTTTGGAGCCCAAGAAGCTGCTTTACCCTCAAGTATGAGTCCAACTGCACTCTTTTTGCAGGGATTATTCACCTGGAGTCCAAGAGATTTCAAGTGGTTGAGAGCTAGTTTCCTTTATAATTTTCTGTATTTAGGTTAGGAATCTCTATATAGGAAGAATCTTGTCTATTACTTAAATATAAATGTTTTGTGTCCCTTTTCTTCCCTCCCTTCCCTGGGACTACCTTATGTAAGGAAAACTGTGCTAATTTCCCTTCTGCTTCTGTTGTTTACTTTCTAAAACACTTCTAAAATTCTTTCTAGGAACACTTCATTCTCCCTGATAAGCTGGAGAGTTGAGAGGCATGTCTACAATCCTTTCATCTCCTTTGGTAGGAAGACCAAACCATTTCTGTGCAGATCGCTGCAAGGGAGGGTATCTTCCGTTTCTTCCCCTCCCTTGGGAGCCTTCATTTATAGGAGAACTCTACTACCTTAAGCAGTAGAATCTTTGAGTCAAAGACGATGGATATTTAGTCCCTTTTCAAGCCTAATTCCAAACTGGAATTCCATTTCCAGAATGGCTTGACCAATTCGCTGTTTCCCTAACAATATGTGTATGCAGCTCCACCTTCTCTTTCCACAATTGCTCCAAGGCTTCTAGTACCTTCCTTTGTCATCTTTGCTCATTTTCTGGGTGTAGGACCAAACCTCAAACTTATTTTGATGTTCATTTCTCTTATGATAAGCAATTTAGAACAATTAATAATTGTTAACACTTGAGTTAGTGATTCTTCTTTTGAGACATGTCTGCTCATATCCTTATGATGCGATATGAACATGATGTGAATGCGTCCATTGGACATTCCTAGACTTTAACACCGAATAGAAGAAGGCCAATTGTTTTTTAGTTGCCTTTGATTCATAATTAGTTCATTCTCTTCAAATTCCTAAAGCAAACAAAAGCTGCTTTTAGCTGTTTTCTGTAAGGTCTTAAGTAAAAACTTCCAGCAACTTCTTCCTTTTTCCTTTTCCTCTTTCTGTTTAGATCAGGGGTGGGGAACCTGTGGCCTCGAAGCCACATGTGGCCTTCTAGGTCCTTGGGTGTGGCCTTTTGACTGAATCCAAATTTTACAGAATAAATCCTTTTATTAAAGGGATTTGTTTGGTGAAGTTTGGGTTCAGGTAAAGGGCTGTGCTTGAGGACCTATAGGGTCACATGTGGCCTTGAAGCTGCAGATTCCCCACCCCTGGTTTAGACTTTAGATGTCTATCCTCACTTCCTGGAAGAATTATCTTCGAATTGAACTTTAAAGAGTAAAACAGAACTATTATTCTACTTTTCCCTGTTCCTGCACCTCCTCACCCATGCCTCCCCACAAGACACATAACAATCCTCCTCTCACATTTTATTCTTCTATTTCTATCCAGGTTCCCCTCTTCTAAGTGTTAAGCTTTCACCTCCTTTAAATTTCCTTCCCTGGGGGCAAAGCCCATCTTTCCTCCTACTTCCCAGTTACAGCTCTACAGATGTTCCCTTAAATCAACATCATAATTCATGATGTGAAAATAATACAAGAAGTAATTAAAACAAATTCACTTGAGCAGGAGGGAGAATTAGTTTCTATAGTGGTTCACAGAAGGGTATTATTGACAATGCCACCATCTGGTAGCTTTCTATTTTAACTAATTATTCTTGCTAACTAGGTGCTCAGCTCAGTTGTTCCCACAATCAAAAAGTGTTTGCATTGTTAACATGTAAATGTAACACACATTATTTTAAAATTTTGCATCCTCTAAATTTTAGTGGCCTGGAATAAAGCCCTGATTGTCCTGACCTAGTTATGGGTTTTGGTGTAGGTAGATTACAGAATATTATCAAAGATGACTTGTGCATGAGAAGTTGAATAAAAGGCATTATTATCAAGGGCAAGTCTGTGTTGGTCAGGTAATGAGAATGGACCATCATAAGACTCAATGCTGTGCATGAAATAGTAAATGAATCAGAGGAAAGACTCTTATAGAAAGGAGGGAGGAGCAAGAATTTCACAGGATGAGATGTGGAGAGCCTGTGATCTGTACCAGTGGAAGGACCGGGCACCCCAGGAAGATCATGGATTCATTGAAGTACTGAAGAAATATTCTCAGGAGTACCTAGCACATGGCTTGTGAATGGTTTTCTTCGAGTAGATACTTAGTGAATGAATGAATGAATGAATGAATGAATGAATGAATGAATTGGTGAAAGAAAATGACTAGGCTGAAGAAGATGATGAGGGATTTGGACCAAATGGCCTCTGAAATCTCTCTTTCCTGCACTAAATCTATGATCCCTAAGGTCCCTTCCAGGTTAAAAAAAATCGACGATATTACAAAAATAAACTTCAGTTCAATAATAATAATTACAAAGTCCAAGTTAGTAGAGTCCAATTTAATGAGATTTTGTTGAATTAAGCAGAGCAACCTTTTTATTTCTATTTTACTGACAGAAGCAAGCTTCAGTCTTGTTTCCTTGGGTATGTAACTTTTCTATCTTTTGTAGCTAAATAGGAAAACAGAGGTCATATTAGACCTATTCTGGCTTTAACGTAAAGCTGAGGACAACAAAAATCAGATGGGAGAAGCAAATTCTAAGAACTGTTACTGGAATTTCTATTTGTAATACAGGTCTTTTTTCTACTTTGTGTAGGAAATACTTATCCAGATGTTTAAATATGGCAATGACCCATAGGCAGTCTCCTATTCTTTTATATTACACATATTTTTGCTAATTGCAACTCAGTAATTCAAACCAGGCCTCTGTGATTTTTAAACTTCGATAGCTAAGCTTTTAGAGAATGGTGTAGAGAGGAGCCTAGCACTGGGCAGGAATATGAATGAGATGATTTCTAAAAATCCTTTCCAGTGCTAAGAATATACCTGGAATCACAGAAGCTCGGAATTGAAAGAGACCTCAGAAAAACATGAAATGAAGTATGGGAGAGTTCTTTGAAAGTTATCAGACACTGCCCAAATGTAAAATATGATTATTTTTTAAAAAAATTTTTGATAGGGGGCAAAGCCAAGATGGCAGAGTAAAAGTAGGACTTGCTTGAGGTCTCCCCCAGTCCCCTCCAAATGGATCTGGTCTAATCTGTATGGAAACAGTTTAGACAGTTCTATGATGTCCTCCTCCATCATCCCATCTGATGAGTTATCATCCAGTCTCCACTTGAGAATCTCCAGGTATAGGGAATTCACTCCATTCAGAGGCAGCCCATTTCACTTTTATGTATCAGAAAGGTATTTTTCTTCAAGTTTTTTTTTCATCAAATGTTTCACAGGAAGAGGCTTCAAAGTTTCAACAATTAAGAAAACTAATTAACTGAAACCAAGGCCCTTCAATAGTGCTAGGTCAAGGTATGTGCCTGGAAGCACCTCCTGTAATAGTTGCCAGTCAGTAGTCAAGAAGCATTTTTTAAGAATTTGCCATGTCAGTCACTGAGCTAAATGTTGCACATACAAAGAAAGGCAAAAACAATCCCTGCCCTCAGTGAGGTTGCATTCTAACAGGGTGCACAACATGCCAACAGCTATGTACATACAAAGAGGCATACAAACTATATGTTTTGGGTAATGTTTTCCTCTTTATGCCTGTTACTGTTAAACATCATAAGTAAAATTATGAAAGGGCTCCCCGGATCATGCCCTGAGGCTTCATAAAGTGTTAGGCTCATGACCAGAAGAAAACTACAACTACCCAAGAGGTGAACTTAGAGTCCAGTCCTGCTCCAATCTCTGTTCTTCTCAGACAGGCAGATTGAGCCCTCAAGATTCTTCTGGAATTAAACATCTCCAGGAATGTCCTAGAACAGAGCAACCTCTTTGGTTAAGGGCCAGAGGGGCTTTTTCAAGGCCTCTTCTCCTGTGGGTCCCTTCCCTAGTACTCAGAAGTTCAGAAGGGAGCAACTCAGAAAACGCAGTGGACAAGAAGTCAGGAGATCTGGTTTCTACTTCCAGCTCTGCTTTTAATTCACAATTCACTTCTTGATTCCCCATTTTATCACTTATAATATGGGGGTAATATGTGCCTTGCTGGATTCTCCTGGGAAGAACATGGAGGCTCAGAGAAGATGGTTAGGAGTCACTAAAAAGTGAAAACAGGAATATTTCTAGGATGGCCCTACATCCTTCCATGCTCAATCTAGACTGTCCTAAGGCAAGAATACCCAGGAAAGTCAAGGGAAAAGGGGACCTCCCTGGCTTATTCTAGGGTGAATCCATCCCCTGGGACTCAGTAGGCCCATGTAGAGACTTACTGCTCTAGGCCTATTCTGGTGTGGGCCCAAAGAGTAGCAAGTCACCCGATTAGTGAGAAGAAGGAAGTCTGGAGGTGAAATTCTAGCTCTGAGACGTGCTTTGCTACTTCCAGTTCTGTGAACAAAAGCCATCTGCTTTAAACTCTCTGAGTGAGTTTGCTCATCTGTAACATAGGGCCAAAAGCCATAGGATTGTGTGGTGTGGGAATGTAAAGTACTATATAACTGTCAGTTATGGTCATTGTTATAACAATAGTGGCTAAGATTTATAGATGTGCTAGGTGCTGTGCTAAGCACTTTGTATATATTATCTCATTGGATCTTCACGACAACCTTGGGAGGGAGGTGCATTTTACAGATGAGGAAACTGAGGCAAATAGAAGTGAAATGACTTGCTCAGGGTCGTACAGCTAGGAAGCATCTGAGGCCTTTCCTGGTCATTAACCCCTTCGCCCAGCTGCTAGTGCCAATCTACCTAAGGCTACCTCATATCTGCTTTGGATAGATCTCGTATATAGCTTCATATGCACATGCTGTCTCCCCGATTAGAATGTAAGCTATTTGAGAGCAGAAATTGTGTTGTCTTTGTCTTTATGACCCCCAGTGCTTAGCCCAATGCCCGACACACAGTAAGACTTAAAAATATTTGACGATTGATTGATATGATGAAATTGAACAGGTACATAAATGTAATGTCCTGTACTTGTGTTTTGGGGTCTTGAAGAATGTCCTTCTATGGCAGATTTGGGGTCAGATTTTTTTTTAACTTTTGTTTATTTTTTGGTTTACATCATTGATTTCCACAAGATTTTGAGTTACAAATTTTCTCCCCGTCTCTCCCCCACCCACTGCCCTAAAATAGCGATCCCACTGTATACCCCCTCTGGGGTCAGAGACTCTTAACCTTTTTTGTGTCATGGACCCTTTGGGCAGTTGGTGAAGCCTTATTTGAATTATGTTTTACAGCTGACATTCATAACTGAATGAAATTTCAATTAGAGTTTAGTGAAAATAACCATGTGATTTGTTTTCCCATGACAGTGATGGACCCCCTGGAAATCTACTTACAGACCCCTTGGGAGGCTAAACACCACAGTTAAGGACCCTCTGGTTTAGATAATAGATATGTCTATGATGCCAAAAGTCACTCTAAACAACTCAGTTGTTTTCAAAGTGTTTTATCACTTTGTAAATCATTGCATATTCCTGGGGAATAGTTCTAAGAAACAATCAGAATGCTAAATCTGATAAATGAACATTTCTTTCTTTCATCCACAAATAAGAAATCCGGTGCTCAGGTAATTATTGCTGATGAGAAAGTTTCCTATCTGAAATATGTACGAGAGAAGAAAATTACCAGAGATACACAGATAAAAGTATCACCAGCCCATGAAATCAAATCAAAAGTCAGGGTTTAGGCTTATAATGGATAGAGCTGTCACTCAGAGACATCCACGTGTTGCTGCAAAACTTTATAAGATTGTGGTTGTTGATGAAGAGCAGGAAGGGACCCTCGACAGCCATCAAATACAACCTCATCACTTAAGAGATGTGGAAACTGAGGCATAGATTAGTTAAGTAATTTGCCTGTGGTCACACAGTCATTAAGTTTTAGAGGCAGAATTTGAACCTAGGCCTTCCAATATTCTACCCATTAGATCATCCTGTCTGAGTCACACAGACTTTATTATTTTTTATTATTTATTTATTTTATATTAATATATTTATTATTTTATTATATATTTATATATAATTAATATATTTGTTATTTTTATTATATATTTATATATAATTAATTTATGTTATTTTTATTATATATTTATATATAATTAATATATTTATTATTTTAAATTATTTTTTAACTTTAAAAAATATTTAGAAATTTCTAACTTGACAAACAGCAAATAAAATGAATATTTTCATACATGTTCTAGAAGAGGAGGGGCTTATATTCAAAACTGAAAATCTTTATTACATCTCATTGACCTTAAATTTAGTCATTTATCCTGCCCCAAGTGACCTGGTAGAACAAGTGTATGAACTGAGGGAAACATGGGATAAATCACTGGACCTGGAATCAAGAAGACCTGAATTCAAACCCAGCCTCTGAAACGAACCCTGGGGGAGTCACTTTACCACTTCCTGCCTCAGTTTCCTCATTGGAAAAATGGTGATAATAATAGCATATATCTCCCAGAGCTGTTATGAGGATAGAATGAGATAGATAATGTCTAAAGTGTTTTGCAAACTTTAAAGTGACTTGTAAATGCTAGCTAAAATTACTATTAGATTCAGTATGTTATAGGAAAATGTATGACTTAGCTAATAGGATTGTTGTGAGAATCAAGTAAGGATTTGTAACTCTAAAGCTCTGCGTAGAAACAATCAACAAGTTTTTATTAAAAGCTTAGTGTGTATCAGGCTCTGTGCGGAGTGCTGGAGATACAAAGGAAGCCAGCCACACAAGAACAGTGGGGGAGATGGTGCTCAACAAACAGAAGCTACTTATTTAATAAATGAGCCATTCCAACGCCTCATTGTTGGAGGCCCTCACTGCTTTGTGGATGGAATGCCAGCTGGCAGAAAGGCCTCCACTGTGGGTCCCCACAGACCATGTGCCTGTCATCAGAGGACTAATGTAGCTAAGGCAGAGAGAGGCTCAGCCCAAGAGAGCTGGACAGAGCAACTTAGGAAACTGTCAATCAACTCATCAACGCTTATTATGTGCTAAGCTCTGAGGATACAAAAAGAGACCAAAGACAGTCCCTGCTCTCAAGGAGCTTACAATCTGAGGGGAGAGACAATGTGCAAACAAATACAGACAAAGTGAGATACGAGATAAATAGGAAATAACTAAAAGAGGGAAGGCACAGGAATAAGAGTGGATGGGAGGGCTTCCCGCAAAAGAAGGGATTTTAATTGGGATCGAGAGGAAGAGCTGAGAGATCCGGTGTCTTGCTCATAAAATGTGCATGGAAAAGTAGGTGCAGAGGAGTAAGGAGTAAGAAGATTGAAAAGACAGGAGAAGGCTGGGTGATGAAAGGCTTCGAATGCCAAGCAGAATATTTTGTTTCCACTCCTGGAGGAAATAGGGAGCCACCAGAGTTCACTGAGCGGGGACATGACAGGGTCACATCAGCGCTTTAGGAACATGGCTTTAGTGGCTGAATGGAGGGTGGATTGGAGCAGGGAGACACCTGCGCCTGCAGACGCACCCAGGGCCAGATGTGAGGCGATGAAGGCCTGTCTACCAATAGGGATAGAACGAGCACTTATTAAGTGTCTGCTGAGTGCCAGGCACTGTATGAAGTTCTTTACAGGTATTCTGTCATTTGATCCTCAGAACAATTCTGGGAGGTAGGGGCTATTATTACCCCCATTTTACAGATGAGGAAACAGGCAGATGTTTACATGACTTGCCCAGGGTCACAAAGCTCTTGAATATCTGAGGCCGGATTCGGACTTGTGTTTCCCTGATTCCAGGCCTGGCATTCTGTCCACTGAACCACCAGCTGTTCTGACCACAGAGTCATCTGTCTGCCTTGGGCCAAGGCATGTAGTAGCTGGGATCTGCATTAGTGGAGAGAGTACTTGAACCAACAAGATCATATATCTTTTGAAGAATTAAAGCTTATGTGTAGCTGTGTGTGTGTGTGTGTGTATATGCTTTAGTATACATTTACATACATACATAAATAGGATTTTTTTTTTTGCTTTTTGGAGGGGGGAGAGTAGGGCAATTGGGATTAAGAGACTTGCCCAAGGTCACACAACTAATTAAAGTGTCAAATGTCTGAGGCTGGATTTGAACTCAGGTCCTCCTGACTCCAGGGCCGGTGCTCTATTCCCTGCGCCACTTAGCCACCCCGTTAAGGGCTATTATTATCCCCATTTTACAGACCAGGAAACAGAAACAAATAAGGTTTAAATGACTTGCCAAGGGTCACACAGCTATTCAGCGAGGCTGGATTTGCACTCAGGCCTTCCTGACTGCCTAGCACTCTAGCCACTGCACCACCTGGTTATACCCTTTGCACCCTTAAAAATTACTGAAGGCCCACCCTTCCCAATCCAAAGAGTTTTTGTTTATATGGGCTCTATCTATCGATGTCTATTTACCATATTAGAAATTAAAACACTGTTATTATGAAAATAATTTTGACCTTGAAGATCTTTAGGAAAGGTCTTTGGGGACCACCTGAAAGGGTTTTGAGGACCTCCAGGGATCCTAAGACCAAACTTTGAGAACCAATCGACTATAAGTTTATGAACCTAATTGTCTCAGTTTTTGGTACTTTCCTTCCTGTTGGAAATTATCGTGTGTGTGTGTGTGAAGGATTCTTAGTTTTGTCTTTTATCCCCGGCCTTCATGCTTGTGTTTGGAATACAGCAGGTGACTAATAAATGCTTGCTGAATGGAACTGAGTCAAGGGCCCTCTATGTGAAAGGCACTGGACCCAGGAGAAAATCAAAGCTGTCCTGGTCCTCTAGGAATAGTCTGTTGGGACAATGCAAGAAATGCAGAAGTGGGGTGCACAGACATGGAAGAGAGACAGCACAGTAACACCTAGGGGAACTAGGGAAGAGCTGGGCCTCAAGAAAAGACAAGGACTCTAAGAGATGGAGGCAAGGAGAGAATCCCAGGAGTGGTGGTGGTGGTAACTTTTTGGGCGGGACAGTGAGGTGGTGTCTTGAATAGAGTACCCAGCCTGGAGTCAAGAAGACCTGAGTTCAAACCAGCCTCAGAAATTTACTGACTAACTGTGTGACCCTGGGCAAGTCACTTAACCCTGTTTGCCTCAATTTCTTCATCTGTAAAATGAGCTGGAGAAGGAAATGGCAAACCCCTCCAGTATCATTGCCAAGAAAACCCCAAATGGGGTCATGAAGAGTCTGAAAAGACTGAGCAACAATGATAACAACAGCCAAGCCCTTTGGAAATGAGCAGAGTGGTGAAGGAGAGGGAGAAATAAAGAAAGGCTCCAAGGTGACTAGGAGAACAGTAGCTCCCTCAACAGATGCGGAGAGATTTAGTGCTGGTTTAGGAGAGTGGAAGAGGAGGAGATAAGGGATATACTAAGTTTGAGATATCCAAAGCGGAAGAGAATAAAAATTTATTATGTACCTACTATGTGGTAGGCACTGGGTATACACACAAAAAGAGTGAAACAATCCCTCCTGACAATGAGCTTACATTCTGAGGATGGGGAGAGAGGAAAACAACAAAGACACACAAAATATATTCAGTATAAATATACTGTTAAGGGGGGCAGCTAGGTGGCACAGTGAATAGAGCACCGGCCCTGGAGTCAGGAGGACCTGAGTTCAAATATGGCTTCAGACACTTGACACACTTACTAGCCGTGTGACCTTGGGCAAGTCACTTAACCCCAATTGCCCTGCCTTCCCCCCTCCAAAAAGCAAAAAAACAAAATAAAATATACTGTTAATAAAGATGAATATATACAAAGGAGTAGAATACGAGGGATCAGAAAAGACTTAAGGGAGAAGACAGTACCTGAGATGTAGCTCAAACAGGGGATATGAAGGCAGGCTGGATCCCAAGAACCACCTGTCTGACCACTTGTGTTCAGTCTTCCACAATTCTCCTGCCTCCTTAGAGCAATATCCTTCAGGGCTCAGTCCTAGGTTCTGTCCTTCCCATCTCATTATGCCCAGATAGATGACTCCCACTCCCCAATTTCTGTAATGAACTTTGGCCTTATGTGGTCACCTGGGGGCAGGTGTTTAGGGTCAGGTCTCAGTATCCCTTTGGCATCTCAGATTTAACATAGAAGACCTCTTCATCTTTCCCTTTAAACTCCTCCCTTCTTAAAACTTCATTATTTTTGTCGAGGACACCACCGTCTTCCCTGTCTTCCCATCTACTCAGGTTCACAAACTTGGACTCATCCTTGACTTTTTTTTTTAAATAGATTTAATTCCTCTTTATATGACAACTTTTTTTTTTTTTTGGCTTTTTGGAGGGCAATTGGGGTTAAGCGACTTGCCCAAAGTCACACGGCTAGCAAGTGTGTCAAGTATCTGAGGCCACATTTGAACTCAGGTCCTCCTGACTCCAGGGCTGGTGCTCTACTCACTGCACTACCTGGCCGCCCCCCATCCTTAACTTTTCATTCTCCCTCACCCCCATAGCCAAGACCCATCAATTTCCTTTCTGCAATCTCTTGAATGAATCCCTTCCTCTTTCCTCACGTGGCTCAAGTCCTCATTATCTTTTGTCTGTAATATTTTCACCGAGTTGTCTCCTTGCCTCCAGTCTCTCTCCCCTTTAATCTTTCTAACACAAAGATGACCAAATAAGCTTCTAAAGTATAGGTTTGACTATCACTCCCCTGCTCAAAAAATGTCCGCGGTTCCCTGTTGCCTACTAGGATTCAGTACAAAATTCTCAACTTGGTATCTAAGCTCCTCCTTGATCCGGCTCCCAAGTCTCTCCAGACTCATTTTTACCTTGTTCTCCTACACATGCTCTTTGTTTTCTGGATTATGAGCTATTTCCTCAACTTTCTATACCTTTAGATCCTCCCTCTGTGCATTTGCACCAGCTGTCCCCATACCTGGCATGCAGTCCCTTATCATTTCTGCCTTCCAGAACCATTTTTTATCCTTCAAGGTTCAAGTTCAGGCCTGTCTCCTCCATGAAGTCTTTGTTAAAACTCCTACTCGCTACCACTCTCTTCCTCCTCAAATGTTTCAACTTTGTTGTTACAAATGTTACAGATACAACTTTGTTGTATAGTGTTGTATTCTTTCCAGGAAAAACAAAGGTACTGTCATGGCGGTCTGGGGCATGTGCAGAGCACCTGGGATGGGGCTCTCCTGCTGGTGAACCTGCTTCTGGGATCATCGTGGTACTATGTCAGGGAAGGGCCTTGCAGGGATTGTGGAGCATAGGTAGACATTCTGTAACTGGTTTCAGTTTGGCTGACCATGTGCTGAAGAGGAGACTCTCTGATTGGTTGTGGAGGCATTCGGAAAAAGTCTGTCTTTAGCTAGGATCTTTTCGCCT
>CM053592.1:144692629-144714894 GCA_028646515.1 Pseudochirops corinnae
TCAGCCGTTCCCCAATGGATGGGCATCCCCTTGTTTTCCAATTTTTTCCCACCACAAAAAGAGCTGCTATAAATATTTTTGTACATACGGGTCCTCTTCCCACTTCTCTGATCTCTTTGGGATATAACCCCAGAAGTGGTATTGCTGGGTCAAAGGGTATGCACTTATTTATAGCCCTTTCGGTGTAGTTCCAGATGGCTCTCCAGAATGGCTGGATCAGTTCACAGCTCCACCAGCAATGCATTAGTGTTCTGATTTTTCCACATCCTCTCCAGCATGTGTCATTTTGCTGTTTTGTCATCTTAGCCAATCTGGCTGGTGAGATGTGGTACCTCAGAGTTGTTTTGATTTGCATTTCTCTAATCACTAGTAATTAGAAAATCACATATGATTTTCATATGCTTATAGATATCTTTAATTTCATCTTCTGAAAACTGCCTGTTCATATCCTTTGACCATTTATCAATTGAGGAGTGGCTTGTACTCTTATAAATTTGACTCAATTCTTTGTATATTTCAGAAAGCCTCATTTGCTTTTAAGGGATCTTGGTGAAGGGAGTGGAGTTGACAACCTTGAGAGTTTCAAAAGGTTGGGAGAGAGCCACAGGAATTTTGGAGTCTGAGGCCAGGCTGAGTTTTTCAACCAGCATAACACTGATACCCCCAGGGAACTTCAGTTCCTGTCTGAAACTGAGGCAAGAGGTCATCAAGCTGAGAGGCCCACTTTGTTCATGCATTTAGTGAGACCGAGGCTATGTAGGCACTGAGCTAAATTAAGCAACTCATCTTCTTACCCCTGATTAAGGTGGTATGGAGAAAAGTGCCCCAGAGGTGTTGGAGGAATGTGTGTATGCTTTGTTTTAGTTCATGTCTTTGAAGCAGATATTCTTTTGTAAAGGCTTTAGTCGTTCAGTCATTTTTAGTCATGTCTGACTCTTTGTGGCCCCATTTGGGTTTTTTGGCAAAGACACTGGAGTGATTTGCCATTTCTTCTCCAGCTCATTTTACAGATGAGGAAACTGAGCCAAACAGGATCAAGTGACTTGCCTAAGATCACAAAGCTAGTAAGTGTCTGAAGCCAGATTTGAACTCAGGAAGATAATTCCAGGCCCAGCAGTATCCACTGCGACATCTAACTGCCCATTTGTAAAGGCTAATGGATGTTAAATGGTTAAATAGCCCTGGAGTTATTGGTCCCCTAACAATGGGAGCACTTCGTTTGTGGGGGTTCAAACTAATGCATGAGAAAGAAGCCTCTCAACTTTCTCTTACTTTGTAGGTACCCCAGGGGGTGATATAGCAATCTGGCCTTGAGGGAGAAGAGCTGGATCAGATGTACTCTTTCTTGAGGCCAGGGACCCTTTTTGGTTTTGTATCTGTAGTCTTTGGTAAGATGCCTTGCACACAGTTGTTGTTCCTCCTCCATTTCTGAAGAAGACTAATGACATCGCTGGAATGGTCTTGACTTGCGAGTGAGTTGAATTTAAGTGAGGCAGAGTTGTGCAAAGTCCTCAGTCTTACTCTTCCAGAGTGGCAAGGTTAAGTCAAGACACCTTTGATAGGTGCTTAATAAATGTTTGTTGAATCAAAATGAAAGACAGTTGACTCTCAAGACCACTCTGGGAAGTTGACCAGAGCTGTAACCTGTCCAAAGAGGACTGAAAACATAAATGGCATTCAGGATCATCTTCCTAAACTGTGCACACATGCCCTCTCCTCTCTCTATTCCCTTTGTTGAATCCCATCCATTCCCACCATGTTCTATTACCCAGATTAATCAGACATTTGTTTGACCCAGGTGTCAAGCTGGCATGAGATAGTGTTCAAATTTTTTTCTCTCTTCCTTTATATCTAAGCAAAATACATAGAATATTTACAATAAAAAAAAAACCCCATCCTCCTGCAGGGAGAGCACAATACCTCTACTTAACTTCTTTCTGTAAAGTACAGTAAATATAGTGTGGGAATATGGTTGGCTTGGAAAGTATGATTTTAAAAATATAATTCATTTTAATTCAGTACTTGTAGTATACTGTATTGTGAAATTCAATAGCTGTGGTTACCAAGAATTTCCTTTAAATGTTACTGCAAAATATCTTTATCATAACTCTCGAGAAACAAAACAGCTCTTACGTGTCACTCCAGTTCATTAATGCTTTTTACTCCTTCTGTGGCTTCTTTGTTCAAAGAAACTTCAAGGCTTCCATGTGAACTTTATGGATCCTTTTCATTTAAAAGGGCCTTTTGCTTACATTTCCCAAACCACTGCTTCACTGGAAGCAGATGGCACTTACTGAAGGAACACAGTTGGGTGAACCGATGCTGACCACTTGAGCATGTGGTGGGTGTGCTTGGAATCTGATCTCTCTCTTGCTGGACGATTAGTCAAGAACTTTGCATGGTTACCAAGAGCAAACCCCTAATAAGGGCTGGTGGGTCAATTGTTTCATCCTGCCACACACTGGGGATAAGGGAAAAGAAATTCCGCAAAGGCCTCCCAACCTGCCTCTTGTCTAAGCCTTGCTCTATACAACTCTGATCCACTATGGGTCTATGTTGAATTTCTCTTTGGGAGGCCTCATCCAGGGGGCTGGAGTCGTATGGCTGCTGAGTCTGATTTCTAGGTACATGTTGCTGCCAGGAAGCCTGGTTATCTCTTTATTTCTTTACTTGGAATCTCCCACTGTAGTACTTCAGTGTTTTGAAGGTGATATTTTAGCAGGAACAAAGTTAGACAAGAAGAACAGGTCCATGAGAGATTACCTGACATTCAGTTTTAGTCTCATATCCTGTAATCATGAGGGAATACCTTATTGAAAAGGGGAATCCTGGTTTGATGCCACCTGGACTCTATGGACAACCTTCCAGCACTCAAACCACCTTGGGAACCCTTTGGCTTCAACCTCTATAAAGCAGAGCTTTCAGGGTTCATATCTCTTTCCTGTCCACTGCATTCCTGGTCTCAACTTTAGTCATATTGTTCTCCCTTCCTGAAATGGTCCTTCCTGGTCCTCTTTGCCTAGCCAATCCCTATCTGTAGGGCCCAAGTAATGTTTTTTTTTTTTTAACCTCTTCCTACAATCCTTCCTTAATTCTGTCAGCATACACGGATATCTTACTTTTCTGATCTATCGTGATCACTGTTTGTACCCTTTTCAGGGGATGCAACCATATAATAACAATTGCTTGCATTTATATAGGGCATTTTAAAGTATACACAGTACTTTCCTCATGTAATGGGAGTATGGCATGTGCACAGTCCCCACTAGCTTGCTTGGCTGATGCAACCTCTCCCCAAGGGGGATGCTGAGAAGCGGGCTTCATGAAATCATGATGTCTTATGAATGAAGTGCCTTTGAGAGACCATAGAGCGTGGGTAGGCATTCTATAACACGGTGAAAGAGTCTCTCCGATTAGCTTCAGAAGTATTCAAGAAATCCTGTCAGTTTTGGCTCCCTCCTCCTTCATTCAATGGCTCTTTTGCTTGTGGAGCCCAGTGAGAGATCACGTGCTAAGGGGAAAGTCCTTTAGGGCGCTTTTCCTCTACTGAGGCCATATGGCTCCTGAGAAACAGGGCCTGGCCCTTGGTCTTTGACTTTGTACTTCTCCATTAGAGGTGAAGGGAATGGAACCTCTAGCCTTGGGAGTTGCTGGAAGAAGTCATAGGAATCTAGGAATTTTCATCCACGCTGGGTTTTGCACTCAGGGATGCATCAATGGCCTGAGGGAACAAAACTCCGACTTCAGTGGTGGCCCTTAGGACCCCAGCCCAGCAGGATTCACATGGCACTTGTGTTATAATTGGTGGGACCAATGCATATGTTTGGGGAAATGTCTGTATATTTGTTCTTGCTATAACATCTTTGAAGTAAATATTCTTCTATGAAGCTGAGTGATGTAAAGTAATAGGAAATGGGGTGCTAGTCACTGGCCCCGTAACAATAGGAGTGAGTGGTCAAAGGCAATAGAGAAGAAACACTCCAACACCTTTGGTGCCCATCCAGAATCCATCGAAGCCTGATTTGAGAGAGCCAGGGGATGATCATTATGCTCACAACTGGGAAGCAGGGAGTGTCAATATCATTATCTCCACTTTACAGAGGAGGAAAGAGAGGTTCTGAGAATTTAACTGATCTGCCCATACATAAGCAAGTGCCAGGAGTGCCAGACTGAATAATGAATGCTATTATCACCTTCCGTTTCTATCTCTCTAAAATTTACCAAGTCTTTTCCTTACAAACACTTTTTAAGGTAGAGAATTAAAATATTCTTCCCATTTTACAGATGAGAAAGCTGAAGGTCAGAGAGGCTAAAAGACTTGTCACTGCGTCCAAAAAAAAAAATAGCAATACCAAGGCTTGAACATAAGACTCTCAAGTCCCAATAGGCTCTCTTTCTACCATATCATACTTCCCTTTGATAATCGCATCAGGATTTCCTTTTTTTAAAAAAACTAAAAAAAATTTTTGTTTGTTTGTTTTTTTGGTCTTTTTTTCTTCAAGATTTACTTTTAACCCAGTGTCTTGGTTCATTTAAAAGAAGGAGGTTTGTTGTTGCTGGGGTTTTGTTTGTTTGTTTGTTCCTTTGCTTAGGCCAGTAGAACTGAGAAGTCTTGGGTATTCCCCAGGGGCCAAGGCAGGAACCAAGGCAGATAATTATGGGAGAGAGGCCCAGTGGTTTGGGTCAGTGAGAGAATAAGGAGGCAAGGGTCTCTCTTCTGCTTGGGTCACTTTTTTACAATGTCATGACAGAAATAGATTCATAGAATTTCAGATCTGGAGGGAACCCCAGAGGCTACCTAGTCCAACCCATACTCAGCCAAAGAATCTCTTTTACAATAATCAAGTTCGGGTGGAGCGGAGAGGAGAGGAGAAGCCAGTGTGAGGGGAAATTAATAAGACTGGTTTTAAACATGTTGAATTTTCAATGGCTGTCATGACATCCAAGTGAAGATGTTTAATGGGCAGTTGGAAAGGAGGGTTCCATTCATAAAGAAAGAATAAGGTTACATAGATTTGATAGTCATATTTATATAGTACCTTAAGGTTTGCAAAGTACTTTATATGTTAATTTGGGAGTGATCCAATTGTAATTACAATTGGAATTACAGAAATGGATGAGATTATCAAGGAAGAAAGTAATAGAGAGATTAGGGATAAGAAGAAAGCTTTGGGGAATATGTATCCTGGGGAAGTGAGTGGAAGAAGAGAAGTCATAGAAGGGGACAAAGGAGTGGATCTAACTGGTTCCATTTATAGACTTCAAGGCAGGAGTGGGTAGTCAGCATCATGAAACAACCAAGAGAGATCAAGGAGGATAATGACTGATAAAAGGTCATTAGATTTAGCCCTTAAGAAGTTATGAAACCATCAATTGTTAGAGTTGGAAGGTCCCTCAGAGACAAATTTGTATGACACCCTCATTGTAAAAATGAGTTAAACTATTGGCTATGGAAGTTACATGGCTCACTGGTGACCTTTCAGACAGTATTTTCACTAGGGTGCTGATGGCAATTTTTGAAGTGGCCTAATAATTACCTTCTTTGAAGCATTGAGGTATCCCTACCTTCATACTTTTGAGAGAAGGCATTAGATACAGGGGCTGGGTAAGGAGGAGATGGGCTTATGGCTCAAGGCAAAGGGTTTTGGTCTGGATTGTTCCTTGTTCCTTTTTACCTCTGGGGTCCACAGAGGGGAGGATGGAGGTGAGGGATAGCATCCCTTCTCCCATAAGAGTTTGGTGAACCTTCATTTGTGACCCTCTAGGAACTGTACAACACTGTGACTTCTGGGAGGGTGGTGTTTCTGGGATAGACTTGACTCAGGTCAGTTCTTGTAGCTGATGCTGGATATTGGAATGAAATGAAATCCTCATAGATCATTTGACAATTAACAAAAGGATATTTACTTATCCACAGCAGGCTAGGTAGACATGGAAGAAAGCCTGAGATGATTCAGCTGACTGGAGCCCCTCTGCCTCTGAGTTGCCCACTGTGGTCCTCTGGATAAGCATCATTCCATGTATGTAACTTCTCAAGGCTGTGGTGTACTCAGGTGGACAGGAAGTGATGCCAATAACTAGAGCCTTTTATTCTTTGAATCAATTAAGTCTTGACAGTGAAGGAAAACTAGCTTAATATGCATCTAGGTGGAATATTAGGCTAATGCTCCCTCCACAGGGCCCCTGCTCTTACACCTCTTGAGAAGGAACTTAAAATCAAAAGTACAGTAAGCCCATTGCCGTGATTCTCTCTTGTTGCCTTGTGGTTAATATTGATGGCTGCTATTTTTAAATTTTAAAGGGGTGAACTTGCAGATGCACATGCTAGGCTTGGAATCCATCGGATGGGCTCCTTATATATTTATATGTGATCAAGTTTGAAGGGGCTGAGAGACACCAAATCATTCATCTTTACAGTGTACTTGTTGAAAGGAAGGCAGACGCTAAGAGAAAGCAGCAAGACAGTTATCCTTCCCATGCCATGACTCCTTTACTCTCAGAGGCTAGTACTGATTTGGTCTAGTCTTTTGGAATCTACCCTGGGCTAAGTCTGGGAGATGTGACTTGCCTTTGGTTGATTTTCATTCTGAAGGACACAGGAAATATCAAATAGTTTGTGGAGACTGGGGTCTAATCTAGCACAGTGGTACTCTCGGGGTTCAATCAAACTGAGCCTGAATCCCTGCATCACAGATGCTTAAGAGTTAGAAGGCCAATAATAGGTCATTGAGTTCATCTGTACCTGAGCAAGAATCTCTCTTCAACATTTCTGACAACTGGACAACCCTGTATTGGAAAGCCTTCAGTGACGGGGAACACATTACCTCCTGGGGCAGTTCATTCATTTACTTTGGACAGCTCCAATTTTTAGCAAATTTTTGCTTAGGTTGAGCTGAAACCTGCCTCTCCAAAACTGCATCCCCCCTTGCTCTTAGTACAGTTCTCTGAGTCAAGCATAACAAGTCTTATCTCCCTTCCCCAGTGCAGCCTTTCATATACTTGAAGATAGCAATCAGCTTCCCCAATCTCTTCTTTTCCAGGATGTCCTGACTGGGATCACATTGTACCCTCAGGGCTTGTTCCACACTGGCCTGAATTCTAGGGAATCTCTGGCTAAACTGGGATTCTGAAGAGAAAAGTCCATGTAGTAAACAGTTAGTCACCTTCTTTGTGATCCTTCCCATGCTTCTGTGATAGGAGTAGGACCTGGAGCCATCTTCCGTGTTTCAGAGTGGCAAGTAGAAGGTACTTTCTCACTTCAGTCTCTCACTCTTGTTTAGCACAATGGGACCTGAAGCCCTGGAATACAGCTGACAGTAGGAACAGCATTCCCAGATTAGTTGGGGGAAGCCAGAGGAGTCAGGGAAACAAGAGACAGTCTCTGGATAATATAGCGGAAAGCATGTGGTAAACATTATCTGAATTATAGAGTAGTGAATACTTGTTTCAGGATGGGAACATATAAGTGGGGAAAATCATAGAATGTCAGAACTAGAAGGGATTTTGGAACATTGAACAAAGAATGTCAGGACCTCAGAATAACATAAAATGGCAGAGATAGAAGGGCCCTCAGAGATCAGTTCAGTTTAGCTCAAGAAGCATTTGTTAAGTCTCCCAAGTTGACAGATGGACAAATTGAGACCTCAGAAGGGACTTGCTCCAAGTCACCAAGTGAAAGTGAAGATCTGAGATTCAGCCTTCCTGATTCTCAGTTTAGTTATCAATGTGTACAGACTCAGAGGCACAGGGCTTGGGCTGTGCACCAAGGATGACAGCCCTGTTCCCACCATGGTTAGAGAGGACAAAAATACTTTGTGGGATGCACACTGCCATCAGTGCCAGCATGTAGACATCATGCCAGTTAACCTTTGGCGAGGTTCACTACACATACATAGGAAGCACAGGAGTGAATAGCAACATCAGGATGTGGGGAGCACAGCTCTGGCTCCGCTGAGCTTGACTGCTGTTGTCTGGTAAGCCTTTACAATTCCCCCACATCTGCTCATGCGTGGTCTGTGTGGCCCTGGTCGCTAGTGCTCTAAGAGAGGGGCCAAGGCATTCATGGGGGTCTACATGCAGATTTGTGGTGTGACTTTGTGCTATTCTAAAGCTTTAACTGAGATCCTTTCAAAAAAGCGATCCATGTGATAACATATGTCCTGGATTTGGTATAGAACTGCACAAGGGCTCAGCCGTCTCTAGAGAAGTTCTCAGTAGTAGGTGCTGGGAAATAATAGCAGCTCTTTTTCATTCTGTCATGAAATTAAGACATCAATAACATTGTGAAGTAGTGAGATATAATACCCCCAGTGGCCCTAATATAATCAAGGCAGTTAATCCAGACATACTCAGAGACACATGGCCCTCACTTCTCTTTAAATTCTTAAAAGGCAACTTCAATTAGGATAAATTGTTTGGTGGAGGATTTCCAGGTCTGTCATAGAACAGCTCCCAATGGGTCAAACGCTGGTTCTGAAAAGTGAAATCAAACGACAATTTTCAATCAACATCATGTTACTAGTGATGATTTTAATGTTCTAAATATGAGAAGTTCAAACTAAATGAAAGATCGTTTGGTTTTTAAAGAAGGGAATGACATGCCTCCAACCCATTGAATTCTTTAAAAGCATTAGCTGAATGGTGTCACAAGGGGTCAGGTGGATATCCTTTAATCAGACTTTCTGAAGGTCTTGTACAAACACTCACAAAAGGTGAACTTGGTAACCATGATGGGGAGGGAGGAAGTCTGTCAAGGATTGAGAAAAGGCATAAATGCAGCAGAGAGGCCACCAAGCCCTGCTATGGAAAGAAAGTATTGGTAGCTTGTCAAAGAATCAACTAATTCCAGTGTAAAGAAGCAATGGCAGAATATAATCTTATCTCTTCAGTGTCCAAGTAGATTGGAAAAAAATAGAAGTTAGGAAATGAGGGTAAAGGCAACACTATCAGTTGTCTAGGCAGAAGAGATTCGACTCTCAAGGACGGTAACCTGAGTATAGAATCACACAGGTTTTGTGAGTGTGGGTAAAAATAGTTGTTTGGGGAGGGTTAAATGACTGGCAGATGCAGATTCGATGTTTTTTTCCCGCTTGTCACTGCTATAGAAATCAAAACCTTTTCCGTGTTGGATTTCCTGTCCCTAAGGAACCTGAACATCTCTGCCCCTCCTCCCACCACTTTCCCCATCCCTGTCTGCACCTGGCCCCTATTTTTTTTTTAACCTAGAATAAACTGTGCTCTTTTCTTAGGGTTTAGGTTTCTTTGTCTCTCAGACCTGCTCCCAATTCGAACTTGGGTTTCTGGAGCATTTTGAATTTTTTGGAGCAAGAAATCTGTTTGGGATTCTGAATGCTAAAATGTGATGATACAGAGACTTTACATCTTCCTTACCAGCACTGTGACTGCAGGTGCAAGTGTGGTTAGAAACCTTCTGGGTGAGGGCTGAATACTGATCTATTAAGTGGTTTTGCAAATAGCTACTTGCTCAACCACCCAGGCCAAGTAATGGCTAGGTTGTACAAGTTAGAAAGAATGCTGACTGCATTCATCCTTCCCACTTCCACTCTTCCCTTTCCTCCAACCCATTTTTCATACACTGAATGATTTCTTATGTATTTCTTCTCCTCAAAATCACTCTATGGCTCCCCATGAACCACTGAATAAAATTCGAACTCCTCACCCTGGTACTCAAGGACCTTCATCACTTGGTGTTGCTTTATATTTTCTCTTAAATTTTCTATTGCTTTTGGATTTCTGAGGAGGATCATGGTGGTGACTGATCAAAGGAGGTTTAAAAAAAAGAGCACAAAAGAAAGTGGTTGATCCATTTTGAGAGGACTGATGTGATGTCAACACACCAGGGAATGCTCTTTGTCAGCAATGTTGTCAAGACAGTGGTCACAAGGACTCGAGAGGAAAAACTGCTTCTAACGATCTTAAGATCGTGTTTTAGAAGCGAGCCTTGCTGATCTGCGTGATAAGGCTGCTTTTTAAAATTCAAACTGATTACCGAAGATGTTCAGGGAAAAACTATTTAACTAATTCCTATGGAGTGGACCTCACCCAGGATAAGATGTACTCCGTGGTCAAAAAAGGACAGATTAGGATTGGACTTCATGTTGATATCAAAACCACCAATGACTATTTGCTCTACCCATTCTGGGCTGATTTTACCATAAAGCATTAACAACCAGATCTTTGGGAGTTTTTATGCCCAATGCCAAAAAGTCTGTCAAATTCACAAGAAGTGATGACCCAGAAAGGGGTAGACAAATGACTTCAAAGAATCTGTCAATAAAATGATTTCAGAAAGCATTGGAAAAGACAAAAGATAAAGATAAAGCTTCCCAGTATATTTACCATCTATAAGATAAGTTTGTTCAAAAAAGTCAAGATGCTCAAGAAACTCAAATTCAGACTGGGCAAACTGATGAAATTGCATGGTGAAGATGATGGCTCTTGAAAATCTTCTGGGGATGAAATAGGCACAAAAGTTGAAAGAGCAAGTGGATATGAGCCACCAGTTCAAGAATCTGTCAAAAAAAATGTGTAAAATTTGAAAAATAAAAATCTGTCATAACTTATTAATATCTTTTGTTTTTATATAATCTTTATTTCCATATATATATATATATATATATATATATTCTCCTTCCTCTACCCAGAGAGCCAGTCCTTACACCAAAAGAGAAAAACATTCATCAAAGCTAGCCAACACTTCAGCTTGTCTGATGGGAAATGCAATAATCCACATCCATATGCCCATCAATTGGGGAATGGCTGAACAAGCTATAGTATATGAATGTAATAGAATACTATTGTGCTATAAGAAATGGGAAGGAGATAGACTTCATAATTACCTGGAGAGGCTTATACAATTTGATGCTAAGTGAGAAGAGCAGAACCAGGGAAAGCTTGTACACAGTCACGGACACATCGTATGTGTGATGACCAACCTTGATAAACTGGACTATCCTCAACAACGCACAGCTAAAGACAACTCTACAAGCCTCAGGATGGAAGGAGATATCTAAACTCAGAGAAAGATCTAGAAAGACTATAGTTTAAATGGAGCCTGAAGCAAAACATGCTATTGTTCTTTTTCATATTTGTTTTTTTTTTTCTCAGTGATCACTCATTGGTTACAGCCCTTCTATATATCCAAACTATTGTACAATGTGAAAGTATTTGCAGATCCTATACATGATTACACGTCACCATGGGGGGGGGAGGGAAGGGAGAAAATTTAAAAGTCAAGGGATTGTGGAATTGAATCTTGTAAACTAAAAGTAAATAAAATAAATTTAAAAAAAAATGCCCATAATGTACACATAGTTACCACTGAAGACCATACTGTTCTTGATATTGATGCCACTACATTTTGTCAGAGAATAGATGTAGCCATGGTTCCTGGGACTGATGATCTGAAAAGACCAATTAAAAGCATTTTCTCCTCAATTTTTCCCATATAAAAAAAAAATAATCCATAGCCATAGTCTCTCACTTCTGTAAAGAAGGGAGAGGTGTATTCTCATTTCTCTTCTTCAGAACCAAGCTTGGCCATCATAACAACATAGTTTGTTTTCTGTTTTGTCATTATTCTTTTAATTTACATTATTACAGTCATTGTCTTTATTGGTTTCCTAGTTCTGCTGACTTCACTTTGCATCAGTTCAGATATCTTGTCATGTTTCCCTGTATCTCCACTCACTTCTCACTGTGCAAAAGGAGTCCAGTATATTTCCATTACACAATTTGTTTAAGGAACCTCAGAAGTCATATAGTCCACTCATGATAATAATTACTGAATCAACAAGCATTTAAGTTTTGAAAATGTGTCATGTATTATGCTAGGCATTTGAGATACAAAGACAAAAAATGAAATAATCACTATTCTCAAAGGACTTACATCCTATCAATGATCTAATATATCCAACAAGTAGCCATCCAGCTTGCTTCAAGGACGGGGAATGCACCACCTCCTAAATCAGCCCATTCTTGATCTTTTTCAGATAAGTTGCTCTTTAACCATATCTTCCTTGTCTCCTGTTTGTGAAATTGACTTTTTGAAGCCAAGTAGAAGACTTTATTTATTGATATGAATTTCATTTAACTAAACTCAGTTAATGCTTGAACCTATCAAGATCCTTTGGATCCAGCCTCTGCCTTCCCTCACTAACTATCTCACTCAGTTGTGTGGCAACTGAATGACTGATAAGCATGCCATTATAACTTTATTCATAGAATTGATAAAAAAGTCTTAAACTGAACAGGGACAAGCATGGATCCCTGGGATACTCCACTGGGTTTATATGATCTTTTTCATTTGAATTTTTTTTTATCGTGAGCTACTACATTTAGAATGAAAATTTCAAAAAAATTCAGGTCCATGGGCTGGACTTAAAGTCCTTCACTCAAAACATATTTAAAGCAACTCACGTTTGCCATCACATGACCTGGAAAAAAAGTAAGGAGGAAGATAAAAATATGAAGGTGTTTCATAATTCATTTAAACAATCAGGCTTCCTAAAATTTAAATGAAAAAGAAAAACAAAAGCAAACAAAAGAAAATGAACAAATATTAAGAAAGGAACACCTAAGGGAAATAAAATCTAAACATAAAATTGGAAGGTACCTCAGAAACCTTTTTAGGCATCTCCTCTATAAAAGGAATTAAATTTAGTTTAATAAAAATGTTTTAAGCACCTGCTATCTGAATGACCCAGGGATGGCCTCTGGGTTTACCTTGTGGGGGCCAGCCTGGCTAAATCCAGATGCTCATCACCAGAAAGGAGGGAATGAACTTTGTGTCCATAAAAACACAGGAAACTGTATTCTAAAGAATGAAGGATATGGGGGAGTGGTGCAGAGAAATATGGGTTTTGATTCATATCAGTAGAAGAAGCACCTAGAATAAACCAGAAGTTCTAAAGTATTAAAGTTGTGGACCAGGCTCTGTGGTTGTCACTGTGGATGGACATGAGATCAGACATGTTTATTTGTGCTGAAGGGGTGCGCAAACAAATAAGGGGGATTCGGTATGTATAACAATGACATGAGTCAGAAAGTGCTAAGTGCAAAATGAAATTTAAAAAAATATAAGGAGACATAGATTACTTCCAGCTGGAAAAGATGGGAAGGGGGGAGGGGGAGCACAGAGGTAGCTTTATGAAAGAGGTGGCATCTGGCCTTGAAAGCAAAGAAGGGTTTTAACTAGAGGAGATGTGGAGGGAGGTTTCCTTCTAGGCACAGAAGGCAGGCAGCATGAGCCAAGGCAGGGAGACAAGAAAAGGGAGAACAGGAGCAAATGGGGCAGTGAGCAACAATATGAACTGAACTGGGGAAGCTGTGGGTGTTACTGGGGTATTATTGATTCATGTCACTGACTGATTCACATGGGGAAAGAACCAGACTCATTTTGCTCAGATCCAGGGGGCAGAATCAAAATAACAGTGTACTGACTGACATAATAAAGTACAAAATAATAAAAAAAAAATTATACTAATATTCATAAAGCACTTACTACGTTCCAAGTACTGGGCGAAGTGCTTCATAATCATGATCTCATTTGATCCTCACAACAACCCCAGGAGGTGGGTGCTATTATGACCCTCATTTTACAGATGAGAAAACCAGGGCTGACAGAACTTAAGTAACTTATCCAAGGTCACACAGCCCTGGATTTGAACTCAGGTCTTCCTGATTCCAGACCCAAAGCTCTATCTACTGTCACCTAGTTGCCCCAGAGCATGCAATATAAATAGACGGTATTTGTGTGTCTAGGGCTTTAAGGGCTGGGGGGTGAAGGTGCTAGATGAGGTTCCTTCCAACTGAGATGAATATCAGGTATGTGCCACAGGTTGGTTAGGACACGTACAACTTTAGAGGGACAATGCAAGTCCTTATCTTCTAGGTTAAAGTTCTTAAGCCAAGTCCCTTTGGGAGTCCATGGAGAGATTTCAGGGGATCTATGAGCTTGCACAGGAAAACACTGCCTTTTTATTTTTATAAATCCCTAACGGAAATTTAGCATTTCTTTTAATTATGAACTGACGAAATCCCATGAAATTTTGATGAAATCCCAGGGTTCCACAGGTTATACTGCCACCAAGGGGGTCTAGCACACATGGACACATGGACACACACATACGGATCCTACTTTAGGAGGTGACAAACCAATGTTTTCTCCCTCTCCTGGCATGCCCAACTCCTTCGGCATCAATTCACATCCTATAATTCCTTGGCAAAACAGCTCAGGTGTCACTTCCATGAGAGAGGAGGCTCTCCCCTGACTGCCAGCCCTCACCAATTTCTATAAAGTGTTCGTAGTTCACACCATCCATCCACTCCAGCAGCCACAGTTCCACAAGACCCTGAGTGATCCTCAATCCTCTGCCCCATTAGATTCATTCCTTCTTTTTGTCAGTGGCACCACCATTTCTCCAGCTCCTTAGGTCTGGATCCTTGGTGCCATGACACTGAGGGAGACAAGAGTTTTTTGAAAAGACATTGTCCTCTGCCATAATAGAGCTCTGAGTTTGAGAGGGAGACACCACACATGTAACTACCACATGAAATAATCAGACACAGGTTACTGATCTGGCCATGTCTGTTCTTTGCTCAAAACTCTTCAACAGCTACTGAATGGCAAGTGAACTCTTTAACTTGGCATGACCCTGAACGGGTCACTTTACTTTTCTTTTAGACTCAGTTTCCTTATCTGTGAAATGAGGATCATATAATTCATCTCCCAGGGTTGTGGGGATCAAATTACATAAAGCAGATAAATTCCATGGCAAACTTTAAAATGTCATGTAAATATTAGCTTTTACCATTATTCAAGATCCATCCTAATATCACCCTTCCTTTTCTGCCATTTTTCATAGTATTCTATGAACTTTTCCTGCTTGTGCGTGGAAGATCCTTTCCCCCTCCTCCTGCTGAACGCCCACCCCCTTCTTCGGAGTCACCTCCAAGGCCAGCCCTTCGGGACCCCTGTCCTGATACCTGTCAGGTCTTCACTCTTCCCTTATCAGACCTCATACATCACTTTTCTCACACCTCTCAAATGAATTGTCAAGTCAATATTTTATTAAGCATGTATTTGGTAGGAGGCATTGGGCTAAGTGCTGCTGGGCTCCCAATCACAGCAATGAAAATGGCCTCTGGCCTCAAGGAGCTGGCTCTACTAGGGAAGATCCCAGATAAGCAAATGCAAACCTCTAGGGGCCATCCCAGCAAGTGGGTGATGGGGACAGGGCCTCCAGTGGGTGCTGGCAGTTGGGCTGAGCCTTGAGTGGATTTTCCCAAATGTGGAGGTGATGAAGGACAGCACGCAAGGCCCGCAGAGCAACATAGAAAGGAGATGTCACAGCAGGTAAGGGAAACAAGTAAGCTAGCTGGGGTGGAAGCCAGATTGAGGAAGGCCTTAAATGCCATTTTACCTTGGAGGAGGGGTGGGAGTGGGTCCTTCTTCTAAAGGAGACCTGTGATTTCATAGGTTTAGATTTCATTAATGTAGGGAACTGTCAGTGAATTAGTCCCTCCACTAACGTAGACCCTGGACTCATCACCTCGAATTCAGTGGGGAAAACGCCACGTTGTACCGGCCACGCGGTGGCTGAAAGGTCCCTCCCCAGCACAGGTCCAGCCCTCCCAACGGTCCCTCTAGTCCTTTCTACCTAGCGGCCAGCCACACGCATGCGCCCTGAGGGTCTGAGAAGGGGTGACGGAGGTGAGGATGTATACCCCGCGTGGGAGGCGGTGGGTAAGGAAATGAGGTAGGGGATCACGTGCCTTACGAGGAACGCAAGCCCGTCCGGCACGCGTCCGGGAGGCCCCGCCCCTTGGGCGCCCTTCCCTCCTCCTATTCCTTCCCCCTCCTTCCCCAGGACCAGGAGGGAGCGTTCCAAATTGGGGCGTGCCCGCTTGCTCTTCCCGGGAAGGGACTGAGGGGGCGGGAAGAAGTCGGGCGCGTGCGTATCCTGGCTCAGGGAGACCGTTGTCGGATGACGCCACTAAGGGGCGGAGCGAGCATTTCCAGAGAGAAAGAGAAAGAGGTCGGCGTTGAGTAGGAAACTGGCCCTGGGGGAGGAGAAAGGGGCGGGTCTGAGGGCGGGCACGAGGTGGGGAGGAGATGTGCGCACGCGCTCATGACCGCACGGTTGGAAAGACTCGTCGCCGGCACGTTGCCGGGTGGGCGGGGGAGGGGTGTGACGTAGCAAGGTGACAGGGGCGAAGCTCCTGGGCCCCCGCCTCCTTCCCCCGATGGTCTGCGTGCGGGGAGCGGAGACGGGAGTGGCGGGGGGGGGGGAGGAGGAGGAGGAGGAGGAGGAGGAGGAGGAGGAGGAGGAGGAAGAAGAAGAAGAGGAAGAGGAGGGCAGAAGGAGGAGAAGGAAGAAGGGCAGCAGGGCCCCGGACGGGTCCCGACGGGCTGATGGCAGCGGCGGAGGGCGAGGGGGGGCGGCCAATGAGGGCGGCCGGAGGGGGCGGGGCGTCGCCGTCTATTTTGTCCCGCGGCCGCTGAGGGGAAGCGTAGTCGTTCATATGCAGGAGGGCTGGCGGCCAGCGCGGCTTCAGCACCGGGCCTGGGCTGCGGCGGCGGGATCCTCGGCGGCAGAGGCGAGCGCGGGCCGCCCGCACCCCCGCACCGTGCACAGTACCCGCCGCTTCCAGGCCCCCCGACGGCCACGGCCGCCCCCCGGCTCCCGGCTCCCCTCAGCCCCCCGGGGCTCACCTCCCCTGCTCTGCCTCCACGGGGCGCGAGCCCGGCTCCAGCCCCGAGGACCCGGCTGCCGCTACTCCCGCTACTCCCGTTGCTCTCGCCGCCAGCGGCCGTGCCCGAGCCACAGGTATCCGCTGCGGAGCGCCCCTCATCCGCCGTCCCGCGAGCCGCGCGTGGCAGCTGCTCCGGGTCCTAAGCACCTCGAGGGCTCGATTTCCATTTAAAACAACAAATTAAGTTTCATTTCTTCCTGCACTTTCTCTCTCTTCTCCTTTCTCTCCCCACCTCTCTTTAGCCCCCTCCCCCGCTCTTATGTCCGTCCCTGCTCGACTTAGCTTCTCTCTCGACTTGCTAAGTCTTACTCGGGGGCTGGTGCAGCGGGAGGTCGGGGATGCGGGGGGTGGCGAGGAGGTGCCAGAGGGGCCGACACCTCGCTTTTCAGATGGAGAAACTGAGGCTCTCCCAGAAGGGCTGCCCGTCAGCGGTGGGCCGGGGACCCCGGAGTCGAGTGCTCCGTGAGAGTCCCGAGGGAAGTGGGGGGGGGGTATTCGCTTTAAGGAAAAGGAGAGTTTGTGCAGAGGAGACTTGGGCTGGTGGTTGCCGGGAACCTTGCAACCTTGAGGCGGTAGGAGCCTCCCGGAGCGGTGCATGCCCAGCTCCCAGGCTGGATGGGCAGCGGCAATCTGACCGCGGTTCGCTCCTTTGCTTTGCACCTCCAGTGACACCATCAGAAAAGTGAACAAAATAGAAAGTTTCTTTGAATTAGTTTAAGACAGTTGTGGGAATTTTGTGGGTTTGTTTGTTTTTTTTTTTGCAAGACTTTATTTTGGGCTCTTCTTGGCAGCTCTTTCAGGAAAGAGAGCAAAGTGGTTGAACAACTCGAAACCCTTTACTAATCATTGATAAGCAGCCTCATGGAAAGAAACGTCTGGACCATTCACTATTTGGCCTTGAAAGAAGGAAAAAAATTTTTTTTAACCATTCCAACGAGAAAATGTGATCAGACTGCAATGCTTTTTTTGCATGTAATAGGTGCTTAATAAAAAGTATTAAAATTAATGTGGTTTTTTTTTTTATTGTTAACCTGATAAACATTTTAGCCACTTTAACTTCTAGGAAGAGAGAGGAAATTTTGATTTCAGTGTTTTGGCTAAAGCTGAGGTAAAGAGCAGATCAGCCCAGTTCTAATGCAAGATGGTTCAAAATAGATCTTTGTAGTAGTAATAACGGTACTTAAGGGTGACAACAGAGATGGAACTAGTATTCTGAATGAGTCAGATTAGATCCGAGATTAGGGATTTTTAACGTGCACATGAAGACGTAGGCCTCAGGATGAGTTGAACCAGCTGCTTGAATCTCTTTTCCGGTTCACTACACCTACTTTAAAGTTAGCCACTAAGAGCTGTTAATTCCAGTCATTGCTGTTACATTGCTTTAAGTATACATGGGTGGAAATTTCGTTTGAAAGGGTTTTAAATCATCAGGTAACAGTGAATTGAATAGGTAATGCAATATTTTTGCTGTAGAACTCCATAATAATAAGACTCTTTGCTTTAAATAGTTCTTAAGTGAACAGATAGTTGGAAGTTTGCCCCTTTGGTAGGCAGGGGAGATCAGGTTAAATTCTAAGAACTTATTTACTTTCTAGAAAAAATAATTTGAGTCCTTGCATTGGATTTCACTTTTCTTGTTTTCCATCACCTCTGACTTTTGTCTAATTAAATTATTGAAATCTAAGGATAATAGGTGGTTTAATAAGCTTATCATTTAACTTTAAAGCATAATATAGATACATAATTTCAGGCTTAAAATAGGATACCTGTTTGTGTTCTTAAAGCTCAATTCACAATGACTTAAAATACTTTATAGAAACATGGACTTATGCTTGGCTTGCCTTGAAGTTCAGTGGGTTGACTGTATTTAAAACTCTTACTTTGCCTTTTTTCAGAATGTACTTCAGGTATGGGGATCTCTGCTAATAGAATTAACATTTACTCCAGTTTTTCTGTTTACATGTTAAGGTAGTGTAAATTGAGATGTATTATATAAAGAAAGCAGTTCATTCAGGGCCTATCCAAAGTACTTGAAGAAATTTACAATTCGAAGTATCTCAGAGTAAAGGTAAAGGAGTCTAGTCTGTGTCTTACATTTTGCCCAGAACTTCATATGTAAATCTTTGTTTTAGCAGTTGTTTATCTTAAAGTTGGGTTACTTAATATGGGAGTGTTAGAAAATAATTCATTCTTTTGGGAGATTAATATACCTTATTTCATAATCTTTTTTCTTTTTCATAGGAATTCCCTTGGAGTCTGGCAGCCATTGTTTTTCCCCAAGCATTCCTTTGTGCTAACAGCAATAACGGTGGCAGATCTGCCACCTCCTGTGGTTTGATAGATTATTCCCTTTATAAACACATGTACTTAAAACTTTCCTCTCCTGATCTTTGTTCCTGCAATAAATTTTATGTTGCTTCTTTGAAAGCTGACATTAATTTTTTTCAAAAATTGCTGTTTCTTTCAGTGGCATTTACAGTAATTTACTAGATGATTTCTATTTCTCCCATTTTTGGAGGGTGTGCTGGGACCTTTTTTTGTTTTTTATGGTTAGGCTCTCATGTACATCTGTCTTAATCTAAGTTTCACATTTTTCAGTATAGCCTTTAGGTGCTATATTTTTACTTATGCATTCATATAGGATTTACCAAATTACACCTCAAAAGGCAAATGAGAAATAATTTATACAGATCTTCTTGGCTTTTTATTTCATGCAATAATGCAATTTCCTCAAATGCACACTTTTTTACTAGAATTTTTTTGTCACATTGTCACATTTTGTAAAAAAATTTTTAGTGTGTTTAATGTCTAGTGTATGATTTTCAGAAGGTAACAGGAAGTTTCAGGTAACAGAAATAAGTATTCTCCAATTTGATTTCTTGAAGGGATAAATGTAAGAATATTCTTGGTGCCCCTTTTAAAATATACTGTTATTTCCTTCCATAAAATGTTGACCTCCCATGCTTTGGTTTTGTTTTTTTCATAACCTCTGAGAAACTGGATGAAATTAGCTTTTTAATTTTTTAATGGTTTTATGGTTAGATGTCCTTGGGAAGTAAATGGTAGCTAGTTTTTAAAAAAAACTAAGCTGAGTAAAACAGTTTCCTTACTGTCTATTGCAAGGGCCTCTTCCCTAAAGATTTTAAGGGAAATGACTTTAAATGAAGAAGGAAAAAGAGGGAGAAATCAGGAGCCAGGTAAGAGTATAATTTTATGATCCTGGTTAACACTTTAACCAAGTTCAGTGACAAGAGGAAAGGTTTTCAGAGGATCTAGTACTTACTACCTGCCAAGCATTTAGCTGAAGCTTTTGACATGGCCTGTAGCCAAACACAATACCTCCCTTAGGAAGGGAAGAAATTATAAGAGGGAATTCTGACTGTGCAGAAGTTAAAAGTACAGGTATTGCTGTTTCACTGATTATATTGGTAGATTTGTCAGAAACTTGATATCATTAGAGTTGAGTCTTTTTGTCATGATTTCTGGTTTATCAGTCAAGTTTTTATCACACTTACATACAAAAGTGAAAATACAACCCAGCAAGTCTTACAGAGCATTTTTTCTCTTTTCCTGTTGCCATGTACATTTTTCTCATTTCTTGCAAACTGTTTTTCCCCCTAGTCTGTATTTTTACCTGTTGCATCTGTTTCATGGACTTTTTGAAATCCATATTTCAGTTCTAGAACACTACAGATTATTGGGAAAGGCCATTGTTATATAGAGCAGCTAGATGGCGCAGTGGACAGAGCAGAGGGCCTGACCTGAAGTTTGGAAAATCTGAGTTCAAATTTGGCCTCAGACACTTAATAGCTACACGACCCTAGGCAAAGTCACTCAACCTTCTTTGCCTCAGTTTCCTCATCTGTAAAATGAGCTGGAGAAGGAAATGGTAAACCACTCCAGTATCTTTGCCAAGAAAACTCCAAATGGGGTCGTGAAAAATCAGACACAACCGAACAACAGTGTTTTTAAAAAATATATTTGTTTTAAGATTTAGCTATTTTGCATACTTTCTCAACACTAGTGCCAGTTTTATCTGAGTCTCTTCCTATAATCATTGGTATAAGAACACAAGCATACTATAGTAAAAATAAATGTGAGGTTTTTGAAATAGAACTTGTATTGAAACCGACCATGGAGTGAAAAGCTCCATACATACATAAGAATTATCAGCATATTCCAGGATGTTAGAGTTAAGGGCTCTAAATTAATTTTAAATATTAAGAAAACAAGCATTTCCTGAAAGCTTGCATTTTTCTATTTGTAATAGTTTCCCTGAAACTTTGATCACTTAACAATTAGATTGTTATTAAATTTGAACATTTGTGGCATTAAGTAAATAGTACCAGTTGAGCCACGAGGAATCTGAGTGTGCTGACTGGATCACTGGCTTGTGGAGGACCCATGTTCAATCAGGTCTTTGCTGATTATTGGGTAACCTTGGGCAAGTTACCTTAAGCTGCTTCTTGCCTCCCCATTTTCTTGATCTATAAAATATAGGAGTTAGATCAGATGATTTCCGTAGTTTACTTCCAATTCTTAAAAACCCATGAAAGATAGAACAGAATTTCATTTTTTAAAAATTTATTTATTTTTGCTTTTTGGATGGGGGAAGGTTGGGCAGTTGGGTTTAAGTGACTTGCCCAAGGTCACACAGCTAGTTTTTGTGTTAAGTGTCTGAGGTGGGATTTGAACTCAGGTCCTCTTGACTCCTGGGCCAGTGCTCTATTTACTGTGCCACCCAGCCACCCCTCCCATTTTACTTTCATTATTTATTTATTTATTTAAAAATTTTTAAAGTTTTTTTTCAGAACAATTTTAAAAGATTCAAAGCTAGAAGAATGTCAGAGGTCATCTAGTCTTTTTTTGACCTTTTTTCTTATTTAAAGGCCATGGCATTTTTTCTAACAAAGCTGATTATATTTATGTTTAAAGATTTTATTCAAGTGCCTTTTGGGAAAATTTATAAGAAAATGTTCAGGGAATTTTGTGATTTTAAAATTCATTAGACAGTTCCCAAATCAATACTCATCTGACTGAACTTAGAGTAGAAATTTTGAACTTTTTTAAGAGGCTAGAATTTAGAGTGAGTGTGTGTTTTCCCTTTAAGCCATACTATTTTTTTTTTCTTTTTGGAGTGGGGAAGGCAGGAAAATTGGGGTTAACTGACTTGTCCAAGATCACATGGCTAGTAAGTGTTAAGTGTCTGAGGCCGCATTTGAACTGAGGTCCTCCTGACTGCAGGGCCACCGTGCCACCTAGCCTCCCCAGCCATACTATTTTCAACTTGATGTAACATTAAGTGTGTGCAAAGCATTATGTTGGCGTTGGCAATACAAAGACAAAGATGAGATGGTCCTTGCCCTCAAGTTGCTTAAACAAAACACTCTCCCTCTCTCCCTCTCTCTCCTTCCCCCTCCCTCCCTCCCTTTCTCCCTCTCTCTGTACCTCTCTCCTTTTCTCTCCCTGTCTCTCTTCCCCTCCCCCCT
>CM053592.1:144714994-144736961 GCA_028646515.1 Pseudochirops corinnae
TTAGTTTGTTTGACAGACAATGCTTGTTGAATGGGGATAGGGATAGGACCTATGATACCATTGGTATAGGGAACTCTTGCGGGGAGGAAACCCTTTTAGTAAGGCAGCTTTGCAACTTAGTCTCTGAGACGTGCAGGAGTGACTTCCCCAGGGTCTGGGCAAGTACTGAGCCTAGATCTTGAGGCTAGCTCACTATTCAACCTGCCTGGAAACAAAGTGATATGAAATACGATTGGAAAGTGTTCCAAATGTATTGTTATGAAATGGTGATGACTTCATATTTAGTCAGTCTTGTACCACTCTGCAGAATGCCAAAGTGGATCTAAGGTGGGGATCCAGAGGAAATAGTGCATGGTCTGTGTTCTTTGTCATCATCCATCTTTGACCTCCTTGGTGTATAATCCCCATTGTGGGATCACAGAATCAAAGAGTATAACACTTTAGTATTTTCTCTAAAATGATTTTCCAGAATGGTTGGACTAAATTCATAGCTTCACCAACAGTTGTCTTCATGTCTCTGGCTTCACCTCCCATATGGAAATGGAAAGCCTTTTATCCTGGGGCTACTCTAAGTGTGACCTGAAGCCTGGGTGTTTTAATTTGCATTTTTCTTATTGATTTGTTACTTTCACTTTTAAAAACTCCTATCCTTTGCCATTCTTGGGGAATGATTATTAGTTTTATGTATTTTGCAATTCCCCTTAACTCTTGTATATCAGACTTTTATCACAGATGTTTGATCCAAAGATATTTTTTTCTCTACTCAAGAGCTTGTCTTATTCTGATGGCTACTTATTGTAGTTGAATTTGTTGGAAAATCTTTGATTTTTATGTAATCAAAATTGTCTATTTTGTCGTGTAACCACTGCTGGTTATGAATTCTTCCTCTAAATATAGTTGTGAAAGATCGCTTTTTTTTTTTTAAATGAGGCCTTTTATGTTTAAGTTGCTCACCCACTGTGATAAATAGTTTAAGATGCTTGTCAGAAGCTGCTTTTTGCCTGACTGCTTTCTAGTTTCTGGGCACTTCTTTTCTAATTTGAAGTTCTTTCCTCAATAACTTGTATTCTGGAGTTTATTGACTACTGGGCTACTGTATCTGACTACTTTTAGTTTATTGTTTGTCTTTTCTGTTCTAATCTTGTTAAAAATTTTTTACCTAGTACTAGATAGTTTTGATAACTATGTAGTATGAAATTTGGTAATGCTCAACTCTGCATATGCCCCATATTCAAAGTGCATTTTTTGTGGGTAAAACAGGAAGCAGAGTGGGTGCCCACTAGAAGGAAGGAAGCAAGCATTTCTAAAGTAGCTACTGTGTGCCAGATCCTATGCCTGGTGTTTTACAAATAGCCTGCCTTTGAGCTTTGCAACAGCCTGGCAGGTAAGTGCTACTATGATCCCCATTTTATAGATGAGGAAACTCAGACAGAGGTTAAGTGACTTTCCCAGGAACAGAGATCTTGGAAGTGTAGTCAGGATTTAAACTCAGATGTTCCTGAATCCAGGGCTGGCAACTTACCCACTGCGCCCCCTAGCTGCCTCTGACTGACCCTGATGGCTGAATGGCCGAACAAAGTGTGTTATATTGAAATAATATAACTAAGATGAGAATTTCAGGGAATCCTGGGAAGACTTTTATGGACTTAGTGGAGAAGAAAGCAGAGGAGAACAATATAAAACATGTCTATAATGTAAATGAAAGCTATACTTAAAAGGATCTGAACTCAGATTAAATGCCTTCCTCTTGATTCCAGAGGAGAGAGAATGAAATACTCCTCTCCTTTTGGTAGTAATGTTACACTGAATGCAGTTACCATATTCATTCGCTTGGCTTTGCTGTCTTCGTTACAAGGGACTGTAAGGGGGGGTCAGGCTTATCAGAAAGTAACCATGATATAAGAGACAAGTGCCAGGATTTAAATTATAATCTAGTGGAGAAATACTAGAGTCTGATTTTCACAACCTTGGGCAAGTTACATAGTTATGTCCTTGGGTCACATTTTGGTCACCTATAGAATATGGTTAATATTTGCAGTACCCACCAGAATCATCGTGAGTGAAAGGGTGTTGGAAACCTAAAGGCTCTGTAGGAGAAAGGGATTTGCTGCGAAGTAATACTTACTAAACCCTAGCTGGCTTTATGGTAGAGATGCACACTCCTTGTAAACTTACCTTTGGTGTATTTTTCCCTCCATTTCTAGTGTAGTATTCATTTTTCCCCCTGAAGATTTCAGTAAGTTTTAGCAGTACTTTTAACATGTTTAATTTTACTTTTTTAATGGAAAAAGACTAAACAGGGTAAAGTGAAAACTATAACCCTAGTTTTGGGGTATTGTCCCTTCAGAACCCTGTCCTTAGTTTTTAATTTAATATTGAAGGATGATTTATAGATGGTGGTGGGTGGATGCAAAGACTCTCCTTTGTCCATAGCTTCCTTAATTTATTTGAAAATGTTCGTCAGGTTCTTACTATGCTCAAGGCACAGACTGGTTCTTACTCTTGTGTTTGATTTTTAAGTTAATGCTTTGTGTTGGAGCTTGTATTCTAGTTCTCAATCCCATGTTTTCTCTTAGCAGTGAGTGTAGCAGCTGCTACCACAGTCTAGAGCAGCATTTATTTCCCAAATGAATTTAGCCTGCAATACTTTTAAGTTTGAAAAATGGTAATGGAATATGTTATTCTAGGGAAAAAGGGTAATTAGGGAGACTTTGGAACAAAATGGAGGAAATTCAGCTGATTTGCATTTTGCTGCTTCTGTATGCTGGCATTGTGATGGCTTTGCTCAGTTTCTTGTGTCCACGTGAAGGGGTAGTAATTCTGAAGTCTTAGAGATGGGTCCCATTTTAATTGGCCTCTTTCCACTGCTTTCATACTTAACTTTATTTCCAACTGATGATGGGTCCCTGCCCATCTGCCTCTTACGGTGATTTCATTTACTTCCCTATGTGGGTTATTTGTCCTAAGCAAGACAATAGTCCTACCAGGTAATGCTGTCTTGGTAGAGTATGAATAATCTCCCATGTTTTTGTGGTACCCTGAGATTTACCAAATTTTGGTAGTGCAAATATTGCCTTCACTCATGGATGGAGAAACAGGGTTAGAGGAAGCTCAGAGGCTTGCCCAGGGCTATAGCAAAAAGGCTCTGAAAGTAGACTCTTGCTTCTAGGAATTCTGACCACTGTGGAGCTTTATGTGTGCAAGAGGTTTTTTCCTGTTTTATTTCAAACCTTGTTAGCCTCTCTCTTATGCTAAAAAAGGCCTCTGAACCTTTTCTGAATCATTTAATTTTTCATATGTCAAGATTGTGCCTGGTCTTGTTCAGTCAGTTAGCATTTATTAAAAGTGCCTATTATGTGCTAGAGGCTAGGGCTACAAAGACAAAAAATAGAACAATCCCCACTCTCAAGGAGCCATCAGTCTATGTTAATGAGGTTTATTTTAATTATTTTACTCTTTTTCCTGTTATTCTAGGTCCTTATTTCATTGACCAGATAATGTCACCTAATAATACCTGTGACACTTGTATAGATACCCTTGGACAGAAAGAGATAGAATAAAAAGTTCTGAAGTTTGCCAACAGCCTGGTAATGGTGACTTATTTTGGTGTCTAAGAAGCGGATCATAAGCAGTAAATGATTCCCATATTTTTCCAGAGCCATGCTTTCAAGGAAATCAATAGAATGAATTCCTACTATATCTTACTATTCCTACCATATTCTTTATACCAATAGAATGAATCCTACCATATAATTATTCAGTTAGCTTTGTGAAGGTGAGAAGACATGGCCTCAAGGAACTTCCAGTCTAGTTGAAAAGTTAAGTAACAACAGCTTAACTGCATTGGAAATATTAGCACATTACATTCATCTACCTGCTGTCAGTTGAGGTTTGGCCCAAAACAGGGAAAGTTGTGTACTTTGAACAAACATCTGCCATAGTAGATACAGGATGGCAGTATGCCTTCTCCTCATTCTGTAATCTTGGGGGTTATTCTTCCTGATGGTGGATTTGTGACTTAAACTTAATGAGGTCAGGTTTCAGATTCTATTCCAGAAGGTAAGTTAGTGAGTTTGGTCCAATACCCTAACTAGTTAATTTTTTATTTTTTAATTTTTCCGTTTTATTTTGTTTTCGGTTTCATATTTTCTCTCCCCCTTCAATCCCACCCTCTACCCTCATTGAGCAAGCAAGAAAAATAAAATCCATCGCAAACTTGTATAGTTTAAGTTAGCTCTCCAGAATTTATCACCTTATCTGGAGGTGGGTACCTTGTTTCAACATGAATCCTTTAGAGTTGTGTTGATCAGAATTCTCAAATCTTTCACAAGTTGTTTGTCTTTACAGTATTGTTATTGTATAAATTGCTGTGGTTCTGCTCACTTCACTCTGCATCAGTTCATATGAGTTTTCCCGGATTGTTCAGAAACTACCCCCTTGATCATTTCTTACTGTGTACAGTGATCTCTAATCACATACATATACCATAACTTGTTCAGCCCTTCCCTAGTTTATGGCCACCCCTTAGTTTCCATGTCTTTGCCACCACAAAAAAAGCTCCTGTAAATATTTTTGTACTTATGTTTATTTTCTCTGTTTTTGTGTGTGTGATATCACTGGGTCAAAGGATATGCACAGTTTCATAGCTCTTTGGACATAGTTCCAAATTCTTTTCCAGAATAGCTTGTCTAGCTCACACTTCTACTCAGCAGTGCATTAATGTACCTGTTTTGCCGCAGTTCTTCCAGCCCCTGTCATTTTCGGGGGGTTTTTTTGGGTCAGCTTTGCCAATCTGGTGGGTATGAAGTGGAACTTCAGAGTTGTTTTAATTTGTATTTCTCTTAATTATTAGTGATTCAAAGAATTTTTAATATGGCTATTGAGAGCTTTGATTTCTTCCCCTGAAAATTGCCTCTTCATATCCTTTGACCATTTATTAATTGAGGAATTGGCCAGTTATTTTAATAAACTTTCCTTTCTGTATAATGATACCTTGTTAAAACTTATTAATATATGGATTTTGAGAAGACTGCTTTTTAAGGCAGGACTCTTGGTAGTTTAAAATCAGTAGAAAGGTTCAGATGTTAAACTTAGTATTTCATCCAATATTGGTTGGAGTGCTAGATTCAGGGTCAGGAAGCCTTAACTTCAAATCTGATGTTTCACACTTATCATTCAGAGCCACAATTTTCTCATCTACAAAATGGGGATAAGAGGCCCTGCCTTATAGGAGTGTTGTGAGTATCAAGTGAGAGGTTACAGTGAATAAGAGCTTTGCAAAGCTTAGATCACTATGTAAATGTGAACTGCTGTTTTTATTGTTCTGTTCCTGCCAAAGCTTGGATTGTAGAGAAAAAAATGTACAGCCTACTTTTATCAATTTGTATTTTTAGACTTTTTAATGAATTTTTCAGAAGTTATAGAAAGGCCAGTTAAAATATGAATTGTGATGATACTTTTCATATTTTTATCCACTGAGCTTTTTTTTCTTCCATTAAAAAAAATGGCCTTGGCCCTTTTGAGGGGAAAAAACCGCTGTAATGTTGATCTGTCCATATAAGTTCTTTAAAATGTCATATGAGGAAGGAAGGGAAGAGATAGAATGGTACTGTATTGCAGCATTTCTATTCAGCAACATATTAAGTGTCTACCCTGTACAGAATATTGTTCGGCCTGATAGTCACTGTGTCAAGTGTGGAGAGGCCAGAAGTGAGGCTAGCTAATCTTTACAAACAGCCACACAAAAATTGTTAGAAAACAAAGTACTGGGGAAGATACAGAGTTGAGAGCAAGTCCCTGCCTTTATGGAATTTACTTGTTGCATTTAAAATGTTAACAATACATATGTTCATTATTTTTATTTAGCTTGTAAATATTAGTTGTTTCGTCTACAGATAGAATAAGTTGCTCAGTTTTAAAGTAGTAGACACATCTACTTCATTTACTATACATTGTGGGTATATTACCTGGGTATTTGCCCAGTTTCTTTAATAGCTGCCTAATGTTCATTTGTTTCTTGGAAGGCTTGAAAGTGAGGTGGGTAGAAATAGCTTTATAATAAGAAGGGAAAGAGAAGAAAGGGACCAGGAGGTAGTTTCCACTTTTTTTCTTGGACAATTAAATAAGTATTTTCCTTTCTCTTTGGGTAAATAGTGTAATAGAATTTGAGAACTGGAAGGGGAGATCAGGTTCTTGCACCAGGGTCAGCACAGTGAGATTCTGGCCCCCAAACTGTGGGATTTTAGGGAGTCTGCAGGCTGGTCCTGCTCAGATCAGGGGTACCAGAGTCATGGGGTTCAGGTGCCTATTTGTAAAGCTGCTTTCACCTTCAAAGGTAGACCATTCATTTGGGGAAGACAGCGTGCTCATGCCAATAGAGGAAGAGACTTTAAAGGTAGTTCACCAAATATTATATCTGACTGTTTCTATTTGGTGGAAAATGTGTAAAGTCATCAGAACATAGATTTTTCATTTGACAAGGACATTAAAGGGTGCATAGTCCACCTCCATCATTTTGTAGATGAGAAAGGCCCAGAAAGTCCAAGTGATGTGTTAATGGTCACACAGACAAGAAAGCCAGGAGCTCCTGTTCCACTGCTAGTGTTCTTGCCAGTACATTGGAGAGAAGGAGAGGTTCTTATGTAGCAGTTTGCTTTTCAGGGAAAGGTTTAAAAACATTTTTTAGAGTCAACTCTTATATTTAAACTTAAACCCTTCCTGTTTTGAAGTACAACATGCCATGGGTCAGAGACATTTTAGGAATGAATATCTGAAGTTATGAAATGGGGTAGTTTTGTTGAACAGATTTTTTTAGGGGGCTAAAATACACACTTTATTTAAGATACCATCTTTGCCTTTAGGGAGCATACTGTCTACTGAGGTATTCTCTGCTACATTTTTTGAAGTAAGACATTTTCTAATGCATCTTAAATTTCTCTGTTTATGAAAGCTGGATTTATGTACAACCCTTCAGTTAATTGTATAAAATGAGTTAAATGTGTAGTTTAGGTTAAGTTCTTGATAAATCTACCTTTTGAGCCTTCTCTCCTCCCAAATGCTCATCTTCAGCCAGTACTTACTGACTTACTATATCTTTTACTCCACTCTGTGTCCATTTTGCTACTTCCTTCTCTTGGAATGACTTGTCTATTTTTCTCATCCTGACTTTTCTCTTCCCCTCCTCATCTCTATCCCATCTTTCAGGGCCTAGCTTGAATGCTATACAGTTTTATACTTTTACCAGTGTGTGCTTCTTTGATTCTTCCTTTGATTTCCTGCCTTTCCCTGTAGAAAGTGATTTCCCTTATTTCACCTTTAGAGGCTTTATATAATTTGTAGGAGACAACTTTCGTAGTGGAGAGACTTTCCTTGGGATCAGGAGAAATCTGGGTTCACAGTGGAAAGGATGGTGTGGCTAAGACATAGATTCTCAGTTGGAAGTGTCCTTAGACTATGTGATCCTCCACAAGTCACTTAATCTCTGAATGCCCCAGGCAACATAAAAAATGAAGAATTACACAGCATTTTCTAATCTTCATTGGTACAAGGAGTTTCCTTTTCAGAAATTGAAATCGGAAATCCTGATTATCCCTTCTCCCTCCTTCCCCATCTCCCCAGTTGATTTTTAATGTGTATACATCAGCTATGCACACGTAGTATATATGCATCAGCTATATCTACACAGTATAGTGTAGGGCCGGCCTGGAAGCAGTGCACGTTGTGATTTGACACATACCAACTATGTAATATCAAAGTAACGTATGAACAAAAGGAGGTATTGGTCATATAGTAAAGGGGAAAGGGGGTAACCGATACGTGTAGATTTAGGAAGTGTGTTGCTCGACTACTGCTCCTGAGGTGTTGGTAGATTTGGGGCAGGAGGGCCCATGTTTGAGGGAACTTTTTGTGGAGGATTTAAAGGAGGGTGTGGAAGCAATTTTCTTTTTGTTGTTTGGAGGCTTGAAGGCAGGGCAATTGGGGTTAAGTGGCTTGCCCAAGGTCACATGGCTAGTAAGTGTTAAGTGTCTGAGGCTGCATTTGAACTCAGGTCTTCATGACTCCAGGCTCTATTCACTGTGCCACCTAGCCACCCTGTGGAAGTACTTCTTACAGATTGAGAAGTGGGACGTGCATGGTGGAAGGAGCACCTAAATTTGATATACAGAGCTGTCCAAGTGCCAATATTCTAATCCCTTCTGCCCCTAGTTATATACCCCTTTTCCACCTTCCTCTCCCTGTTCCTCCTCTTTCCCAACTGCCTTTATTGTTGTCTTTCACCATTATAATGTAAGCTCCTTGAGGGTAGGAACTGTCTGGGTTTTTTTTGTTGTTGTTGTTATATTTGTATTCCTAGGTTTTAGCATAGTATCTAGAACATAGTAAGTCCTTTAAGTTAGATATTTTATCTGCTCCAGCACCTAATATAGTGTGTTGCATATGAGTTATTTTCATAAATATATCAGTGGGCTGTTATAGAAAGACATGTTTTTATTTCTCTTCTTGTAGGTTTCATTTAATTGAATAATTCAAATTTAAGTGGATTTTGAAATGGAGACTACTGAAGTTTTTTCCTGAAGTATTTGTTTCCAAGCTTTGGTCTATGACTACAGCCCTCTTTAGAAGGAGGAGTGGAAGAGCCGCTGGGGTGGTTCAGCAAATGGAATGCTGGACTTGGAGTCAGGAAGATCAGGGTTGAGTGTGCATATTCTGCTTTAGACTAGTGGTGCAGCCCTGGGCTAAGAGAGAACTTCTCTCAGCCTCAGTTTACTCATCTGTAAGATGAAGATAATAGCGCCTACTTCCCAGGGTTGTTATGAGGATCCAGGGAGATCACATAACACTCAGCAAAAACTTGAAAGAGCTCTAGAAATTAATTCTCAGGCATGATTATTTTTATAGAGAGTAGGAAAAAGCTAAGGACTAGATCAGTAGGAGCACTGGAAGAACTTCATTTCAACTGTGTCTGATTTGTGTCTTTGCTTTCTAATGATAAGGTTCCCAAGGGCAGGAGCTGTTGTTCATGTTCAGGTGGACAAAAATTAATGGGTCTGTATTGGAACTATTGCAGAATGAAAGAACGTAGCAGTATCTGACTAGAGTGGTATTGGTAGTAGTTAGAGTTGACATATAAGGCCATGGAATACTGTTTTTAGGGTCACTGATGACCTCTCTATTATTAAATCCATGTGGCATTCAACACTGTGGACCACCTCCCCTTCTGCTCACCTGCTTTCATGACACTCCTCTCATGGTTCTCTATCTTCTCTGTTTCCCCTGCTGATTTGCTGCCCTCCCACTGCTTATATAAAGCTGCCCTGCTAAGGTTTCTGCCCTGGGGTGGTTTTTTTTTTTTTTCAAACGCATTCTCCCTGGATGACCATTTCTGCTCCTGACTTCAGTTATCACCTCCAAGTAAATGACTTCCAGATATATATGTGTGAGTGTGTGTCTGTACCCATATTGATCCTGCCTCCAATTTCTGTTAATGAGACTTGGTCTTGAAACCTGGTTGCTGTTGTCCTCATCCTCCATGTTGCAGGTTGCAAGGCCATGGCAGCTCAGTTGTAGCATCATGGATTTAGAGCCGGAGAGGATACGTAGGGGCCATCTAGTTCTGCCCCCTCCCCCCCTTTTTTGTTTTTTGCTTTTTGCTTTTTTTGGAGGGGCAGTTGCGATTAAGTGACTTGCCCAAGGTCACATGGCTAGTAAATGTTAAGTGAGGCTGGATTTGAACTCAGGTCCTCCTGACTCCAGGGTTGGTGCTTTATTTACTGCACCACCTAACCATCCCCTCTCCCCCTTCTCCATCTGATGAAGAGATTGTGAAGTGACAGATGCAAGGCTGTGACCCAGGGAAGCAGCGGCAGAGCTGGAGTCTGACCCATGGTCCCCTGAGACTGACCCTCCTATTCTTTCCACTGCACCATGTTCTAGAACAGCAGTTCTCAACCTGTGGGTCACGACCCCTTTGGAGGTTGAATGGGGTCGCCTAAGACCATTGGAAAACACATATTTCCAATGATCTTAGGAACTGAGACACGGCTACTCTATCTATCTCCAGGCGGGTCCGCCCACGTGCAGATACGCCCACATATGAGTATCAAAGGGCCATGGCATTAGGAAGCTTGAGAACCACTGTTATAGAACCTCTCATATTTGCCCCCTCTTCTCCATCTGCATCGCTGCTACTCTTAATTTAGACCCGTACTCCTGGAGGGGAGAGACACTTTACAAATATCTCATGTGATCCTCACAATGACCACCTCTGGGAAGTAAGTACTATTATTATCCCCGCTTTACAGTTGAAGAAACTGAGGCAAACAGGTTAAGTGACTTGCTCAGGGTCACACAGTAAAGCATCTAAGAAGGCCATATTTGAACTTGGGTCTTTCTGACTCCAGGTCTAGGGTTCTTTCCCCTGGCCCACTAGCTGCCTGTATTGGCGCTCCCTTGGCTCTCATTGGTCTCTTCCTCCATCTCCAGTTCATCTTGAACATTGCTGCCTGATTAATCTTCCTCTCGCAGTTTTGATCAAACCAACCCCCCATTGTTGGAAAACCAAAGCTTGGTTGGTCACCTCTTGTCTACTAAATATAATCTAGACTCCTTTCTGTTTCTTGAATACGTTCTTCCTTCTTCCCCTGTGCCTTGGCTACAGTTTCCTATACCAGGAGTCCTCTCCCCACATTTCTGCAGTGGTGCTACCTTCTTCAAGGCCTGACTCAATACCAGCCCATTCATGAGGCTGAATTTTTTTCTTCTGCACACGCTACCCACACACCTACCTACAACTCTCCTGTTTACATTGTATTCTGCTTTGTATTCATTATTTCTGTACACACCTTAGGCCTCCATCCCCAAGATATAGAGGAGTGCAAGGGACTTGTTGGCAGTTTTTTGTGTTCCTCATTTTGAGAGGGGAGAGACAGCTTTGATGTCTGAATTTGATTATGGCTTGGCTCTGTTGCTTTATGATAGGACGTGTGTCAGTCAGTCACTTGGCTGGCAGATTGAGTTCTTAGTATCTACTCAGTGTTGTGCCAGACTCTTCTGTGTTTGCAAAGGACCTGTGACCTTGCCTTCCAGCTTATAACTTGGCTTTTATATAATTTTAATAATTTAGAGGCAACTTTTGTTTTCTTTGAGCCTAATATTAATTTTTCTTGTAAATTTCTTAGCTCTTGTAACAGATTATAGATATTCGGTTTGACTTGGAAGCAATTTAGGGCAACAAATAGGGACTACCAACTTTGGCACATTATACCTTGCGTCTATTTAGTGTACTTTCAAGAGAAACGATTCAGCGGAAACTCCTTTGTACATATATTCATTTGTGATGGGAGTATGTTTGGCTTTTCCTGCCTTGACTGTTGTAAGCAGTTGAAGAAAAACAACTTGAAATCTTACGGATTTCCGTAGAAGAGTGGGTGATGAGGAAAAAAGAGGCAAGTATTTTAACTCAGACCAGAGAGTAAGATCGTTAAATGAACTTCTCTCCCTTCCTGAGCTTTGTGATTTCTATTAGTGGCATCCCCGTCCTCCCAGTTATTGAGCTTTCCAAGTGTACAGTCATCCTTAACTCTTTGCTCACTTTTTTTTAACCTCCATTCATTCAGCTACTTACTGCCTTTCCTTTTTTCGTAAAGTTTAAGAAAAAAAATAGAAATTTGTTTTTTCTTCCTTCAACCCTTTACCTCATTGAAAAAAAAAGAATTTCTTGTGAAAAAATGGATAATAAAGCAAAACAAACTACTTCACAGACTTAAAAAAAGTTTCATTTGCACCCTGAGTCCATCACCTCTCTTTAATGGAAAGATTCCTATGGAATCATGGATGGTCATTGCATTCATCAGAGTTTTTATACACTTCACAGTTCTATATCTTTGGAGTGTTGTTATTATATAAGTTGTTCTCCTCATTCTGCTCATTTCATTTTTCATGAATTTATAAAAATCATATTGTTTATTTTCACAATATTGATATAAATTATTCTTCTGGTTCTGCTTACATCAGTCTTCCTCAGTTCATACAAGTCTTTCTCTAGCTTTTAGAAAAAATGTATTTTCTTTTTCCCCCACTTCTTTTTTTACAGTTTTAAATTGTCTCCCCTCTCTTCCTCTTACCCCCATTGAAAAGGCAAGAAAAACAAAATCCATTATAAATATAGTCATGCAAAACAAATTGCTGCATTTAGCCATATTCCCTGTCCTCTCTTCCCTCCCCCACCTCCAAAAGAGAAAAGAATGAAAAAAGAAAATGTGCTTTGGTCTGCACTGAGTCTAGCAATTTTCTTTCTGGAAGTGGATACCAGATTTCATCATGATTCCTTTGGAATTGTGATTGGTCATTGTGTAAACCAGAGTTACCAAGTCTTTAAAGGTGATTATCTTCATAGTATTGTCATTATTGTATAAATTGTTCTCTTGGTTCTGTTTGCTTCACTTTTCACTCATTCATACAGATCTTGCCAGATTTTTTGAAACCATCCTCTTCATCATTTCTTACAGCACAATAGTATTCTATACACTTATATATCACAACTTATTCAGCTGTTCCTTGGTTGGTGAAAACTTCAGTTTCCAGGTTTTTGCTGTTAAAAAGATCTGGCTCCAAGCCACCTGTCCAGACTTACTGGTCCCCCTATGAGAGGCAGCATAGGATGGCATAGTGAACAAAGAGTGAATCTCAAAGCCAGTTCAAATCACAGGTTCAAGTCTTATCTCTGGCACATACTGGTTCTGTGACCCCTCAGCAAGTTAGTCGACCTCTCACGACATAAGTAATTTAATGCTGTAGATGTTTGCATTCTAAGGTTCAGAGAAGATACCAACTTGCATTGGTAGAAGGAGTTTCTGCATCCAGGAGCTCCCTTTGCCTGTGAAATCACAGATCCCATCCCCACCATTACTTTTTTTTTTAGCCCAACTAGAATAGTAGCCATTCACTACACTCTATAGTCCATATCCCTCTCTCACTTTACAGAGTTTTCTATCATTGCAAATGCTGATGGTTTCCTTACGGGTAAAAAAATCTTTGGTTCAAGGATTAGTACAGTAGGTGCCTTTTCTTGCATGAGCTTTCCCTACAGTTGCTGGTGTTTCCTGATGTTCTAAACTATTAATGTTATCTCTATGCGCCAGTTATCTTTGCTGTGTGCATGTTTTATCCATTCCCACTCCTTAAGTGTAAGAATATTTCAGTTTTGCCTTTGAATCCTCAATTCGTTTGTAGCAGGAACTTAACAAATGTTGAATTGAATTAATCACAGAAATGATGTGTTCCATCCATCTAGCTTTTAAAAATGAAGAAACTAAACCAGAGAAGAGAAATGCTTGGCCAAGGTCATTCAGTGATTTTCTAGAGGGCTAGGACTCAATACAGCTCTCTCCTGGTTCAGTTCTTTCCACCATGGCTTCTGTTTTTCTGTTCCTTTATTTGTCCTTGCAGGAGAATATGTGGTAGAAAATAACTTGGGAACTTCATAGGACAAATCCAGTTCTTAAATCCCTCCTTTTTAAGAGAAGTATATTAGTTTATCTTACATGCATGAAGAGCCTAGTACAAATAGGAAAGTTAGCTATGAGAACAGCTGGGTTTGGAAGAATGAGGAGAGGGAAAGTGAATTTTATTTGCCTCTAATGAAATCTGTTTTCTGTGTTTTCCAGCACTTTGCTTTTCTCATTCTGAGCATATACTTGTGTAAACATACACACACCCACATTTTTGCATGTTTTCCCCTTGTTTCTTTAGCCAGGTCTTAGCAGTTCTTGCTTACCTTACTTTTCCGTTCTGAAAGGAAATGGCCACATAAGTTGGTGGCCAGAATTCAGAGTGCAACCTCTCGATTTGATTAGGGACACATTGTTTTTGTTTTTCTTTAAATACTCTTAAGTCAGTGGTTCTCAACCTTTCTAATGCCACAACCCTTTAATACTTGTATGTGGGTGTATCTGCATGTGGGCAGACCCACCTAGAGATGGATAGAGGAGCGGTGTCTCAGTTCCTAAGACCATAGGAAATACGTGTTTTCTGATCGTCTTAGGCGACGCCTGTGAAAGGGTTGTTCATATCCCAAAGGGGTGGCGACCCACAGGTTGAGAACTGCTGCCTTAAGTTGTTGAAAATATTTTGGTGCTTAAGTGCTTAGTATTATCCATTGACATTCTTTGTGTTTTCCTAATTCTGTGTGTATCAAATGGAACTCATTATCTCTCCTCGGAAATCACCTTTTTTCTGACTTGATTGGTTCTTTTTGTGGCACCACCATTCACTTTGTGCCTCACCATTTGCTATGTTGTTTGTAACTTGGACTTATCTTTGACCTTTTTCTCCCCCTCACTTTTCATTTCTTGTCATCCGTCAGATCATGCATATGAGATTTTCTTTATAGCATCTCTCTTGTCTCTCCTCTCTTTCATTCCCATTGTCTTCATCTTAACATAGGCTTAGACTAGAGGTCTTCAGACTTTTTTGATTATGCACCACCCCTTCAGTTAAAAAAAAGTTTGGAGCACACAATATGCATTTATTTATAAATTTTATATATGTACCACTGTACTAATCATATGTTGTAAAACTTACACAAAATAGATATTTTAAAGGATGAGATAAAGATGAACTATTTGAACCTAGAGGCAATGGGGACCAACTAGAATTTGAGTAGGAAAATAACATGGTGAGACCTGTGTTTTAGGAAAATCACTTTGACAGTTGCACAGAGAATAGATTGGAGAGGGGAGAGATTTGAGACAGGGAGACCCAGGTAGGAGGTGCTGTAGTAGTCAAGGTGAGAGGTGATAGGGGCCTGAACTAGGGAGGTGATTCCATAAGTCTAGAGAATGGAACAGATGCAAGCAATATTGTGGTGATAGAAGAGACAAACAAGATTTGGCAACTGGATATGTTGGGTAAGGGGGAGTGAAGAGTTGGAGATGATACTGGGACTTTGAACTGGATCACGGGAAGGCTAGAGGTCCCTCCAGCAGTAAGAGGAAAGTTCCGAATAGGAGTGGGTTTTTGGGGAAGGAGGATGTGTTGAGACGGCTGATGAAGCTGGTCTTCTGTGACACTGCCCCAGCCTAAATCAGAAAGGAGAAGGTAGGGCTGCAGGACCCACCTTGTGAGAGGTACCTGCTGCTACAGCTGCAAGGTAATTTTAGGGTCAGGAAATAAATGGTTATTATATGCTGGGGGTCGGGGGAGGGCTGCAGATTTTCTGTCTTGATGCTGATGCCTGTTTCAGAAGGGGGAGTTTTAGGACTTATACAGAAGGAGGGACAGAGTCAGGGGGGAGAGGGGGGAGGGTTGAAGGAAAAGGGGAAGTGAGGTTGTTGGTGAAAATCCAGGATTGGAGGGAGAGTGAAATGTGTCCCATCTTCCCAAGACTTGATGGCTGTTTCCACACTCCTTGGGGTCAGACCATAGTCCACCTCATTTTGGAGATCGTAGGATTAGACTGTTGCAACAACCTTCTCCAGATTTAGAGCTGGAAGGGGCCATAGAGATGATCTGATTTGGCCTTTACCACCCTCCAGCCCTATTCTACAGATGAGGAAACTGGCAGCTAATGAGGAGAAGTGACTTGCCCAAAGCCACATTGAGTGGGAAGAGAACCAGATCCTTTGATTCCAGCCCCCTTATTTGTTTCCACCATTTCACATAAGCCAGACAGAGTGCTGCTCTTCATTGCCTAGAGGTCAGGTCAGGTTAAACCTCAACTTGGTAACTATTGATTTTTCTCATGTTACTCACCTCTGTGTACACCACACTTGGACCAAAGTGGGCCCTAATCTGCCTCTCAGATGCCCAGTGTACTTTCTTTGCCTTTGCTCACATTGGGCCCCATGCACTGCTTCTGCCTCTTCAGGCCTCATGACTGTCTCTGATGACCCACCACTCATGCCAGCTTCCTGATGCCTTCCCTGACAGCCCAGGCCATAATCACTCCTTACCATCTAGCACAGAAGTCATTTTGATTTTTTTACATATCTTTAGTGGTCCTGAGGCAATGTTTTAGAGATATCAGAGGTAACTGTTATTTCCTCATTAGATTAAAAGCTCAGTGAGGTTGGGACTGACTAAATTTCAGTGAATTAATGAATGTAGAGCTCTTAAGCCTCATGTGTATGGGAGGGTAGGTTTGGGGTGGTTTTGATTCTAGGTTTTATGTAAACCAGGGTAACTGTTTTGGTATGAGAGTTGACCCCAAGATTTTGTTTGTTTCTTTTTTGTTAGCTTGTTAAGACTTCAAACTTCACTGTCTTCAAAAAGTTGCATATAAGATAACTTAAACCTTTTAAATTAGAACAGATAAGGGGCAGCTAGGTTCAGTGGATAGAGTTTCTATCTAGTTTCCAGGACTTGTTCTGGAGAATAATCTGGTGTCCTAAAAGGTCTTAATCTTGATGGGTTTATTAGCAAGTGGAGGTGGTTGGGATTTTTGCTTTTCCCCTGAATACTGTAAAACTGCTGTCTTGTATCTGGGGGCGGTGGCAGTGGTGCATGAATTTACATCTCATTCTGTGGGACTTTGTGGAAGTTTTTATTTATTATTGAATGAAATGAGTAGAGTAGTAGGTAAGAACAAAACAGAGTCCTTGAAGGTAGAACTCTAGGTGGAAGTGGCCTCAGCTTCTAAGGTTCCAGCTAAACCTCCATTTCCAATAGCAGTGAATTCCAGAAAGTTAAATTCCTCGAGCAGACTCTTTGCTTCCTTGGAAGAATTAGTATAACTTGTCATCTGTTACCAATTAGTATTGAAAAGTAATGTTGAAACATTGAGACTTGGTGTGCCATTACAATCCTCCCAATATGATGGCTGCTGCTCATGTGTTTGTACTTCATCCCAAGGAAAACCTACTTTCCTTGAAGATGCTTAGGTGCCCTGAAATCTTGGTGTACCTTTGAAACTCTCAGTTGTTTCATGTTGTGCTCTTTACCTAGAGAACCAAAAAGTGGAAGGGCTTTGTATTTTCCATAGAATTTCCATGTTTGAACTGCCTGTCACTAAGTTTGAGAAATTGGAGGACTTTTTTCTGAAACAGTCTGGAGAAAGTTGTCATGTGCTTGTTTTATTAGGGTTTACTGTGTGTGTGTGTCATTGTATTTATTAGTAGGTTATTGCTTTTTATCAGATAATAATTTAATTTCTGACGATGATAAATATTTTAATGGTGGCACAGTAGATGGAGCTGCGCCTGGCATCAGGAAGCCCTGAGTTCAAATTCAGCCTCAGACACTTATTAGCTGTGTGACCCTGGGCATATCATTTCACCCTATTTGTTTCCTCATCTGTAAAATGAGCTGGAGAAGAAAATGGCAAACCCTTCCAGTATCTTTGCTGAGAAAACTCCAGATGGGGTCACACAGAGTCAGACACACCCAAAATCTCATAGTAATAAGCCCTATCTAAAATGTTAGACATTATTATTATGTGCTGATAATTTAATTTCTGAAGTTGATCTTAGGTAGTGAGGTAGCAGGGTAGAGAGCACCCCAGGCCTGGATTCAGGGAGACCTGAATTCAAATTTGGCCTCAGATGCTTAAGAGCTTGAAACTAGGCAAGTGCCTGGCATGTAGTAGATGCTTAATACTTGCTAATTCCCTTCCCTCCTCCGTTCGCTCCCCCCATTAATGTAACTTATCCTCTGTTTCTTTATTTTACTCCAATTGGAGGAAGGTATTAAGAAACTCTATATGATGTATATATTAAGTTTCAGTGAGGAAAGGGGTAGACTCTTACTTTAGACATCATAGGATCACATATTTAGAAATAGGCTTGGCTTTATAGGTCATCCCCATCTTACAGAAAAGGAAACTCAGGTCCGGAGGAGAAGTAACTTAGTAGTAGTTACAAACATGGTAAATGGCAGATTGAACCTGGTTTTTTAGTCCATAATGGGTGAGTAGGTATTTGATAAATAATTTAAATGAATAAATCACCTGGATTTGCAAATGAAGGTTAGATTTCTGCCCTTCCTCTCAACAAAAGGCTTTTACCCCATGTGGAGGCTTTCATTTGTTCCATGTTCCAGGATGTGAACCCACTTCCAATACTTGTTCAAACTGTACCTTCTAGCCAGGTCCAACACCGGCTTATTGACCACCTACCTTGTGTCAGGCAGTGAGGAAGGGGCTCCTTTAAAGCGCTGCTTTCCCTGAGCTGCATAGATTTTGAGTGCCAGTGATAGGTGTGTCTGTGCGAATTGTGTGTACCTTGGGGTCCTTTTTGAATGAGAAAGGAAAGTAAGCAGTTGTGTCAGTATCTTTGGTTGTGTTGTTTTGTGTTATTTATCTTTTAGCTCTGTAAATTCATATTTTATATAGTCATTCAGTGACCTAGCTTTGCTTTTCTTAACCTTTTTACAACTTTATGGACTTTTATTTCCCCTTTAATTTTTTTTATGTTATATATTCATTACTCTCATTTGAAAGGGAATAGCTAAGTTGGATGTGACAAATTGCTAGTAGCAATATAAAATGCAAACTTGTTTTGTGCATTGCTTGACATTTAAAGAAGTTTTAAAATCACGGTAGGGATAGTGGGTCCTGTTATAACACGTATTATATAGAATAGTTGGTTTTTGTGAATGATGACACAGTCAGATTAATTAAAAGTCAAAAGTAATGGCCTGATTGAATTAGGGTTTGTTGCCTAAATGCCTTCTCTAAGGGATGTCCCTTCCCTCCCTCCCCATTTCAGGTGGTTCCCTGTGAGTATTTAAAGTTCTTTCATAGAAAATTTTGATATTTAATTAACTACTTCTTTAGAAAGATGGTGATTATGGACTTTTATGGTCTATTATCATGGGCTTTGAGAAGTCTCCTTAAAAATTAATAAAACCTGATTCTGCTTCTTGTTCAAGGAGCATGAGGAAACTCATTAACTGGGTCTCTGATCAATCCTAGTAACTAAAAACATAAGGGAAGCTAAAAGTAATACGTCTTTGAAACAGGATCATTTTTTTTTTTTTGCTTTTTGAAGGGGGGGAGGGCAGGGCATTTAGGGTTAAGTGACTTGCTCAAGGTCACACAGCTATTAAGTATCTGAGGTTGGATTTGAACTCAGGTCCTCCTGACTCCAGGGGTGGTGCTCTATTCACTGCGCCCCCTACTTGTACCCCAGGATCATATTTATTGAAAAACTAGGGAGAAGGGGAGCATAGTGGGCAAGAAGCAGAGTTTCTTTTTAAAAATAATTTTTAAAGCCTTGATTTGTTCTATATTTGTTGGCTGAGAGAGACCTTGAGGTAATCTCATCTATCCTTTTGATGATGGGATATCAAGACAACATACAAATGGCCATAGAATCAAAGCTCACTACTTTTTCTTCTTGAGAGTAATTATTCAAGTCTTTGTACAATTCCTCAAGTATGCCAGACTGCCAGGGACCAGGCCTAAAAGTCAAAAACTCCTTGGATCAAGAGTCTGGGAATCTTGGCCTTGGCCTAGGCTGGAAGAAAGAAAGGTTCTTTCATAGAACACGGGGGTAGACAATAGAAAGGAAAGCAGGAATGCTGGACAGGTGACATTGGGATCTTCTCTGAGGTGCCAGAATTTCTTTTGTGCAAATTAATGCTGTCATCTGTTATTGGAAAAAATCTTTCGCGTGAATACTTTTGATCAGTTAAAGGGTGTGTGAATTTCAGGGTGGAATAAGGTGTAAGGGGTATTTTCTGTTGCTTTTTCTGACTCTTCTTCCTTTTTGGTCCCCAGGCTTATTTGGTATCAGCTTTTCTCTCTCTCCTTGCCATTATTAGGGTGTACATGGGTTGGCATCTGAACTTGGTCTCTAATTCTAGGATTTTATAATTTATAAACCAGTTAACCAGACCACAGCCAGGAGTGGAGTATAAGGACAGTTTCTAGATTGCATCTGGGAAGGGAGTAGTATCTTTCATGACTTTAAACTTATCTTCTAGTTTCTACACTGATTTAATTCACAGAGTAAAAATGAGTTTTTTCTTTTTTTTGGTAGGCCGAATTTGAGAAAGATCTTGGACTAGACTAGAAAACTAGGCATTTCATTTGTCTTGTTAATATTTCTTTCCAATAGTTTTGACCTTACTACATCTTTTAACCTATTAACATAGACTGGAATTTCTGTCCTATCGTTTCTTCAGATCCAATAGTTGGTCAGGGTGCTTATGGCTTCCTGACTTCCTGAGGGATGGAATCCATAGTGGCTGTGCAGCCTAGCCTCATGGGAAACTCCTAGGAACCCCCTCTCTTTTCTCCTTCCCCCCTTTCAAGTGTTTTACACCAGAGTTATTTCCTGATATACCTTTTCTTGTTACAAAATAGCAACAACAACAACAAAAATAACAATAAAACCCCAACACGACTACAGTTTCTGATGGCACGTGCAACATTTTGCACCTGCATTGTAGTCTCCTATCTCTTTAACAGAAGGAGGGGAATCCATGTTTCCTTGTCTCTTTCTTGGTCTGCCTTCTTTTGGTTGTACAGGCAAATTAGAACTGCAGATTATACTGCCTCTTATCACTGCTTCTGAACATGTACTTGGTGAGAATAACAGCTAAGGTTTTTTGCTTTTTGTTCTGATCTTTCTGTGTTCATTTGTTTTCTTCCCTGCAACTCTCACTTGTTGAAAAGCAAAGTATAAAACCAGCTGCCTTTTACAATAGATTTATTTTTTTGAATTATCTCTCATTTTGGGGAATCTAGGATATCATCAGGGTGGGGAGTTTCCACACCAAATCAAATTGCTAGCTTGTCCAGGACTTGGTCTTAGAATTGTTTGGGGCAACTGAGATTATGTGGCTACTACCCCCATGGCCATGAACCGAGCGTGTATCACAGAGAGAAGTAAATTCAGGTCTTTCAGGCTAGTTCCAAGGCTGGGCCTTTATCCATGATGACATAGTGCTTCTCATTGAATTGATACTGTTTTTAAAATTTTGTTTGCTTTCATATAGCAATACCAAAAAGAAAAATCAGGTTCACCCTGGCAAAGTATTTTTCTGTTTTTTCTTTTTAGAACAAATGGCTCTGGAAAATTAGCATACTCATTAGCAGTATTTACAATAGGACAGTCTTTGAGGCAGAAACAGATACAAATAGGTAGGTCACTGGAGTTTTAAGGAATCCATACATTTTTGGAAGTTTATTCTAAAATTGTTTTTAATGATTTTGGGGAAAAGTTGGAGTTGTAGGGTAGAGTAACCATACTTGTGTATTTTGGGTAACTTAAATTTCAGGTCTGTTGGGTAGGGTCTTTGAAAATTATCTAAAACTCAAATTAGGGGAGCTAGGAATATATTATTTTCTTTTAAATTCACCATCTAGAAGTATATCTTGTGAATCTAATCTGTGTTAGTTGTAATGGTTTAAAAGTTTTAGACATTTATTTGAAGAATTAACCATTTATATCATCAGTAGTCTTTAAAATTAAGCTTCTCATAGTTGGCTAATGTGCTCAAAATATATTGGAGCTCATTAAAATACAAACTTGAAATTAGAGTAAGAAAATAAAACAAGGAATTGAACAAATATATATTTACCATTTTGCCACAGAACCTATTAGACATGGTAATACATTATGAAAAGGTAATTACTTACTAGATCATATACATTTCCACTTTTAGGGCTAAGTTCTTCCACCTTAGAGCAGATGTTTTCTATATGCAGGTGTTATTTATTTAGTAGTACATTACGAACTCCAAAGTTTTTCCTAACTTTCATAAATTAGGTCAACTCTTTCAGTCTTCTACCCACTCTGGGAGTCCCATCAGCAACAACCCTTTGACCTTTGCCAGTAATGGGAATATTTAATTTCAGGGCCTTTTTTATCCCTCTTCAAAAAAAAAAAAACACAAGAAAATTATCACTATATAGGAAGCTACAAGATAGGGATTTTACATACAACCTTGATTTTATTAAATAGATCTCTCTCCTTTCTCTCTTTTTTTTTTTTGTGCCTTTATTTTTTTTTTAAATTTTTTTTTT
>CM053592.1:144737461-144753338 GCA_028646515.1 Pseudochirops corinnae
AGAAAATCTGAAACTCAAGTGATTGTGGAACTGAATCTTGTAAATTAAAAGTAAATGAGTAAATAAAAAAAAAAGTTCATAAACACAGAAAAAAAATAATAAAAATAAAAAGCGTTTATTTGAAAGGACTACTACTAACATCGGGCACTGAAATAAGTGTTAAAGATTCTATAATAAAAATAAAATAGTCCCTGCCCTCAAGAAACTTTAATTCTAATGGGTGAGAGGTATATAAATGTGTGCATAGATACGGAGAGATATAGCTATATATATAAGGCATTTGCAAAGATTTTGCATATTAACATAAAATACGTTTACATATCATTTAATATCTATGTGTGTATACATATGTGTATGTGTGTGCATATACATGAATAAGCAAGGTGGTTTTGTGAAGGAGGGCACTAACAGTAGAGAGAGCAGGGTGGAAGGAAACCAGGGAGGGTTTTCTAGCTAAAGCCAGAGGTGAGAAGGCATGAGGAAGTCAGTGCTAAGGCCCACAGGCAGAAAATGGCGCCTCAAGGGTGAGAGCCAACAAGCAGGCTAGCAGGGTAGAAGTAGGAAAGGGTCAAGCTGTTAAGGGCTTTAAAATGTCAGAGGATCTTATACAGGGTGTCCCAAAAGTCTTAGAGCAATCTGAAACTATAATAACTTCAGAAGTATAAATGCTACAAGTTTATAAGGAAAACTTAAAAGGTTTTTTTTTTTAAACTGCTATGTTTTCCTAAAATTCAACATGGCCACTATCTTGTGCTCTACATCTCTGTGGTTGGTTTTTTTTTTAACTTTTTTCTGGTAAAAACTTTCAACAGCTATTGTTCAGTATCTGAAGGACTACCTTTGTAATCCTATCCTTAGGAACGCCCAAAGAATGAGGTCTTGAGGCATACACTACTGTTTGGACCCAACAGCACAAGATAAGTCTAATGGAGATAAGACTGCCTGCCTAAGGTGGCCAAGGTACCCCTCTATAAGGTGTCAGCCAGAAACTGTTGCACACATGATAGAGTCAGAATGCATAATCTTGTTAAAATTTAAATTTATTATTCAAAATTCACAAAACTAAATTATAAAAGAGATCTAAATAAACTTTCCATTCTGGTTCTTACACCCCTAAGCCATTCTCATTTATGTATCTGCCCTCCTGTCTATCCCCCATTCTGTGTCCCAGGGGATGCACACCCTCACCTAGCTAGGCCTTTCAGAACCCAACTTCCCTGCAAGGCTTGGATCAGGTGGCTGCTCTTCCATGAAGCCTTTCCTGATCCCCCTATTGTCAGAGCTGTCTTCCTTGTGAAACTTCTGCTTTGATTTATCTGTGTAAATGTTTCATTCTCCAACCCCAGGAGAACATCCGTTTCTTGAGGACAGGGACTATTTCATATGTGTCTTTGTATCTTAGTGCCTGGCATGGTACTTTGCATACAGTAGACAACTGATAAATGGCATGTCATTTTCTAACATTCTGTTCTTTACCATAAGCTAATATCCCCTATTACCACTGTTGTGCGCTAATAAGCAACTGAAAGATTTCTGTTTTTCTCCTTCTGGCTTTGAGGGTAGTGCACCTTTGCGTTTGGGAAACAGAAAATTTTTAGGAAAGAACTTGTACAACTTAAACCTACAGTAGTATTTTTCTAGAAAAAAATAAAATCAGAATATTCTGTTCTAAATGAATACCTTGATTTCAACAGGTATAATGCAAATCCTTCAGATTTAACTATAGCTAATCAATGGCACATTCAGTAGAATCCAAATACAGCAACAACAAGAACAAAGGACTCAAGCGATAAGTGAGTCCCTTCCTTGGCAATAAATAGGTGACTGGAGAGGTCTGGTTCAAAAACTTCTACCATAATCTTATCTACGTACAAAGATAATGAAAAATATTTCAGAATAATTTTAATCTTGTTTAATTTAGGATTTCCTCTTTTCCAATAATTCCCTTCCCACTTAAAAGCAACACACTTAATAAGACTTCCTAACAGCATAATAGCATATATTAAATGAGTGTGTCCATAGAATTACTGGTCTGGATTCAGGCACAAGACAGCAGCAAACATTGTGTTTTTAGTTCATCAGATGCTGGAAGAGGTAGTATGGTATAGGAGAGGGCCAGATTTGGAGTGAGGAAGATGTGGGTTGGAATCCTGACTCTGACAGGCACTACCTATAGCACCCTGTGCAAGTTCATCTCCAGGTCCCAGGTGACTCTTTTAAGATTATAAATTGAAGATAAACTGCTGAACTGCTTTGGCAAAAAGAATTTCCAGGAGTTTCCTCAATGAAATCAAAGATCCAGATTCTCCAAAAAATGTATCCCAATAGAATGATCCTAAGGACTGAACTTAGTGAAGGAAGAGAACCTACCAACCTTACCTTCTATTGACTTAAAAAAAAAAAAAACAAAAAACACGTCAGCTAGGACATGTAAGAGGAGAGGCCAACAACTCCTTGCAATCAGATTGCAAAGCCTTACCTAAATCTATCAGTAAACAATCACTACTTGTGAACACCATGAAATGAAAGTATTTCAACATCTGCGTTCTCTAAAATGAGTGAAGTACTAAATAAGGATCTGCTACAAAAGAGAAATATACAACAGATAACTCAAAGAATAGAATGGACCTTCCAAAGTTTTGCCCCACCAACATCTAAGCTACACAGCCCACCTAAAGAGCTCACCACCCTCTGCTGAGGTGACGTGACATCCCACAACAGAAGGGTTTACAAGCCTTACTGAACAAAGTAAAAATCTCACCCGTGTCATTTTAAAAAAGTCTAAAGATGGGCGACTCCACCGCACATCTTCCTCTCGTCTGCGCTTTAGCCGGCTTTTCTTTTCATTCAGTACACAAGGCTGTGAGCGGCATCTCAACAAGCCTTGGCGCCGGCTAAGCTCTGGTGTGGATGTGGGAGTGCTATTAGCTGAAGGCAAGAGGTTCCCTGCCTCAGGAATGTGCTCCTGGGAGAGAGAGAGGCGACGCCTGGGGTTAAAATCACAAGGTCCTGCAGAATTCCAGCGGATGCTGGAACCGGTGCTGCCCTCGCTGCCGTCCACAAAGCCACTGCTGGCCGAAGAGGGCCTGGGCACTGGAGACGTGTGGAAGCTAGTGACGGGGAACACATTCTGGAGCGACAGGACGCTCTGGGGCAGGCTGATGCTGGTACTTCTCTGCAGGGTGGCACTGCCGCCACTGTTGCAGCGCTGCAAGGTGGCACTGCCGCCACTGTTGCATCGTCTTTTGGAGACCGGAGTCCAAACCTTGGAACTGCCAGGTTTCCATGGTGACCGGCAGCGAGCCAGCTCATCAGGCTCCGACAGGGATCGACAGTGTCGCTTGGGAGGCGGGGCCAGCGGCTGCCCAGAGTTTTCATTCAGGTTGAGTTCACTGATCCATCCTGACACCATCGATGGGCTGGGGGATTCTTTCTGCCACTGGAGACACATGTTTGCTGAACTAAATGGGCATGATGGGAAAGGGAAAGCTGAAACCTTGGTCACTTCAGTTCGGATTGGACATCCTCCATTCAACACTTTCCAAGGATTTTCTTCTACTGAAGGAAACAGGGAAGGACAGAGATCAGCAAGGAAGAGGGACAAGGGTAAAAGCCAATTAGCAGGAAATAAGGGCAAAGATGCCACTGCAAAATGAATTCAATAACTGACCAATACAAGGCCAGACCTTAGGGCTCTCTACTAAAAGTTAAAAAGCTTATAGCAACCTAGCTTCTCCTCCCCATTAGTTTTCAGTTATTCGTCGTACTTCCCACCTTGAACTGAACTTACTATATTAGCTAACGAGAAAATTCCTATATGCAGGACATAAGCAACAACAGATCTGTAAAAATACTTCAGAAAAGACATTTAGCCCACCCTCATTTAACCACAATCTTTTAGAAGGTGACTCAGGCTTCTTACCAGCTTTAGCTATCAAAACAACATTTTTACTCCTAAAAATACTAACACATATATATTCAAAATAAGTTATTTCCTATCTATTTAGGTCAGACTTCTAGAAATTAATCTGTTTTTAGTAACTCCATTAAATGAAACCAATCTTATTTTCAGTTACCTGAAAGACTATTCTTTTTTATTTTTTAACTAGTCAACTTAAAATAAAAATAATTTTTTCTTAAAGTTGCATGAGATAGTTTAGATATCTTAAACAATCACAGATCAGAGATTTAGAGCTATATAAAAACCTTTGAAGTCATCATTTAGTTATTTTACAGAGAAGGAGACTCAGGCCTAGAAAGCTAAGTGACCTGCCCAAAGTCATACAAGCAATAATTCTCCAGAGTTAGGATTAAAACCCATATATTCTAACTCCAGTTTCAGGGCTCTTTCCCCAGAACTATGTGGGACTTCATTTAGATGCTCAAGGTGACTAACAAACATAGGATATATATATAATAAAAATTTCATGAAAATCCTAGAAAGGTCTGCTGTTATTAGATTTATCATCATTTATAAGGATATAAAGAGCACCTTGTATTTCTTCCTCATTAACAATTATCTAACACAAACTAGGATACCTACAATATATTCCTTTTTTGTTCAATTTTACTAAGATTTTACTGTTATTCCATTTTATTACTCTGCTTATAAGTCAAATATTCTTTTTGTTAACTTTCTAAAAGTATACCTACTAACATGCTATATAGTAGGTAACAATATTCTTTCCCATTCTTAAAGAAAGCTAAAACTTTAATACAGATGACTGCATTTACCTCCTGATATTATTACACCAAAAGTAAAAAAGAATTCCCTCACTTTTAGTTGTTTAAACAAAGCTTTTAATTATTAGCTCTAATATTTTTAACTACCACACAAAGCTTTAAGAACTTCACAAGTTATCATCCAGCTTGGCAGCAGGGGCTGGGCGCAGGGAGGCATTAAAGTTATTGGCCAAACCTCAGACTCCTGTATCGAATCGCTTTTTCCAACTACACTCAGTATAATCTACAACTGTTCTCAAATATTGTATAATGATAGGTAAAAATAACTGACAAACCTAAGATAAAAACTAAAAGGAAAACCCCTTTCATGTTAAACAGTTTTTCAAGCTTGGCTGCAAAACTGACAATGTAAACCAACCGGAGTCAAGTGTAACGTCTCTCATCCTCTAAATTATCCTCTAAATCCTGAGAAATTCTCAGGTTATTTTAGAATTAAAATGTAAGCAAAACATTTGCTTTATTTTCTGTGTACAAAATGAGGCGACAGGCTCCTTCTCCTGTAATAGCACATGACACCATGTGTCTGACATCGAGATACAAAACTAATCAAGTATTCCAACTATATCCAGCTAGTATTCATAACAACATGTTAAATGGTAGGATTTCCCTTCCTCTCATTTAAAAATAAATAAAAATATATTTCTTTCCGAAGTATTTCCATCATTCTTACCTCCTTTTAAATCAGATTAAACAAAAAAGTCTGCTAAACGGTACCCTCTGTCACATGGGACTAGACCATGATCATGGCACCCAAAGATGAGAGTCATGCTTGTCATTTTCCTAACAGCTACCTCAAGAGAAAGTCTCAAAAGGGGATGGGGATGTGAAGAGAGCATTTAAACATACCAAATGATATTGAACAAAAACATCTTACAAGAGCTTTTACTATGCAAAGCAGATCACAAGCAGAAAACTAATAACCAGTGATTCGTGGTATTGTCCCAAGGCCAGCTCAAACCAGCAGGCTCAACAGCAGCAGGTCCCAGCCCCCATTTCACCTGATTTGCAACAGAAAGGCTGCTGAGCGCCCCAATTACCTCAGTGTCTCACAGCCAGGGCTTTTAGAAGAACTTACCATTGATTTCGAAAGGGAACAAGCTGCCACTTTTGTTCAGCTCCTCAGATGAGTACTGAAATTAATCAGAGAAAGAGGTTTCAACACCACACAACTACACATGGTGTGAAAGAAAATGAGCACAAAACTGGGTGTCAGAAAATAGTTTAATGCTTTAGAACTCAATTCTGTTTCTTAGCAAACTTTTTTGCTCCAAAATTTTAAAAGGAAAACTTGGATCTCTTAAATGTCTGTTTGGGTACCTGTTCTCTTAAAGTGAAGCTAAAAACAAAACATTTGACTGCCTGACAGAAGCCCTAACTAACATCATTCCCAACTAAACTGTAGCCTGATTCAAGAGGAATCAGTCTGAGGCTTACTTTTTGCCCCTAAATCTATTCCTCCTTCTTCCCCTGCCCCAGGGTTGCTCTCAGGTTTCTTCTAGCTCCCGAGGAGAGGAGGCAGCTGAAACAACTCTGCCTCTTACTTCCAATGACATCAGAAAAAGGACGCTCAGATCTGTGCACTGGGGGCAGGGGTGTAGTAAAATTTCACATTAAGGCTTCAGAAGGAACTCAAAGTTTCAAAGTAACACCACATGGCTAGTCTGGGGGAAGGGAGTAGCTCAAAACAGAAATTCCACCTGGGTAGAACTCCAGGTAAGGAAATTCTCTCCAGTGACATCCATCAGAAACTGCTCTGAGGGAGCAGAGCAGACTTGGGGCATGGAGCCAGGATGGGTCAGAAGTGGCAGAGATGAAAGAACACTCTATTTGGAATCCAAACCTGAGGGTTCAAGTCCAGGCTCTGCGGGGCCGACCTGAACAACTCTGGGCAACTCACCTCACTTGTCTGGCCTGCTTCCTTCTCAGTAAAATGAAGGGCGTGTATCTGGTGAGATCAAATGACCCTTCCAGCTCTCACAGTCTATAATCCAGTCTATCACTATTGCCTTGCAAATATGACCTTGGTGTTAATTGCGATTTAGGAGTAAAATCTCAATTTTGAAAAATCCTGACCTTTTGTTTGTCAAAGATTAATGGATTTTCTATGAACTTAATTTTACCTCTGTGTTTAAAAAAAAAATTAAAATGTTAAGTTATATAAACTCATTAACCAAGCAAGTAATTGTTGCCTTAGAGATACCTCTAATGGCATTATCTGAGATTAAAAATGCATAATGAACTCTAATTCCAAGACTCACAACTTTGTAAATTAATTGGCAGGATCATAAAATACCTCCTAAGTCATACATAAATAGATCATACTGGAGCCTTTTACTTCCCCCTCCTTAAAGAGAGAAGAGATCTATCCATCAGCTTTCCCCCTTATCTACAAGTGACTCATCTTCCACAGAGCCTCCTTGAGACAGGTATGCTACTTTAATATGCCCCTCTTTGTAATAATCTATGTGTACATTTATCCCGTCTCTCCTAACTAAACTGTAATCTTCTTAAGGTAGGGGAACTACAGTTTATTTGCCTGCGGGCTTTCCTCAGGCACTTCACAAAGACTGAATGTTGTTCACTATTTGGCGAAGGAGTCACCTTAATCATAAAGCCACCTCAGCATATGTAAATTTGGAGTAATTTTACACTGAGTTAGCCAATTTCAATTCATCAGTGGCATTCGCTCAGTGACAGTAGCAGAGGACAACCAGGCATGGGTAAGGATCAGATCTCACCATAAAGGGCTGAAGGAACTGGGGATATTTGGCCTGGAAAACAAAAGGCTTTCGGAGACACACAATAACTGTTCTAGACACTTAGCTGATAAGTAGATTTTGACTGTTGCTTTACATACACCTTGTGGGGTATACACACTCATTTTAAAAATTTATATTAAAAAGGAATTTTAACACAAACAATTTTTTCCACACCAACATTTTGAATATTCCCCTAGAATGCCTCCAAGACTTTATATTCATTCTTTCCTATCAGTCTGCATCTGAAAAAAAATAAGAGGCTTGTATGTTTTTCAAGACAGAAAAAAGGTTTGATTATTTTAACATGCCTCCTCCTTTACAAGCTTTTTTTTTTTTGGATCCTGGGTTCTGTTTTGTGTACATGTGTTTTATTATTATTAAACCAAAAAGAAGATAGTATTGTTCTAAGACTTCCTTTCGAGATACAGGTTCAGTTATTTAAGTAAACATCCTCAAGCAATGAAAAATTTATACTGTTTGTTAATACGAAGTTCTGCACATGTTAAGACCTTGAACCCTGAGGTTACAACAAAAATGGTTAATATAGTATTGTAAGAAATGCTTAAGGAAATTAAGACGACCTGTTCCCAGACAAAACTTGCTAGAAATACTTTCAAGTATTTTTCAAGTTTAAGAGCCATTAGAGATGTTTCATTTCCTTACCTGGATAAAGAAAAAGAGCCAAAGTCTTTGCTAATAAACAGCTAAAGGATTTGGGAATCTAAGGATGGAAGGTGGTAATACGAGCTAGTTAATTTAGTGAATGTTTCATTAAGATTACGCATCTTAGTTCTGTCCAGCCCTTAAGTTTTATGTACCTTCTTAACATTAATATAGCTGGTATGTGGACAAGACACTTTGAACACTTCCTTTAAAAGACAAACATTACAATCTCTGGCTCTTATTATAAGAAAGGAGAAAAACGAAAACATTTGGTGGTAAAACAGAAATCTGGCCGTTTAAACTTGGCTATATCTGCTAAAAACAGATTGGACTACCCAGAGTAAAACATCTTCCAAGATCCCTGCTCTCGCCCTTCGAGTCCATAAGCAAGTTAAGTCAAATCTCTCCACTTTCTCTACCTTCCATTTTCTCCTTGGCCAAATGAGGAGAGCAAACACTCCGATGCAGGACCCACCCCCACACCCCACTGTACTTCGGTCAGCTTGCTATCTTGCTGTCATTCTCCAGAATCAATTTCCCCGAAGTTCTGACACTTCCTGAATAATGAGTCTTGGAGGGAAAGAGGAGGGGCTGAATTTAATTTTGAATTAAGTTGATGCATTTAAAATTCTCATTTCACTAAATACTAACTAAGCTACCAACACACTATGTTATGATCTGGAACCAAATAGAAAAATCGTTTTCCTCTTATTCTACATCCAACAATTCTAAGATAATTACAGATCCCTATTGCTTTAGTAAGCACCATGTTAATTCAATGTAGGGCAGGTACAGGACAGAAAATCACTGTGCACACCAAAAGGTCTGAGAGGCCAAGATGTATGTGTGGTGGCGCCCAAGACAACTTTCACAGCCCTAAACTACTCGTGGTGGTGACCTGTGAGAATAGGCCTCCACTGACCATTACAAACAACACCTCACCATCCTAACAACCACCCTGGGAGGGGGTAAATGCAAGCACTGTCACTTCTGTTCTACTTGCCCGTGACTACACAACTAGGGTCAGAGTCAGGATCTGAAGCTAGGGCACCTGACTCCACAGCGAGCCTCCTTCTCCTGCATATGCTGCCTGCCACCAAAAACAACAACTTTGGAAATTTTCTCAAGATTATACAGCTTCAAACACTAATCTTCCCATAATTTCAGGAATGAGACATGCTTTCACTGAAACTGATATCGAACCAAACAGATTAATAGTAAAACTTTTAAAAGGCAAACAAGAACATGACAGAAACAACCTACAATCTTAAATATCTATAAATGCACTGACTGTGGCTACTATTAATCTTTATGGTCTTCTGGGCAAATCTTGAACACTCTCTAATGCACAATAAATATTAAACATTTACCAATTACTTCTTTGATCATTAACCTTTGAAACTGCAAATCAGACATGGAAAAGCATAGCAAAGGAAATAGCCAAGAAAAATCCTAAAGTCATTAAAAAGTAATAATTCTATACTTAAGAAATTAGCCTAACAGTTCTAACTCCCATGATTTTGAATTTCTAGCTAATACTTTGGGAGGGGGGGAACAATTTTTGGATCCTGATTTATCATAAATATCAAACACTTAAAAGCAACTGGACCACAGCACTTGTGCTCAGAGTAGCTACTAGAAAGAGATCCAGTATCTCAGAGCACACCATTTCTGTGGTTTAAACACAAAAGTATACACTGCACTGAAGTCAAATTATGTTGGTGTAAAATATTTAGACCTCTACCAAATTTTTAAAATCCACATGTAAATATGAATCTCGAGAATAGGGATTAAGTAAATAGGATGTCCTGTACCTGCCCTACATTGAAAACAGGTAAGGAGGAAGGCAAGCTCTCAGGAATCCTGTCTCGAAAGAAAATCAAATCTATTTGTAAAGGAACTGGGAATATTTGAGAATATTATTAAAAGTACATGGACACTCTGATGACCTGGTACCATTCCACCATGAATAAGAATAGCAAAGAAGGTAGCGTAGATGGGTTGGGAATTGTACCAAGAGGGTACAACCACCTTCATGAAATCACTGATCCCTTGGAGTCTGGACAAAACCCACAGGAGCTTCTTGGCTGTAGGCCTGTTACAAACACCTCTGTACCAGCTTTCCTAAAAGCAACCATTACACCATCATCCATTATGGTATTCACACAGCTCTGTACTCCACAGCAATAACAGCAATCACATTTCTATAACCCAGGCCTGCTAACCTGTGGCCCACTTACAGCCCATGGGCCACAGGTTGTACAGGCCTGCTGTAAACCCTCAAGATATACAAAGTGCTTTCCTCCCAACAACTCTGGAAGTTGAAGCTCAAGAGGGATAAATATAAAGTATTGCATTTGGGTACAAACAATTCAAATCTGGAGGCCTGATTAGATAACAGTTCTAAAAAAGATCTGGACGTGTGAGTGGCCTAAAAGCTCAGGGTGAGTTAACCACAGTGAGTGACTTGGCAGTCAAAAAAGTTAGAGGACTCTTGGGTTGTAATAAGGAGGGCCCGGCTTCCAGAACTAGGGAGGCGAGAACTGCACTGCATCACCTGGAGTACTGTTTACTTCTAGGCATCACAATTTAAGGACACTGATAAAACTGGACGGCATCCAGAGGAGGACAACCCAGATGATGAAAGACCTCATCAAATGAGGGTCTGCTGAAGGAAAGGGCAAGTTTAGCCATGAGAAGAAAATTCAGTTCAGCCTTGATCTGAAGAGAAACTTGCTGACAATGAGAGCTGCTGCTCAAGGTGGTGAGCTTCCTATCTCCTGGGTGCTATAATCATTTAGTATCTAGAACAGTGGTTCTCAACCTGTGGGTTATGTTCAATCTGTAACAATGAAAATACATGCTGCATATCAGATATTTACATTACGATTCATAACAGTAGCAAAATTACAGTTACGAAGTAGCAACAAAAATAATTTTATGGTTGGGGGTCACCACAACATGAGGAACTGTATTAAAGGGTCGCGGCATTAGGAAGATTGAGAACCACTGATCTAGAAGGTCACTGTGATAACAACATGGCCCCTCCAATTCTCAGATTCTGAGACTGCTGAAGCAACACCTCCATTTCATAGGCCAGAAAACAAGGCTTGGGTGAAATGGAAGAAGCATCAAAGCTGGGCCAAGACTCCAAGTACTCCTGACTGTAATCATGCCACTTCCATTAAATGGGACAAACACGTACACAGAGATCAGTGAGATTTTTAAATTCTCCAGGCAGAACTGAAGTGGTTCAGCAAGTATGAGACAAGTAAATTCTGAATCAGGAAAAAGTTACATTCCATTATTATTGAACTAGAACGAAAAAAGTTCATTTTCTTCTTCTCTTTAAGGTAGGATAAGAATTCAAGTCTTAACAAGTCCTGTGGAAATTTTCCTGCACTAGTCAAAATTAAATTATACAAACACATTTATCTCCCTAAGGGCTGGGCCAATTCAATGGCTCCTTCTATAAGTGGGTTTTACAATGAAGTAGAGAAGAATAAGCTAGAAAGGTCAAATCAAAGACCTGAGCTTTAATTTTAGATCTATCCGTTGACAAGCATTTCCTGAGCGCCCATGTGCTAAGCTGATGACCCAAAGATACAAAGCAAAATGATCCCTGTTCCCAAAAAGTTTACATTCTCTCAGGAGAGGCAAAGGTACACATAAGGACACATAAAATAAGTACCTACATATGAAATAAATGAAAAGTAATTTGCTAATGAGTCACAGGTTGCTGGGGTTAGAGGGGGGATGGAAAAAGCCTGAAATTGGAGGCATGAGTCTTTAAGGACACGAAGAACTGTAAGGAGTGGAGGTGAGGAGAGAGGGCTTTCCAACCATGGGATGCAGCCTACAAAGCCAGGAGACAGGATTCATGTAAAGAACAGGAAGAAAGCCAATTTAACTAGACCAGGTTTCTTAACCTACAATCCATGAACTTCTTTTTAAAATTTTAATAAGCATTTCAATGTAAACCATTTTCATTTAGCCTCATATATTTTCTATGATGCACCTACAAACACGTGCGAGGAGGCTTCAGGTTTCCCCAGACTACCCAAGGGGCCAATTACACAGAAAAGGTGAAGGAGCCTCAGACTGGACAAAAGACAAACAGGAAGTCTGGACAGGTAGGTTAGGCCCAGGCTGTGAAAGGCTTCAAAGGCCAAACTAGAGAGTCTCTTCTATGTGACCTTGATCCCAGAGTTAAGACAATGAGAAACATGGGCAATAAAAAAAGAAAAGATATCAATAAAACTTATTTTCCAAAAAGAAAGATCACTGAGGTTAACTCCAGAGAGAACAGTTTCAGTGGAGGGATAAACACAGAATTAAACCAATCTGACAAAGTCTCTAGAATCAAAGATTCAAACTTCTATGGTGATTTCAGCTGCATTAACCATTTCATGGAGTCACTCATTTCACTGTAACACACACAAACACACACACACACACACACACACACACACACTGAACCCGAAGACTTTTACATACAAAAATATTGCTTACAATAGTATTTTTCCTACAGTTTCCACCTAAGGACCCTCACTCTGCCTTTCAAAACTGCACAGAAGAAATATATTACTCCTCTGTAAATGGCAAGGTGATGCAGAGGAGTAGAAAGAGTCCTCTGCTGAAGCTAAAAACCTGGTTCAAGTCCCAGATTTCTTACTTTACTGGTGACATCTTGAACCATACCCAGCTCTGGGCCAGCATTATGAATCTGGAGAGGACTGGGACCTCTGTTCAGAGGTCAAGTCAGCCACCTTTCAAAGGAGTCCAAACCACACCAATGGTGTCTGGAAAACTTTGGGACCCTCCAGAAAAGTAAAGTGCTCTGAGAAATGAGCACTGACTAGTTCTGAGCTATTCTGCAATCTTTGTTCTGAATTTATTTATAGGCTCCTATGAGTCTACTGTATTTTCTGCATTGTCTATGAAATGACAGAAAGGTCCTCCTGTAATCCTCCCCCCAGAAAATTGCCTGTTCTTGTTGCCTCTGCTTCCTCATCTCCACACCCCACCCCACCCCGGAACGTCCCCTAACCCAAGGCTCCAACCCAGGCTATCTTCTAACTGCACACTTTGTTTTGATGACCTCATCCGTAGTAATGAGTCCAATTATCATTTATTCAGCCCTCGTTTCTTTCCCAAGCTTTCTTTCATCACTAAATGTCTATTTGACATTTCAAAGCGGGTATTCTATAGCCATTTTCAACTCAACATGTCCAAAACAGTCCTCAATTCTCTTTCCCTCCAAATCCACTGCTCTTCAAAGCTTCCCTCTTTCTGCTGAAGGCATAATCTTCCTTCCAAGTCACCAAGGTTCACGATCCCAAAATCATTCTTGATTTGCACTCATACTCATCCCACACATCCAAAGAGTTGCCCAATCTTGCCATCTCTACCTCCACAACATGTCTGCCTAAATAAATCCCCTTCCTAGATTCAGAGCCATCACCTACCCTAGCTCATGCCCTCAGCACTTCTTGCCTAGACTATGTTAAGGTCTCCACCCGCTCCAAACAGTTCCCTCAGACTCAGCTTCCCAGCTCTCATTTCTCTGCTTTCCCTGCTCAGCAAGCACTCCTCCTGAAGTCTCCATGCCGCTGCTTAGGATGGCTGACTCTCCTACCTGATGACCCTGTATGATTTGGGCAAGTGGGCGAAGCCATCACCCCCTCCTGCCCCCAACACGCACCTAAACACACAAAGAACATAAGCTCCTCAAAGGCAGGACTCTTTTTCTGTCTCTTTAGTCCAAGGCTCTGCACACAGTTGGCACAGACTAGGTTTGTTAAACTGAATATTGACATTTTAGCAGCACGAGAGCAGAGACTTTCTTCCTGCTCAGTACTTGTCACATTAAGTAGATGCTTAATAAGTTTGTTAAACTGATCTAAATTCTGATACCCGGTCCAGTTTTTAAAAAACAACCTACTCCAACAGTTATCATACCAAATGTTGTTCATTAGTAATAGCTAAAACTATCAGACTGTGTCAGAGTATATCAACCCTGATATAAATGGAGAACCTTCATGAACAAACTCAATTCTCACACCCTTTCACATCTTACCAACCAATAACTACCTCCCAGGCCCCAAAGTATGGTGGTCACTAACCAGACAAAACTCAATTCTAACAAGCTGAAGAGAGGCAAGAACCATTTCTGAGACAAGCATCTGATTAAGGACAGTGGCATCCATCATGGCAGATCCAGGCTTTGTGGCATCAGCTCAAGATCCTTCCCTGAACTGATTTGTGAAGAATGATGACAGGGTCAGCAAGTAATAGTTGGCAGCTTCTACTGTTAGGATGTCAATACACTAACCATAGTATTCACAACCTTTAAATACCCCAAAAAAGGAGTCAAAAATGATGCAACCACCATTCCCCAATTCAAAAAAAGGGCTAATTAATGGCAGATCCAGCCATTACTGTACAAACTATATGCATGTCCTATTTGTCAGTAAAGTCTCTACATGACGAAGCCGGTGGAGGCAGAAGGAAGGTCAGTTCTGTTTCTTTTTCATCTTTTCTCACGTCACTTTTTTTCATTTACTCCTTTAATGGCACATAAGCCACTAACAGAAGTCCCATCATGCCTGTCTTACCGAAAAATTCTACTAACTCAAACAGTGCACTTAAACTGCTGTAATCAGTTGTTTCAGAGATTCCACAAAGGTCTTCTGGCTCCAAGCACTGTTCAGCTTTTCAAAAGAGCAGAGACACAGATCCTCTTCCTCTTCCTCCTCCTCCTCCTCAACTCCACATATCAAACATAGCTCAAAATTATTTCTGAATCCTGTTACCACAGATTCAAACAATAGCATAACTGTGTTTGGTCATAAAAGGCAGGAGGCTGTGTATGTGGAACGACAAAGTAATAAGAATGGATTTTTTTCAAGTATACTAGAACCTCTTCTCTATGCCAATGAACAGTGACCTTCAATGTGCTGCCTGAGGCCCGCCCCTTGGGAAGCTGCCACTGCTCCTACATATTTTTGGAGCTCTTCTCTTGGAACAGCTTTTCCAAGCCAGTTTACAAGCCACCCAGAAAGGCTGTAACATTATTTTATAGTTACAACTTGTATTTTAAGAAACAGTGTTGAATGGGGTATATCACAAGACCTAGGTTTTCTTCTGAGCCTTATGATGAACTACAATGTTTGGTAATTCTCAAGAGCACTAGGCTTTAATTTAGAAAGAAATGGTCCAACTTCTACTCCCCTCTGCCTATCTCATAAAGACTGTAAAAAGTATTAAGGCACAAAATGTGGCAACTTAAAACTTGTGAGGCTTGATATATTTCTATGGAATCATTTTGACTATCAGCATCTTTTGTATAAAACTCAAGACATCACAAAAACATTTCATTTTAGACCTGAAAGGGAATGTAGAGATAATGTAGTCCAAGCTCTTCATTTTACAGATAAGGAAACTCAGACGGAGACATTAAGCAATGATAGTCGAATATGTAGCTGATTAACAGGAGAGTCAGAATGTGAAGCTGGGCCTGACTTCCCGGGCCAGCAATCCTCCTCCTGAGCTCCAATACTTATTCTTTTTCTTTTTATAAATGTTATTATAGTTTGCATCATTCATTTCCACAAGATTTTGAGTTACATATTTTCTCCCCCTCTTTCCCCCACCCACCACCCCAAAACAGCCATCCCAGTGTGTGCCCCCTCCCCCACTCTATTCTCTCC